>JAVMKO010000011.1:40721887-41390816 GCA_032164245.1 Sternotherus odoratus
ATTTTCTTCTTCAGCAATGACAGAACAAAAGGCTTTTGTCTGTGATGCTATTAACTGCCAGCCAGTACCTGCACCGTGTAACCCCTTCAATGGGCTCTGGAGCCTGCAGGAGAGGTTAATTCAGCTTGCAGCATCTGTGTGAATCTAGTCCATATAGAAGTGGGGACATGTTGGTTGTCAGCTCCTTGCCCGCTCTCTAACCATTACGAACTCTGGAGTCAGAGGTGCAGTGCAGAAGGGGAACAGATTGTGTAGCTGTCCCTCTCATCCACTGTAAGGCTCTGAGCTGGCTTTCTCTCCCCTCAGTTTTATTCCCTTGTGTGTAGTGGGGTGCAGCTAGGGACAGATGTTAGTGATATTTTATATCACACTGAGTTCAAAATACTTGCACTCTGATTTTCCCTGATAGGTTGTTGGATTGATTTATTTCAAAGAGATCTGACTTGCGAACATTTGCTTCTTCATGAGACTCTCAAGTCTGGAGCAGCACAAAATTGTCTGAACTTGAGGCTAAAGACATTTTTGCCAGTGGAGTGTAGAAAAAGTCTTCAAATCACATAAATGTAGGGTTGGAAGAAACCTTGAGATGTCATCAAGTCCAGCCCCCTGCTCTGAGGCAAGATCAAGTAAACAGACCATTGTTTCAGGTGTTTCTTTCTTGTTCTTAAAAACCTCTATTGATGGGGGCTCTACCACCTCTATTGGCAACCTATTTTATCATTTAACTATCCTTATAATCAGAACGTTTTTTCCTCAATGCTAATATAATTCTCCTTTACTGCAGATTACGCTGATCACTTTTTGTCCTACCTTCAGCCAAACAATTCATCATCATCCTATTTATAAGAATCCAGAACATATCTGAGGACTGGTATCAGGTCCCTGAGTTTTGTTTCCTCAAAACTAAACATGTCCAGTCACTTAACCTTTCCTCATAGGGTCAGGTTTTCTAGATCTTCTTTCATTTTTATTGATCTCTGGACTCTCTCCAATTTGTCCACATCTTTGTTAAACTGTGGTGCCAAAACCTGGACACAGTATTCCAGCAGAGACATCATCTGTGCTGAGTAGAGCAAAACACATCCATGTCTTACATATGATGCTCCTATTAATACATCCAGAATATTAGCATTTTTTTGCAATTACATCATATTGTTAGCTCGTATTCAATTTGTGATCCAGTACTATTGTGTAGCCAGTTATTCCTCATTTTGTATTTCTGCATTTGAATTTTCTTCCTATGCATAGTACTTCACTTCACTTAATTTCATCTGTTAATTTCAGACCAATTCTCCAATGTCTTTCTAAATTCTAATCCTGTCCTCCCAAGTGCTTGAAACCCTCCTATCTTGGTGTCATCTGCAAATTTTATAAGTACGCTGTCCACTTTGTTCTCCAAGCCATTAATGAAAATATTGAATAGTAACAGACACAGAACAGACCCCTGCGATACCCCACTAGATATATCCTACCAATTTGACAGTGAACCATTGATACCTACTCTTGATTACAGTTTTTCAACCAATTGTGCATCCACCTTATAGTAATATCATTAGACCTCATTTCCCTAGTTTGCTTATGACAAGGTCATAAGACTGTCAAAAACCTTTAAAATCAAGATATATCACACATATATTGCTTTCTCCGACCCACTAGGCCAGGGGTCTCCAAACTTTTCAGCCCGAGGGCCGCATTAACTATCAAATAGCAGTTCGGGGGCCGACAACACACTCGAGGTCCAAATAAAAAAGAATCAAAACATGGATGTTGTTTTTAATTATTTATTTAATATTATTTTATTCAGTTATTATTTAATAACACATTGATACACTACACCTGTTCACTACACATGAACACTACACATGAACACCTGTTCACTACACATGAACACTACACATGAACACCTGTTCACTACACATGAACACTACACATGAACACTACACATCAACCCCCCAACTGACCCACCCAGCCAGGTCTCTCCCCCCAAAACCTCCTTTCCTCCAACCCCCAACTGACCCACCCAGCCAGGTCTCTCCCCCCAAAACCTCCTTTCCTCCAACCCCCAACTGACTCACCCAGCCAAGTCTCTCCCCCCCAAACCTCCTTTCCTCCAACCCCCCCCCCCCAAATGACCCACCCAGCCAGGTCTCTCCCCCCCCAAACCTCCTTTCCTCCAACCCCCCCCCCAAATGACCCACCCAGCCAGATCTCTCCCCCCCAAACCTCCTTTCCTCCAACCCCCCCCCCCAAATGACCCACCCAGCCCGGTCTCTCCCCCCCCCAACTGACCCGCTCAACCCGGTCTCTCCCCCCAGACCTTTTCGCCGCCTGGCAGTGGGTGGCTCCTTGTTTCGCCGCCTGTAACTGGGCGGCGGCAGCGGAGCACGCGGCGCGTCCTGGCCCCGTGGCTGGCGGCGGCAGCGGAGCACGCGGCACGTCCTGGCCCCGTGGCTGGCGGCGGCAGCGGAGCACGCGTCGCGTCGCGGCCGGTGGGGGCAACGGAGCACGCGGCGCGTCCCGGCCGCTGGGGGCAGCGGAGCACGCGGCGCGTCCCGGCCCCGCGGCTGGTGGCGGCGGCCCGCACGGCGCTTCCAGGCCCCAGCGCGGAGCCGTCCCTGCGAAATTCTCAAAAGAGCCAAAAATTCTCAAAAGAGCCAAAAAGATCTCCACGGGCCGGATGAGAGGGCCTCGCGGGCCGCATCCGGCCCGCGGGCCGTAGTTTGGAGACCCCTGCACTAGGCCAATAACTTGTCAATGAAGGAAACTAGGTTGGCTTAGCATGATTTCTTCTTGACAAATCTATGTTGGCTTAAGTTATTACTTATAACCATGTTATCCTCTCGTGCTTACAAATTGCTTGTTTAATTTTTTTTTCAAGTATCTTTAAAAGTATTGAAGTTAGTCTACAATTCACTAGGTCCCTTTATTTCCCTTTTTAAGGATAGGTACATTATTTTCCATTCTTCAATCCTCTGGGACCTGACCCCTCCAGGAGTTCTGAAAAATAATCACTAATGCTTCCGAGCTTGCTTCAGGTAGTTCCTTAAGTCCTTAGGATGAATTTCATCCAGTCTGCTGACTTGAATGCATCTAATTTATCTAAATATTCATCAAGCTGTTCTTTCATATTCTGATTTGCATTCCTTTTCCTTTGTGTTAATATCAACTTAGTTAAGCATCTGGTCACAATTAGCTCTTTTAGTGAGTATTGAAACAAAATAGGCATCAAACACCTCAGCCTTTTTCATTTCTCTTGTGCCTTGAATGTATTCATATAAATTCTTTTTGCCTGTTGTGTCCTTTGCTATGTGTAATTCGTTCTGTGCCTTAGCCTTTCTGATTTTTATGCCTAAATGCTTATTCTATTCTTTTGTGGTCACTCTTAGCAGTTTGTCCATGTTTCTACTTTTGTAGGATTCCTTTTTGATTTCCAGGTCATTAAAGAGCTCCTGATACAGTCATATTGGCCCCCTCTTCCTTTTCCTGCACATCCAGATAGTTTTCTCTTGTGCCTATAATATTGTTTCTTTGAGAAACTGCCACCTATCCTGAACTACTTTTTCCCTAAAATTTTCTTCTAGTGGGACTTTACTTACTAGTTCTCTGAGTTTGTTGAAGTTTGCTTTTTAAAAAAGTCCATCATCCTTATTCTGCTGCTCTCACTCCTTTTTTTCCTTAGAATCATCAAAGTGATCATTTCATGACCACTTTTACTCCATTTGCCTTCTACTTTCAAATGTGCAACTAATTCCTCACCAACCCCCACCCGGTTACTTTCTCCGCTTTCTGAAGCATGTTCACAACACACTCCAAGAACTTATTGGAGATTTTATATTTTGGTGCATTACTTTTCCAGCAGGTGACTGGGTAGTTAAAGTACCTCATTATTACAAAGTCTTGTGTTGTGGATATTTGTTTGGAAATGCCCATTTTGGTAGAGAGAGGATCCTTTTAAATGGAAAGTAAAACAATATTGTCAGACCTGGTGCTTGGATGAATAAAAGTTTTAAGTTCTTTAAAGATTCCAGATGTAACTTTCTCTCAACTCTCCTAAGGAAGCATTCAGCTATAAATGAAAAACATTGGTTTGGTTTTCTAATGTAATGGAAAAGACATTTTTTAAAAGATCTAAAAAAAATGATCATAGTTATTTCTGTCTAAATCCATTTGATTTGCCATACAACTCCTGTTGGTAGGAAGAACTTTGTGTGTGACTTGGACTTTGCTCTTTTATTTTTGCTCTGAGATTGTCCCACAATGTCAGCCAAATACATGATCTGAAGGGAAGATGTGTAAGTAAAAAGTATTTTTCTCAACTAATAATTTTACTTTACACCCAAAGAATCCCACAGTTCTTCAATTACCTATTTAGAACACCAGGTACTCTCTTTGCATCCCTCCACTGAGTTGCCTTTCTCTGTCACATCAAACATAAGCTACTCTTGTGTTCACTTTCAAAGCTCTTCATGTCATATTCCCACCTTACCGATCATCTTTGTTATTATTGATTGTTGAAGCCCACCATCGCCCACTTGGTAAATTTTCAAACAAGAACTTTTGTGCTTTCTCCCATGGTGTCCCTCATGCTTTGGAGGAGTTCCTCATAAATATCCACAAAGCTACTTCATTATCCTCCTTCAAATTCCTCCTTAAATTTCCTTTGTTGTGATGACTACAGAACACTTGACAACTGTTGGGCTTCTGGTGCGCTGACACCGCTGCCGACCATACTGACCAATACAGTCTCAATTGTTTTCTTGTACTGCTCCTCCCACCAATCTGTCTGTCTGTCTCTTTCATCTGGTGTCTCTTGTTTTATACTTACATGTTAAACAAGGCCCATCTCTTTGTTCTGTCTTGGTACAATGGAGGGTACTACAAATGAATAATAGTGATAAAGTACTCTCCTCTGGGGTGTTGAGCAGCAACCAGGTAGGATAATGATGAGGACACTGGGGCAGACCCTTATTTGTGTGTGGAATAACAAATGATTTTTCATGTCCACGTAGAGTGGGCAAGGACTGGTGTTTTAAGGCTTCTTCTGAAAGACTCCCATGTAGTAAAGTGTGTGCAAATCAATCTGTTTACCTCAGGAGAGTAGGAGTGAAGGTGGGCCTCCTGGCAGCTCCAAACATAGAGCCAAAGACTTACTGAGGAACAGATTCTGTCTAGCCCTTCCATGCTCATGCGTACTTGGCAAAATTTATGTCCCCCCAACTGTTCTGCCAGGGTGCCCCAAAAGGGGACGGTGTAGCTGAACTCATGGCTCCCCTTACTTGGGAAGAAGTTAGCTGAACTCGTGAAGGTGATTATCAGTGTGTGCACCCCTCTGCATACCAAGGACCTTTGAACCTGCAGGAGAGGGTCAGAATGCCTTGGGTACACCCCCTGAAGAATTTACCTCAATTCAGCATTTTGAATAAATGGCATAAACTAGCCAGGCAAAGCATGGAGCTCAGCATCCATGAGAACTATTCTTAACTTCCTTCAGATTGGTCAGAACCATAGAATTTGCCGATTACCTAGGTAATAGTAATATGACATTTGATTAATTTAGCAAACCCGATGCCTTATCCTCTTCAACATGTACCTAAATGTCTCCAGTCTCCAAAAGATTAACCCTATGCAATCTACTGAGGGCAAGGAAACAGTACTGTTTAATTTATAGAGTGAGCCAGTTGAGTTCATTTCCCTCCTTTGTTAGAATTTTTGCCTACAGAATGGGTTCATGCTGTGCTGACTGTCGGTCTCATAACAATATTTGTCATGAGAATAAGAAATTGGAATTGTAACACATACTTCTTAAAATGGAAAATAATATGCTATTAGACCACAAATATACAGCTTCCTGGTAGGGGTTTGATTTTTCATCATGAAAACAAGGAACTTAAATTCAAGGCTGTAAAAGTGGACTGACTGCCCATGACTCCTTTGATGTGCCTACTTATTTAAAGATCTGTACTGCAATGTGGTATGATATACAATATATAGTGAGCATCAAAGTGCCGAGTTACTTTCTTTTTATAAATTAAGGTCAGATTTTGAACTATACATTTCTTGGACTTCTTCCAGACGTAATTTTAAGGAGGTCAGATACTTGGTAGAACTCGGCCAAATTCTCCAGTGCAATCTAGCCTCTTTTTGCCACTCTGCGAGTATAAAGTATAAACCTGGCAGAAACAGCCTGGGAAATATCCACCACATCAGGGGTTCTCTGGGTTGTGAAGAGCTGCCATCAGGGCCGGATTTAGGGGCAGGCTGCCCAGATGACCACCGTGGGCTTGGGGGGCTGTTTTTGTTGTTAGTGACAAAAGGAAAAATAGAACGTTTGAAGTAAAATGTTTCAGGTATTCCGTATGTGGATTTATTTTTCACTAACTTCCTAGAATGTTCTGGACCTTTATAGAATCTCATGGAACCTCCCAGACTTTGAGAATTGTTTTTCTAGCTTTTATTTGCTTATATGTGACATGAATAAATACAGGTTTACAGATCCTAGTGTGCAAATTTATTGTCTTGTGTGGCAGGGATAAATCATGCCTGCAAATCACGCAAAGTTGTGAAATGGGCTACAAATGCAATAAAAAATAAGCTATTCAAAAGTTTAAAAATGGGGAGAGGGAGGAACCGAAGACTCTCCTAGCCTGGGGTGTCATTTGGTGTAGGGCCAGCCCTGGCTGACAGAACAGCTTTATATAGCCCGAAGGTACCCTGTTTCCCGGAAAGTAAGACATCCCCCGAAAATAAGACGTACTTCCAGTTTTGCCTCTCGCTGTAATATAATGTAATGTAATTTTGGGAGCAAAAATTAATATAAGACACTGTCTTATTTTCGGGGAAACACGGTAAGGGTTGTGCTGGAAGCCTTTCGAGGTGCAGAAAGGGCACAGCGACCTCAACATGCTGCGGTCTAGCTATTCTCAGCTGCCAGAATGGCCCATAGTGGGGGCCACTGCAGCTGTACAAAAATGAAAGCAGTCTTGTAACTTACAGTGGAGGTCAGGACCAGAATACAAGAGGTGCACATTTATCTTAAGCTGCACCTTCACCCCTACTCTTTTTACTTGTGCTGGGCAGATCTGGGCCAAAATGGAGAAACTGACATTTAGTACCTGCTGGACAGTGAGCAGCGTTCACAGAGAATAGCAGATAGCTGTTTTTGCTAAATCTAACCACAGCACACTCATTAATTTCCAGCCCAATGAAGATCCTTCCTGGAAACCTATAAACATTCAGCTGTAAAGGCAAATAGTCTCCCACTCTGTTTCAGATGGAGTTGTCCCCTTCCTGGACTGATGTTAAAAGCCCCCAAGGTATTTGTATGCGTAAGACTGGCTTTAGTGTTGCTGGTGATGACTTAGAATTTCTTTTTCTTGCTGCTTGGAGAGCCTTGCTCCTGATTTGCAGCCACTTTGTGGTGGTCTGAAGAGATGAGACAGCAGTGCTGTAGATTTAAAAATTGGGGTGGGGGGAAAGGATGTTTAGTCATTGCAATCCTAAAACTTTATGGGTGATGAGTTTATGGGTTTATAGTGAAATATAAATCCATGCCCCAGCAATGCAATGTTTTATATAATGCGCTTGAAGGATCAGAAAGACAAACATATGATAGTTCAACTGCAATAATTCTGTCCAAAGTCCCCAGCCAATCCTTTCATCAAACGATTGGGAACATGGTGCAGACACTGTTGCTGGGTATTTTGGGGCTGCATTTCAGTTAGTTCCATTGTAGGGCAGCCTTATCATACAGGGAGAATATTTTCGGGGTGTAGTGGGTAAGATTAAATTTCACTGTGATAGCAGTCATTTTGTCCTCTGTGAGATGATTTGGAAGATTATTTACGTGTGATATCATTACACCTTGTGCTATAGTGAAACCAGCAGCCTGATTATTATATGTCATGCCTCCAGAATACACACTCTGGATCCAATCCAGTCACCACTGAAGATTCCTGTTGACTTCAATGGGTGGTGGATCCGGCCATCTGCTATAACATTTACCACAGAGAAGAGATTGTAACTAGTGACTATTCCTGCTTTTTACATTCAAAATCTCACCCTATCTCTAACACAAACTGAAATAGTAAGTCAGGAAGCCAACTGGAAATTGACTTTATATTGGACAGTATTCCAAACCCCTCTCCAGTCTTTGATTCTACTCTTCTTTTCTGCTCCTTGTTTATTTTCTCTCTCCATTCAGAGTTCCCCTTTGCTTATTGCTACATTTTCAGCCCTCTTTCTGGCTTTCTGAATCACCCTTATCTTTGTTGATCTCTAGATAGTATTTTTGGCCATGGAGTATGGACAGACATTTTTCATGGAAGGTCTAGGTATGCTTAATCCTGCCTCTACACAGGAGCATGACCTCTTGAGATCCCTTCCAGCCCTACATTTCTATGATGATGTGCTTAAATGGAACAAATAAGAATTGTCCAGACTAGCTTTTATAATGTGTTTGCTACTTATGTTAATTGACAGTTAGTTAACTCAAGGTAAAAAATCTCCAATGAAGACAACCCCCAGGGAAGTTCCGGGTATGCTGTTTCCTCTCTAGGTCCATAGGTAATCACCATAATTTTAGTATCTGAGCACCTCTTAAATATTTATGAATTTGTCCTCACAACTCCCCCTGGTGATAGAGAAGCAGTATTTTCCCCATTTTATGGATAGTCCTAAGGGACACAGAGATTGTGATGTCCCTGAAATTGCACAGGACATCTGTAGTAGTGCTGGGAATTAAACCTAGGCATTCTCCATACCAGTCCAGTGCCTTAACAGTAACACTATCCTTCCTAGCCTCTACTGGCCTGCAGAACAGCCATGTCTTTTCAGTCCTTTGCTTCTGTGTTCTTTGAAGCCTTGAAATTTTAAGTGTATTGTGGGGATTACAAATCCATTTCCCACCCCCACCCCCGGACACTGTACAGTATGTATTACACCCTGCATTCCCTGAAGTTGGAATTGCTTTGAGTCATGAAAAACACTAAGGAACACTCCTACATACTTAAAAGCAGAAACTACTTTGTTTTAAGGAATCACACTGCCGCAAGTCTTCCTTTTATGAGATGTCTTGCCCACACAATCATGAGCTTCATCAAATGACTCCAGTCTCAAGCTATGGCTACTTAGCGTATCCAGTTGAAATAGTAAGATAGGGGTTAGCCATTTGCACAAAATTCTGCAGCAATTATAATGAAACAAAATTCATTCCAGGATTAATCTTGTCACCATGGCAACCTGCATTCAAAATAGGAACATACAAGACTGTTAAGGGATGGAACTTGCTTTTCTTACTCTAATTAAATCTATGGTATGTATTGTTTAACAAAACAATTCTTAAACGGAGGCATAAGCCTCCTCACTTTTAATTGCAGTCATATGATGCACATGTATGTATGAATTTATGTAAGGAAACGTTATGCCTCATGAAGTGTGTATCTGTCACAGAATAGCTAACCTTTTACTTTGCACTGCATAACAGATGTACTATATATTTTTGACTTTTCTGACTAACAGCAATTAGTAAGGGAGGAGAAGTGACTGTTGCAGGCAGAATTCCCAGGTTAGCAAGTCATCCTATTTTTAGGTGCATCTTGAAGGCAAAGCTATTAAGTTCTTGCTTACTGCAGCTTCACTTCTCTCTCTAGAATTATTGCAATTTGAGCAGGGTGATAGAAAGGACTAAAAGGTCTTTTGCAGATATGGTCTGAGTGCAGTACAGGTGAGTCGCATCATACATGGTGGTTACGCTCCGCGGTCAGCACAAAGCGAAAACCATGTATAGTCAAAAATTCGTTGAGTTTATTGGCAGGTGAAATCACCTGCCCTACAGATACAGTTTTTAAATTGTTATTTTTCTCTCTTCCCCCCCCCCCCACTGACCACATAAAGCTAAGCCATGTTAAATACGCGTAAGATGTGACTCACCTGTATTGCCAATTCCAAGGTTGAAATATGATGAATAGGGCCCTACCAAATTCATGACCATGAAAAACAGTTCACAGACTGTGAAATCTGATCTCCCCCATGAAATCTGGTCTTTTGTGTCCTTTTTTTTTGTGTGTTTGTGAGAAGACCAGCATTGCTCAAATTGGGGATCCTGACCCAAAAGGGAGTTGCAGGGGCGTGGAGGGGTCACAAAGTTATATTAGGGGTGTCATGGTATTGTCATGTCATGGCCATCTGTACTTTTGCACTGCCTTCAAAGTTGGGTGGCCAGAGGCTGCCGACGGAGGGTCCAACTGCAGGCAGCAGTGCAGAAGTAAAGGTGGCCATATCATACCATATCATACCATCCTTATTTCTGCACAGCTGCTGGCAACAGCTCTGCCTTCAGAGATGGGCTCTCAGCCATCAGCTGCCACTCTCCAGCTTCCCAGCTCTGAAGGTAGCACCACTGCCAGCAGCTGCGCAGAAGTAAGAGTAGCAGTCCTGCAACCTCCCTCTGCAATAACTCCCCACAACTCCTTTTTGGGTCAGGACCCCAACGGTTACAACATGTGAAATTTGAGATTTAAATATCTGGAGCTGCCAGCTTCCAGGTTGCAATAGCCACCCGCTTCTCCACCATCAGAGCTTGCCTTGCTGCTGCCCATGATGTACCTGTTCTGTGGGGTTTATAATTAGAGAGTGTCATGCACCAGTTATTAATCTGACACTTCTGCCAGTACTAAAAGTATTTAAGGTGGCTGTGGGAAGGCTGCCAGTGTTTTTGAATTACCTGTGAAGAATTGGGGGTCTGGGAGCACTGGTATGCATTTTGCTGTGTGCTCCAAAACTTGCTTTTGGTCACCAAACCATGGCCATGTCCTTTGCTACACTAACTAACACTTCTGGAAGTACTTGCTCCTAATATAATACTTCTTGAAATGATGTTTTAGTGCCTGTAATGGACATTTATGGAGGATCAAATAACACTTCTGGAAGTCTGCACTGTTTGTAAATGATGGCTCAGCTCAGTGGGTTGTTGAGTAAAGGTGGAGGAGAGAGGACATAAATTACCTGTAGGGAAGGAGGAAGTTTTTACAGCCACTCTTCCAAAAAGATGGAAGAGATCTCATTACCTGCACACAACAGTTGAGACGCTTGGCTCCCTGGGATGGTGTTTTAATGAGTATATAAGACCTAGCGAGTTTCAGATATTAAACCAGATATTCACATATTCAGAGCTTGTCTCCAGCTTACATCCACTCCTCTCTGCCACCCTTCCCCATCCTCAAAACTGGAATTTCAGGTAGGCTCTTTGATGGATGAGTGAATATGAATCGGCTGCAGGGGAGACAATGCGGTTTTCAAAGTCGATGATAAAAGCAAATGTGTGTGTTGGGAGGAATGAGCTGCAGTGACAATAAAATCCATTAAATCTTGAATATCCTCTTTGTGCTGCTGTAAAAATATTAGAGGCCTTTTTTTAAAAAAAGGATTTTTTATGAATAGGGCTCTGAAGCTAATGTACTAAGCTTTAGTTAGAATTCTCAGCTACGAAGTGTTGCATGTAAATGGCTGTTGGAAGAATCATTTCCTGTTTTGGATTTGTTGCTGAATAGGTATTTGATTTATTTAGTTTTGCTCCTCTTGTGATAGCTGTGTGTGTGGTATGAGCAGTGTAATATATCTGTAATTTTGATACAGAAATTCCCTCCCTGATGTCTGCAAAAAATCGTACATCATAACCTGTAACAAGGCACAACCATGACTTCCCAGTGCAGTGAGATGATACATTCTTTGGCTTTTTAAATGAGCCCAGTGGATGTCTTCTGAGGGCAGAAGATGACATGTCCAGGCTAATGGAAAAAAAGGAAGTAACAACATTTTGTGCTGAAATGAAAGCTGAACATAGCATATGAAGAGTATCAATGTACAGTAGAACCTCCGAGTTACAGACATCTTGGGAATGGAGGTTGTTTATAACTCCGAAGTGTTTGTAACTCTGAAAAAGCTGTTTTGGGATGCTCCTCAGGGCAGACTGCTCGAAGCGGGGGCTCAAAGCTCTGCAGTGGCTGCCTGGCAAGTGGGGGGTGGGGATTGGCAGCTGGTTCTTTCCCCTTGCTGTAAGAATGATGAATGATGTGTGCTGAGGCACTGTAGTGTCAGTGGGCACACAGTGCAGATTGTGGCCCTTTAAAGCTACTCCTCGAGAGCACAGCATGCAGGCAGGAGCTCGGCCTCCAGCACCAGCAGTTTACACTCCAGGTTGGATTTCAGTAGCAGCTCAAGAAATTTATTTTCCAGGCTCCGAGCTTGCAAGCCTGTCCCCTTCCAGCCTGGGGCAAGGAAAGGGGAAAACAGCATTCACCACCTCCTACCTGTAAGTGACTGCCCCACACCACATGGCGAGTAAAGGATGGGGATGAGGACAGGCAGACCAGAGATGCCTACCTGTTAAGATGCAATGCAGTACAGTATTTGCTGGGTTTTTTTGGTCTCCACTGCCGTGTGATTGGTTCTTTCCAGTTCCCCATGGTGTCCGGTTGACCAGTCAATCCGTAACTCCGGTGCTCATATCTTTGAGGTTCTACTGTATTGAAATGCCTGTCAGAAATGCAAGGAGCAAGAGAAATCATGATGAATTCAATGGTGGGCAAATGAGGACTCGGTGTCTCAGCTGAAGAGAGAAAACCTGTTTGTTGCTCTCAAGTCAGGCTTTGATCCACCTCACTCTTCTCCAGCACGTCCTTGGCTCAGTTGCCGCTCCAGGTTTTATGCCTGTTTCTCATACTGCCTTTAAGTCTGCTGTTGGTCCTCAGGCTCCACTGCAGCTTTGTCTTCACTAACACAGAGAGGTGTTATATATTTTGGCTGTGAGGTTAATGAACACGAAATGGAGATGAGGTGCTTGTGACATCAGCACTCTACCCCCACCTGTGGTTGACCTCATTTAATTTATCTTACAGTAAAACTACAATGCCTTGTGACTACAGTTTTTACTGTGGGATAGCTAAAGCATGTTCATTACTCTGCTGCAAAAACACCCTTTGTCAGTGAAGACATAATCTACCTTCCTCCCTGCCACTGCTCCATCCCCCCAGCTTCCTTTTGCCACCCCACCTTCACTCTAGTCCCATGCTATCCAGTGTCCATGCTGGGCATCTTCAGTTCACTTGCGGTCTCTGGGCCCTCATTCTTAAATCTGTGCTTCATAGGTGGCATGGCATCGTCTGCCCCTTAGAGCCTCTAGGCAACTATACAAAGTCTGAGGAGATATGGAGAGGAAAGGGGTCCTGGGAAGAAGTAGCATTTAGAAGGAATGCTATTAATGTATTTCAAAAGGGCTGGGAGCTGGACCTTTGCAGGGAGGGTGGGGCAGGGCTCCCCTCTCACTCAGCCAATAAGGAATGAGCTGAGAGTAGGAGCTGGTATAAATGCTGCCTCCTCCTTCATTTTAGGGCAGATGCCTGCAGATGCTGAAAGGAGTAGGAAGACTACTGCAGGGCCTTGAGTTAGCAGGCAGCAGACACCAGCATGAGAAGACTGTCAAACCCTCAGAGCTGGAGGACTACATGGGGCCAGTTGAGGGAGATAAATTAACCCAACTCCAAGAGGACAACTGGGACTCCTGCCATAAGGGGAAAACTCCGAGGGGACTGGAAACAGAGCTTAGAGGGCAGGCTTCAGAGGAATGCTGAAAGCTGGCAGCCCTTTTTGTTTATTTCCTCCTTTTTGTATGGACCCATTCATCGGAGATTTTGTAATAAATTCTAAGGAGGCTATTATCAAGCCAAGTGTCAAGAATGCCTGATGTGGAATTAGTGACTTCCTGAGAAAGGAAACTAAGGCAATGAGTATGTGCAGTGCCATACTAACTCAGCCGGGGCACTACAAGTGAGGCCTGTCCTTTGGCAATGGGTAGGGTCCTACCAAATCCACAGTCCATTTTGATCAATTTCACAGTCATAGGATTTTAAAAATAACACAATTAATGATTTCATCTATTTAAATCTGAAATATCACAGTGTTGTAATTGAAGGGATTCTGATCCAAAAAAGAATGGCGGAGGGTCTCAAGGGTATTGTAGAAGGGATTACTGTACTGCTACCCTTATATCTGTGCTACTGCTGGCCGCGACAATGCCTTCAGAGCTTGGTGCCAGAGAGCGGTGGCTGTTGCCCGGGACCCCATCTCTGAAGGCAATGCCCCGCCAGCAGCAATGCAGATATAAGAGTGGCAATACCATAGCATGCCACTCTTACTCCCGCACTGCTGCCTTCAGAGCTGGGCAGCTGGAGAGTGGTGGCTGCTGACTGAGGGCCCGACTCTGCAGGTAACAGCTCATAAGTAAGGGTTGCAGTACCTTACCATGTCATCCTTAGTTCTGTGCTGCTGCTGGCGGCAGTTCTGCCTTCAGAGATGGGGTCCCGGCCAGCAGCTGTGGTTCTCCAGCTGCCCAGCTCTGAAGGCAGTATAACCTCCAGCAGCAGCCCAGAAGCAAGGATGGCATGGTATGGTACTGCCACCCTTACATTTGCATTGCTGCTGGCGGGGTATTGCCTTCAGAGTTGAATGGCCGGCCAACAGCTGCCACTCTCTGGCAATACTGTGACCCCCTAAAATAATCTTGTGACCTCTCTGCAACTCTCTTGGGTTAGGACCCCCAATTTGAGAAAATCTGGTCTCCTCATAAAATTAGTATTGTATAGGGTGAAAGCACACAATAGACCAGATTTCACGGTCCGTGACGCATTTTTATGGCCGTGAATTTGGTAGCCCTAGCAATGGGACAGAAAAACGAATTCAGTTTAATTTGGAGACAGTCCCTCTGCCGTGGATTGAAAACTATTTTAAGTACTGTAAACAACTAGCAGTGTATAGAATTGAAGATGTGTGTATAATTCCGTTAGTGATCTAGAAGAGTGAGTAAACAGCATGTTAATGGAATTTACAAAGGGTGCTAGATTGGAAGGAGTCATAAACATCAGCCAGGGCAGAGAAATAAGACAAAGGGCTCTGGAAGGATTAGAAATATGGGCAGAAAATAAAATGCTAATTAGCCTGAAAAAATACTGTAGTCTGTAGGGGGTAATCTGAAGCACATACTAAATGGGAATAATGAATTTATGGATCTAAAAAGAAAACCGAAAGTAACCTGCACAAAAATGAACATAAAAGGATGCAATAAATCACTCAGAAACAGATCTTTAATTACATCAACTGTTCTCAGCAGAAGTGCCATTGGATAGCTCCAAAATCTCATTTTTCTAATAGAAATGGATTCCTCTGTTTTCACAAGTAAACTGCATATATTATATTACTGGGCCGATTCTCTTAAAGGAGCCTCTGCTTTTGGCATCCAACAATGAGTTGAGGCAATTGACACTGAGAATGCAAAGGGGATAAATGTAAGAGTCTCAAAATTTAGCTTTGTTTTGTTTCAACAGTGTGGGTGATTAAGCATTGGAACAAACTGCCAAGGGAAGTAGTGGGTTTTTCATCTTTTGATGTCTACAAATGAAGCCTGGATGCCTTTCTGCAGGATGTGCTGTAGCCAAACAAATTAGGCTCCAGTCAACAAGTTATTGGACTCAATACAGGAGTAACTGGGTGAAATTCGATGGATTGTGATATGGAGGAAGTCAGACTAGATGGTCTGTTAGTCCCTTCTGGCCTTAAACTCTATGAATCTATAAGCCAATCCTCTGACTCCTTGAGTCTCACAGTGGTTTTGTAGCGTGTCAGTGGGCATGGTAATTCTTGGCAATCTGGCTTTCCAACCAGAGCCAAGGTTTGAAGGTGGGGAAGCTATATCCGTCACTGTAATTCAAAGGAGACTTGCTTATAAATTTGTAAAATCAAATTGTGTGTGCTCAGCATTAGCCTCTCCGCTCCAAGTGAAGTCAGCGGGAGTGTTGCTATTTTATGTGTAGTTCTTCATCCTAATAGCAATAATGTTCAAAAATGTTGTTCTCTACTGTGAATAAAACCTCGGATTTCCTTTTTAGCTACTTATTGGCTTTGAACATTTACTACATGGCAAGTTGGGGTGTAAATCTACCTCTCACTAGTCTGCCATCAGTAAGTGTCTGCATGGATCCGCTGCCACTGACTGAAAGTTCCGTAATGTGTTTTGCTCTACCCTCATTTGAAAGGGAGGTAGATTAAAGCACACTAGGACAATTTTTAGTGCACAGCAGTAGGGACCACATGGACAGTTAGTGTGCGGCAGGCTAGAGAGAAGTAGAGTTACACCCCAGCTTGCTGTGAACTGTTCCTATAAAAAAAATCCCTAACACCACTGTAATTGGAGTACGTCTGGAAGTTGGTTATCATTGCCACCAAAGGGATCAGTATTGTAAGCAACATAGGAATTGCCATATTGCAACAGATCATCTTGTCCAATATCCTATCTGTTTGTTCCAGTACCAGATGTTTCAAAGGAAGGTGCAAGAAACCCCAGAGTAGCATTATTTTCAACCTTCTGTGAACCCTATGCTAATTCTGCAATATCATTTGGGGGGGGGGAAGAGTTACCAATACGGTACAAGGTATTCTAGATGAGGCAACACTACTGATTTATATAATGGCATTACAGTAAAACCTCCATTTAATGGACTAATTCGGGCAAGGGGGTGTCCGTTAAATGAAAAAGTCCGTTATTTAATAAAAAAAAACCGAGCTGTTGGAGCAGCAGCCCGCCAGCCACAGGGTCGGGGCGGCAGCTCCGCAGCCCGCCCACTGCCTGGACCCGGGCGGCAATTGGGAACCGTCAGCCAGCCCGCCTGCTGGCGTAACTCGGGCGGGAGCCGGCAGCCCGCCTGCTGGTGGGACCCGGGCGGGAGCCGGCGGCCAGCCTGCCCGCTGCCTGGACTCGGGCAGCAGCCGGGAGCCGGCAGCCAGCCCACCAGAAATGGATCAGGAATGCATCAGCTTGCTCAGAAATTTTGTTCGTTGCATCCGAAGTCCGTTAAATTGAGGTCCGTTAAATCGAGGGTTTACTGTATAATGTTTTCTGTACCTCATTCCTTATCCATCCCAACATCTTGTTTGCTTTTTCTGACTGCAGCTGTACATTGAGTTCAGGTCTTTATTACAACAATTATTTCCCATTCCTGAATTGAAGCATGTTCATTTAGAACCCTGTAAGGTATCTGAGTACTTTGAGTGTTTTCCCTTCACTTGCCATTGTATTGCCTATTCATTGTGCTTGGTTAGGTCTCTGTCAAGCTCCTCAGAGTCCTCTCTGGTCCTGACTAATCTAAATAACCTTGTCATCTGCAAATTTTGCTACCTCACTGCTCCCCCCCCCTTTCCAGACCATTAATAAATATACTAAAAAACACTGGACCTAGTATAGAACCTTGAGGCCCCACTGTTAACCTTTGTCCATGATGTAAATAGGCTATTTATTCCTACCCTTTGTTTCCTATCTCTTAGCCAGTTTTTGACCCCAATGATACTTTGGTTCTCACCCCAGGACTATTTATTTTCTTTAGTAGCCTCTTATAAGGGACCGTATTAAATACCTTTTGGAAATCTAAATAAACAAGGTCAACCAGGAATGTGTGGAAGGTTTGAGAGTACAGGTTTCATGCTGTTTGTATGAAAGATGCTAGAAAAACAGTGCTGTTTAGTATTGTATAAGCCACCAGAAGGTCAGTGATCTGATCTCATCTAGGCTCTGCACTGCATTTGAGCTAAGAGAATTGTGTTAGTCTCACTCTTAAAATTAGTGCATCTCAGCATTTCCATTTGAAACTCCTACCATAAAAGACTATATCTGAGGATTAAATTAATTCTGGTCTGAAAACTGGCTGGACAAGCTCTTTTTAATCTGATAGTTATTATTTCTATTATGGTTCCCCTCAGGGATCAGGGCCTGTTGTTTAATAACTTCAGACACATAACAAAGAGATGATCTCTGCCCCGAAGAACTTTATAAGAATAACTGAATCAGAGGAGTGAATCAGTAAGCCCTGCTCATGCTGTCCGCGCTTCCTGTCATCCCCCCACCCTATCCCATCCCAAACACCTGCTGTACATGTGGCTGCTGCAGAAGTGGCCTAGAGTGTGCAGAGTTGGCTCAGCATTTGGTGTAGGGGCTTCCTGAGCTAAGACTATTGCCTGGAGAGAGGAGGGGAGGAGTTTATGCCTCCCTCAGGGCCCGTTGTGCCAGCCTAGCGAGCACAAAGGGTCCCTAGAACAACAATGACTCCTTGCCCTTGCTCCCTAACCTGGACAGGTACTATAGGTTTCCTTCAAAAGGCAGGCCCTGCACCCTTAGCCTACCAGTATGGGATATCAGGACTGTTTCCTTCCATCTTTGACTGGTGGGCTGTGACTCCCAGTTCGAAAGATGATTATGTACATTAAAAAAATGAGATTTTTGGTGTCTTTTATTATTGGTTCAGATGGTGCCTTTCATGAGGGTCCCATTTTGAACCTCAGCAGCAATATTTTGCAAGATGCTTTACACTCACAATAGCTCCAGCCTCTGGATGGTGAGACACTGCTAATTGGTTATCTTCTCGCATGTCTAGTCCCACCAGTTAGAAAAGACAATAACTGCCAGAGTTTACAACTCTTATTAATGAGTGCATTCATCTGCTGTGGTTTCTAATTCTCAGTGTCTTTATTCAAACAGCAGAAGCATGGTGTAGTTGTCCTAAGAGCTGTACAAATATATAACACAGAGATAATCCCTGCCTCAAAGAGCTGACAGTCAAACCATAGACTGAGGTGTTCACAAATCACTCCAAGCCAAACAGCCTGGCAGAGCTCTGCTTCATTCAGGGTCTGAAATCTAACTGCTCAGTATTGCATAACATGAGCCTCTGCATAACTGGTTCCAACTAGCTCTTGCTAGAGTCCTAGAGGTACATTTCCCTACATCTTCCTTCCCCAATCCAGCCAAGCAGTAATAACAATCCACATTAACATTGTACTGCATTTTGAATACTTATAACCAGTCTACTAACTACCAGTGTTCAATTAGCCTGTTAGGTGACAGAAGCCAATTGAAGTAAAAAAAAATAACTTTATTTATAAATTGCCCCTTGCCAAGGTGTGCAGGGTTCTGTACAGCCACCGATGGTAAACAGCTTATAAAAGCATAGAGAAAATACTCTAAATCTACAGGATAACAACACCAGCCTTGCAAACCCTTAGAGAGAAAAAATGGTATGTGTAGATTCTTTTCTTAAAAAATGGTGCCTGGTAGATTTCACTCTGACCAGCTGACACCCACTGTAAAATATAACTCACCTTGTCAACAGTAGGCATTTAAAATGAGTTAGTTAACATCTTTGAAAAACACTTTTATCCTCGCCTAGAAACACCCTAAAGTGGGGCAGAAAATGTAAGTATTGTTGTGTGGTTCATCAGTAATAGCAAATAATGGTAGAAATTCTCCCATGTTGAAACCAGTGCGAGACACACACTCCTTGTGTTTGGAGAGCACAGGCACAGTTTCATCCTAGTACCTGTGAGCACTGTTCCCTCTAAGCTGTATGGATGTGTGCACACACACAGATCCTAAACCCCGCGCACACAGCGAAACACTGCACACAAAAATTTACACAGAAGCACAAAAATTTGCACAGAAGAATTTTTTTGCGCACACAGCCTGTCAAAAATTAGAGGGAACATTGCCTGTCAGGATGTTCCAGGTGGAGGGGCAGGGAAGACACAGACAAAACCTTCTAGAGCTGCTCAATACTGCAACAGTAATCCACAAACCAGTAACTGTATTGCTCTCATATAAAGCCTTGCCACTATATTCCATCAACCATCCATCGCAAATGCCTGGGGAAAAAAGGTAGTCTTTGCCAAGTGGCTGGAAAACTAAGAAATTCAATCTCCTTCCAGTGGGTGGAAGCAAGTTCAGAAGTCGCTGACCAGTTTTTGAACTGATGGAGCACCTGCGTGAGCACCTCTGCTGATCTAAACCTTGGGAATAATTTATGGCGCGAGAGCAATTTCTCAACAAGTCTCAAAACATCGGTCAAAACCAACATGTGAGTTTCAACTGGAAGCTTGTTGGCGACTGATGCAGCTTCTGAAGCACAAGTGTTATTTGCTTTCAGATTTCTAGAAGGAATGGGTTCAATAAAACCACATACACCAATATAGTATTACTGTGTTAAGTTTTTTCCTTAATATGTTCTCTCAGGCCCAATGTGGGGATATATTTGAGCGTAATCTATTTCCATGCTCATCGTTGTAGTATCAGAGCAGGTGTGTGGAACATCTACCCTTCTGTGTTGGCTTGGAGTCTGTGAACAAAGTTGTCTTTGTGTTACCCTGAGACTAATGTTCCTGGGCGCTATGGATCCACAGCCCTCCTGCACTGGCCATAGTGACTTGATACCAGTGATTTGATAATCGTGAAAATGAATGAGTTAGAATAAGAACAAGAATGAACTACTGACTTATCTCTCTGGCTTTTTACACTGCAGTGCTGCTGGTTTTACCTGACTGTGCAACCAAATAACATGTTGGTGTGTTTATACAAAAAGCAGTCTGCTACATCTTTTGAAAAACTGGACTAGTTCAAGTTATTTCATTGTTCAATCCTTAGCTTGGGCTTCAAATAAAATTTGATATGATCATGGGCTGCATTCTATAAAGTTCATGTTCTGTAAAATACTGTCTTCCCTCACCCCACATTTGGATACTCCAAACTAGAAACCTATGGACCCATTTCTCTTAGAGATTTCACACCTTCTCCCTTTGGACCTCAGAAATGATTCAACTGAGCAAAAAGAAATGGAATCCAAGAAGAATCCCTTGCTGACTCCAGAGACTGTGGAGATCTGTGCCTAGAAAGTATCAGTTCATAGGGGTGTGAAATGCTCTTGACATCAGGTGGTTACAATATTTTTATCTGTGATGAAAGGAGACTTCTCAATAGAATATTCAGCTTCCACTTTTTCAGTTAAGTCAATATTCTGACTGCTCTTCTTACTTGCAGTGTTTTACTCTAATGGTTTAATAAAGTATTGGCTTTAATGAAATCACCACAGCAGTTTTAAGAATTTCAGATCTTATACAAGTACTGTAGTGAAATCTCTTTATCGTGAAAGTTGAACTTACAAAAGTAGAATTATTATTATTAATTGATTATACAACTCCCGTCAGCTGAGTGAGCCCTTGTTTGCAAGGGAGGGTGGATTTTACCTCAAGGACATAGCATGTGACAGTGGAGGGGTGGCTGGTGTAGGGAGGATGAGCTCGCCAGGCCTCTGTTCTCTAGCAGTGTTTCTTAAACCTTTTTGTGCTGGTGACCCGTTTGGACTTTGGTGACACCCCTCCTCTAGAAAACATGTGACCCCACACCTTCAACCATGAGGGACTCGGGACATCAGCCTTGCTTAGGGCAGGGGGCTTCAAGCCTGCTGGGCAAGGGGCTCGGGGCTGTGGACTCCAGTCCTGCTGGGTGCTTCAACTCCCCTTGGGGCATCGGGCTCCAGGCGTCAGCCACTCTTGGAGCTCGGGGTGTGGGGCTCCAGCCTGGCTTGGAGTTTCAGCCCTTTTCAGGAATTGGGGTTTCAGTCCCCCTGACACTCCTGGAGCTGCCAGCTGTGGCTTCAACCCTCCACCCAGAGGCATGTGTCCCTAACTACCCAGAGGTATAGGATTAATGCGTTAAAAAAATTAACCTGTTAATTCTATTTTCAGTTAATCACAGGTGTTAACTGTGATTGACTGCCCCCCCCCCGATTAAAATACAAAAGCTTGTGTATAATGGGTAATAATGTAGATCTGACCTAACATTTGACTTCATTTGCACTGAACTATAGAGTACTCATGCAAAGCCCTTGAGAACAAAACTGGCCTTTGAGCCATGTGAAAGAAAATCTCTGTTCATTTAAAATAAAAAGGACAGGGCCATATTTGCTGCTGAAGCTTAGTTATACTCAGTGCAACACCAGAAAGGATTGCGGTGAAGGCCGGCACTAGCCATTAGGTGACCTATGTTGGTCACCTACGGCGGCAGGATTTGGGGGGCGGCGAATTGGCAGCCTCGGCAGCATTTCAGTGGCAGCTTCTCCACGACTTTTTTTTCCCCTTTGCTGCCTAGGGTGGCAAAAAATCTGGCGCCAGTCCTGATTGTGGTTTGTGGATCCTGAAGCTAGCTGGGAAGTTGTCCAGTCCAGAGGTGTAAATTAGACCCTCTGGCTGCCCACCAAACACTGTTACAGGAGTGCTGTATAGGTGATAACTATGTACTATATATGTAAACAGTTAGTAGATAATCCACCAGTAGATGGCACTCCAGGGTACGTAGTATAGAACCTAGGTTTTGTAGGCTCAGTAAAACTTGTTCTTTTGGGGCAGTGCAAATTGTCATCTTATGTGTAGCTCTTTATGTTGGCTCTTAAACAGCAACAAGGGGCCATTCCAGAAGTCAGAGATAGCTGGAACACAGAACTGCCCGGCTATGCCTCTTTTCCAAGCCATGCCCCCTACATCTGAGGCTGGAGGAGTAAATGTCATAAGAACAGGAATCTTGCACAGTGATTTCCTTATGGAACAGGAATTCCTGGGTTAATTCTGGCTACTTTGCTGGTGGGCCAGAGAAAGGGCCTGAGTCTTGGCCATAATTGTTCCCATTCATGGTGAGGAGGAAGGAAAATCAGAATTAATGCCTTACTTATGGGAAACCTGGTATTGTCAGTGCACCGACAGTGTAGTTATTATGCAGTGGTTTCCAAGACAACAATGACTTTCACTTAAATGATGCTTTCCAACTGTCTCCATTGTATGGTTTTCATGTAACTGATTCCAGGGCCAAAGCCTACCCTCACACATATCCCACCATATCAACATCAATGGGTCTTCATGGATGGGAGTATAATTTGTACACATTCACCTTTTATTTAGGAAACTCGCTTTTATTTTCCAAGATCCCTTGTCACAGGCAGCTCCACTGATTTGATATTTTCTGGGTTCCTTGCACAGACTACTGTGCTGTATTCTGTAAAGTTCTTAGATGTCAGTAAAAGGAGACTGTTTCTGGTGCTTCATGTTGCTAAGAAAGCCTTCATTCAGCAAAGCGATCGATGTTGCCAGATTGAAGTGATAGTGCACTAACAGATGTGTGAGAGCTTCCCACATTAATCTTTGATGGAACGTTGGCCCTTTAATTCCTGTTCAGAGTTTTGTCTGGCAGAACACACTGTGTGTCTGAACATCCAACACACAACCTAATATTCTACCGATTTCACCCCAATGTTAATTGAACAACAGAGGCACAGTAGCTAATATGCAAGACCAGCACGAAAAGGGTTAATTTCCATATTTGAAAAACCAGACCTCCATTCTACATAAGGTAACAGAAGCAGATTACTATTGACCTGCAGTACAGTAAATTTTTTTCTTTTTAATTGAATTGACTTGACTGAGGTTGTCCCTTTGACCAGTAAACTACCTCATAAATATTTAGCACAGATCTAGATATGGATTTAGGATTCCCGTTCGAGTTCTTAAGTATTTCAGCTATCACTTTATTTGCATTTTGGTCACAAAATTACTATAAACTAGGGGTCGATGGTGAAGTATAACATGTCAATTTTATTTTCCATAGAGTTCAGCAGTTTTAGGGGGAAAACATCTAGTCAAACTTTTCTTACCTATGTCATGTGAGTATCCCCTGCGAAATGACGTGTTATTCTTTAAGGTGCCACAGGTCTCTTTGTCACTTCTGCAATTCCAGACTAACACAGCTACCTTTCTGATTCAGTGAAATGAGTGGAACTTCTCCAGTGAGTTAAGCATTTGGAATTTGGCCTGTGGCAATTTTCTTTCAGCTTCTACTGATTTAGAATGTCTGTTTATAATGTTTAAATACAATCCTGTTTAATGAGTTAATATGTTTTTATTATACCTTTTAAATACCATCTTAAGCAGCAGTGGGCTGAGCATGGCTAGCTGCCGGGACCCGCAGCGTGCCATTAAAAATTGTCTCGCATGCCATCTTTGGCCTATGCCTTAATCCTGGGCAGCCACCCTAGAGAAGGGGCTTGAAAGGACCTGGGGTATGATCGCTGAGTCCGTGATTATGGAAGTACCTCTGCAGGCAGGCCACAAGCAGCATTTTGCTGTGCCCAGGGAAAACACAACATGGGCCTCCATCCCATTCCCTCCAGACACACTAATGAAAGAAAAAATTATATTTGACTTCTGAAATTACATAGATAGGGCCTATCACTTCAAACTCTCTTGGCTTTTTTTCATTGCAAAATCATGAATAGTCTCACTAATGTCAATTTTTCTTGCGAGTTCACACTCCATAGATGAAACAGTAAGATGACTTAAGTGTCTGTATGCTATAGTAAATCATCTGTCATCTTTGATGCTACACAGGTACAAACAAACTCACTAAATTGATATAAATAACATAGTCAAACTCAAATGTCCACAATCTAGCCTGATTATTTTCCCCTCTCATGGTGATGGGCTTGTGGCCAGGCACCTTGGCTTTCACTGGTAGTGTATTAATTTTCTCCTCTTTATGTGGCTGTGCCTTCACGCTAGAGTATGTAGGTATCATTTCCCCAATCCCCATGCTGTTTCTTACACAGAACATGTTACGTTTGGCATTATGACATGAGTGTGAGAATTTTACCCACAAGGAAGTTACTATATGGAAAAGAAAAATTCACTGTAAAAGAGTTGCCCTGTGTGTGTTTCCCTTTGCTTACTTAACAGAGCAACTACATTTCTGACAATTGACTGTATGATTAAAGTTCAGGGAATTAATGAAAATAACTTTCTAGAAGAGGAGTAGTTCTTGCTGGAAAGTTCATAGAATAGAATATCAGGGTTAGAAGGGATCTAAGGAGATCATCTAGTCCAGGGGTTCTCAAACTGTGGGTCGCGACCCCTTCCCAAGGGGTCGCGAGCTGATTTTTCCGCCAAAAAGCCGCCGCCGCAATCATGATCGCTTCCGCTTTCGGCGGCTTTTCGGCGGACACACAAGGGGTCGCGCCGCCGTGCTGCTCATGAAAAAAGGGGTTACCGTAAAGGTAAGTTTGAGACCCGCTGATCTAGTCCAACCACTGCTCAAAGCAGGACCAATCCCCAATTAAATTATCCAACAGCTTTTTGCCCCATATCCCTAAATGCCCCCCTCAAGGATCGAGCTCACAGCACTGGGTTTAGCAGGCCAATGTGCAAACCACTGAGCTAACCCTCCCCGCTAAGGAAACAGCCATGAAAACAGAGAGAACTTTTTCTTATAGCTTTAAAATTGAAGTTAGTTCTGGCCAAAATCTAAGCTATTGGTTGCGCTATTTTGCTCCTAACTTAAAAATGTTTCACCTTTAGCTTACTGTGTCTGCTAAGAGTGAAACATGCAACACATAGCTGGTGAGCCCCTTGTTCTTGTTGGGGAGCAGTTATTCATACAAATAACACCATTCACTGGTAGCTAGTGACTCATCTCAAATAAGACCGTTCTTGTGACTAAACACTCACCAGTGTGTGTCAAGGCTTCACAGTCTGGCCCCATGTACATTTTATTATGTACAAGTGCAAGATTTTGACCAACTTACACTTTTTAACAAAGGAATGTTGAAGCTATTGATTATTTTTTTGAATAAAAAGGAACATTAGAATTAAACCAATTTGCATAGTTCATTGTAAGTGGCTTGTAAAGGAAAAATATCTGATAACTGAAACTTGTTGCTCATTGGAAAAATAAAATTTATATTACTAGTATCAATAGAGTGAGTAGACTACCTTGCTTTCTATTCACAGCTAAAATTGGTGTTTTACGGAACTGATGTATTCTTTCTTCTTCTTCCCCCTTCTCACCCCGACTCCCCCTGAATGCAGCACTATAATTTAGGGAGGATATTAAAAACTTAGTGTGAACAAGAATGAAATCTCGTCTGTCTCCCTCCCCCCCTGCCCCTGCTGTGCCTTTATATGAAATTACCTATTTCCCCTTTTAAAACTTAAATGACAGTTTTTGTTAAATGCAGATCCTTTCCTTAGAAATATTGTATTATTTTCTTACAATTTGATTTAGAAATCAAAATCTTCCAAACACCTACTGTACGTATTCATAATTTATAGTTTAACAAATAGAAAGATGCAGTGAGTGGTGAAAACTCTCCATATATAAATGCCCCTTTTTGGTTAGGATCAGATTTGTGTGTGTGTAAGAGAGGAAATAACCCGGACAAGCTCTTTGCAAAGGTGTAAGCCTAGGGCTCCTCATCCACTATCAAAGAAAATGTTCTTCCAGCTGACTGGAGCAGGGCAGCTCAGCCAATCACAGCGTTCTTTTCTAGCTCTGTCATCAGCCCTTGGTTAGGGAACGGTTTGCTTTTATGCTCTGTATTTGGAAGGCAGATAAAATGCAAGGTCTGGGCTGCCTCTAGGGATAACCTTCCCCCTCTATGATGTGAATGAATAGCATCTTGGCTGGGGACTCCACAGAAAATTGACAAGGCAGGCTCTGCTCCCCTGCATAGGCCTTTTCTACATTTTAACCCTAGCTGTGGCTTTGTAGCAATTGCAGTTTTGCATCGAGAGGGGTGCTTTGGATTATCAGACCTCCATGTATGACAATTTGTACCTGCATGGATTTGAAGACTCTGAAGCGGTAAGTATTTTCATCGATAACATTTTTTTTTCTGAACAGGATATGCAGAGGACAGAGAAGAAGAATCAGGCTTTGTTTCTGGGTTTAATTGATTGCTTGGTGTTACATTGTAGACAGTTTGGAGTCACCTGAAATAATTCTCCATTACATAATTTCTTGTCAAGCAATAAAATGCAGGGATTTCCAAGAAAGGCTTGAAAGCATTTACCAATTACAAGCTACACTTCTGCTCTCAGAGAGCGTATGAATGCTTCACAGAAGATGGCTTTACATATGCAGAAGCAGTTACAGCTAATGTGTATGTTGTATTCATCAGCGTAACAGGAAAAGATGTTCATTATATAATACTTAATATTTGTTTGGTCCAGTGGGAACGGAGTTTCTGAGCTGCCATCTGTGTTTTATGCTCTCTGGCCAAGTGATCAATGCAGATGCATTTGATTTTCTTAACAAAGAGACAGTCTATGTGTTTACTGTAATATAACCCTGCAGTATCACAATGGCAGAATGGAGCCCTTAAATACTGCCTAAAAGAGCCTGAGGTATTTTCATTTTTGTTTAATTATAAAATGAAGCTCCCCACCCTCTAACTCACAATAACAATCCTGCTAGCAAAACCTATTAAAATCTTAACAAAATGCTTCACTGGGAATCCTAAAATCCATGTCAGTTTGGGCATACCATGGAGTTTAGACTAGGGAATATTAATCATTAGTGCCTGTAAATCTTATTTAGGTGGTGGTGGTTCTAGCTAGCAGAGGCACTTTCTTTCTTCGGTGGCTAAACAAAAGGCTTGAGAGGCAAAATTACCAGGGGGAAAGAAAATTACTTAGCTTATCACGGCGATGCTTATGTTGTTCCATATTAAATAGGAATGTGTTACATAAGGCTCATGGCCAAGTCACAAAAGATTATAACATAAAATAGTGTGTACGTCAATGCAGACGTATGTGCCCAATGATGTGGTATCCACAGGAAATGATAAGATCCTATATCACTTCAGATAAGGCTTTTTTCTTGTCTGGCAATGTGGTTTGCAGGCTCCAACTGCAAAGTGTAATCTGTCTACAGGTTGCTTCACATGCTAGCAACTTATCTTAGTCAATTTATTTCAGGGGGGAGAGGAATCTGAAATATTCACAATTTGAAATTAAAGAATGCACTGTGCTATCTTGGGGGGGTGGGGAGGGGAGAAGAGGAAGTCTAAAGTATTTGAATCCCTAGAAATGTTGTTTCCTTTGGTCAGTTTGGAAACCACTTTATTTCTACAAGTGTGCTCTTCCCCCTTGTATTTCCATTTTGATTTAACAGTTTTCTTCAACTGCTGTCAAAACTGACATACCAAAACCATGCATGAGGATTTTAGTTCTTCTAGAAATGATGTCTCTGTGGACTAGGAGTTAACGTGATAAACTGTGTGTTCTTGGGAACGGTTTCAATTCTTGATGCACAGGTTTGGAGGAAAAACATTTAAATGTATTTTGCCCCAATCCTTTGGCAGAGTGTAGTTGCCCTGTAAGATCGAAAAATTGGACATGTAATTGACTGTGGTTGAGATAGCTAAATTGTTGGATAGTGGTTGGTACAGTATAGCTGTATCACTTGCAACTAAGAAGAAGATTTTTAGGAATTTAGATACTCAAAGATGAAGATAGGTGCCTGCTAGAATTTTTTCTAGAGCACCTAACTCACATTAATTTCAACCTGGCTGTAAATGGTTTGCCCACATCAAAGATTATTTGGGTAGAGCAGTTTTATGACTGGAAAAACCTAGGAGACATGAATAGTAAAAAACAATCCAAATAATATAAATTTAACCTATAGGAACCTTGTTAGCAGCAGAAGGTAGAAATTAGAACCATGATTGTTGAGTTTGGGCCAAGCTGAGAAAGCAATAGTAACTAGGTTTCCAAATGATCCATTTATGTGATTCTTGGTAGCAGGGTTGCCAGCTCTTGAAGTTTCATGTTGCAATATTTGGTGTCTTTTGGCAGCCACAGCTTCGGGAATCGTGTGAATACATGAGATTCTCAGCTTTCATTACTTTTGTTTTTAAAATAAGCTTCTAGCCCTCATGTTTATGAAGAAAAGATGGAAATTTTGAACCCCAAATGTTCCAATATCAGGAGACAGATAAAAAGAACCTAATTAATTATTTAAAATCTAATGACTTTAGCTAGTCTCATGATTATTTTGGATCCTGACTTATGATTTCTGAGTTCTTGGGGCTGGCAGTACTGGGTTGGTAATATAAAAGAAAAGTGTGTCATGAAGCATGAAATGGTGTGAATGCAGCTTTAAATCCAATGGGCAAGACTAGGCCTGTGTAATTGATATAATATACTAAAAAATAAACTAGTCTAACAGTATTAGGTTCTCTGTAGTTATTTTCAGTACAAATGCATTAATGCATATAACTCTGAGTGTGCATGGAGTAAAGCAATACAGTTTCCTTTTTTTAGGAATAAAAGGTTTACCCATAATGTTCTGCAGCTAGTGAAGATATGGAAGCACAAGGATGTATACTGTACTTGCTCTCTTATTTTCTGAAGCCAAGTAAGCTGTGCTATTGACAAAGTTTCCAGCACATAGTAAATACATATATATATCGAAATGAGCCCAGCTAGAACAGTAACCCCTTATAAAGTTGACACTAGCCCTTATAAAACAGATCCTGTAGCACTCTACACTAATGACCAAGCACAGCAAACTAATCTGTAAAATGGATCAGTTCTTTAGAATGATACAGATCTTCTCTAGTTTCATAGTGTGGGACCTGAGATAACAAAAGTGTTCTGAATAATGTCGCAGTAGTCTTTATTTTGCATACTATGGGTCACCCTCATCCTGAATATGCTCTGGCAGAAATCCTGGAGCAGCGCCTGAATAGTAGAAAATCATGGAACCCTAAGGGACTAACTCTTTTCTCCCAGGGGGAATAGTGCTGCTTAGAAAGTTGTGGCCCTTGTTCAAGAAAAAGGTGTGCTGACTCAGCTTCTCTCCTTAGCAGAACTCCTATAGAGATGCTGCAGGAGTTAAAGCTCCCCTCCCCACTGGAATACTATTGCACGCCAAGCTGGAACACTGCCTGAGCTCTTTGGGGGTGGGTTTCCTCTGGTGGGACAAGGGGCTGTGCTAACACAGATATCCCAGTGAATCTGTCCCTTTAGCTTTTATGTTAACGGTATAGAGTACATTTCATATGAATGAATTGTTTAGTACGTTTTGCTGCCCTGTTAGATGTATGCCTTCAAGGACCTCTTCAGTACTCTCTAGGTAATACTTGTAATCTGCCATTATAACACCCATATGTCACTGGCTTTTGTCAGGCATGGGCTAGCTCAGACGTCAATAGAGCCTCTAAACTTTTCAAAAGCATTTGCTTACTCTATCCCAAAAGGTCACATAACTAACAGACCTGGAGATGTTTTCAGTGGTGGAACCACTTTATAAACTCATGTCTGATTCAAAGGTGACTTGGATAAATTTATTCTGTAGTCTTTATTTTTAAATTCAATGAATCGATATTGATAGTTATGGTAAATTACAATGAGTCCAGCTCCTGTTGCTATTTAGAGTGGAGATTTGGAAGCACTAGCAACACACGAAGAATGAGGACAGTACCACAAAAAAGTAAAAGAGCTTGTTTTTAGTATGTTATACTCGCAACTGGAGAGAGTCGGTGCACTGGCCAATTCCATTTTCACACTCTCATGCCAAACATTTAATAGCTGGGTGGATTTCTCAGCAGGTGGTCATGGAGAGAGAGGGGTGGTTCCTGCTGGGGTTCTTCCAATGAGGTCTTCCCACTCTAGCCTAGTCACGGAACCTCTTATCTTTTTGTTCTTACCATGCCTACTCCTTATGCACACACAGGAAGGTTTAAACCCTTCTTTTCCTTGTTTGTATTTTCCACACCCCATAAATTTTGGGATGCCCTGCTTTTCATAGGTTGTTCTTAGTTACCCTTATTCTCATAAGCATCTTAGTAACATTTATATTAACTGTTTCCGGGGTAATCTGCGTTCAGCACAGAACTTTCTGTGATGCTACAATCAGGTGGGTGTCTTGGAGCCTAGACGGGTATGTTGCAACATTTCTTGTAACATTACCTATTGGGCCATTTTTTTCTAGTAATCTTTTGATTTTAGTGGTATAGGATTATTCTTAGGTCACCCCTTATGTCAAGCTTCCTTAAGCCTAGTGTGGTTAAGATGAAATTTTACAGACCTCAACCTGTAGGCCTGGCATTACAGCCATGCTATACTTATATTCCTAATACACACTCATCACTCCTAAATACTTGTCAATCGCATAGTTCCATCCTACTTGCATCTATTCATCACCCATTGTTTATATATATCACATAACATAGGAATTCATCATGACATTAACACTGCAATGATAAAATGAACTAATTGGCTACAGTTCACTGATGCATAATAAATTATGCAGTTTAAATGGAGTCAGCAAGTAATTATTTAACATTTTTGGAAGTACAGTGGGAGTAAAATTTGTGATAGTGTGACGCTGTGTAGATTTTCACAGACCTGAAATAGATCTACATTGAACTCTGAACTTCTTCAGGTTAACCTAGAAGCATTAGAATTACTCAGAACTCTGGCCCAGGTCTGAATAGAACAGAGTGGCTTTAGATGTCTTTAATGTGGAAGCATCACCTATATCAATGTGCTAAATGTTTTTTTTAACTGCATTGAGGGGAGATTAGGACTTCCTCATTCAATAAGAGGATTACATTGTGATTCTGTGGAATTTAGACAACAGAAGAAATGGATTCACTGAGACATCAGTTCCCTCAAAATTAATGTACTGTATTATCATAATAGAGAGAGATCAGTTTTTTCTTTATGGGACCATCCCCTTGCAAAGACAGGACAGACTCTCTTGGTAGACTGTATATGGAATAACTTATTAGGCAGCACGTAGACAAGAAAAGAAAATGCAATAAGGAGATTAAATATTTGTTGGAACTAGGCACAAAGTTGATAGTATGTAAATATGCTTTTCTACGTAGATACAAAAATTGATATTAAAGTAATTATTAAAGTTTATCAAAATGTATAATTGTTAAAAAACCCACTATTTTATATATATTCAACATATCTTACCAGCTATGATGATTGATGATAGGCAGTTGATGTGCTAGCATGAGACTTTTTTTTTTTTTAAGGAGGAAATTATGTCGTTGAAAGTGAATAAAAATACCTACAAGAGTATATAAGAAGTACATGCTGCATCAGATAAAGAGGATATAAAGAGACAGGGCCTTGCTACTTTCACAGACATAAGAGTTCTTGCAATGCAAGGGGTGGGATGGGGGTTGTGGCCTTTCATGGTCTGGAAAGGAAGGTGCATGTCACAAGGCCTGTTCCCTCACCCTGGGTTTCTCTTTGCAAGCAGTCCTCACGCACTTTTATGCAAGTTCATCACAGTGTTCTTGGTTTACAATGCAACTCCATGTCCCACCTTCATAAGCTTTTCCCAAGCTTCAACATACTCCCTAGGCACAGGAGGTGGGGGTGAGGAAAGAGGTCTCACATTTCTGAGATCCTGGGCTTCTTTGCCCTTTCTTCTAGCCCCCTTTTCTTCCTTCCTGTCTCCCATTACAGTCCTCAGCTGAGGAGCTGAATCCCCTTGTTAATGGGTTAAACACCCAGTCCTAATCAATTCTCTCCCAATTTGTGCCAAGTGGGGATGCTTACAAAGTGCAGGGAGTGATGTTAGGTGACTCCCACTCTGTCACAGTGCGCCACAAAGGAGGAAGACTCCAAGATTTTGGAAGATAGAGAGAACTGTCTCTTGAAAAGCTGGAAGGTTGAAGTGTTGCCTGATCTTTTGATTGTGTATTAGTTATACTGATAAGTGAACTAGCACTCTTTTAGTTTGGCAAAGTTCTGCCCCATGACCAGACCCCAAAAGTATTAGGCCTTGTCTACATTGCCACTTTACAGTGCTGAAACTTTCTTGCTCAGGGGTGTGAACCCCCCCCCCCCCGCCCCCCACGTGATGCAAGTTTCAGCACTGTAAAGTGGCAGTGTAGTCCAGTGGCTCTCAAACTTTTTTTTAACTGGTGACTCCTTTCACACAGCAAGTATCTAAGTGTGACACCCCCCCCCATATAAATTAAAAACACGTTTAAATACAGTAGACTCTTGATATCCAGGATGATAGGGAAAAATAATTCTGGTTAATAAAATCCTGGATAATCACCATCCATAGGAAATATGGGGAGTGGGGGTTGATTCACCAGCCATCCTGTGCCAGGGGTAGGGGTGTTGGTTCACTGGCTACCCTGCGCTCTGGTAGGGGGTTTTTGTGTGTGCGCTTGGGGCGGCAGCAAAGCCAGAGCCGGCCCTGCGAGTTGCATGTATTTTTTTTTGACATCCTGGTTAATCCACATTCTGGTTAATCCAATCCTGGATAATCGAGAGTCTACTGTATATTTAACACCATTATAAATGCTGGAGGCAAAGTGGGATTTGGGCTGGAGGTTGACAGCTCGCAACCCTCCATGTAATAACCTCGCAACCCCCTGAGCGGTCCCGACCTCCAGTTTGAGAACACCTGGTGTAGACAGTGCACCAGTGCTGGTAGCTACTCCCTTGTGTAGTTGTGGATGCTGTCACGACTACACAGTCATGTTAAAGCGCTGATGTGACAGCACTTTAACGCTGGTGGTGAAGACATACCCTTAGTTGTGATGAGAATCCAGGTGTGCAGGAGAGACGCATTTACAATTAGGAAAGGTGATTTGTCCTTGTAGTATTTTTATTAGCACAGCTAACAAAAGCACAAACACTCCAACCCAGCAAAGTAGATAAATAATATGTCAAGAAAAAACCAGAGTGTTAGTTATCCTCATCCTCACCACCTGGCATCTCGCAAGGCCCACAGTCAAGATACAGCTTTTATGTTATTCTGACACCCACTACGCTTAATGCATCTTCATTAGGGGTTCAGCCCCTTTTCCTTATATGTATTTCCTGACCTTGCTAGTGTTGGGGTGCTCTTCTCCCACAGGTAGGCTTTTACCTTAAGCTTATTAGCAAATACAATATGCTTATTAGTTACCATGGCATTCTTGTGGTAGGAACATCAGCAGATGTCCAAACTTAAAATATCAAAGGCTGATATCAACTGGCATCTTGTAGTTACCTGTCAGCAATTTAGTCATACTTGTTTATTACAGCATTCTATCTTGTGATAGCTAACCGGGACCCGTAAATCATAAGCTAATACTTTTGGGGCCTTAAGCCTCGATTAGTTTAGCTAAGCTATTGTCTTACAAGCCTTGAGGCTTGTAGGCTCATTGCATTATTGCCTTAACTTATATCTATGCCTTACTGAGTAAATACTGATACCTGTAGGCTACACAGGAGACAGGAAAGAGATCCAAAATGCAAGCTGCCCCGGGTGCCCCCTCACTTTGGATATTAGGAGGTACTCCAGGTAATTCTAAAATATTGCTGCTTTTTGGCAATACCGCCTGTTTAAAAATGAAAACCCAGGAGTGCTTTGTATGACTCCAACAGTCTGTCATTCCTGATAACTGGAAAGTCAGGATATTAAAAACTCATAAGCAAGAAGGTTTAAGACAATAAGGTGTACTGGCTAGGAAAATCACTGTGGTTTACTTTGATAATTGTATTTAACTAGATGCAACGAGCCTATTTTATAGTAAAGAAAATCTGAATGCCTCAGCTATGTCATCCATGAATTGCCGACAGGTCCTTTTAGAATAAACATAACTATTTTAGTTTAAAATATAGGTTTTTCACCCCTTCCCTGAATCTCAAAGAGTAGCTATGCTCAGCTAGTTTACATGCCATTGTCCATCATGTAGAGAGGTTCTACAGAAATCCACTTATTTATGAATTTGTATAATAGTCACACCTAGAAGCCTCAGCCAAGGTTGTGGCTTCATTGTGGTAGGTACTGTACAAGGAGCAGTAGATAATGTCTGCCCTGCAGTACTTGGTGTAAATAGAGAAAATGGACAAAAGGTGGAAGATACTATTTTTATTAACTGCACTTTGCAGAGGGTATGACCTTTCCACTGCCTTGCACCCTGTGTAGATATCGACATTTGTGCAAAGTGGGTGTAGAATGTTACCAGATCAGAATGGCAGCATTCTACACCCCTGTTGCATTCACTCAGCACAGCTCTAAATACCCACACAAGGTGCAGGGCACTGGAGCATAAGATGCAGAGATGCTAAGGGCCTGACCCAAAGCCTACCGATCAACTCTTGTTGACTTCAGTGTTTTGAATCCAGCCCTAAGAGAGTTGTTGAGGGTCCCACAGGAGGTCTGCGATAAACCTGGGAATGGAACGCAGAATTCCAGGGTCCCAATCCACCGTGTCACCAAACTGTGTGCATAGAGCTCTCTGCATCTTCTATAAATGTCAAACACTAACCACTGTTTCCTCCTCCTCCTCCTTCCACATTGTCAATCTCTGACATCTCCCTCCTGCCAGTGCCTCCCTCCCTCCCTCTCTGCTGCTGTTCTCTTCAGTCTGCAAGTATAGTGGCTTTTTTGTTTCTATGCATAGTCAGGACAGTTAGGGCAAAGTAATCTGAAACACACGTGCTTTGTAGGAGTGAGAGACCAGGGAAGCAGTAAAGCAAAGCATTAGACAAGCGTGTGGAATGTGATCCAGTTGGTGGGGGAAGGGAGGGAAGCTAATGTGACTCTAGACTGCATATGTAAAGCCATCCCCTCATGGAGTACAAAGATAAAAGACCCTTTCAGTACAGCTATAATGTTGCCTAGACCTACACTATTGCATTCAGTTCTGGGCACCATATTACAGTAAAGCTATAGACAAATGGGGGTCTTCAGAGAAGAGCAACAAAAATAATCATGGGGTATACCGGGGCAGAGACTTTATTATTTATATCGTAGTAGCAGTGAGAGGTTCCAGCTTCAATGTCCTAGAATCTTTACAAACATGCAACAAAGAAATGGTTCCACTCCCAATGAATTTACAATCTACATATAAGATGAGACAATAGGTGGATATTACAAACAGATGAAGAAAAAGGAGGGGGAATCACAAGGTGACTGTCTCCTTATTTGCCCAGACAATGTTGGGTACACAGTGGGAACTACCATAACACAAATAATAAAAATGACAAAATCATGAAGACATATTAAAAGAGCTAAACATGAATAGTTTAGGTAAGAGACAATGAACAGGTTGGGGATGGGTGTAAGTATATATATTTACATGGAGTGGAAGACCCATTGCTAAGGACTCTTAAATATAAGGAACAATTACATTGGCAGGGTGTTAGGCTTATTTCTCTGTCATATGATATGATAGGAGTAGTGGAGTGAGCACAGTGGCACCCTTCGCCTCTACAGTGGGAATACGTATGTCATGACACCAGATTTCTTATTTTCAGCAAACTATCTTCCATCCATGTTGGTTGATTCTGTGGCAGGGAGAGAGTGAGTTTAAAGGGTAGACACCATTGTGATGGAATCACAGAGACTGACAGGTCCTGAGTGTATCATTCAGTAAAATCAAGCCAAAATCAGGTTCGCCTTCAACACTTTTGTATAAAAATACTCTATGAAATCAGGACCTGGTCTGTGTTTATTCAGTTGTCAGAAGGCAGATAATACAGTACATAGCGTGCTATGCAAGAGACATCCATTCTCTTTCACTTCCAGTTTAAATTTACCGTATCATTATGCAGCTATTTGCAGACTATTAAGCAACCCACTAGAGGAGCTCATGACTAAGTTCAATATTTTGCACTGCTTCTGAAGAATAACATTCTCCAAGATAAATCTCCTTTTAGTCCAAGATTTGCGTAAAACAATGTGATACCACCAGGTTTGTGTGGTAACTACTGTAAGGGATCCAAACTGCTCACCCATGGAATGAAGTTAATAAATCTAACCATGTCATATATTACTGTAGACCACATCCTTTCAAAGTTCCCTCCCCATATGATCTGTGTTTCTGGACTTTAGAATGGGATGAAAGCAGTTCCCTAAATGGGGCCTGACAGACAGAGATCTGTAGCTGTGTATGCTACTATAGAGAAAATCCTCCTACTTGTTAGTCTCCAGACTGTACTCCCTGGAGCTGAGCCGCTCCCAGCTATAAGGCAGTCCATGGGAGTGGTGCACCCTGTACATGTGAGTGCAAGCACATTTCCCTACCCGTCAAGCTGTTGTACCAGTTCTTTTCTGAACCTCCAAAAGCACTAATTTAAAGCAACACCTGAGCCTGTGAGATGACTTTCTCATGTCTCACGAGGTGTAAGATTAATACTTGTCAACAAGTTAGCGGTTTTATCTGGTGTACTTGAGGGCTGTTGGAAAATCTGAACTCCGCTTTTCAGTTAGAGAGCCCCAGTCCAACAGGGGTGGATTTAAGGACAGAGGTTAGGGAAGAGAGAAGCAGAAAGGGAGAGTGCGAATGGTATGGCTTAGTATAGGGTAAGTGGGGAAACTAAGCTTGGAATAGGGTGAGTGAAGAAACTAGGCTTGGTTTCTTTCCTCTCTTCCATCTATGTTTGTTCCTTTCCTGCTCCCTTCGCTGGCCCACAACTCCCAAATGGTGCTGCTTCCTCTCCACCCCGACCTGTTCCATCACTTTCTCCTGTTGTCTCCTCCTATCTCAGAGCTCCTCTGCCTTAGGATGGACTTCATTTGGAGTTATGGGCACTTGGCACACTGCAGGATCAGGAGCTTAGTTTATTAGTTTGCAAGGCACTTTGATGTGCTTGGATTAAAGGTGCTGTATAAATGCAAGATTGCTGTTACAATAATGTCAAATCAATATTTTGGAGTGATATGGTAACCCCTTTTTAAAGTTTGTTGTAGAAAGGGCAGACAGAAGAACTCCATGTGCACACATGTATACTCACGCACTTCAGTTTTTTCCAAGAGCCCAGAACCTTAGTGATCTAGCAGGGAACTAGAAAGCTATCCTGGGTTTTTGGTGCATACACAATGGTACATTAAGCATCCCACTTTGATTTTCTGGGTTCCCATGTGCACTATGCAACATGTAGCTTTTATGCAGACAAATGTGCAAATATGGGCACGTGTTTCATCCACATGGCTCAGTACACCTGCCAGTGTTTGCACACCTTTGGCCATGTACATAATTCTCCAATTTAGAATGCTATCATTGGAGCCACTTGAATGTGTTAAGATTGTCAACTGTTGGCAGGAATTACCTTGAATTTGTGGGCATACTCTCTCAGCAGGATGGTGGCACATTTAGATTCCACTCTATACAGGTTTTTATACCGCACTTATCACCATAGTATCCGGGGGCCTTCCAGTAATGCATTCAGCAATGTGATTACACATTTGTCATGTGCTGCTTGTTCTCTCATCCTCTCCCCAGAGGGAGAAGCACACGGAGTAGAGTATTGTTTTGGTAGTTTTTTTCATTAACTATACCTGTTGCTGTCGTTTCATATCCAAGAAGGCAAGGTGAAAAAAATGTGCCTTGCATTCAGTGGTGAGGTTCGTGATAGTCCTTAGTTCCTGGGGGAGTTTGTTCCACAGTCTCAGACCTCCGCAGGAGAAAGTTCGGTCTCCCACACAGATGAGCCTTCTTCTTATAGTTAAAAATTCATTTGTGCCAGAGGAGCAACGTTGTTAACTGCATTTTTCATCAAGAAGCTTTAAATGTATTTTTAGGTGTTCTGGACTCAGGCCATGCAATGTTTTGAAGATAAGGACCAAGACAATAAACTTGATTCAAAATTTGATGGGATGATTGCAATTGTATCTATATTGCAGTATTAGATATAGGAAAAACCACACAGGAAGCTATTTGGATGTAGAATACTAATATTTAGCGTCTGTACTGCTGTACAAACAATAAAGAATACTGTCAGTTTAAAAATTTTGCTTCCTATTGTTTCACGTAATCCTTAAGAATACTGTTGCTGAAAGAGAAACAGAAAAAAGACAGGAAAAATACACATGTTCACTGTGTGCATGGTTAGTTTAACTATTTTCTTGATAGTCCATTCCACTTCGTATCTACGGTGCTAGTGAGGTGATGTCACTATTATGCTAGCTAGTAATTTTCTCCTGTTGCTGATGTGGCTCTTTCACATAGCAACAGAGAAGAATTAAAAGGGAAAAAAGAGTAAATGACTATGGAATGATAAAAACTGTCAGGGGATTCAGAGGTGGGCGTAGTAACTAAAACTACTTTTTAATTTGTGTGGTTTTTTTTAATTGATTTCAATTTGGTGGTGTTCATTTAACTAATGAATCCCCACAGTGTTGCTTCCTTTCCACAATCATGTAGGTAAGTTAGTATTAAACTCTGGTTCCAGACTGAGGGATTTGAGGAGAAGTGGTCAAGTGACTTGCCTGAAGCTGCAGAGATTCAGGAGCCAGATTCTATGGCCTGCTACAGCTCTTTTATGCTATTCTAAGAGCATGCTGGGGTTTCAAAGGGGGTGGAGTGGCCCCAAGGAATTTCCCACAGTGCAGGGGCAGCATAGGGCTGATATATGTGGACTTGTGCTGGGCCCCTAGCCGCTCCTGGTGTAGGGCATGTTGGGTTCTGTGTTCTGGCACTCTTGGACTGCAGAGCAGCCCTTAGAGTGCCAGGTAAGGTGGCTGTAAGTTAGAGCAGCCTTTGGGGCTGTTCTAACTTGCATGACTCTGGTCCTGTGAAGCCCAGAATTTGGAAGACATAAAAGTGGCTTAAAGCCTCCTTGCAGGCACAGCAGAAAATCTGACCCAGGACTGGATGTCAGGATTTCCTAGTTCTCAGTCCTGTGCTTGGACCAGTGGACCACATTTTCCATCCCCTTCTCTCCTGACATACTGTCTTTTTATTTCCTCCTTAGCCAATACTAAAGAGTCAGTGAGAAAAATAAGTACCACTGCAGATCTTATCTAGAAGCTGGTAACCCTCCACATCCTTTGTGCTCACTGGAGTGAAAGAGAGGGAGAGTGGGTGAAAAGAGTGAAGAATAGCATTCTTCACAGTTCTGTGTCTGGTGAAGTATAAAGTGCGATGCACAGTGTTTGAACTCACTTGCAATTCAATTCCCATAATACTGCTCCAGCACAGCTATTTCACAGCAGAGCAGGGGTCTGAGCTCAGGGAACAAACCAAAAGGTTTCAGGAGTGTGTGTGTGTGTGTGTGTGTGTGTGTGTGTGTGTGTGTGTGTGTGTGTGTGTGTGTGTGTGTGTGTGTGTGTGTGTGTGTGTGTGTGTGTGTGTGTGTGTGTGTGTGTGAGGGGAGATAGAGGCTAGGGGCAGTTTCCATGAATATAGTGAACTTCTGTTCTCTAAGCTTTAGGAAACAATAAGGAAAAGTTTCCTTTTTTTTTTTTTTTTGCCTCCACACACTTCCTGGATTTAAATAATCTATGTTATAGCTTGTGCCCAACCAGTAGATAAAACATGCATGTAGAAACATTTTTCATTCTGCCTCTTGTGATTACGACAAAGCTAATTCAGTTACCATAATTCTAAAGATTTATGCTTTGCATTCATTTTATTATAAACTGGCCTACAATCTTGCTTCTGGTAAATATGGATCAATGCAGTAGTTACAACTTAAAACAACAGTCAACAATTTTAACAGCAAAGATATTTAAGAGAGCAGCTGGTAGGTGGGTCTGTCTTTCTGAAGTGAAAGGCGCCAGACTGACAGCCCTGGAAATGGGAATTCTTTGTTTATCCATGGAACAAATACAGTCTGGCCAGCAGGAATATGAGCTTCCCCTCACTGCCCTCTGAAATTCAGCCTCCACGCCTATTCAGTTAATAGTCTCTGCTAAAGCTGTCAAAAAAGGGTCAGTTAGTGCCCAAGTGAGTTTTGTGATGAGAACATTTTTCTACTGCACAATATATTGAGACCGAACAGCATAGAATTATAGAAGATTAGGGTTGAAAGAGACCTCAGGAGGTGATCTAGTTCTAGTCCAACTGCCTGCTCAAAGCAGGACTGACACCAATTAAATTATCCTAGTCAGGGCCTTAAAAACCTCTAAGAATGGAAATTCCATCACCTCCCTAGGTAACCCATTCCAGTGCTTCACCACCCTCCTAGTGAAATAGTTTTTCCTAATATCTAACCTAGACCTCCCCCACTGCAACTTGAGACCATTACTTCTTGTTCTGTCATCTGATACCACTGAGAACAATCTAGCTCATCCTCTTTGGAACCCCTCTTCAGGTAGTTGAAGGCTGTTATCAAATCCCCCCTCACTCTTCTCTTCTGCAGACTAAATAAGCCCAGTTCCCTTAGCCTCTCCTCACAAGTCGTGTGCCCAGCCTCCTAATCATTTTTGTTGCCCTCTCTTCAATTTGTCCACATCCTCACTGTATTGGGCCCCCCAAAACTGAACTCAATACTCCAGATATAGCCTCACCAGTGGCAAATAGAGGGGAATAATCACTTCTCTCAATCTGCTGGCAATGCTCCTACTAATGCAGCCCAATATGCTGTTAGCTTTCTTGGCAACAAGGACACACTGTTGACTTATATCCAGCTTCTCATTTACTGTAATTCCTTTTTTGCTGAACTGCTGCTTAGCCAGTCAGTTCCCAGCCTGTAGCAGTGCATGGAATTATTCCATCCTATGTGCAGGACTCTGCACTTGTCTTTGTTGAAGCTCATCAGATTGCTTTTGGCCTAATCCTCCAATTTGTGAAGATCGCTCTGGACCCTATCCCTGCCCTCCAGAATATCTACCTCTCCCTCCAGCTTAGTGTCATCCATGAACTTATTGAGGGTACAGTCTATCCCATCAGCCAGATCATTTAATGAAGATGTTGAACTGAGGCACTCTGATGCTGTGTGCTAACTAGACGTTGAGCCTGACAATCTAGCTAGCTTTCTATCCACCTTATAGTCCATTCAGCCAATCCATATTTCTTTAACTTGCTGGCAAGAATACTGTATCAAAAGCTTTGCTAAAGTCAAGATATATCATGTCCACCGCTTTCCCCATATCCCCAGAAACAGTTGTTCCATCATAGAAGGCAATCAGGTTAGTCAGGCATGACTTGCCCTTGGTGAATCCATGTTGATTGTCCCCCACCACCTTTCTCTCCTTCAAATACTTCAAAATGGATTCTTTGAGGACCTGCTCCGTGATTTTTCCAGGGACTGAGGTGAGGCTGACCAGCCTGTAGTTCCCCAGATTCTCCTTCCCTTTTTTAAAGATGGGCACTATATTTGCCTTTTTCCAATTATCCAGAACCTCCCACAATTGCCTCGAGTTTTCAAAGATAATGGTCTATGGCTCTGCAATCACATCAGCCAACTCTGGTGCATTGCATCCGTCCCCATTGACTTGTGCATATTTCACACCAAAGAGCCACCCAAAGGGAGTTGGGTGCCCAACTCCCATTGACTTTCAGTGCTTTTGGGTGTCTAACTTCCTTCAGCTCCGCCAAAAATTCCAGATAAGGACTGAAATATGGTGAACCCGTTTTCATGGTTACTCTGTGATAAGAAGTTTTGCAGCCCTATGCCATGGCTGTGAGGAAGATTTCCTTCTCCAGTAGGTTATCCAGTAGAACTGTTCCGGTGGTTGAAAGCCTGGCTAATGCAGGCTCTCTCCATCCAGTTACAAATAACTAGGCTGACCATACGTCCCGTTTTGAACGGGACAGTCCCGTTTTTTACATATTTTCCGACCATCCCGTCTTTTTAGTATAAATATCACATTTGTCCCGTTTTTGATTTTTGCTAAAAAAAAAGCGGAACCCAGCTTCTTTCAGGGACCCACGGCTGGGTCCCGCCTCTTCCCACCCCCTTCCCCTCACGGCCTCAGGACCCCCACCCCAGCCTCGGGCCCCCCTTCCGTCCGCTGCTGCAGAGCCCGCGAGGCGCGACTGGCTGGGCTGTCTCCACGTGGGGCAGAGTGGAGCTGCTGGCCGGGCAGGGGCTGCGCCTCGCTCCCCCCCGTCCCCCCATGTGGAGGAAACGCGACGTGCGGCCCAATGAGGGGGCGGCGCGGGAGGCGCAGGCGCGGGGATTGGCGAGCTCAGGGAGCCAGGGGGCGAGGCCGGCAGCGGGGGCGGGCGCCGAGCGGAGCCGGAGGCAGCGCGAACCTGGGAGGGGAGGAGGCGGTGCCGCCCCAGGCCCCATGGAGCTGGAGAACAACGTCGCCAACACCGTGCTGCTCAAGGCGCGCAAAGGTGGGGGGAGACTGGGGGGGCATGGCTGCGTGTGAGGGGGGCAAGGGGAAAGAGGGGTGCGTAGGGGCCGTGTGTGAAAGTGGGTGGAAGTGGGGGGGGGCACAGGATTGAGTGTGAAGGGAGGTACTGGGGCTGCATGTGAAGAGGGGCACAGGGGAAGTGGGGGGGCATGGCTGCTTGTGAAGGGGGTGGTAGGTGGTGGGCACGAGGCTGTGTGTGAAGGGGGTACTGGGGAAGTGGGGGGGCATGGGATGGGGGGCACAGGGTTGTGTGTGAAGGAGGGTACTGGGGGGGGTCCAGGGCTGTGAGTGAAGGGGGTGGGGGGGACATGGGGGGCACAGGGTTGCCTGTGAAGGGAGGTACTGGGGAGTCCAGGGCTGGATGTGAAGAGGGGAAGGGGGTGGGTAGGGGAGATGGTGGGTGGGGGTACCATGGTTAACCCCCTCCCTGAACACATGGATGCGGGGGTTGGGCCAAGCCTCAGAGCCCATTCGGGGCATCAGTCTTCAAGGCACAGCTCGGGCCTGGGCAGGTGGCTGTGGCATGCGTGGGCGATGCGGTGGGGTTGGTGAGAAGCTGTTTTTCTGCTGCAGGAGATGTAGGGAGAGGACTTGGTCAGTCAGAGGGTTACTGATAGTGGAGGCGGTTGGGGGCCTGCCCAGAGGAGGAAGACAGAGTGGCTGGCCTGGGGGAAGCTCTTGTTGCACAAGCTTCTGCCTGTGAGATGCTACGCAGGAAACTGAGCCATAGCCACAAGCTGATGTGGTTGGGGGAGGCAAATAGGGGGTCATTTGAGGTGTCTGAAGAGAATCATGGAGTGTGAGAAGTTTTATGATAAGGTATTGAAAGACCAAAATTTGCTGCGTAAGATTACTTCATCGGAGAAATATTCATGGTACGATCGTGGTGAAATACAGTCCCCCTATACGTCTACCTAAATTTTTGTATGAGTTCTGTCACTGAAGAATAATTGTTAGCTCAAGTCAATATGTTCATGTAATAAAACTTTTTTTATCGTCTTACTTTTTCATGAATACAGAATATTACATAACCCCGTCCCATTTTTGCTATCCCAATGTCCCGTTTTTGTCTCAAGGAAATATGGTCAGCCTACAAATAACTCCTCCCTTCACTGTGAATAATTTCCTGTCCGCTTTGCGGATAAAATGGATGGATACAATGGTGTGAGGAGGGTTCTATTAGAATGGGATAAATGGACCATCTTCTCAGAGTTTTAGCGGTTCTCTCTTACAGGGATTTTGGTGTTATTGGGAGAGATGTGATTAAGAAAAAGTGAGATGGTGCATGGCCTTTGCTAGTTAAAATGCGGTATGAGGGGCAGATTTAAGATGTATAATTGGAGAGAATTAGCAGAGCTTCCCTGCAGGAGGGGGCAAGATGCCAGGGTGGCTCGGACAGCTCCTCATTGGTTCTTGAACCTGCATGGGATCCCACTGAAATCATTAGGGCCTCAGATGGGTGCAAGGATTCTCCTGCACAGATCCAGTTTCAGGATCAAGCCTCTAGTTGTATTTGTGAAGGATAGAGTGTATTAAAAAAACTAAAACTTTTAGTGAAGTTCTGCCCCTGGATGCATGAAGAGCTCTCCTTGAACCCAAAGCCACTTTGTGTGTGGAATGTGACTCCGTTTGTTTGCCAAAGGAAAACAACACAGTAATAAATAAATAACACTCTCAAAGAGCAAGGGGGAAAAAGCTTAACCTAAGATACAGTTGATGTCTTGACTCTCTTCCCTATCTCCCTAAAACATGCTCTGGCTCTAAGATGTTGAGCTGTTAGATGTTTCGCCACTGAGTATACATTTACATAGATAGTAGAGACTTGTTTGAAATCAGCATCTTATACAAATGCAGATTATTTTGCAACTAGGACAGATTGGATGACAGTTCATGGTCATTCAAACTCTGGCAGCTAACTTTGAAAACTCGTTTAGCTGCCTGGATGTTGAAGGTCTGAGTTCAGCGATCACAGGTAGAGTTGAATTTTTGTTTGCAAATTTCATTTTGGCCCTGAATAGACTTCACTGGCAGTGTGCCTCATACGCCTATCGCTGGGGTTCACTCAGAGCCTCTCTTGCTTTTGCAGTGTCCCATTTTCATTGCTTATTCCTTCCTTCCCCCTCCAGAGTAGACTCTTGGAGTTAGCTACAACAGCCCATTGCTCATGTTTGTTAGGAGGTGTCCTGATACCAAGGCTGTTCACTGACTCTGCTATGCTATGGTCAAATATATAGAAATCTGTTTTATGGCCTGGCCTAGAGGGAACTTTTTCTCAGTTTTACTTATTGAATAAATTAAGGGAAGTATCACAGAAGAATCCCTCATCTCTTTCCGTTGTAGATTTAGCCACAGTGCTCTAACTTCTGCACATCAGGTGGTGTGTTCCGATGAGCTCAGCTTGTCAGAGAGCCGAGTTTCATCATCGCTGCCCAAGATACCCAAACACAGGACTACTCTGGCTTGACTAAGTCTGTTCAATGAGCACCTCAGACTGGAGAAGGGAACAGCTCTCATTCAGTCTTAGGGCTGGTCTCCACTAGGGGGGGAAATCGACTGTAGATACGCAATTTAGCTACGTTAATAACGTAGCTGAAATCAACGTCTCAACAGCCGACTTACCTCCCATCCTCACGGCGGTGGCGGTTGGCGGCGCGGTCCCCCGTCTACTCCAGCTTGCGCCTCTTCAGGAGCTGGACTTCCGGAGTCGACGGGGGAGCCGCTGGTGATCGATTTATCGCGTCTTAACGAGACGCGATAAATCGATCACCAAAAGATCAATCCCTGCCAGCTCAAGTGAAGACAAGCCCTTTCACTCTTTAGCAAGCACTTCACACACGCTTGCTGACTCTGCACTTTTCTTTCTTCTGCTCCACTGCCTCCAGTTGCAGCATGTTTGACAGTGGCATCATTTCCCATGCCTGGTTTCTGTTCAGAAAGCAAAGGTAGTCACAGGTCTTGCAGGATGCAAGGCCCTTTGCTGCTGAGGCTCAGGCAGGGTTTCCTCAGCTGGGAAGAGAAACCATGAGGAGCATTTGTCTGTGAAGGAGGGTTTGGTTTGGATGCCTCTCACAGGGATTTCCCATTTGATATGCCCTTCCTCCCACCAAATGTAGCTAGATCAGGTTAGGAGACTACATGACTAGTCTCCTAACCACCCTCTGACTGGCCTTCCAGCCTTCCCATTCTGGCCCAGCTCACTTCCTTCTCTGGATGCAATTTCCTATCTCATTCTTTCCCTACCAAGATTTAATTTGACCCCATCATCACAACTTGACGTGATGTTCTTGGGGCCCAGCGTCCTCTGTGCTGAGCCCTGGAGCAATGCCTCTTCCACATGGCTAGCCTCTTCCTGCAGGTCAGGCTTTGGGGAAGACTCCTTGAAGCAAGAGTGTATTCTTTTTCCCTTTGGGGCTCTGTCTGCCTGGGTATCATTTCTGACCACTCTGGGCTCCTCCTCCTCCTCCTTCCTCATCTTCTAGTATTTCACTTATACATTGCTTTTGGTTCTGACCGGGATGCTTACCCATGTGGTAAGAATCCTCCAGTCTTTCACCCATCTAGTACACAGACTTGGAGGAAGTGAAGAGTGGCTGAGTATTGCTATCCAAAGCACAGGGCTCTCTGCAGCTGCACACTCAGCATAGGCCTAAGGCCAGCTTTGTCAGAATACATTTAAGTCCTTTTCAGGAAATGAATAGCTCAGAGAATGGTAATGGGCTACAGATCCCCTTTGTGTCTCCAGGCTGTCAGTCTGTCAGCTCTTGCAGCATTAACATGTATGTAAAAAGACGGGGGTTGTGGAGACTCTTTTCTCGGGACCAATGGCCTTGTAAGTTACAGTTCTGCAAGTTCATGCTGCTTCACATATATGTAGAATGTGACTAGGCAGTGATTTTTCTCAGCAACACAGAAAAAATATTCCCTGTCATCCAGCTCTGCACTGAAATTGTGAAGTGCATATTTTAAAGCGCTAACACCTCATGGAAAGCTTTGCAAGCTATTCTATTTTGGGACAGTTCTGCCAATGCTGCATATATTTCTTCTAGATCTCTTCCCTTGTTGTCTCATACAAGGATATTTGCATGAAAACAGCATCTTTGTTGCTTAGGCTCACTTGTTTCTATTGCCTCTTCCCACCAGATGCCAATCCTCTGTGCGTGACATCACAATTATTTGGTATTGAGCTGGTTGTGCCACAAAGATCAGATTCTTCTTCAAGTATGTGTAGGTGTATATCCCACTGTACTTGCCATATGTACCTTGCACACCAGACCAGAAGTTTTTTAAACAGCGTCTGTCAGGCCACCCATGCATCTTGTGGCCCTTGTGATATGCATGTATCTATAAGGATTTTTTATGAAAGAAAAGCAAGCCTTATTTTGCATCAAAATAGGAATATTTTAAATTTATTCCCAAAGCATATTATGGCAACAAATATCATTGTTAAATAGCCTACTGTTTTGAGGGAGAGATGAGAATCTCCCATTGGTATCTTCAGTTGTACACATTTAGAGTTGTGTATTGTATTTTACACTTTGCACTTATAGCACTAGTTACCTGAGAGTAACAAAGCACCACTATTAATGAATGTCCATATCATTGGGAGGTATGGTATTATATTAGCCCTATTCTCCAGAAAACTGAGACACGGAGATGTGTGCCCAAGTCAGTTACAGCCTGATTTTTTAGAGACTCTGAGCACCTTACCACTCTTATTGAAGTTGGCAGAACTGTATGTGTTCCATAACTGTGATAATTAGGGTCAGAGCTGAAAGCAGTGGTGGAGCCAAAAATGGACCTCACATTTCAATGCAGCTACACTGATTTAAGCCAGGTGAAAATCTAGCCCCGAGAGTTCTGGGTTCCAGTCATTTACTCCATCTATTAATTCTTCCTTTTGTTTTTATTCCATCCCGGCACAACTCTTATTGCTGTATTGTGTAGAAAGCAATTTTAACCCCCACCCCCCAAATACTAGTACCCAGCACCTGAGGGAGAATTAATTAGCTTTACTGTGCCACACACTTTCATCAAATCTCTTTTAGGAAGGAAATCATCAGACAGTTCCCCTGGTTGGTTGGGTGGGTGGATGGATGGGTACACAGTGTGCTCTGCAGGGATCCTTCAGGCCATTTTCCCTTCTCTGTTTTGATCTTTTCCCCTTTTGAGCAACTCCCTCTCTTTCCTGATGCTCTGCCTATGTTGCTCTGAATTATAAAATTGCGGCTATGGAGCCTTGTTCCAAGATAGACCCAAATCTGTTGCAAATGAATTAAGGCTTCCAGGAGGAACAAATTGAATAGTGTTCTTTTTCCCTTTCTGCTTTTAGCAACTGCTATTATCTTGTCTACTGTTGGATGAGAAGAAGCTTACCAGTCTGCACTAGCAGTTGAGGATGGTCCTGCTTTGAGCAGGGGGTTGGACTAGATGACCTCCAGAGGCCCCTTCCAACCCTAATATTCTATGATTCTATGATTTCCCCATGGATCAGATTTTTGGGTGGCACTGCTCCTTCTGGAGACTGAGGATTTTGTCACTTGTGTTGCATAAAACTCAGATCCCTCAGGTAGCATTGTAGGCAGTTTAGGTGACTGGGACAAGTGATGCTTCTCAGTACACAACTTTTAGAGGTATTTTCCACCACTCCAAAAACCACATCCATTGGACGTTCAGAATAGGGAGATGTGGTTGTGTGTGCTATATTACAACTAGAAAATTGGGGATTAAACAATACAGGGGTGAAAATGACACAAAGGAGCTTCTTCAGTGGGAGCTTGAGCCCTTGCTGTAATTACATGGATAGTGGATTTATTCTGCAATTCCCTGTTCCAAATGTGAAAATATATACATTGAAAAAGGCATGTAACTGTCTGGAACTCTCCGGGTAAGCAGAGTGGTATATGCAAACTCTTAATGGATCAAGAAGAGGCAAACTCTAGATGGAACGTGTAATCCATGCACCTTTGGGGTGTGGTGTGCTGTCCCATCTAGTGGCACTTAGATCACTTAGAGAGAGAGAGTGTTAAGTGAGTCTGCTCTACAGCCTTAGCTGACAGGGAGTTGGCTATTAGCTCATGCGGTAGAGGTTCATGACTAAGCTCCAGAGGTCCAAACTTTAATCCTGTCCACCGATGACCAGGGTCTGTCAGTGTTACACATGCATGCTCTAGATAGAGTGTAGGTTTGCATGAATGCTCTAGACATGCATAAGGCACTCTGGATTTGCCACCTGCACTTCATTGTTTATTGTGAATTGCTCAAAAAGACGCACTCTCATTCATGTGTTAAATGAGATATAGAATTATAGAAGATTAGGGTTGGAAGAGACCTCAGGAGGTCATCTAGTCAAACCCCCTGATTATGCTTATGTTTATATAAGGAGGAGAGAAATAAGTGTTAGGGGAAGAAAATTTCCTCTGCTTTTCCCTTGTCTCATTTCACATCATCAAAGATTCAGAGGTGTGCTAACTTTTCCTTTAGGCTGAGGATAGCTGGCCACCGCTCTCTGTGGGGCTCATCCATTCTGCTGCTGTATTTGGTTGGCGGAGGTTGTTTGAGAGAGTAGCATGAAACCTTCTTCCTCCTCTGTCCACCCCTCCTACAAGCTGCGTTTGCCATCTCTGCAGTGCACCCACCTGCTTCCAACCTGGGGAACAAGATGCCAAGCTCAGGAAGAAGTGCTAGTTTAACAATAAAACACAGCAACACTGCGTCCATCTCATGGAGTAAATGGCACACAAGAGGATTTGCAAAATGGACTGGGGGAAAACTCTTTAGTAATTTAATTCTGCTGCAGATTTTGTGCGGTGGAGAGTAGAATCTCCACCACCAGCTACTGCAGCTAAACAAGCATGTTCCCTCAGGAGAGTTCAGCTCCGTAACTCTCAGCAGACACAGCCAGGGAATGAGTTCCTGAGCTGGCATACTGTATACATACCTTTTATTTAAAAAAAGAATCATAGCATGAAAACAACCTGCATTAAAGGGAACTGATTTGAATACCAGCCTCTTTGCTCTGCCAGCTGCTGCAGTGCACTGATTCCCAGTGAATTATTTTAGACCACAGAAATCTTGTGGCGTTATGTCCTATTATACTCCCATTTAAATCAACAAAGCATGACTTCAGTGGGAGCAGGATTGGACCCAGCAGGCCTGGTGCAGCATAGAATGAAACAGCACAAGAGAATGGAACAAATGAATCCTTGGAAGCAAGTACACTGGCTCCTGGGGAGAAATTTCAGCTCAGTGAGTCCTCTCAAACCCGTGGACTAAATATTTTAAAAATTTAAACAAACATACGTCTCCACTTAAGAATTTTTCAGAGCATGTGGCCCTGATCTGTCTGAACCAATCTCCATGGAATAGTCCTGGTGTGAATTAAGAGCACACCCTGAGCAGTGTAGGGCTGGCAGAATAGTCCTCCTGCCCACCCTATAGCCCTGGCACAGTGGTATGCCAAGGAGGAAAGGGCTGTTCTGAGCTAGTAGAGTGGCCCATAGGGCCTCTCTAACTTGCACTGGGAGCCTGATTCAGAATTAAAGAATTGATAAAGTGGCTTAAAACAACCTTTGTGCACACACCCTTCTGCAAGCTGTGCTTTCTGGGAGGTGCTGCTCATTTATTATGATTAGGCTGACCATACGTCCCGTTTTGAACAGGACAGTCCCGTTTTTTACATATTTTCCGACTGTCCCATCTTTTTAATATAAATATCAAATTTGTCCCGTTTTTGCTTTTTGCAGGGACCCACGGCCGGGTCCTGCCGCCTCCCACCCCCTCCCGCAGCCCTTCAGTCCCTTCCCCTCGGGGCCAAGCCCCCCTCCCCGGCCTGCTACCCCCCCCCCCCCCGCCGCCGCAGAGCCCACGCGGCGCGATTGGCTGGGCCGCCCCCACATGGGGCGGAGTGGAGCTGCTGGCCGGGCAGGGGCTGCCTGGCGCTTCACTCCCCCTCCCCCCATGTGGAGGAAACGCCACGTGCGGCCCAATGAGGGGGCGGCGTGGGAGGCATGAGCGCAGGGATTGCCGAGCTCAGGGAGCTAGGGGGCAAGGCTGGCAGCGGGGGCGGGCGCCGAGCGGAGCCGGAGGCAGCGCGAGCCCGGGCGGGGAGGAGGCGGCGCCGCCCCGGACCCCATGGAGCTGGAGAACATTGTCCCCAACAACACTGTGCTGCTCAAGGCACGAGGGCGGGGGGGGGGATGGGGTGGAGGGCCATGGCGGCGTGTGAGGGGGGCAGGGGAAAAGAGGGGTGCATAGGGGCCGTGGGTGGAAGTGGGGGGCACAGGGTTGTGTTTGAAGGGAGGTACTGGCTGGGGCTGCATGTGAAGAGGGGCACAGGGGAAGTGGGGGGGCCTTGGATGCTTGTGAAGGGGGTGGTAGGTGGTGGGCACGAGGCTGTGTGTGAAGGGGGTACTGGGAGAGTGGGGGGGCATGGAATGGGGGGCACAGGGTTGTGTGTGAAGGAGGGTACTGGGGGGGTCCAGGGCTGTGAGTGAAGGGGGTGGGGGGCATGGGGCCATGTGTGAAGGTGTGGGGGCGAAGTGGGGGGCACAGGGTTGTGTGTGAAGGGAGTATTGGGGCTGCATGTGACGAGGGGCACAGGGGAAGTGGGGGGCATGGCTGCTTGTGAAGGGGGTGGTAGGTGGTGGGCAGGAGGCTGTGTGTGAAGGGGGTACTGGGGAAGTGGGGGGCATGGAATGGGGGGCACAGGGTTGTCTGTGAAGGGAGGTACTGGGGAGTCCAGGGCTGGATGTGAAGAGGGGCAGGGGGTGGGTAGGGGAGATGGCAGGTGGGTGGGGGTACCATGGTTAACCTCCTCCCTGAACACATGGATGCGGGGGGTTGGGCCAAGCCTCAGAGCCCATTCGGGGCGTCAGTCTTCAAGGCACAGCTAAGGCCTGGGCAGGTGGCTGTGGCATGCGTGGGTGATGTGGTGGGGTTGGTGAGAAGCCGTGTTTCTGCTGCAGGAGATGTAGGGAGAGGACTTGGTCAGTCAGAAGGGTTACTGATAGTGGAGTCGGTTGGGGGCCTTCCTGGAGGAGGAAGGCAGAGTGGCTGGCCTGGGGGAAGCTCTTGTTGCACAAGCTTCTGCCTGTGAGATGCTACACAGGAAACTGAGCCATAGCCACAAGCTGATGTGGTTGGGGGAGGCAAATAGGGGGTCATTTGAGGTGTCTGAAGAGAATCATGGAGTGTGAGAAGTTTTATGATAAGGTATTGAAAGACCGAAATTTGCTGCGTAAGATTACTTCATCGGAGAAATATTCATGGTACGATCGTGGTGAAATACAGTCCCCCTATATGTCTACCTAAATTTTTGTATGAGTTCTGCCACTGAAGAATAATTGTTAGCTCAAGTCAATACAGTAGACTCCCGATTATCCGGGCGCGGGTTAACCGGGCTGTGGATTAATCGGGGTGTCTAAATGGGTCAGTAGGGGAAGCCCCAAAGCGGCGGCTGGCTCATCCTGCTGCTGCTTTGGGGCTTCTCCCACTGGCCCCTTACGAGCTGGGGTCTCAGCCTGCTTCCAGCCTGGGTGTAGGAAACTCAGGCTGGCAGCGGGCTGAGACCCCGGCTGGCAGGAGCCTGGGGGGAAAGCCCAAAGCGGCAGCAGGCTGGGTGCTGAGCCCGCTGCTGCTGTGGGCTCTCTCCCCAGGCTCCTGCCACCTGCCCCACTCAGCTCCCGCTGACAGCCTGGGTGCAGGGAACCCAGGCTGACAGCGGGAGCAGACTGGGGCAGGAGGTAGGACCCCGGCTGGCAAGGGGCTAGCAGGGGGAAACCCCAAAGTGGAGGGGGGCTGAGCGCTCAGCCTGCCGCTGCTTTGTGGTTTCCCCCGCTGGCCCCTTGCCAGCCGGGGTCTCAGCCTGCAGCCTGCCTGGGTGTAGGAAGCCCAGGCTGGCAGCGGGAGCTGAGACCCCAGCTAGCAGGAGCCTGCGGGGAAACTCTAAAGCAGCAGCGGGTTGAGAGGTCGGCCGCTGCCGCCGCTTCTCAGCTCTCTGCCGCTTTAGACTTTCCCTGCAGGCTCCTGTCAGCGTGGGTCTCAGCTCCCACTTCCAGCCTGGGTTCCCTATACCCAGGCTGGGAGCGGGAGCTGATTGGGGCAGGTGGTGGGACCACCACCTTTCTCCCCCCCCCTCCGTACCCCAAGGCGGCGGCGAACCCTCCCCCCCCCCAGTAGACGCTTGATTATCCGGGATTTTATTAACTGGGATTAAGGTTTTCCCGATCATCCCAGATAATCGAGAGTCTACTGTATGTTCATGTAATAAAACTTTTTTTATCGTCTTACTTTTTCATGAATACAGAATATTACATAACCCCGTTCCATTTTTGCTATCCCAATGTCCCGTTTTTGTCTCAAGGAAATATGGTCAGCCTAATTATGATCCACTTTTGTATGGGGCCTCAGCTAACAAACACTGTTGCATCCTCGGTAAAAGTAATTTACATATTTGGGACATATCAACTAATCCAGACATGATCAACAATATTCTTTAATTGGACAGAGTCCAGTGGAGGGCAACAAAAATGATCAGGGGTCTGGGGCACATGACTGCTGAGGGAACTGGTCTTATTTAGTCTGCAGAAGCGAAGGGTGAGAGGGGATTTGATAACAGCCTGAAGTGGGGTTCCAAAGAAGATGGAGCTTGGCTGTTCTCAGTGGTGGGAGATGACAGAACAAGGAGTAATGGTCTCAAGTTGCAGTGGGGAAGGTCTAGGTTGGATATTAGGAAAAACTTGTTCACTAGGAGAGTGGTGAAGCACTGGAATGGGTTACCTAGGAAGGTGGTGGAATCTCCATCCTTAGAAGGTTTTAAGGATGGAGACAAGGAATCATTCCAACAAACTGAATTTTTCATTGAGCTCATTCCACAAGTGGAAAAACTGGTTTTCATTCCTCCTTCTGCTGGTACAGGTTTCCAGCCCAGCGGTGCTCTGTAGTCTAACAGGGTAGCAGTTACTGTACACTGTTAGACTACCTAACATCATCTCTTAGGTGGACTAACTGCATCTCTTAGGTGGACAGGAAGGGTATGAATTGAATAGTTATCTATTTATATACTCATTATTTTACAATGTGCTTACCTCCAAAAATACCCCTTACTCTTCGAGCTCTCTGCATGCTGTATAGTGGGGGTGCTGAGAGCCATTGGACCAAATTGCAAACGCTGTATATAATGGAAAACACTTCAAGCCAGGGGGCGTGGCAGCAGCACCCTAACACCCCTAGTTCCAGCACCTCTGTATGGAATCCGCACTCCATGATTCTAGTAATTCTGGTCATGGGTCTTGGAACACTTTTTAGTTTTGCTGTGGATTTTTTGACACCATGTAACTTGAACATGCTTTTGTAGCATCATCTTCATTTCTGTTCCCCCTCAGTGTTCATTTCATGCAGATTGATAACTGAAAACTCCAATGCAATGATGTTTTTAACTTATTTTTTAACCTCACAAATAATGACAAACACTTGAGACCAAACTAAAAGTTTAAATATTTCCCTTTCAAGTTTTCTGCATCGTATGCGGCTGTCAAAGGAAGTTTCTTTGCATAAGTAATACTCAGTTCTTACAAAGTTGTTTAGTCTGCTGTTTTTAAACACTTGTATATTGTATGTTTATCAATAAATAAATATAGGGCTTCGCTAGTGAACGGATGGAGCTTGCATGAAATATATATTAGTGTGTAGCCTATATAGGGACAGATCCTGGCCCCATTCCAGCTCCTCTGCATCACTCTGGCAGTGCAAAGCAGCTAGGAGGCTCGCTCAACTGCTTGGTTGGGGAATCCCCCAGAGCTGGGCAGTTCTCACATGACATAGGGCCACAGTGCCAGCTCTTACACCAGTGGTGGGCAACCTGTGGCCTGTCAGGGTTTGTTTACATTTGCACAGGTGCCCACAGGGACATGCTGGCTGCTGCTTCCCTCAGCTCCCATTGGGAACTGCGGGCAGTTGTGCCTGTGGATGGTCAGTGTAAACAAACTGTCTCGTGGCCTGCCAGTGGATTACCCTGGTGGGCTTCAGGTTGCCCACCACTGTCTTACACCATGCCCTTCTGGCATCAAGCACAGGAGTAATGGCTAGTGAAGGGGCTAGTCACTACAGATGGAAGACCTCTGGCTGTTCTAAGTTGTGCCTCAGGCCTAGACTGGTTTCCCCCCTGCTATCTTCACTTTCTGTTCTCCTTTCCCTTTCCTTTCCCCAAGCTGTTCTAGGTGCAGAGACTCAGTCCCAAGGATCTGCCACATACTTTTGGAGGTCCAATGGTGACGGACCCCATGTAAGAAGCTAGAATGGAATTCATGGCAGGTTTTTGTGACAGAAGGAGAATGAATGTTTGCTTGTTTTACTCCAGAATTAACATTAGGAGTACACCCAGTTGAAAAGGGACAGTCAGCACTGCTGGCCATTCAAAGTCCAGTGGTGGTGCTGCAACGCTAAGGCAGGCTAGTCCCTACCTGTCCTGGCTGGCACTGTGCTGTGCCCCAGAAGAAGCCAGCAGGTCTGGCTCCTAGGTGGGGGACAGAGGGATGTCAATAGGGCCCTTTCCAAAGCACCGGCTCTGCTTTGGAACTGGCCAATAGGAGCTGTGTGTGTGTTTGTGGGCCTGCAGGCAAGAGCGGCCCATGGAGCCTCCTGGCCCCCGACTAGGACCCGGACCTGCTGGCCTTTTTTGGGGCAGGCACAGCACAGGGCCAGGACAGGAAGGCAGCCTGTCTTAGCTTCCCTGCTCTGCTGTTGACTAGAGCCACCTGAGGTAAGCCCATACCCCAACCCTGAGTCCCGATCCCCTGCCCTAGCCCCGATCCCCCCCAAACCCGGAGCACCCTCCTGCACCCCAAAAGGCTCATCCCTGGCCCCATCCCAGTGCCCAGACTCCCAGCCCAGAACCTTCACCCCCCTGCACTCTTATCCCCTGCCCTACCCTCTCCCACATCCCAACCACCTGCCTCAACACGGAGGGGCAGGACCTCGGAGAAGGGGCAGGGCTAGGGGGTTCGGTTTTGTGTGACTAGGAATTTGGCAACCCTAATCGACATAGGTATTGCTGACTGACTTGGACCGTCTTTTAAATGAGCACATGCAAATGGATGCACTTGCAGATTTTGTGGGTGAATCCTCCCCCCCCCCCATTTCATGTTCAAAGTGGCAGTTCTATGTTACACCCAAATTTCCATTTGCATGGGCACAATTTGTTGCTGCTTTATTGGTGACCCTTTCACTATTTGTCCCTATATCCCTGATCAGGACTCCTTCATTTAGGGATGTGAGAATGCAACTTACTGATATATGTTAATTCAAGTTAATTATATTTATCACCATAATTATCACTAAATTTGGTACGTTTTGATTACAGTTTTAAATAGAATATATTGAAAAGGTGCTCCCCCTCCTCTGCCCTATCCGTAAATGATCCTGGAGTAAATTTCTAAACATTGAAATGGCCGCCTCTTGAGACAGATGAGTGATGGAAGAGATGCCTTTCATTAAGGCCCTATACGGAGATAGATAATACTAAAGACAGCTTTAAATGCACTAATGTCCTTGAATGAATTGAGGAGATTTCAGCTTCTGATTATGAACCCTCTGAATTACCATCAGCTGCCTTTGTTGTACTTTGAGACATTTGAATGTCCTCACATAATCTTCTGCAAACTGAGAATACCTGAGAGTATTTGAGACAAAGACATAAGAAACTATTCAGACCAAAAGGTTGTAATGGAATTTAGGAATAGATTAGGGGTATTAGGTATTCTGGTTAGACACTCTGCAAAGCTCAGATCTTGAGCAGAACTAAATCAAGGATATGGTTAAAGCTGAGGCTTTGATTTTGGTGAGATAGGGGAGAGTTAGGATCTACATCTGAACTTCACTAAAATTCAGTGGTATTTTGATTCTGAGATTTTGTTTGCACTTACCTGTGGTTTCAGTAAAAGAAATTTGGCTGGGAGGGGGGGGGGGAGCAGGCATTGTTTTTATGTTCAGCTTACTGTTTCCAATTAATTAAGAGAACAATATAATAATTTGTTCTCAAAAGTTACTTTGGATTTGCGACTTATACATCGGCACTAATACCAGAATAACAATAAAAATGTATTATTGAATTCAACTGAACAGAACTATCTATCTCATTATTACATTCATGTCAATTAAATTATTAATATGTCTGTATCTCTACACACTGCGGGATAGAATCACAACTGCTTAATTGTCATAGGCTGTATATTCCAATAGCTAATGGAGATCTTTTTCACAACTAACGGAGTGGGAGAAAGCTGTGTGTACTTTTGTAGTAGGAAGCTCTGAATTCTTCCATCATAGTCACTGTGAAGTTCCATCTGGCCAATGTGTGAAGTACAGCGACAACCATGAAGTGCAAATGGTCACAGATTGGTTACAGCAATAAGTATCTTTAATTGGCACTCTGATATTACATCAATAGGTTTAGTACGTGAGAAGCTTTTTATTAAAATCTATTCTCCATCTCCGCAAGAGGAGGAAGTGGAGTCAATGGGGGAGTGGCTGTGGTCATCTCGCCACCGTGGGGACGGCCAGGTAAATCGATCTAAGATACTGCGACTTCAGCTATGCAATTCATGTAGCTGAAGTTGCGTATCTTAGGTTGACCCCCACCCCCAGTGTAGCCCAGTCCTAACAAGTATTTCTAAGCCTCTGCGACTTGGTTGCTGGTGGAAGGAAAAAGGCATCCATCCAATTAAAAATGCAGTATCCTCTCCACACAACATACTAAGCCTTCACCAAAAGCCTGTTGGTTGCGTGGCTGAAATTAAACAGCATGAAATTCATTTCAACAATACAGTAACAGCTCGTCACAACTCTTTACCTTTCACTACACAATGTGAATGGCTTAAACAAAGTAATTTTCCTATAATTACCTAGAAGGTGTAAGTCTGTTTTGATTTTTGGTTTCTGTGCCTTGGTGAGGCCTTTAGAAAAACCCACAGGAGGTGGGCAAAAGCAGAGCAGACAGCTCTTGGAAGTCATTGCTGCCTAAATATAACTTGTCATTGGAGAAAAAATATAGAATTGGCTGCCTACCAGGTTTCTTTAGTGAAGGATTACAAAGTGTGTGCTATTTGAAACTTGCTTTCAGTGAAAATAAGTGGCCCAGTATAGAGCTGGGATGTATGGCACTTCACAAAATTCTGGGTATTCTTTGCATTTCTGTTTCAAAGTGGAACGGAGGAGATTGCAGTGATATTTTACTAACTAGTGGATAATTCTGAAAGCCACCCAACTGCCTCCACATATCTGGTGAATGTTTTATGTCAAGTTGTTAAAAAGTTCAGCATGTTCTAAATTAGGTGCATTGAACCCCTCCCCATTTCTTAGTGTTGTTTTGGTTCCAGTAAATATGATGTGCTAGAAAAAATAATGAATAATAATTGTAGAAATGAAAATCTTTTTGTGGTTGGTTGTTCTTGATTGTTTTTTTTTTTAATGTAACTGTTCAGATTAGGGAAAACATATGCTTTCACAAAATATCAATATTATGGCACCCAGAACATAATTTAGTATAGATTGTCATTAAAGTTCTCTACTGTAGTTAAGCCAACCTAGAGAACTCCAGCCTCCTGTGTTCACATTGTCCTCTTGCTCTCAGTGTAAAGGAGGACTCTGTTTTGTCTTTGAAGGCTGAGGAAAATCTGACAACCAGTTTTTTAGATTATTGATCAGGGAAGCAGAATGGGCTATTCAGATTCATTTTTGTAAAGAAAAAAGAAAAATCCCTATCCATTAATACAAAACAATGTGACCAAAAGAAGAGATGGCCAGGAGGGTAACCATGATGGTGTTTCTATCAAACTTTGACTCTACCATTCCTGTGTGCATCTTCTGTGTATTGAACCAGGTGTCCTGCCCCCCACTTAGGACCTGGAGCTGATGCCTGCTTCTGGGGCTCAGTGCAGAGCCAGGGCAGGCAGGGAGCCTGCCTTTGCCCTGCTGTGTAGCCAACTGGGAGCTTTCCGAGCAAGACCATGCCTCAACCCTGAGCCCTAACCCTCTGCCCCATCCCCGAGCCACCCCCCAAACCTGAGCCCCCTTCAGTACTCCAAACCCCTCATCCCCAGCCCAGAGCCCACACCCCCAGTCCAGAGTCCCTACCCCCTCCTGCACCCCAACTGCCTGCCTCAACCCACAGCCTCTTCCCACAATCTGAATCCCTTGTCCTCCCCTCCCCCCAGCCTGAAGCCCCCCCCCCGAACCACAAACCCTTCATCCCTGGCCCAGTGATTCCTGTTCTTGGCACCAGCAGGCTTTGTGAGTAATCACATGGGGGCTGACTCCTTTTGAAAGATAAGATACATTTAAGACCTGGGGGCCTAAAATTAGTCCACTAACGTAATATTGAAGAAATAGGGTTGTCCCTAGACCAAATGGTGCCTCATGCAAGGTGGTCCCTCCTTCGTTTTGAATACCTTACTTTTATTGCATTTGTAGCCCATTTCATGATTTTGCATGATTTGGATGCATGATTTATCCCGTTCAGACATGATAAATTTGCATACTAGGATCGGTACCTCTGTATTTATTCAAACCATATGTTAGCAAATAAAGGCAAGGAAAATGTGGTTCTCAGAAAGTCTGGAAGGTTCCATGAGAGTCTACAAAGGACCAGAACATTCCAGGAGGCTGGTGAAAAATGAATCCACAAAAACTAATCTACCTGAAACATTTTACTTCAAACTTTTTGTTGCTAACAACAAAAACAGCCCCCTAAGCCCTGTGCCCCCCCAGGCCTGCTCCTAAATCCAGCCCTGTTTAGATAAATGGGTAAGTGACCTACATTCTTAAATGTTCTAGGGCCCCAACAGCCCTCATTGCCTTAGAAGAAGACACTCATTTTAAAAAAAATCTTGGCCCCAGTGTTGTGTATCATTAATGTTAATACTTTTTTAAAACAAGGATTGTGAGGCTTGGAGTAAAATAAACCTTCAAAAGCAGTGTTAATTGGTAGTGTTTTGAACACAAACCCTGAGGCTTTAGTGTGTGGCTGGTCTTTAGCGATGAATAGTTAGTGGCTTTGTAAATGAGAAAATAAAATAAGTGAATTAAATTTGGGCCTGTATATTAAACTGTACTAAGAATTAGTCTTTACAAAAAATTAAATGAAAAGAGATGTTCTCCCAACTCTCGCGAAAGCACCATGTCCGATAAGAGGGGCAGGAGGGCAGGGAAAACTATCAATTTCTTGCTCACTAAGGTGGTTTGGACCATAATTCCCCCCTCACCCCTCCACTTTGGGCTGAGGTCCAATGTTGAAATCTGAGTGGGCTACATTTCCACATCGTCACGTCTCTTCCGCAAGTTCAGTCATCTTGTCAGAGCATCAGTTTGCTGAAGATGAGCACCTCTGCTTCAGTGAGTCCACGGCTTGTGAACTGAAGGACATGAAATCAGTCTGACTCTGGCTTGTTTCTGTGCACAGCACTGATTTAAAAGATACATCTGTGAGCTCTTACATTCCACTTAAAACCGTGAGTCCCGTGTAGTAAAAGGAGGGCATTTTACAGTCTGCTTGTTAAATATAAACCGGAATTGTGACCCATCATCCAAAAAGTAAACTTGATCACATGCAGTCCTTAAGGAAAATAAATTTAGCAATATCTACTACGTCTGCCCCTTTTTACCTTTCCCTAGTCTTTTAAGATACTGTTAATTGATTTTCTTATTTCAGCTGTACCCACAAGTGCTGAAAGTTTCTATTTGGAGGTTTTTAGAACAGCCATAAACATTTGTTGCTGTCTGTATCTTCTAGCATAAGCTATCAGCTAAAGAGAAAAGTGTATTTTAAAACAAGAGAGAGTGAGAGAAGTCGGGGAGAGGCATTTCCTTGGCTATTCTAGTTACAGTACTAGCTTTTTATTAAAGATGAACAGAACTGGTGTATTCTTAATAGTACACCTAATTCCTTGCTTAAATATTGAATGAGGGGGTTAGATTTACACAATAAGGGAATAAAGCAGAGTTGACGCAGCATAGGGTATGAGTTATGTGGTAGTAGATAGAGCTAGTTGCAGGCCTGTAGCATTGTAAGCACTTGTGAATTCAATTACAGGATCAGCGCTATTGTTATAGTAGAGAAGTTATATTGTTGTTCATTAGTTCATCTCATTTAATTTATCTTTCTGGAGATGCTAAGATTACTTCTCAGCACAACTGTAATGTAACGCAGTAATGACTCTTTAAAACATTATTAAAGTTTTCTGTTTTTCTGAACTTTGTTTGTTTTATGCAAATTATGACTCATGTTCAAGCTTTATATTGTCTTTTACCAGTTAAAAACATCAACAATGAAACACTTTCAGTTTTTGTTTCATAAAATATTTTGAGTATTGTTTTCCAAAGCAGCATACTCTAAATCTTTCTCCCAGTTTGAATTTTCAATTCAAATATAACTTTCTTGCAGAAAAAGCTATAAGCTGTAAAACCACATTACTGAGCACCCTCCATCTCTGTGTGTACTACGTAGCTTCTCAGCAGCAGATATGGGGGCAGAATCCAACAAACGGTGGAGGGGAGGAAACAAGAAATTTTAAAATAGCTACAATTTTGGGGGGTTATTTTTCAAAGAGCAGAATTGTGAAAAATGGCTTAGAGGTAATTTTTATTGATTTGAAAATGTCAGTTATAATGAATACATTTTTTTTAAGGAGGAAAGTGAGTGGGAGGGGGGAGGGAACACAAATGGCTTGATGAGCCTTGTAGTACAGTATCCTGAGGCGAAAAACACAGATCCACAGAGCATAGCATTTTAAGTTTCTGTCACAACAGGAATATTGCATATAACCTTGAAAGCATTGCAGTGACAGGTAATACATGGGAGTCCTCATAACGTTCCCAGAAAATTTGCTGTCCCTGGCTAGGATTGGTAAAGGAAAAGAGAAGCTTTAAAGAGTCTGAGTAGCTCATTTACATTTAATGTGAGTGCCTGTAATTCAGGTTGATATGGTTTTTCAATTATGGGTTGAGAAATTTGCTCCTGTTTTTTATTCTGCTTTACAACAAAATATGGGTAAACTAGTTTTCATGGAAAGAGAATTAGGAATAAGCCTCAACCCTTCCCCTCCCTGCCCCTGGCAAATTGAAAGCTTCTTTTTAAAATCTAGATAGATACAGTATCTCCTCCGCAAAACTCCCAGTTGGTGCTCTACCTGACAATGGATGAAATTCAGCCCTGTGCTGAGGGCTGGCCCAAGGCTCAGGTGCTCCATGTAAGCCCCGTTTTGAGGCTTGAAGTGGTGCATAGGCCTTGTGCTGGCCCTCTGAACTGTAGTGAATTGTACCGATGGGAATGTCTAAAGTTTGTCCAGTGAGAAAGAACAAGCTAGAGGGAAGATACTAAAGAATGATGAGAGGAAGCTGTATCTGTCCTAAGAGATTACAAAAAGGAATAGAGAGACAGAGTGCTGAGGATCAGTTTGGGTAGAAGGGAAGGATTGTGTTGGGGAAGGAGAGAATGTGGTTGGGTGTGGAAGAGGGAATGGGGGGGGGGAATGAGTGGAAACTGGATAATACATTTCAGAAAACATCTGTGGCTTCTTTAAACAAAACTTTGCCTATCACAATTCACGAGACTTAGTAGCATAATGTCTCTGTTATTGATTTGATGGGAGATGCTATGTCCAGAATCCACACAAAACTGTTAGTCTATCAGATTTTTATTTTAAATCCAGTTATTTGACAAGTGCTTAACTCAGGGTTTCACCACAATCTGTAGCTGATGGGTTCAGCTGATGAAGATGATACTGCAGAGTTAAAAAAATCCAATCAAATCTGTTCTAGATAAGACTAAGATTTTGTCATGGTTAATTTTAGTTAAGTCATGGAAAGGTCATGGGCAATAAACAAAAATTAATGGAAGCCATGACCTGTCTGTGACTTTTGCTGCTGTGGCTCCATGGGTTTCCCCCACCACTGTGCTGGCTGGGAGCTGTGGGGTTCCCCCCTCAGCCCATGGTGGCTGGGAGCTGCAAGGTGACCATATTTCCCAAACAGAAAATGGGATACCTCAGCCATTCGCCTGAGGTGTTCCCCCTCCCTGTGTGAGGCTGTCGTCCATTGCTGGAATCCTGAGGAGAGCCCCCTCAGGCGTCTGTCACCTGTTTCTGGAACAACAGAGAATGTTGAAGCAGAGAATGTCACAGAGGTCTCTGGAAGTCATGACTCCATGACATAAACATGGTCTTAGTTATAGCTGAAGACAAAAATTTGTCAAGTCTCATACACTTAGAGCAGAAGGGACCAGGCTCAACATTACTCTTGAATAAAACCGGATTCCATTCTTCAGTGCTTTAAAAAAACATTACCCTAAATCCTTGTACCTGTCTATCACATATACAGCATAATCCAGACTCAGACTTCCTTGGTCATCAATGGGAGCTACACAGCTTCAGCCTTGTGAAGCAATGAGATGGTATCAACCAAAATAGCAGATTTAGGGCCCAGCCACACTTTAGATAGAACCTCCAAGAGACATCAAAGGTGTTAGCTGCATTACAGAGCCCGGGTAAAGTCTGGCCTACACTTTCAAATTGTAAATGGGCCAAGGGACGACAGCTGTTGTGTAACTGGATCCCCTGCTCCAATTGTATGTCCTTGAATAGAGTGGAGGAACCCCAAAAATGCTGGTCTTGTGGTTACATATGGCTGAGTTCTCTAAACTGTGGTGAGCCGGCCTTCACTTTATGCTGCAGAAACCAGACAAGACAGACCAAGAAAAGAGCAAATGATCAAAGCATTGTTTGGCATTTCAGCTGTAATTCACCCATGGACAACTAAACCCGCCACAGAAAACTGAAAGTTTACCCCACTGAGGCAGTGTTTCAGCAATAAACCTGAACTTCAAATTTCCAATAATGCTTTAATCATCTACTAATATGTCTTCAAAACTCACATTTCAGCATAAAAATGAGCCTTCATCAGTCCAAATTCCATAGATGTCTGTGTTTACACATTGTTGTGTGTGCAGTTGCTAGATATGCTTGCCAGTGTTCCTATGAACTCAAAGGCAGGGTTTTTTGGGTGCAGTTGCTGTGTCCAACTTTTACAATATAGTCTTCATTGTTTTGATTGTTATGGCTTTAAAGAAATATTATTAATCAGGTCACAGTGAAAGAATAAACTTTGCTTTGCAAAGGGGCCAAACAAATAATGAACTTTCTATTCTGAGTCTAAGGCAAAGCAAGTACAATCGAGAAAACACAGATCAGGGTGTCGACCTTATAGCTGGAATGCTTCACGGGACAAGGGGGTCTTCAGGAGTGTTTTGAAGAAGAGGCAGGTGTTTGGCGTACACTCAGTGAGAGGGTGCTGCAGCCTAAAGGGAAGCTTTAGGCTTTTGACCAAAAGGCTCAAAGTCAAGTTAGGTAAAGGAAGCAAAGAAGCCACCAGAAGAGAGATGAGTGAAAGGAGCAAGAGGAGGGATGTAACAGGGAAAATGGACAGACGGTGGTTTGGAGTGACCAGCCTTGGAGATGTGGATGAGGAATTAGAACTAGATGTGGAAGAAGAATGGAAGTCAGTGAGGAGTTTGAGAAGGGTGGATCACTGGCTTCAAGAAATAATGTAGACTACATGGAGTGTTCATTAACCCCAGACCCAAATTAATTTAGTTTAGATTATGGAGGTTCTCATCCATAATAACTCTAATCCTAATAACTCTGTGGATTGGGTCCTCTCAGATCCCCCCCACAACATAAATAATGAATGTGACCCACTGCACCATGAAACACATACATTGAAGAATGTATTTGTGTCTGATAGAAAACACCGTAGTATGTTACTCACCATCTGTCCCAGTGATACCAGGAAAAGGAGGTCTCAGATTATTGCAGGACAGTAAATTTAGCTGCAAAAGACATCTTGGAGTATATTAAGAAGAAATAAAGAACAATTGGAGTTAAAGGAATGATTTAGAAATGCACCAAGTGATGTCAGGTTGTTCTGGCTAAAGACCTTGTGCGGCATATCTGGGGAGCACATAGCTGTGGACTGTGCTACCACATATGGTAAACACAGATACTTCTGCTGTTGGCAGGACTTTGAAAGCAAATTTAGTGTGGGGGGCAATATTTCTTTCCTTTTTCTGAGGGCTTATGGAACACTCTTGACTTCCCAGCATATTAGTTGGGACACAGTGCATGTTTCTGGAAGAGCTCCAAGTAATAAGTTGAAAGTAATTTAGCATAACAGGTATATTTGTTTTATTAGCCAATGAGTTACTGTCAGTTGTCATAAAACCTGATAGTAGCAATTCCATCTGAGCCCTGGAAAGATCACACAATGCTTTCAAAAGACAAAGTAATTAGGAAAAAAAAATCCAATAGCATCTGAAACTGTTGCAGTTTTAGTTTACTGTTTTTTATCATTGATAAAATGCTTCTCCCCACTGGGTCTCTGAATATATTTTGTGGCAGATGGGGCCCAGCTGTGAAATTTGGAGTAGGATCTAGACTGTCACAGTGTTTGAGTATTCTGAACTGTGGTTTTGATTCAGTCTCACCCCTGTAACCAGTTTGAATAAACCCCCCAGATTTGAACATTTCTAAACTTTGGGAGAGTCCAGATCCTAACTCAAATTTTTCAGCTAGTCTCCATCTTTGCTATGATTTGAACCAAAAACTGAGATCAGAAAGTTTGGATGTGGATCAGAATTTTGTGGTTCAGAACCTTCTCAAGTTAAAATAATAATAAATAAATAAAAACTACTGAACCTTCAACCATCTATTCAGCTTGTACCTGAGCCTGAGTATCTTGTAGGCTCCTAGAGACACCGCTAATGGTGGTTAGTACATTACAACTGGTGGAGGGTCTTATTTTAAAATCTTTGTTCTGCTTTTCTTGTATTTTTTTTAAAAAGGTGAAATTTCCCATTAACAATTTTTCATGTTTACTTTCTCACCAGTTCTACTGTAAATGTCTCATACAGATAGCTGAATTCTCTTAACTCCTTTCCATGCTCTTCCTTTCTCCATGTCAGATTCTAGCAGATTCCTACTGCAGCGTGAAATTTCTATGGTAGCAGTTCTCCAGGGGCATTTCTTGCGAAGCCCTCAAATCTTGTACAGACCAGAACTTCCAAACAATGTGGCATGGTACTAGGAGAGATCATGGGCTAGATCTGGCCCTAAGAGTTGAATGATTTAGCAGCAGCCCTGGTAGTGTTGCTTGCTGCTTCAGTAGGAGGGCTGCTTTGTCATGTCTCCTCTTTGTAGCTATGTGTAAAGTGACTAGAATCTCAAGTCCATGCTATTGCCAGATTTTTAAAGGGGAAATAACTATTGATGTGTGTAACTGTGCACACTGTGAGCCTGATTCAGCAAAGTTCTCAAGAATGTGTTTACATTTTGTGGAAAAACTCAAAAAGTCAACAGGACTTAAGTATGTTCTCAAGTGCTTTGCTGTCCCAGTGACTGATTTAAGCACATGATTACTATATCAGGGCAGGTCTACGCTACTGCTCAAGGGAATCTAACATAGCTTCCGCCTCAGGCAGAGGTGGAGTAATTATGACAGGAGAGCTCTCTCACCCATCAGCATAGTTCACCAGCCACACTACAGTAGCACAGCTGCATTGGTAGCACTTCTAGTGTAGACCTGCCCTTAGTTTCTTATTATACAGTGGAAGCTGGTGATCCCTGATTGGAAGCAACCAGGTTTTTTATTCCTTGTATAGCATTGCACAATTAGTATTAGGTACATTTTTGAGCCTGTATATTTGTCTTCCAAATGTAGTTGTTACCAACAGAGGCAAGATATTAGATTAGCTAGATCAATACCCTGATCCATTATGGCAACTCGTATATTCCGACAAACCCTTTTTTAGGACCAACCTAAACACTGATAGACCAGTAACTAGAGCGTATCTGATGTAATTCAGCTCTGATAAACTTTGTTCACTTTTGTATTCTATGTACAGGATTGTTTCGTGACACTGAAAAATGAAGTCAAAGTCTTGTCTTGGCAAATTAGCATTTCAGACTCTAACATGTCAAAGGTGAACCAGTGTGCTTTGTACACAAAAATACAAGCCTCTCAAAGGACATTTAAGTTTTTAAAAGCTAAATTTTAAAGTCCTTTGAAATTAATTTGATAACAATCAGAAAAAGGAAAATTCTTAAATAGACTAAAATATCCCAGCAGACTCTAATTAACATCTGTGTGAATATGCATATATCTTTTTATCTATATAGACATAGTATGTATGTTTATCTACTGAATATAAAAACACATGTATATCTCAATAATTTTTGCCTGCATTATTTCAAAAGATGATGATTGTATTTTGGCAGTGAATATTTTTTAGGCCATTTCTTTACTTAATAGCAAAACACAGTGTGTTGAACTGAAGGCTGTTGGATTAAGAAGACACAACTACAAGAATTGCAAAGTGAGAAAATAATGAGATGATGAAATGAGATATTAGAAAAATTGTCCTATTTTCTAATAATTAGTATTCACATAGGAAAAACATGCTCTGAACACCTAGCAATTTCCAAATTGCTGAAATACCTTATGAGTTAATAAGATTACCAAACATATAGAAGGAACTAATTACTTCTAATGAAAAATGGTTATGCAGGTGTGTGTGGTGGTTATGCAGGAAGAAAATGAGTTGGTTGGGAGCTGAATCTTATCTTGTTTGGACTTTCAAGCGCATGTTCATGTTGTCTCTTGGACTGAGAAAATATTTGAGTACATTGTGATTTATTTAAAGGTCCTGCTAGCTGTTGTCTCCCTGCAGCTCTCTTTTGCCTGACTATTTAACATTGCAGCAGCTGTGATGTATTTGATACCTTTGAAGAATGTTAAAAGTGTACATAGAGGTTGTGCCTAATGGTAACCTACAAGACTGATCCTATAGCCTTAATCATGGGAGTAGTCCCTTGGCTTCACTGGTCCTACTCGTGTGAATAAGAATTGTAGGGATGGAAATCATGGGTGACATTCTGTGGTGCCCCTCCATGAGGCAGCACAGAACTCACAGCCCAGAAAGCCTAAGGGCTAAACTGTTTTTAATCCATTTTTGCGCTCTCCTGATTCCAGGCTAGGATGACCAGATGTTCCGTTTTTCAAGGGACAGTCCCATTATTTGGGGCTTTGTTTTACTAAGGCTCCTATGATCCCCACCTGCTGTTCCAATTTTTCACATGTGCTATCTTGTCATCCTATTCCAGACTGTTCTGGGGGACAGAAATGGCCACCAGTGTAATCTGGGCACCCCACTGGGATGAAAGTTACATTAGTCCCTCTTGGGCTGTCTATGGTGGCCTTGAATGCCACTTCTGCCCCCTGCAGGTATGCTCCATGCCCACCCCTGAAACATCTGCTGCTCTAGTGCTTGTGAGGGGTCCTCTACTCAGCACTAATGCAGGGGAACTTCTCCCCCACACACAACGGGCCTTTCTGGCCACTGTAACATGGTGATGATCTCACCCCTTCTATACAGGTGCCTCACTGATTTCTGTTTGCCTAGTCCCGTCCATTGATTAAACTTAGCTGGCTGCCTTGGGAGCTAATACATAACGAGTGCTAAATGCATCCAACCCTACAAGTTTGGGGATTGTTTAAAAGGTCCTACTGAATCTTTACAAGCCAAATCTCTTTGATCCTCTTCTCTTCTGAAAAATACTCTAGCCTGTACTTTAAAGCAAAAGTGAGCTAATCTGATTGTACAGTACTGTATGCTTTTGAGCCATTATTGGTGTCTTTCAGAGGATGAAATCACCCCTGTGCAGGGGATCTATACACTATTCAAACCCTATTGTTAGGTGGGATTTGTGGGATGCTAAGGTCTGGTGTTCGCTATCTGCAGAGGAGTGAATTGAACCCACAATAAATAGGCCTTTCAGACAAGAAAGGAGTATTGTTCCTTCAAATGTGTATGGCCATGAGAACAGCATTATAAATATCCATGCAGCTTTCTCTTCACATGGGACAGACAGCTCCTACCCCGCTGACAGTGCTGTGTGCAGAGCTTCCTTCTCTCGAGCAGGGCTGGCCCTGTGATGAGTGATCACTGTGTTCTCCCTGCAGACACAGAGGTGTGAGAGACTATTGTGGTGATGCAGCAGTGTAAAAGGATGTATAATTATGATGTGATACAAAATACATGAGTTGACCGCAGAAATTCTCAGGAGTAACAAGCCTTTATATTCTCTTTGTATAGGAAAAATATGTTGTTTGGTGGATAAAATGGGCCTGGGAGTCAAGACGGCTGTGCTTTCTTCAATGTTCTGACTTGCTGGGTGGCCCCTTGCCTCTTAGTTTATCCACATCTGTAATGGGGATACTCCTCTATATCACAGAGGTGTTCAGTGGCTTAATTCATTTTGTCAAAATGCTTTGATCAAGATCCTTGGATAAAAGCTGCTACATAAGTGCAAAATATTATTGGAATTGCAGCACGTGGGTTCTTCAGTAAAGTGTTCAATACAGCGTGTGCTCATCTGGAATTCAGTGAAAAGTAAGGTTTCATTTAACTTCTGAAAGTTCTCATTCTCTCTCCCTCAGAACATGATCTTTCCCTGAACTTAATGTAGTGAACAAAAAAAGAAAGTTAAACTTTGTTAAAATGGTTCCAGCTGTCCCTGCTTGGTGCCTGTCTCACAGCTTAATAAAGAACAAGAGATCACCACATATCCTTTCTTCTCAGTGTTCTTTGAAGGGTCTTTTGAGGCCTCAAGACACTGACAGTTGTAACAAATGAGGTCTTTATTTTCTTCTTCCTTGCCCTCTGGGTCTCGAGAGATTTCTTTCACATCTCACTCAATAACACCCTCTCTTGCCTAGCAAAGTTAGATTTCTCCTAGCTTCCTTTATTCTTGTAGCGTCTCCATTTTTCTTTTGCAAGCGGCTCTTGGCTTTTTTTGGACAGTGTTTGATGTCCTTTTTTTCCTCCTCCACTTGCTGTGCTCCCGCAGATCTGCTGCTCACTCAAAGTACCAGGCTTTTTTATTTTTTTTTAAGAACAAATGAGAGGCGACATTATTAAAGATATTTGAGAACTTCTTTTACCCACATTTCTAAAACTCAGCTCAATGCTTTCTTGTTTCACAAATGTTCCGCTTTCCCAATTATTCAGTTTGTGCTCAGCTTCTTTAATTCAAAAGGTACCAATGTACCTAATGGATGAATTCCTGGCAAGCAAATGCATATATCTATATGTACTCAGAAAACTTTCCAGTCTGTTATATGTGTTTGCATTTTACAGATAAGAATAGGAAATATAGGCATTAGGGGAACTTTATTCATGCCTTCTGTTGGCATGAGTATAGTTAAGTGCTAATAAATTATGGCTTTGCAGTATACACAGCCATAAATGACTGTTGTGATAAAATACTGACTGTGGGTCAATCATTTAATCAATTGCAGAAGCTGTTTCGTTATTACACATCACGTCATAATGTCAATAGGGTGGTTAAAGTATGTGCTCCCTGTTTCAGTGGTGCATGGTGTGACGGAGTCAGACCAGAAGGGTATAGGAGAGTGCTGGAAGGCAGGTATATCAGCCTCAGGATGTGCATGTCTCTATTCCCTGGATAGCCAAACAAAGGCTACTCCAGGCCAATCAAGACACCTGGGGCCAAGAAGATTCTAGAAGGCAGTAGAAATAGCTAGCCTGATTGGGACACCTGAAGCCAATCAGGGGCTGACTGAAACCAGTTAAAAATCCTCCTAGTTAGTCAGGTGGGTGTGGACGTCAGGAGCTGTGAGAGGAGGTTGTGCTGTTGGTGAGACTGAGTGGTAGACAACATATACGCATGGAAGGAGACTTGAGGTAAAGGTGAAGAGGAGTTTGAAGAAGCGTGGACTGCTGTGGGGAAGTAGCCCAGGGAATTGTATTATGTTTGGTGGCTAAAAGGTCAGCCATCTTAGCTGATACTATTAGGGTCCCTGGGCTGGAGCCCGGAGTAGAGGGTGGGCCTGGGCTCTGCCCCCTTTCTACCTCCCCTAACTAATCACTGGCTTATGATGAAAATGGCTCAATAGGCTGTGACCTGGTCTCTAAAGAGAGAAGGGAGGGTCACAGTGAGCCTCTGAGGCTAGCACAAACCGCCTGGAAGCGCGGGACCCACAGGGACAAGGCCAAAGCTTTGCCACAACATCTAGTAGCATGGCTAAGAGACAAAACTGAGATCTGGGGGTTAATGTTGTTTTTGGCCTGACTTTCTGAGAAGTGCTGAGCGCCCACAGTGTCCTACCAGGAAGATCTTCTCTTATTGTTTCATTGTTCTGGAAAGATGAATGTTTAGTATTTCTATACAGAAAGATTAACACCTTCTCAGATTGAATTACACCAGGAGATATGCTGCAACTAGAATGTGAGGCTCCCTGTAAGTATAAGAAATATATTCTGAAAAATTATCAGTGAGTTTTCTTCCATTCAGAAAGAATGGTTTTGTATGTACAGCACATAGGATGCCCAGATGTCCTGATTTTTGGGGCTTAGTCTTATCGTAGGACTAGAAGGGACCTTGAGAGGTCTAGTTCAGTCCCCTACACTCATGGCAGGACTAAGTATTCTAGACCATTCATACCAGGTGTTTGTCTAACCTGCTCTTAAAAAATCTTCCATGATCGAGATTCCACAACCTTCCTAGGCAATTTATTTCAGTGCTTAGCCACCCAGTTTTTCCTAATGTCGAACCTAACCCTCCCCTGCTGAAATTTAAACCCATTGCTTCTTGTCCTATCCTCAGAGGTTAAGAAGAACAATTTTTATCCCTCCTCCTTGTAACAGCCTGTTATGTACTTGAAAACTGTTCTGTTATCATGTCCCCTCTCACTCTTCTGTTCTCAAGACTAAACAAACAATTTTTTTCAATCTTCCTTCATAGGTCATGTTTTCTAGACTTTTAATCATTTTGCTTGCTCTTCTCTGGACTTCCTCCAGTTTGTCCACATCTTTCCTGAAATGTGGTGCCCAGAACTGGCAAACTACTCCAGTTGAGGCCTAATCAGTGTGGAGTAGAGTGGAAGAATTACTATTTGTGTCTTACTTACAACACTCTTGCTATTACATCCCAGAATGCTGTTCTTTTTTTTTTTTTTTGCAACAGTTACACAGACTCATATTTAGTTTGTGGTACACTATGACCCCAGATCCCTTTCTACAGTTCTACAGTTCTCCGTCCTAGGCAGTCATTTCCCATTTTTAATGTGTGCAACTGATTGGTCCTTCCTAAATAGGATACTTTGCATTTGTCTTCCTATTTACTTAACATCTTTTTCCCAGTTTGTCCAGATCATTTTGAATTTTAATCCTATCCTCTAAAGCACTTGCAACCCCTCCCAGTTTGGTATCATCCGCAAGCTTTATAAGTGTACTCTCTATGCTGTTATCTAAATTATAGGTGGCTATTACCCTGCACCTCATCCCAATTTTTCACACTTGCTGTCTGGTCACCCTAACAGCACAGGACTGGGAGCTAGGGTGTGCATGGATCTTCCATAGGTGCACGTAGATGGCAGTGGATGGGAGGAGCCTAAAAACTCTTCCTCCCCTTCCCTGCCCTGTTCCATCCAGACATGAATGAGGCATATGTTACCTGAAAGGAATAGGCAAGAAACTCGCTCCCTGTAGCTGGCCAGCAGTTGGCCAGGCACAGAGTGGAGTATGCCTAGGGGATGGTGCATGATGAATTTCCCTTAATTTCCCAGGGCTCTGAAAATGAGTTTCCTGAGACATATTCCCTTTCAAAGCTATACCTGCGGTGATACAGCTCTGCATAGCTACCAATGTAAGTTAATGCCTACAAGGCACACTCTGGCCCAAAGTATTATTATCCAGTGAGATAGCAATGATATAACATTGAAATAAGAATTAAAACAGAGGAGGGAAAATGTGTTAGTGTGTAAGGGAAATAGGAAATAACTGTCGAGTACATGGGATATACATTATCTTAGCTGATAGGTTTTTAAAGGGTTAATATTTCTGTGGTTCTTGTATATTCCTCCTTCTGCAGGTTAAGACTCCAGTCATTCAAGTAGAGGAGATGGAAGAATAAGTACTCTGTGATGGTGTTTGCCTCAGAAGTGAATATATTTATCTTAGATGGCAGTAATGCAGTTTATATTGTCTGTCATGTGATAGTGAAACTGTTGAGTGATAAAAGGATATCAGCATGTGTAGTTTAGCCGCAGAATTACAAGCTACAGGCAGGTTACATTGTCCAGATCTAGGTAAGGAAATGTCAGAAACTGCCTCCTATAGCTAAGAAGGACAATACTTGATGTTCTTATGTTAGTGTAACCAGATGGTAACTGAAAGGTGTTTCATATTTACAAGTTCAAGAATAGCAGCCATGTTCGTCTGTATCCATAAAGAAAGCCAGGAATACTTGTAGCACCTTAGAGACTAGTTTATTTCAGCATAAGCTTTTGTGAGCTATAGCTCACTTCATCGGATGCATAGGATGGAACAGAAGTAAAATGCATTTATACACACGGAAAGAAAGAAAAAGAAAAAAAAATTGTGCATTAGCATACCAATTCTAAGAGGGCTGTTAAATGTAGATGGTCCATTATCACTAGAGAAAAAAAACACCTTTTGAAATGGAGATCTGTTGTCAGTGAAATTAACACAGGAAATGCAATCAATTACTGTAATGAGAGAACCAATCTGAAGTTCTGTTAAGCCCCTGGTTAATTGTGTCCAATTTTAAAATTAATTCTAGATCCTCAGTTTCTCGTTGGAGTCTGCTTTGGAAGTTTTTCTGTTTAAAAATGGAAACCATCAGATCTTGTGATCACATACTGGGTGAAGTAAACTCAGAGTTAGGAAGCCAAAGGTGTTAGAGAAGGATACTGTCATTACAGAACTAACAGGAAGCACTGTCATCTTATTATCATGAAACTAATTGCTAAAAATATTACCCATTTGGAATGAGCTCTTCCCTCAGCAAAATGAAGTAGTTGTGGGATGGTGAGTTTTGAGAGTAGGGATTAGTTTAGTATGGACTGTGGCAGGGTGCTGGCCAGGAGTGCCTGAGCCAGCCCTGCGGGCCCTTTAAGAGGGAGCACCAGCCTGCAAACCTCCCTTGCAGGAAAGGCTAATCAGCCACCTGGCTTGCAGGGCAATCAACATGGATGGGTTGCACCTGGCAGCCTCCTCTGGGGGATATAAGGCTGCCAGGAACGAAGCCCAGTGTGGTGGCGGGGATGGTATAGAGTGTGGTGTGGTTTGAGCTATTCAGAGCTGTGTGTTAGGAACTATTTAGAGTTGTAAACTGTAAGCTGGACTATATAGAGTCTGTAGAGCTGGGAGCTGTAGAGCTGTAAGTTGAAGAACTGTACAAAGCTGTATATATTGGTGGTGGGGTCCTGCACTGTTAATTAAAGAGCACTGTTTGACGCAAAGAAGGGTTTCCTGCCTGTGTTCCTGCGAGGGGTGAGAAGGCGGTCTGTCACAGGACCTATTCCCAATATGCTTATTCAGGCCAAATACTTTTTGAAGTTAGAATATTTGGCCTCTTTAAGGTGCTTAAAAGTAGGTACTATATGGTTACAGAAAGCTACCATATGCCTGCGAGTCAGTAACTGTATAACCTCCCTGCACTCTGCAGAAACCATTCCATGATATCAATATTTATTATTCAAGCCTTTGGTAAAGCTACTGCCAGCTGGAGGAATTACCAGCTGCACATGAAACTAAAAGTGTTTGTATGCCCAATTTAATCATGAATGGCTGTATTCAATAGGAAAAATGTTTTCTGATTTGTGCACAGCGGAAGTCCCAAAAAATGAAAGCCACCTGATAGTTTGCATTGAAATCAGCCCTAAGTGGCTCATAATATCCAGCCTTCTTTCCATAATCTGTATACCGGCCGAGAAATGAAATTTCAATTTCTTTCTCTGCGGTAGTTTAGTATTTCCTGTCAGGGCTCTGATAACTAAAACAAAGCAGCTCTGTTAGTTTCTCTTTGTAGTTCTGATGGCAAAGACTTAGAGGTATTTGGTTAGATTCTCAACTCTTAGGGGCAGGGACCATCTTTTCGGTCTGTGTTTGACAGCGCCTAACACAGTGGGGTCCTGGTCCATGAGTAGGGTTCTTTGGTGCTACAATAATAAGTAAATAATATCCGTTAACCCCATGCAAAATTCCTCTCCAACTCGTGCAGGATTGTATCATACTGTATCATATTTTTACTACTTTGATTTGATATTGGTTACATAACCAGTAATAAGCAAAGGACTGGAGGAAATGTTGTGTCCATTTTATTGTGACTCTTACAAGGTCTGAAAAGGAAGAATCCAACTCATACATCCACTCTAGTTCACAGGGTCTTGGACTAGAAATGGTACATTTTGGCAAATTTATCCACCTGTCCTTATATTAAAGGACTTCATTGAACAAAAAAGTGGGGGAGAGAAGTTTGAACTTGTTCCTCAAACGAACCCCATTCTATTATTGACTACAGTAGTGGGAGTCTCTTGCCTGTCCCTCTACAACATGATGTTTTCACTACAGAGTCTTCTATGATAAACAGGGTACATTTGGTGTCAGTTCTCTCCTCCTGTTCCTTCTGCTTCAGACTGGATTGAGAGAGAGAAAGAGGATTTTATTAAAACCTTCACTCTGGGCTCCTCCCTTCTTCTATATAGTTAATTCAGAAGCAGTGCCATAACTTCCTGATGAAACCAAGTCAACAACTGAGCATTTCGTTACTAGCCCAAAATCTGAGCCATTAATCTCTTGGAGTAAACTCAGACCCAAGTTGCAAGTGAATCTAGGCCCATTTATGGCTTTAGAAGGAAACCAGGCAAAACTCTCTTGTTTTGGCTGAGTTTTGCTCTGAGCTTCAGGGTCTGTTTGATTCAAGAAACGGAGTGAGAATGAACCCACATGAACTGAAACTGGGAGGAGGAAAAAAGGGTTTGTGTTTAGACCCTGCAAATCAAACCTAGTGAGTTTCAGCTAGGCTTTGCTAAGCCTTCCATTTACTCTCTAGACCAGCTTAAGGTATAGCATTGATGGGCTTCATAAGAAGTGTCTTTGAGATGCTGCCAGGCGAAAAGAGAGTGAGAATCTTTTTGTGAAGTTTCAGCGAGAAACAGTTCTTACTTATATAAACATAAGGTATCTATAGTTAATCTCAAAAATAAATGTTTGCGGTTGGATTAGATGTATTATGCATACTGTTTCTTTTATTTTAATATTATTTTTCTTATCCTCCTCTCAATTCTTAATTTGGTTCTGAGTCTGAGGCTTTTGTTTTGGGAATTTCAACCAGAGTCCCAAAGAAATGAAACTTTTCTAACCCTAAGGAGAGAGAGTAAAGGGAGGATACCCACAGCGTATCCCCACTGTGGATTCCCTGTCATAAAAGGTCCTAGACTAGGGAGTCCTCTCCCATTTGGAGTGTGTCTATCAGGGTTTCGGTCGGATGCATGCCTGTGAGATGTCTGCAGGTCACTGAAGATGAGATCTGGTATGTGCATTAAGTAGTGCATAAGAACCCCAATCAGAGATCAACGCCCCATTGAACTTGGCACAGTACAAGCACTTAAGGCTTTCGGAAGCCACATCAAGCCCTTGTCTGGAAGAAAGCTCTTCATAGGATAGGGTATTTGAGAGTGAGGGGGTAAGAACAGGGATATGTGTGTGGAACCTTGTGCGGGGCATTGAGAATACTGCCGAGGGAGGGAGGCAGAGAAGGACTCTGCATAGCAAAAAGCTAGATACCTGTGAGTTTTAGAGACCGAAGGCTACTCAGGAACTGGAAGTCTCTCTGCATCACACCTGTGGAACCCTGGGGGTTAGCAGCACCTAGTGTCGAGTGCAAAGTCACATCTCTCCCCATACATCTATATATAAACCTGGTGACCTAAAAAATCTGTCCCGAGGTGTCTGGAATCCACAGCCCCCTTCCACACTTTTCTAAGTTCTTCTGAAATGCAGTGCTTTCCACCCCACACCCACTTTTAACACAAAAAATGGTCGTATGACTGTTGGGGGAAGGGTCTGAGGAAACAATCTACCTGGACTTCTGAGGTGGTCCTATAGCAGTCATGTTTTGCCCTAATAATACAGGGACCACTTCAGCTATGATTTAACACCATTAACTTCAGTGTCTTTACAATGGGTCTGGATTCCTTTCCTCGTCCCAAAGGCACCTCCATACAATCAAGGGGAGAATATAGCTCTCTGTTGAAACCTTTCCGATTGTTGAAACTAGAATGTTGACAACAGCTATAGGTGTGTGTTTTATCTTCACAAAGATGTTGGGTGTCTCCTTGGGTTGCCAATTTTAGTTGGATGTATTCCTGGAGGTTTCATCACATAACATAAACTTTAATTAAAGATTAATCTTTAATTTATGGAGGCTCCAGGACAATCCTGGAGGACTGGCAACCCTACGTGGTCTCAAGGTAGACAACAAAGTGATATGGCAGTTCCAATGGTAACTGCTCCTTGCACAGTGTATACCAGATTAATTTATAAATTATATACATTCTACATAATTTGTTGGCATTGACTCTCAAGGGTCCTTAACCCCAATAAGGCACCTTTAATTTATGTATTCTTTGATTTGTATTTTGAAAGGCAAATATTCTCTTATTATCTGTGCACAAGGCTACTAAAGAAGGAATAATTTTGATGTCTCCCTGCCATGTAAAATGATGGAGGTGTGCTGCACACCCAGCTAGCTGATTCATCCAAAAATATCTGTTGGCTGACAGAGGCTATATAATATACACTTAAAAATAATTAAAAGGGTCCTTCAATGCAGTGTACAGAGAGAGAGAGAGGGACAATGGATTCAACACTTTTGAACTTCTCTTTCCTCTACAGAATAGCACTTTGTGTTGACGTGATTTGCGTTTCACTCTGTGGTCATGTGGGCAATTATTCTCTCCCGCCTATGAGGGCAAAAAACCCAAAACAAATAAATCCCATAAACAAACAAAAACTATATATTTTTCTCTTGCAGTGTTAAAAGCTGTTTTAGCTGATGACTGGGCCTTGAAGATTATTTGATTTATTTACCATTTTTATTATAGTAGTGTCAGCAGCCATAATCCAACTCAGAGCCCCATTATGCTGGGTACTGTACAAAATAAAGTGCAGGACAGTCCCTATCCCCAGAAGATCCCAGTATAAATAGAGACAAGATAAAGAGTGTGGTATACAAAGGGAATGGAGATGCAAGACATGGGTGAGCTTATTAGGAACACCAAGGGGATACTGGAATGGGATCACTTGCATGAGTAAATGCTCCACAGTGAGAGTGAGGTTGCATGATCTGACTCGGAGTGAGTCACAGCAGGAAACTGGGAGTCAGGCCTAGTTTTTTATTTTTTTGACTCCGTCACTAGCTATTAATTAGGCCATGTTTCTGCCATATGTAGTGTTAGCAATTTGGGCATGAGCACACAGTTTGCCAAAGAATACATATTTTTATCACTTGCCTTTGGTTGGTGCCTCTACCTTTCTCTCCCATCCCTATAGTAGTGAAGCATTTTTTTCATTCGAAACTTCTTTCTTCTGATTCATCATCATCTGACTTGTATTCCTGGGATTGGCCAATGAGTGTTTGGCACATCTTTGTGGAGTGGAGTCATAAATATGACTGTGACACTCCCTGGTCTTCCATTGTCCAACCACCAACCAGTATTAAGGAACAGCTAAGAGCATCCTTGTGGTACCAGATGTTCTGGTGAAGCTGGCTTTAAGACTGCTTCGGTCTTCCAGAGCAGTACAAAATAGCCCTAGCATGGCATACTACTGCAAGCACTGGAAACTGCTCCCCCCCCCCCACATGTATAACTGTTTTATGACGTTACCGGATAATCTATATGGGGCATCTATATCCGCTCCATAGGATATGATTGTCTAGGTAAACCCCTGCATTTCTACATTCATTACACCACCATCCACAGTTTCTCAGTTCTGCTTTCATGTGCTCTGTTGATTTGTGTCATCGCTGTAACACGCACTGTACTCTGTTCTTACCCACTTTCCAATAAGGAAAAGATTAAAAGGAAAATCACATGGTTGAAAAGGGCATGGATGATGAACAACCTCTACCATTCTTGATGAATGGTGTTGGCCCTGTCTTCAGACTTGGCCTGATCAGGATCTGATGCATTCCTGTTGCATTATATTATGCTGTGTAGGGCTCTAATATCTTGGAAGGAAGCCAGTTCCTGCCACCATAAATTGTATATATATTTTTATGTCTTTTGATTTAATATTTGAAGACTGTGTGATATTTTTCCCTTACTGTTGCCAGTGAGCATTTGATGCATGTACAGTAATAGTAGTAATGTTTAGCAGTGATATAGTGCTTTACATCTTCCAAGTGTTCTACAGACATTAACTAAGTGGCTGTTACCTTTGTCTGTAACATAGCTGGCCATATGTTCAAAATACCATTGTTCTCCCCTCTTCTCCAAGAGCTTTAAACAATCAAGGTACTGGAACTGAGAATAGTCTACTGATGCCTAATGAATTTGATCATGTAAATTAACTTTTTCTTTTGCCAAAGATTCCCTTTACGTTGCTGATCAGCAAAGTAAGCCAGACAAAGGTTCTAGCTGTAATCCCTGCAGACTAGAAGAAAAGGGTGGCTACGTTTTGCATTGATTATGAGAAAAACATTGTTACATTTCCCTTAGTGCTAAGATTTAAAATTGAGCGTCAAATCTTGCCTTTTGGTGCACAGAATGATTGGGGTTGCTGGGAGCCACAATGCAGATAAGCAGAATACCTTTTTGGTGCTTGAATACCCTAGAGCAAAAGTAAATGTCTAATTGTTGTGGATGCAGAGAGAGGCTACAAAATGGGAAGCCTAAAAGCTCAAAATAGAAGGCAAATCAAACCCCCCAAATATATAATTTTTAAAATCCCATGATTTTTATTCCAGTTTTGTGATTTTGGAATCCTTGGGGTTGGCGGTACTACCCCCCCCCCCCCCAAATTGGGAAATGTGTCCCAAATGATTTGCAGATGCAATCGGGTACTTAAATGTCTGGGAACTTATTTGCCTACAATTATTTGCTCCCTTAGAGTTGCAACTTCAGTTATGGTATATGTGAAAACTCAGGCACAAAGTCAGAGTCGGCCTTTGAATATCAGCCCGTGTGTTACTTCAGTAGACAGGATCACTGCACAAGCACTGTGATTTCCAGACAGAGATGCAGATATGTTTTATGCCATTGTTGCTTTGCTTTTAACTTAAGTAGCTAGCCGTATAACCAATATATGTCCTTAAAATATTGGATCTACAGCCTAACTAAGTTATTCAGTTTGTTCCAAAACTTCATCACAATGTTTTTTTAAATCTCACAGCTTTGAATATCCCTTTGAGTATGTCTGATACTTGCATCACAGCATACTTGACTGAATGCTGCTGTACTTAAGTGGAATTTATTATGAGAGTTCTGAGAATTACTGTTGATTTCTCCTTGGTCTCTACTTATTTTACTTGTCAAAGTTCACTGCCAAATACAGTTATGCTGTTAAATAGCTGCAGAAACAAAAATATACTGAAATGACATCACTATAGAATAAATAGGATACCATTTATCATAACAGTGAAGATCAGTTTTTAAAAAGCTTTTTTAATGTACTTGCATCTGAATTGGTTGAGTCATGAGTTAATTTAAAACTCTTGTAAAAATTGTGATGAGACAAAATAGTCATCCATTTGACAAAAATAGATTGTTAATGGCTTTCCTGGATGAGAAGGTTTTTTATTTTTTTTCAGTTTGCTACTGAAAATGTGATCACTTAGAAATGTGTTGCTCTGCTTTTTTGGCCAACACTTCACTAAATACAGAAGAAACAGTTAATTAATGCTTCTCTCTTATAAAATTCTATAATATTTTACAGCAGTGGTCACAACCAGTGTGGTGTAGAGTTCCTAAGCGGCTTTTGATTGATACTGTACAGTACTAGATCCAGCTTCTGCATGGAGATCTGCGTGGATGGACTCTTGTACAGTCCTGTTGACTTAAATAGGTTGTCTCCTGGGTGAAGGACGATTTAATTTGTAGGATTAGGGTCCTAGCATTGTGCTTTTCTGAACTCAGAAATGTGCAAAATCTGTAAATATAAAAACTGCAGAAATTTTTAATTGTGTAAAACTACCCAGCGTTTGTCATAACAATGCAGAAATAAAATTAACTACTGCTATTGTTGGGTGCTAATAAATTAAAATAACAACAAATTAATCAAATACCAAACCAAATAGTGCCTGATTCTGAATCACTGGAGTCAATGGGAGATTGGGAATTTCATTGGGCACAGGATCAAGCGTAGAAAGAGGACGGAAGTTTCGTAGCAAAGGCATTACTCATCTAAACAAGTATAAAAATAGACATTCCTCCTCTTCAGGAAATAGAACTGTCATGTGCATATCCTTACTGTGAGAGATTTACTTTGTTAGAGGACCAAATCCTAGAGCTTAGCATGCTTAGCATTTTTCAGGAGCTGGCCACTACAAAAAAAGTTAATGTGCCTTTTTAACACCATTTTTAGAAATGAAGTACATCTTTATTCGAATGAAGAGTCATGCAAGTAGAATTGAGCTCTAATTTTGCTAGGCATCTTAGCTCTATTTTGGTTTTTAGATTAATAATATTTGCAAATACTTTGTACATTCTTCTGTCTTTCTTACAAAATCGGGCCCCTATCCTGCAATTGGATCCACGTAGGCATGAAGGTACATTTGTGTTGATTTAATTGCAGAATCAGGACTTCAGTGTCAAGTTGTTTGTAATAAAGGGGAGTGTAAAACACTTCTGGTTTTAGATTGTGCAACCCATCCTGAATAGCCACTTGAACAAGGCATCTTACTGTACGGTATATCCTGTTTCTCCCCCTTGCAGACTGATGTATACCCCTTGTGGTTCATATATCAGCCCTATCTCATTTCATTGCATAGAATACATTCAGATTTGTGTTTCATTGTCAAATAACTTTTAATAGTATAGTCTGGCATTTGGCCACTTTTGCTGCTTCATTCACATATGTTTGTGTTTAGGTATGACACATAATAATTCTTTGTCTGAGTGCTGCTGGGTACTGAGTATTTATATGTCAGTAATATATTTACACAGAGAAGTGATTTTAACTGAGCCATATAATAATCTGATTCTATATGATGTGATGTACCTGTTGACAGAAAGCTGATCTTTAATCTTAGGCTATCAAACAGGAATTATGTCTTGTAATAGGTTGTTGTGCTGTGCCCGGTGCTGATGCATACCCATAAGAGAGACTAAGATATTGCACAAGCTCTGCGAAAGAGAGATTTCCTTTGGAATTTTGTGTTTTGCAGAAAAATAAAAATCTATAAAACTACTTATATTTCTAACTATATCCTATACAATTTCCTATCAGAAACAATACAAAAAATCTACATAACAAAATTCAGGAAATAAACACTTGAGCAATGTTTTGTCAATTTGGCTTGGATTTTTCTAAGCAGTATATAATTTTTCTTAATGATGTGCTCTTCTTTGTAGGGATCAGCAGATTCATACACAAGCAGACCATCAGATTCTGATGTATCTTTGGAAGAGGACAGAGAAGCAATCCGTCAGGAGAGAGAACAGCAAGCAGCTATTCAGCTTGAAAGGGCAAAGGTGAGTTCTTTTCAGCTTTAATAATAGCAAAGTTATATGGCATTTGGTGGCACGTCAACCTTTGCATAGTGTTAGAATTCATTCTACAGGTTTATAATGGTGATCATATAATTTGAAGATAGCTTGGCAACCAACTACAAGATGCTAGAGGGGGAAATACCAAATCTTTTCACAAAGAAGATACTACTTAAAACATAGAGACAAATCCTGCTGTCACCCCATGTAACTTTGTGTGTGTTGATAGGTCCTAGATGTGTAAATAAGAGTGGAATTTTGCTCTTTTACTAAAGGAAAGGGGAACGACATAAGAGATTTCTATCACATTTTCATAGTAATGTGCTTGCCCGTTCATTTCAATTGCTATTGTACCAATATAGTTTGATACAGGATTTTGACTGAGTGGCTGCAATTTAGTCCTTGTTTTTGTTTGTTTCTCAAAATGTTGGTTGCTTGATTCACCCTGTGAAGAAAGGGGCTGTAAATGACAAATGTTTTGACAGAGGGGTCAGGCATTCAGATACTTCAGTGATGAAGATTACAGTAAAATAAATTGGGCATATGAATAGACACATGCCAGAGGGATTTTCCATCAGTGGAAAGCAGGCAGTGTTTTCAGGGCCACATTTTCCCAGGGGATACTTCAAATGAAGGCCAACTTCAGAGAATGGTTGGGAGAGGCTCCCAACCTTACAGAACTTGTTTAAAATGGTGCTTGTAAAACTTGTAAAAATGTACTTTCTATGGGGTTTTAGATTGTCCTGTTGAATTTAATAGAAATTTCTATCCCGTCTAAAGGTGGTTTAAAAAAGCCTGTAGAAAGGCTCTCTTTTTCTCAAATTGTATACATTTTTAGATTAATTCCTATAACACCTATTACATGGCTGTAGAACCCTCCTAGTTTCATGCCTATTAAATTCCATAGGACGTTTCCATAGGTCTGAATCAGCATGTCTCTCTGTTGCTCTGGCCACTTCACTGTCTTGGTCAGCTTCACCTACTTTTGAGGAAGTTTTAAGCAACTCTTGCCCCCCCAGGAAAAAGGATTTTGTAGGTCCCTTGTGATGCTGTGTTCCTCACAAATTTCCTGTTACTCCAGGCATACAGCCCATTTTACACCAGCAGGAATTAATCAAGCCTTGGAACTCTATAATGTTCTAGAGTACTTTATAGCCTACATCTTCTGTAGGATCTTCCATCATATCTCATGCCTTAGGACAAAAAACAATTTCTGCAAAAGAAGAATTTTCTTACCTTGTGTACCACACTCTCCTGGGTGCATTGAGGAGGGAGGAATTACCTTCCTTTGAATGATCCTACAAGGGGATTGATACCGATGGATCAATTTTCTTTTGTAGCAAATAATATGGCTCAAATTTGGATCTGATGTAAGCAAGCACAACTCCATTGACTTCTGTGGAGTTGTGTCCACTTACGGCCAGATTCGGATCTAACGTATGTGCCAATGCATGGCTAGTAAATATCTATATTTTTAATTTGACACAGTCAGCACACTAACTTTTGAATCTAAAAAGTACAACAACACTTCTGTAATATGCTTGCGCCATGTTTTTTTGTTCCTAGTCTAAACCTGTAGCGTTTGCAGTTAAGACTAATGTGAGTTACTGTGGCGCACTGGATGAAGATGTTCCTGTCCCAAGCACTGCCATCTCTTTTGATGCCAAGGACTTTTTGCACATTAAAGAGGTAACTATAGCATGCCATTATTCCTCTGACCTGCCAACAACTAAAACCTAAGCAGTCAGATTTGAGCCACAAAAGACAAAAAGGAAAGCTGAATAGCAGCCAGCATTACATAGAGCATCTGTTTGATTAGCAATAACATCCAGGATCGTTCGTCCTAATCAGGATTCCAGTGCTATGAAGCTGTATCTTGTACTATTAAGAATTTGAAGCGACTAATTCATTGTCAGGTCTTAAGAACACGTAAGGGAAATCGTGTCTTGGGTAATTTTTAAAATCACTTGAACTTGATGGATATAGATTTTGTTCTTCACTAAAGCAGTGAGATTGAGACCGGTAGTAGATAGCCTGGGAAAAGACACCTTGAGCCAAATAACGGAGTTACACAGGCTTACACCAAGTCTGCATGTAGCCCTCTAGAATAAGAGAGTAAGAAAAAACATCTGTAGGAAAGCTTTCTGCCTTGGGACATAGTGTTGTTCATCTACACAACAAATGGCAGAGAATCCCAGAGCCTGGGTCAACATATTCAGGCTTGCAGGGCTCAGGCTACTGTGCTAAAAATAGTTGTGTAGCTGTTGTGGCTTTGGCTGGGGCTGGGTCCTGCCTACATGTCAGATCCCAAGCTGCAACATCTACACATCTATTTTTAGCACTGTTGCCTCAGCCTGCAAGCTTGAGTGAGTCGAACTGGGCTCTGAAGCTCGATGCCACTCACTGTGTAGATGTATGGAGAGAGACTGAGAGAAATGGGACCTCAGAGCAGAGAGGGAGATAAGGGGTAAGGGCACCATCCTAAAATGCTAACTGGAGAGAAAATCATGTATACTGTATGTCGAAGATATTTCCTGCAAATTTTCTTTGGGCTTCCTAAAGTGAAACATGTTATTTTGAACACATATATGCAGGTTTAAAACTTGCAAAACAAGATTCATCCTTATATCCTGTGGGTTGATTTTAGGGGACCTGATACCACTTTGGCTCAGAAATTTTTGAAGTTCTCCCATCTGTGCTTTACAGTTCAGTGATTTTTGAAATGTTCTCTTGCCAAACAGCCCTAGTTGTAATCCCTTGTAATTTATCAGAATGTCAATTCTCCCTTCTCCTACCAATAAACAAATAGTTTCATTGTATGTTATGAACTTACAAAACAAATTCTAATATAGCCCATTTTATTGTTGATGCAAAGCATCATATATGCAGAACTTTGTACATTTCCCAGCACAGATATTTTTACTTGCAACAATCCAACTGAAGATGGCAAAAGTTGTGGATGTTACTCTAAAATGAATAGCCAGGAATAAAATCAATTTAAAATGGTTGTCTGATGCTTCAGTTGGTGATTTATTTGTGAAATTCTCAGGAGGTAGAGCAGTGGTGGACAGTACATAGACCATTATGGCCTGTGAGACGGTGTTTACATTGACCATCCACAGGTATATAGCCTGGAGCTCCTAGTGGCTGCAGTTCGCCTCATGCCTTTACCATAACCTCATGGACCTTATTATTTATAATGCATTAGTGCCTACAATGTGCCAGTGGATTACCCTGATGTATCATGTGTGGCCTGTGGGCTGCAGGTTGCCCACCACTGAAGTGGGGTCTTATAGTTCAGTCTACAGTTTCTGAAATTAATTCTTTCCATCAGTCTCCACTGCAGAGGATTTTGGGAAGACCCCCAAGTCAGAGCTATTTTTTGGGTGGCAGATCTGAAGTACTGTCCCAAACTGATGTCCATAGAAGAGAATTTAGTACAAATTGATAAACTAAACAGTAATAAGTCATCAGGACCAGACAGTACTTGCCCAAGAGTTCTGAAGGAACTCAAATATGAAACATAACTCTGGTATGTAACCTATCACTTAAATCACCTCTCTCCTAGATGACTGGAAGGTAAATAATGTAATCACAATTTTTGAAAAGAGCTCCACAGGAGATCCTGGAAATTACAGTGAGCCTAAATTCAGTACTGGGCAAATTGGTAGAAACAGAACAGAACTTTCAGGCACATGACTCCGAACAATTTGTTGGGGAAGAGTGGAAGAGTCAACCTGGCTTTTGTAAAGGAAAGTCATGCCTCTCCAATCTAATACAATTCTTTGAGGGAGCCAACAAGCATGTGGAGTAGGGGATCCAGTCAGTATAGTGTGGATTGCCACGGACTCGCAGGGGCGAGGAAAAAATTGCAGGCCTGTTATTTACCAGGCCGCACGTGGCAATAAGCTATATAGGTAAGAGACGCAAGGGGAGTGTGGGTCAGGACGTGAGCTGCAGATACACACACACACACACACACACAAGTAAAATGAATCAATTTAAGGTTTTACTGGGGATAATTACAAGGGGTAAGGGAGCAGTTTTTGATTAGCTAATAGACTTAATGAAACTTAAAACACACAATGACTAAAATACCTACTAATAATATTTACAAACAAAGATGCAGCATTTAGTAATAATTGATACTTACAAATACAAACCAACGCATAACACGACCGGTAAACGTATAAGCTCTATTTGAAAACACGTGAGCTGAGAGAGAGGCTTCGAGTTGATCAGGCTCGGTTACGTGGGGTACACAGGATACGGGATTCATTTTCCTCTCTCTGTCTGCACATGGCAGGCAGAAACATAAGTACCAGCTATGACATCATAAAAGTGTCATAGGGGACGGGGCCCAAAACCTGTTTGTGTTCGCTTCTGATTGGCACAAGCAAAGTTTACACCAAGTAGGGGAGCAGGTGCCTCAAAGTCTGGCTTCGCCCCCAAAAGGGGAGGAAATGCATATTGTTATAGAATGCACACAAAACTGAATGACAAAAGACAAGGCCAGGGCAGGAGCAGGTGACCCAAAGTCTGGCTTCACCCCCAAAAGGTGAGAAAACGCACATTGTTATAGAATGTGTGCAAACCTGAATGACAAAAGAAGAGGCCAGGGCAATACCAGGATGGGCAAGTGTTAGAGGATGCAGACAGAAACTCATCTGAACATATAGTATACTTGATGTGATGGGTTGGATCACAGAAACCCCTGGGGGTTGCCAACTGATGTACCAAGACTACTTCTGTCCCTGCTTTCCTGCCCTAGCAGCTTGGGACTTCAGTGCCCTGCCTGGTTTGAACCAGACCCGCTAGCCTGCTGCAAACCCATACCCAGGTCTGAACCGCATCCCCTAGCAGCTGTTGGCTTAACTGAAAGCAGCCTAAGAAGTGTTCCTGTCTTTAACACTCAGATGCTAAATTCCCAATGGGTCCAAACCGCAAATAAATCTGTTTTACCCTGTATAAAGCTTATACACAGTAAACTCATAAATAGTTCACCCTCTATAACACTGATAGAGAGATCTGCACAGCTGTTTGCCCCCCCCCCCAGGTATTCATACATACTCTGGGTTAATTAATAAGTAAAAAGTGATCTTCTTAAAAACAGAAAGTAGGATTTAAATGGTTCCAAGTAGTAACAGATAGAACAAAGTGAATTACCACACCAAATAAAATAGAATACACAAGTCTATGCCTAATACAGTAATAAAACTGAATACAGATAAAACCTCACCCTCAGAGGAGTTTCAGTAAACTTCCTTTTACAGACTAGTCTCTTTCTAGTCTGGGTCCAGCAATCACTCACACACCCTATGGTTACTGTTCTTTGTTCCAGTTTCTTTCAGGTATCCTTGGGGGTGGAGAGGCTATCTCTTGAGCCAGCTGAAGACAAAATGGAGGGATTTCCAAGGGGTTAAATAGACTTTCTGGTTGTTGGTGGACACCCATCCCTCCCCCTGTGTAGAATCCAGTTACAAAATGGAGATTTGGAGTCACATGGGCAAGTCACATGTCTGTGCATGACTCAGAATTTACAGATAGCAGCCATTGTTCACATGAAACCTTGAATGTCCTCTGACAGACTTCTTATGTGGATTGGAGCCTCCCAAGATCTATTGTCCATTAAGTGCTTCTTTATTGGGCACTTAACTTTCACATTCCTTTCTCAAAAAGCTGACTAAATGTTTTACTAAGGTTACTTAGATATCAAGCAAGTACAAAGCCAATATTCATAACTTCGAACACAAAACTGTTCTGTACATTCCCCCTGAAGCTCTGGCATGGACCATTGTCTGAGACCGATTACTGAGCTAGATGGACCATTAGTCTGACCGATATGGCCATTCTTATGTTCTTAAACTAGCATATCATAATAGTATATAACAAAGGATAATGCAAACCACAGAAAAACTAACATGGAAGGTGAGGAAAAATATATTCTTGCTGTGACATTATAGAGGCCAAACTTTCAAATTTGAGAGCCTAAAGTTGGGCCCCTAAATAAGTGGTATGATTTATTTGAAATGGTCCTGAGCCTGTGCAGATCTCATTGACTTCAAATAGGAGTGTTAGAATGTATTTATTTAGTAGCCCAAGAATGAGTTTAAGGGCCTGAGAGTTTGGGGCCAGGGAACTGATAATTTAGAGAGATGAGGGTATACCTGGTTTCTTCCTCATTCATTTTGCAAACAAATCTTTGACTTATTTTTTTCTAAAAGTATTAAAATTATATTGATACACACTGGCTTTAATTATGTATAACCTCTCTAAGAAAACTAACATTCCTTTTGAAATATGGTGCCAAGAGCTCTTGACAAAACATTATTGCAACTTTAAAAAATATTACACCAATTGCTAAAAAATATAATCTGCTCAATTTACAATGAACTAAATGAGGAGAAAAAATCAGAAATCTTTAAAAGGGCTTGCTTGAAAAGTTCTGTCAACAGGACTTGTTTTTATGGCATCATTCTTTACATCAGTGTAGTTTAGATTGGGCCAAAATTTCATTTAAATTAACCTAATGCTAATAAAAGTTAAGAATATAGTAAAACTGTACTTTAAGAAATGTATTAAAGTGTCTAGAAGTAAAATATCTTAACTGAATTAAAAAATATATCCAAGTTGTTTAGCCATTTCTAGGGTATAGGACTGCAAGTAAACTGAAGTCAAGATAGAGGACAAATGGTCCAGTGATTAGGGTGTTTAGATAGTTGACCAGTCTCCCAAACTACCATTACCCTGGAAACCAGTTTGCGTATTTGTTGATGGTGTCAGGAGAAAAGTCATGCCTAGACTTAGAGTGAATATGGCGTTTGACACTCCAGGGCAAGGATGAAAAAGTTCAGAGAGAAATCTGTACCGACACAGCTTGGGCTGTACCCGTTCTGTGGGCACATACAAGTCTTCAGTCTTGAGAGCTCTCAGTACAGCACCTTTTCATGCTGTAAGAGGGGTATCCTGATCCCTATGCTCCTGAGTACAGGGCTCTTGTATGCCAGACCAACAAAACTTTAACTGCTCCCCAGATAAATTAAGTCCTTCTCTCCCACACCCCCACTTTGCCAGCTGGGAGATTGGGGTTACCCAATGCTGCCACCATTCGGGTGTACTTCCAGAACCTTGGAGGGGCCCCCGAACTTCCCCACCCTAACTTTGTCCCCCTCCCTGGGAGCCGAAGTCAGACACCTGAAGGCTGCTTCCCCTCCCCCTTCACCCTTCCCGGCTGAAGGCAGAGGCAGACTTCCCCTAACCCTGTTTCCCTCCCCGAGAGCCAGAGCCAGACACCTGGGGGCTATTCACCTTCCCCCCCCCTCTCTTCCCGTTGAAGAGATAGGCACCGTTCCTCAGCTGATAACCTGAGCTGATCTGTTTACCTACTCCCTTCCCTTCTCCCTTCCCAGACTGGAAGCAGAGAAAACCTTAAGGGAAGTAAACCACACGTTTTATAACTAATAAGATTTAATAAAGAAAAAGATTATAGAACAGAGACATAGTACAGCTTACAATCTGGGGTTTCCTAACTCCCTTCTGAAAAGGAGAGAAACACCCCAAAAAGGCACAGGCTTCATATATCAAAGATCACTTACATCAGCTAAGTAAAAATATAAGAGGGAAAGCTGAGCCATCTTTACAGCTAAAGATGAACTCGGACCCTGGTTCCTGCGGCATGGCCAGCCAAAACGAAACTGACTCAAAACTCCTCCCTTCCTCATGGTCTTGAGGCTCTGATGACACTCTGTCTCAGATAACATAGCCCCACCCAGGCAAGGCACACTCCATACTTATGACACATGCGGACTCATTTAAATGCACACAATTTGGCCAATAATCAACTTTCAGCAGGAGTGCAGACTTTCAAAGGGTAATGTGGGATTAAAGACTGTAGATAACACATAGCACAGAGCTAGTTAGGACAGGTAGCATTTGTGAGTTATGTCAATAATCTGTCTGTGTTACAGAAATATAATAACGACTGGTGGATAGGAAGGCTGGTTAAAGAGGGCTGTGAAATTGGCTTCATTCCAAGCCCACTTCGGTTGGAGAATATCCGAATTCAGCAGGAGCAGAAGAGAGGACGTTTCCATGGAGGGTAAGACTGTCCTTAGCCATTTCAAAATACAACAAACACTGGGCAATATTAGTGATGTTCAGCTGATTTGTTTTATGTATTCTTCAATCTTTGCCTGTCTAAAAATGGTTTTGTATTCATATACTAAGACAGTGGATTAAAATATACACATTTGCAGAAAGTAGCAGGCATCCTAGATCTCACTGTCTCTGATGTTGAATATGAGGGATAGGAAAACTACAGGGATAAACTTTGAAAAATGAGTCCTACAGGATGGGAACTAAAGTGTGGAGGGTTCTGGAGGACAAGCAGTCTGAGCCCATGGAGGGTTAGATCAAATCAGTGATCACTCATGGGGCCCTAAGATTTTGCTTCATACTGTTTTCAGTCTGACTCACCACTAAATTGGCACGTTTGGAACAGCACAGAGACAGTCAGTGTTGCAGCACTCCAATCTCCTTGTAACCTTTTCTTTAAGAGAGACTGCACTCTGGCTGGCTCCTTTGCTCCTCACCTCAGGTTGCCTCTCCACTTTCAACCCCAGCTTGTCTCCTCCTTGTCTCCCCACCCCTCAGCCTAAATCAGGGGTCTCAAACATGCGGCCCGGGGGCCACATGCGGCCCGCAAAGCCCTTCCCTGTGGCCTGCCAAGCTTCCTGGTGCCCCCCCTCCCCCCCCGGTTCCCCCATAGCAGTTTGCAGGATGGAGGGGCCAGAAGTGGAGGCTTCTCTGCTGCCTGGCTGGGCCGCGCATGTTTCTAGCTCTGGACTTCCTATATTGCTCTTGCTTTGTTTGCCAAACAGCTGGTTGTTGGTGGTGCCTAGCGCTTTCCAGGAGGGAATGGGGAGCTGCGTGCTCAGAGGAGGAGGTGGGGCAGGGGTGGGACCTCTTGGAAGGGGTGGAGTGGGGGCGGAGCCGGGGCAGCGAGGGCGGGGTGTGTGTCAGTGGTGCGGCCTTCGGGCCAGCGCACTAGTCCTCATGGAAGGGGTGGAGTGGGGGCAGAGCCGGGGCAGCGAGGGTATGTGTGTGTGTCAGTGGTGCGGCCCTCGGGCCAGTGCACTAGTCCTCATGCGGCCCTCATGGTCATTTGAGTTTGAGACCCCTGGCCTAAATGGTGCACATCTCTTGTTAACACAGAGAGCCACAGCTCTGACAGTTAATCACTGTGAGGCCTGTCTACTGTGTGTGAACATGTCACCATCCACTGGCTAAATATCCAAACAACAGACTTACTTTAATGCCATCATGGAACTCCTACTAACACTGATGAGATGGTGCATGCAGATAATGATACTTTTAGATACTTCATTGTAAAGGAAAGAAAAGTGAGATGATTAAATCTAGCCTTAATAAATGGTAAAAGTGAGGCGATAATTTAGCCTATAAAGTAATGGCAGGGAATTGCAATACTAATGTATTTAATCAAGCTCAGGAATCATTTCAAGAGTAAACTATGTGGGGAAATGTTTCTAGAATAATTGAACAACATAAACTCTGATTTATCCAAATTGCTTTTACACCTTGAAATAGCTGAGTGTTAGCCCTTGTGCCTTGATGTTTGGTGAGAGAGATATCTAACTGAGACAGATGCACAGTAAAAGAGCATATCAGATTATGGGAATCTATGTAGGTGAATCCCTTTTGTATCACTGGGGCCAAGTGATGGAAATTGCCCTTCTCTGATCATATGACTGCGTGATGAATTAAGTAGAGGCATATGGGATGTAATTTCTCTTCCTCCCAACCTTTAGGCAGACCACGGGGCAGCACTGCAGCACCTCTGAGTCTAGAATAAGAGCAGCAGGGCCTTGTGAGTTCACTCTCAGAATACTTTGTGTTAATGGGCACTCTTTGTAATGCTATAGGAAATCAAGTGGAAATTCTTCTTCGAGTCTTGGAGAAATGGTGTCTGGCACATTTAGAGCTACACCCACTTCCACAGGTGAATTTTGGATTTTATATAAGGAAAACTATTACTGTTTCTTAAACTTACCTTAAAAGTTGCAAATAAAATAAAATAATAAAGGACATCTCTACTCCCTCTTATTACTAATTTATAAAAATATCCCATAGATAGATGTTTATTTGTTCAAACCTTCCCCAAAATAATTGGAGGAGGAGAAAAAATATTTCATTTTAAACGTATCAATCATGTAGAGAGCTGGAGAAAAGAACCAGAAAATCTGGCAGACTCCCTCAGAAGGGTAGTGACTAATACTGATCAGAAAGGAGATGCAGAAATACAAATCAAAAGTGCATTGACAGTGATCTTGGTTTGTGAATATTGTGACTACCGTGTTATGCGCAGCATGCATGTTAATTAAGTTCTTGTTTTTGGTCTTTTAGCAAAACAGAAACAAAAAGTGGTAAGTGTATTTTGCTATATAGTTTCTATAGTTTACATGCTGAGTCTGTTTTTGATTATGTGCTGATGGGACATTTTCTTCTTTCAGACAGAACATGTTCCTCCTTATGATGTAGTGCCATCCATGCGGCCTGTTGTGCTAGTTGGCCCATCACTGAAAGGTTATGAGGTATCTATTCTAGTTAGTTATAGTTAATTACTATTGTCTAGTCTGCTACAAAGTATTATCAGTCTGCTTTGTGATCCTTCCTGATTTGATTGCAATAGCTACAAGCAATCGTTAACTGGTAGGAATGCATTTATTTATATATATATATATATATATATATATATATATATATATATATATATATATATATATATATAGAGAGAGAGAGAGAGAGAGAGAGAGAGAGAGAGAGAGAGAGAGAGAGAGAGAGAGAGAGAGAGAGAGAGAGAGAGAGAGAGAGAGAGAGAGAGAGAGAGAGAGAGAGAGAGAGATCGTCCAAAGGCCTTGTCTGCATGCAGACATTGCACTGTTTTAACATAAATCACCTTTAGAACAAGTTAGTTAATTTGGTGCAGTTGGCTGTGTCAGTACTTTTATTCTGGTTTATCTTAAACTGATTCCTAATAGATTTATGCTAAATCCAAATAAACCTGGTTTAAATAAGTGTGGCTACAGAGCCTTTTGCACCTATTTGACTAAATCAATTTAACATCACATCTTGATCTTCAGTTAAACCAGTGCTACTTTCTCACATGCCTTACTTAAACTATTGCAAGTTCTGTGTGTAGGCGAGACCTAATGGATGCCCTATTATGCCATAATCATTCATTATGAGAATTTTACATCTTCCTATGAAATGCCTGGTACTGGAGAGACTAGACTGGCTGTAGCATTGGTCTGCTCCAGTCTGGTAATTTCTACACTCCTTCTCTAGGCGCTGATCTTGTGAACCCATCACTATTACTGAAGTGTGTGGGGTGTTGTGTTTTTTTTTAAAGTTATTGTATAGAAATTTAAGGCTGAAGAGAATCCTAGCCCACCTAAACTATCACCCTCTATTCAGCATGACAATATATACAGCAAAGCCTCACTAATATGCACAGATAACCAGGACATTAATTATTAATTAGCATTATTTAATATTAATTAATTAATTGGCTAGTAATTTCCAGATTTAAGAGAGCATTTGAATGCATGCTTAACTTTAAGCCCAGGTGTACATCCATCCTATTCAGCAAAGCAATGTTAGCATGTGCTAAAAGTTAAGTACATAAAGTGCTTTGCTGAAATGGATCAAAAAGGAATGTGAACATATAATCAGTTTCACTTCATTTAGTTTAATGAATGTTGATAATACTTCACAGCATATGAGTAAAAGTATTGTCCTATATTTTATAAAAGTAATGAAGTATTAATAATATGACAGCATGGTGCTATTATTAGTGCAGCACTCTGCTCTTAAATCAGGTTTTCTGGGTGAGAATTATTGGATTTGCAGATTAGCAAAGTGAGAATAGAAAGGCTGTACTGTATCTCATTTTCTAAAATCTGCCTTTTAATTACATGATAGCTTTCCCCTCAAGAGGTAAAAATTCTTCCTTGGCATAACTGAATTGACTTCAGTGGTGCTGCAGCCTAAATGAATTTGGTCTAAGGACTCTCAAAATGTGGAGGGTTTTGTTTCCTGGTTTAAATATACAACGTGCTACAATTAGACACAGAGATTCTCCCTTGGAAATAAAGGACTCATTGGAAATTAAACATATTTTAGGTGCATAAAGTAAATAGTGATGGAATTAGGATATTTCCTTCAGTTAGAAAAATAGAGAGAGACATTTGTAATCCCTTTGTGATCTATATGGGGAAGTTCTTTGCACACTTTTTCTAATGAAAGTGTGCAAGAGGCAAGTGAAAAATATAATTTAGGAGAAATAAACTGCCAGAGACACAGGGTCTTGAATTGGTTACAGTCTAGTCTGGCAGATAATGAGTGGCAGTCTGAATTACTCTGAAAAGGGAATGTGATCCCCCCCAGCAAGTCAGTGGGAATTACAGGTGCTCAGCATCTCTCAGGATTTTGCTCATGTGAGATAATAGGATCCAAACACAATTTCTGCCCATGGATCTCATTGTGAAGATGCTAACCTTGCCTGTTAGCACATTCCAGCATATGAGTACTTTGGAGGGGTATGTTTCAGAAGACTAACAAAGTATTTATTCCATCTGTATAGATTTAAATTGCAGCTGCCAGATGTGTTTGAATGAGAGCTCATTGATGATAGCACTGTAATTAAATGATTACAATCTATGTAAAGGACATTGATTATTGGAAATGTCCTTGCCTTCTACCTCTTTTCTTACTTTTGACTTCTTTCTCTTCCTGTCAATCCTCTTTGTTCAATCTTCCTCAACTCTGCAAAGGTAACAGACATGATGCAGAAAGCCCTCTTTGACTTCCTGAAGCACAGGTTTGACGGGAGGTGAGAAATATAATCCTTTTCATGTTTTTTCACCCACTATAATGATTTTATGTAGTGCCTTTTATCGAGGAGGATCCCAATGATTCCAACTGATTCACCATGTAGAAATCCTTTTACTCAACACTGAATTGCAGCCACCAGGTGATAAATAACTGTTTTCAAGAGTGTATACCAACACCAGGAATGGAAAGTGTAACAGAGCAGAATTTTGCCTGAATACTGAATCTAACTGAAATTGCAGGGACAATATAGGTAGGCAGAATGTAATTACTCTTGATGGAATTTGACAAGGGCAAAAAGAAAGAAGTGTCTTGGAACGTCTAATGATGACGTGTGGCAAGGATCTTAGGTTCTTTTTAATGTTGCATCTGAGGGGTGGTCTACACTATTACCCTAAATCAATCTAAGTTACACAACTCCAGTTACATGAATAACATAACCCATAGACTTTAAGGTCCAAAGAGACCATTATGATCACCTAGTTTGATCTCCTGCACAACGCAGGCCACAGAATTTTACCCACCCATTCCTGCAATGCACCTCTCACCTATATCGGAGCTATTGAAGTTCTCAAATCATGGTTTAAGGACTTCAGGGTGCAGAGACTCCTCCAGCAAGTGACCCATGCCCCATGCTGCAGAGGAAGATGAAAAGCCTCCAGGGCCTCTGCCAATCTGCCCTGGAGGAAAATTCCTTCCTGACCCCAAATATAGCGATCAGCTGAGCCCTGAGCATGTGGACAAGATTCACCAGCCAGACACCCAGGAAAGAATTCTCTGTAATAACTTAGATCCCATCCGGTCCAACTTCCCATCATATTCCACTAGACTCATCTATTACAGTAGTCAAAGATCAATTGCCAAAATTGTTAGCCCATCATACCATCTCCTCCATTAACTTATCAAGCTTAGTCCTGAAGCCAGATAGGTCTTTTGCCCCCCCACTGCTTCCCTTGGAAGGCTGTTCCAGATTCCTCTGATGGTTAGAAACCTTCATCTAATTTCAAGTCTAAACGTCCTGTTGGCCAGTTTATATCCATTTGTTCTTGTGGCCACATTGGTACTGAGCTTAAATAATTCCTCTCCCTCCATGGTATTTATCCCTCTGTATATTTATAGAGAGTAATCATATCTCCCCTCAGCCTTCAGTAGATGTAGTTAGATCCACTTATCGCAGTGGCTAGACTGTACTGTGTCAATGGGAGAGTATCACTTGTCGACTTCTCCTATGCTTCTCGGGAGGTGGAATACACAAATTGATGGGAGAGTGGTCTCCCATTGATTTAATGTGTCTTCACAAGACCCACTAAATCGACACTCGCTGCATCATTTGCAGCAGTGCTGATCTACTGGTAACTATAGACATGCCCTGGCTGTCCAGGCTGGTGTACTAGTTCACTACTGACTCAGAGGAAACAGTTCCACCTACTGAAACACCAGCAGTACTTTCTGCAGTACTCTGCTCATCTCATGAGGCCACAATACAGCATAATTGCTGGTCAAATGAGCTCAACAAATCAGATTTTTTTTTAATTTCAGAGGCTTCCGCCTACCTGTGCTGAACGTCATTGAACAGTAGAGTTGTGTGAATAACTGATTTTTTAAAATTTGCTGCCTATACTGAAAAATTGGGGAATGGGGTGCAGTGGAAATTGCTTCAAGAATTTTTTTTTCAGATGAAAAAAGTTGACATTTTGTTTGTAGTGGGTCAAGTTCCACTCTCATTTACAGTGGCTTATCACTGGAGCAAACTGAGTTGTTCCAGATTTCTACCTTCATTATAATAGAGAATAGAATTTGATCTCAAATAAGTTTCTTCCATCTTAATGTTGGAGTGTATATATTTTTTTAGCTCTTTCTCTCTCTGCCTGTCACCCCTCAGGTGGGGTATGGGCCACCAACTGGTGTTGTTAAGCCTGCACCTGGTATTCCCAGGAGGTCTCCCATCCAAGTACTAGCCAGGCCTGACCCTGCTTAGCTTCCGAGATCAGACAGGATCAGGCGTGTTCAGGGTGGTTTAGTGGTATTTTTTTTTAGCTCTTAAGATGGTAAAATTGAGAAGAATAAGTAAGAAACTTCCATTTATTCAAAACCCTTTCATTATACCAAAGTTCTGTTGGCAATTAGTACTAGATCTAGCAAAATGATTCAAATCTACTGGCCTTCAAACATTGTTTGTTTATTTTATTCTGAAGTTACCATTTCCAGGGTAATTTTGATCTGTTACCATTTATTAAGTTCAGGGCTCTTATACAACAGAATACATTCTAAATGAATTAATCCCATCCTGATGCTGGAATAACTATCAAGAATGGAGTAAATTTAAACAATGAGCAAACAAAAGGATCAGGACAGGTGCCTCAGAAATATAAGCTGCTATTATGTACTCAAGAGTCAAAACTATTAAAAAATTCAATTTTGAAAAAGACAATGCCCAAAAACAAAACTGTAGGAAAACATGTCAGGTACTTGAAAAAGTTATTTACTTGTTCCCATAATATAAGAAGTAGGGGCAACCAAATGAAATTAATGGGAAGCAGGTTTAAAACAAATAAAAGGAAGTTCTTCTTCACACAGCACACGGTCAACCTGTGGAACTCCTTGCCTGAGGAGGCTGTGAAGGCTAGGACTATAACAGAGTTTAAAAAAGAACTGGATAAATTCATAGTGGTTAAGTCCATTATGGCTATTAGCCAGGTTGGGTAAGGAATGGTGTCCCTAGCCTCTGTTTGTCAGAGGATGCTGATGGATGGCAGGAGAGAGATCACTTATGTTCTTATGTTGCAGAAACTGCAGCGGGATGCAGGAGGGAGAGAGAACAAAGATGTTGCAAAGAAAGGCTTTTTCTTCAGCAACTGAGAGCAAGAGAAGAATTTTAATTCCTTTAAGAATTTAGACTGGGCCCACTGCTCTACTGCTACTCTCAGGTGTTGTTGGGGAGATCCCTGATGTCCTAGGGTAGGGGTCTCAAACTCAATTTGCCTTAGGGCCAGTGCCAGTCCTCAAATCCTCCCAGTGGGCCAATAATGTCACTGAAGATGGTGTTCAGAAAAGAAAATGTTTATATTGTATTTTTTATTTTGAATTTCTTAAAATTATTAAACTGTCATGCAACTTTATACAAATTCTTCACCTGCGAGCAAGGTTTTAGTGTTTGCCAGACACCTGGCAGCCTTCAGTTCTGTCAGTTTGTTGATATTTGGCCTCTGTGACTGAGCTGTTGAGACCTTCAGGATTGCAGCAAGGTGCACATCAGACAGTTGTGTTCCATATTTTGACTTGTTTATATTCATTGTGGAAAAAAGTGATGTTGCCTCCATGGCTGACTCTCTCCAGCAACTAATGATGATATCTCTGTCCCTCTCCCCCAGCCAATTGGAGCTACCGGGGAGGGGGGAGAGGTTGGTGCCTACAGTGGACATTGCTGGCAGCGTGTCTTCCTGCGTCTCTTCTCCGCAGGCCACAGTGGGGAGGTTCTTGGGCCACAGATGGCCTGCGGGCTGGGACTTTGAGTCCCCTGTTCTAGGGGTTGGCTCAACTCCTGGGAAGTCCTGATCTGCTTTCCCCAATCCCTGGGGCATATTGGTGGGGGCAGTTTGCATGGTGGCAGCCACCACATGGTAGCAATTGTGTTTTTCTAAAGCATCTAGCACATTGTAGGGACTAATACACTATAAATAATAAGGTCCATGAAGTTACAGTAAAGGCACCATAATGGCAAAAAGCAAAATTGGCATTTCAGTTGTTGCCAGCAAACATACAGAGTTGATGTTTTCTGTGGTATTTGCTCCAAGGAAATAACTTTCTGTATATGTACACCCATAGACAGTGCTCCCTTTTCTGTCATTCATTCGTGTTTGGTAGTAAGTACCCATTTGTAGATTATTTGAACTTCAGTCCTAGATCATTTGAACTCTGCTTTCCATGGGGACACTGCATGCTCTCACAAGTCAAAAAATGCTGCGAACTTTAGGAGATCCTCCAATGGCTTTGAAAGTTCTCCTGATTTAATGACAAACAGTGCATTACTGAGTCTGTGACATTGTACATAGTTGGTTTCTGGAAGGATAATGTCTTTGCTAAGATTTTTAAATGTATCCAGATGAGAAGCCAAGGGCTGGCTCAAGTGGCCAATCTCACTAAGCTAAAGGCTACAAGCCATTAAAACTTTGTACCTACAAACCCTGCTGTTTGTGTGGATGGGTTAAAAAGTACAGTATTTTCTTAAAATATCAAGATAACTGAAAGTAGTTGTAAGAGAGTATCCTCCCCCACTCTAAACTCTAGGGTAAAAATGTGGGGGTCTCTTCTGCATGACCACTTAACTCTAAGCTACTTTTCCAGCCTAGGTTAAATCTTTTCCCCCAAAACCCAACTACTCCAGCTGGGGCTTGAAAATTTGCTGCCACCATCAATGTGAATATTCCAAAACCATGGATTGGGGCACATTGAACTCCCCCCCTCCCTTCTTGCCAGCTGAGAGAGAAAAGAATACAGACTCCAAGCCACAGCCCCTCCCCCCTGTTACCTAGGAGTGATTTAAGCACACAGATCCTCACGAACCATGAGCTGCCCGATCCAAAGCTAGGATCCCTTCACTAGAATTATCAGACAATTCTTATAACAAAAAAAAGGTTTATTAAAGAAAAGAGAAAAGCTTACAACTTACACAGACTTCACAGGTACTTAATTTTCTAGCCCTACCCCTCCCTTGAGATTTCTCCTGATGAAGTTAGAGACACCACAGATCAGTTACAAAACTTATACAATCACAATTTTAGTTACTGTTAGTCTAAATTAGAAACTTATGAAAGGAAAGGTAGGAAGATCCATACCCCCAGAGCCTGGGAAGATGGAGGCAGACCGAAAGCCCCGGTAGAAGTGAGACTAATTTCCTTATTTGTCTCTAGGTAGTCTAGCTCTGACGTCACCCCCCTCTCCTGTTCAGATAACCCCTTACAGGTAAAACAGTAATTCTAAGGCACTTCATACTTATGACAGTAGTGCTGACTGTTTTGTTTGTTTCTGAATTGGTTCAAATGGATTGTTGTCAGGATCCAACATGGTGACTGAGTTGCTGAAACTAAACCTGTAGCCCTTATCTAGAGTAAGGTGGTGTAAGTTTCATATATTGATTAGTCGGTGAAATAGTCTAACCTGGTGTTAAAGTCTCACTGTGCTCCTTGGTTTCCACTTGTAGATTCTAGGCCCTCAGTGGTGAAAGTGAAATAATGGGACCACAAGACTCCTGAAACTTTCATCTGCTATCTGCAGCTCAGAAAGTAGACAGCACTTGGTAGTAAGGAGTGTGGTCAGAGAGTCAAGGATATGTATTGAGTCAATGCACCTTCAAGCAGAGCTATCCTTTTAAAGAGCCTAAATTGGTGTTATTTATATGCTGAGGCATTGGGAGAATATGTGAAAATATGAGTCCGAATGCAGGAGGAGCTACCTGAACTGACACCCTCCACTTAGTGCTTTTTTCCATGTGGTCCCTTGCTGTGTGAGTTACATAAATATAGACTCAAATGGTCAAATCTGCCGTGAATTATACCTGTGAAACTCCTCTGAAGTCAGTACACTTGCATGTGTGTAATTCAGCGCACAATGCGGGCAAATCAATGTTTTTAGTGACTGATTAGTTGTTGATAAAGCTGTGGCCTTTGACTTCAAATGACTCTGATGCTATGTTAACATTAGGGTACAGATCTGACTTCTCTAGTGTTAATGTGGTACATATAAATGGGTTAGTACTGTGACACAGGAAGTGGACATGGCAAGCACATTTGAGGTGATGGTACTTCTGGGAATTTGCTACTCTTTGAAGCCTTCGTAGACTGATGAGAGAAGAGTGGAATGCTATCCCTGCTACCTAACATTCTAAACTCTCTAATAAAGGCCTGCACAACTCGGAAAACAGCGAGGGCCATATTACTGCAAAAAACCCTGCTGCAGACCGAAAAGCCCCGCCCTCGCCCCGATCCACTTCCCCCCACCTCACCGCTTGGCTTGCCCCACCCCTACTCACCCCCCACGGGTCCGCACAGTGAGCCCGTGCGGGCCGCATGTTGTGCAGGCTTGCTCTAATACTTTGGCAGTCGGATGCAAAGTGTTAATTCCACATGTAGTAGTATTTAATTACTGTAGCTCTGAACTGTCAAAATTACTTTTCTTTAGGACAATTTGTAGCATAGTCATACAATAAATGCTTGTCTTGAGGCTCTAGGGTACCTTCAGTGCCATTTTTCTGTTGTTGCAAAATGTCTCAAATCTGAATACAAGCCACTTACTTGACTGCCAGAAAATCCATTTTTTAGAAATCCTGGTTATTGATAAAGATGTTAAATAGTGGAGGGCCAAGAGCTGATCCCTCTGGGACCCCCCAGTTACATTTTGAGACCTGTTACTTAGCAAATTTTTAATCCTTTTAATCAATGTGTGCCATGCTGAATTTTCTATTCAAATTTTTCAATCAAAATGTCATGTGGTACTAAATCAAATGCTTTATAGACGTATACTATGTTAACACTATTACCTTTATAAACCAAACTTGTAATCTCATCAAAAGAAGATATAAAGTTGTTTGACAGAATCTCTTTTCCATAAAGCCATGTTGTTGTGCATTAATTACATTAGTCCCCTTCACTTCTTTATTATTTGAGTCCTATAACAGCTGCTCCATTATCTTGCTTATGGTTGATGTCAGGCTGACAGGCCTGTAATTACTTTGGTCATTTGTTTACCCTTTAAAAAATTGTCATATTATTAACTTTCTTCCAGTCTTCTGGAATGTCATCAGAGGTCTAAGACTTATTAAAAATCAACATTCAATGGTCCAGTGAGCTCCTCAGCCAACTATTAAAATTTTTGGATGTGTGTTATTTGGACCTGCTGACTTAAAAACCTTAGTTGCTTCTTTTTAATATCCTTCAGAATGATAGTAGTGGCATGGGAAGAGTGTTAACTTCATCGTATGATGAAATTATATCATCGGTTTTTCCCTAAATACATACAGTAGACTCTCGATTATCCAGGATTGGATTAACCAGGATGTCAACAAAAATACGCGCAACTCGCAGGGCCGGCTCTGGCTTTGCTGCCACCCCAAGCACACACACAAAAAAACCCTACCAGAGCACAGGGTAGCCAGTGAACCAACACCCCCTCCCCCTGGCACAGGGCTGGTGAATCAACCCCCACTCCCCATATTTCCTATGGATGGTGATTTTCCAGGATTTTATTAACCAGAATTATTTTTTAACCCATCATCCTGGATAATAGAGAGTCTACTGTAATAGAAATATTTATTGAATACATCTGTCTTTTCTGCATTATTATTGATAATTCTACCATTTAAATCTAGTAATAATGGACCAATACCATTGTTGAGATTATTTTTGTTCCCAATATATTTAAAAAACTCCTCATTGGCCATAACTTTGCTAGCCAGAGAGTTCTCTTTGTGCTCCTTGGCTTTCCTTATCAACATTTTACAATTAATAACTTCTGATTTATATTAATTATTATTAACTTCCCCCTTCTTCCATTATATAATATTTACAGCTGCCTTCGCTTCCTCTCTAAACCAGGGCAATTTTTTAACCAACAAAGCCTCCTTCCTAAACCAGGGCAGTTTTTTAACCAACAAAGCCTCCTTCTTTGATGGTGGCTTTTGGGACATTTAGTAAAGTGTACTTAAATGTTTCCCAATGATCATTCAGATTTTTTATTACATTTTTCCTCCCACCTGTCTTGTTTCTATTGTTTTCAGCTTTGTGAAACTGGCCCTATTAAAGCTAAGTATATATATTACTGGTCTGGACTATATTCTGCTTGCACATTAGATATGTGATCAAGTGATGATCACTTGTATCTAAGCTATCATTAACTTTTAATTCTGTGATCAGTTCCTCTTTATTTGTTAGAACAAGGACTGAAATAGAAATTCCCCATGTTCGCTGCAACACTTTTTCAGTTAGGAAATAGTCATCTATTATGTTTAAAAATTCTAAGGATGGTTTAGTACTGGCAGAATTGAGACTTCCAGCGTATGTATTCAGATTGAAGTTCCCCTTGATCACACAGCTTTCCAGCCTAGACATTGTACAAAAGTACATAAGGAGGTGGTTATCCTGTTCCCTAGTGCGATTTGGTGGTCCATTACAGACCCCAACTAATACTCCATCTTGTGCTTTATCTGTTAGGACATTGATCCATAATCATTCAAGATCATTTTCTTCTGAGTTATCAGTGACTCGGGAACAGGTAATGCCATTTTTAATATGGAGTGCTACTCCCCCTCCACTTTTGCCCACTTTTGATCCTTCCTAAATAGGTTATAGTAATTGATTTTAATCCACTTGTGTGAATCATCCCACCAGGATTCAATAATACCAACTACATTAAATTTATGCTCATAAAACAGAAGATCCAATTCCTCTTGTTTATTACCCAGGCTCATAGCATTGGTATATAGGCAATTAAAGAATTTCTTCTCAGTGTCCTTTAGTTCCTTGATTATTGTTCTTAACATCTTGATTTTGTGTTGAGTGCTCATATCTTCACCCTTTTAACCCACCCTTTTTGTTATTAGTTTAATTCCCTCCATCCATGCCTGTATTGATATGAGCCCCAATGATATGCCTAAGTGCTCTACAGTACTCCTTACTGCTGCTCCAGAAAGTGCTTCTTAGTTCTTGGGGCCAGGAGCAGCCAGAGTTCCGGAGGCCTCATGCCAGCTGATTCTTGGCACTACAGAGCACTACGGGATGCACTAGCTAGGTCACAGTCTAATGTTCCATATCCTGCCATATTGTTTCATGCTGTAAGGATCCATGGAGTTTGGGGTTGCGAGGTCCTGGGTGACCACTGCCTCTGTCACCACTGGGGAGTCAAGTGAAGCAGCACCCAACAATTACTGGAGAGTTAGGGACCATAGCAAGTACTACCCAAAGAAGCCAGAGCAATAGAAATTTGGTCCACACCAACTGCTTAAACAAGGAGTTACCCTAAGGAGCCGTCTGATCAACAACATAGATTCTACCCTACTTCCTTGTCTTTTGCCTCATCTTGCTTCTGACTTCTGCCTTTGACCCAGGCCTGACTTGAACTTGGTACCCATCTCCTGACTTGGCTTGGTAGCTAGTCTCCACTCCTGTCTTCAACCTTGACCCAGCAGCTACTACTGGTCGCCTAAGCCCCAACCATTAGACCTGGATGATCTTGAAGGAAAAGGTAGCTCCCTTTGCCCCTTTCCCCACAGTGTACATGCACTTAATATGCAGGCTTAAGTTAGAAGTCCTGTAAAATACGATTACCCAGTTAGGTTGTGGAGTAGGGGTGGGGTAGATATTCATGGGAGGCAGAGAAGTGACTATGACTCCTCCCTAACCAGTGAATAGCTCTGAGGAATGTCCGCTTTAGCTGCAGGCTCTGGTGTAAGACGTGTAGCCCTTCCCCAGTTTTTAATTTGCCCAACACAGATGACATTAGCAAAACCCTCAACTTAATATTTGATTTAAAACCTGGCATTTTACACAGCAGCCTGCAGTTTAATGTGTCCTTTCTCTGAGCTCTTCATGATTCTTGTCCATACCCTCTCCTCTTCCTGCCCCCTCCCTCTGTTTGACTAATCTTATTTCACTTCAGTTTATTGCATGCATTCCCAGGGCACATTTGTATTAAGGGTAGGTACAGAGCAGTGACATCTGTTCTCTTCCCAGTTGTTGGCACGTGTCCTTCTCCTTCGCATATGCCTATGGTAGCTGGAAGTCATTATCTTCAATAGGAAACCATAGCAACTGGAAGTGACAACGCCGGTCAAAGTTGCTGGGATGTGATCGCTGTGAATATATCTTTTGTGACGCATATTTCTGTACTATATGGGAGGATTACTGAGGCACATCAGAAGCCACAAAAATCAGGAATGTTTGTTTACACGGGGAAGAAAAAAAGTAAAGCATCCTTATAACCTCCGCCTTTGGTTGTAAAATCTAGTCAGAGGTCCTGTTCTGTAGCCTTTCATTGATGTGTGTTTAGTCCATGAAGAGAGAGGAAATAGAGAGGGTCCGTCTGCAATCTGTGTCGCTGTCAGTTTTACAAATTGTCCTGTTGCTGTTAGCTCTTAGCGGGGTGGATCAGACAGAGGTATGAATTTCATCCACAGATAGCTGAAATGAGGAATTAACAGCCTAAAATCTTAAAGGGACACAATCAATTTGAAATATAATCAGTTTTTGAAAAATAAGTTAAAAGGTATTTCAGGTGCTACAATAGCCTCTCAGTCCCCCACCAGTTTTTATGGATTTGCAACCGTATTTTTCTTTCTTTTTTTTTAAAAGAAAAAAACATCTCTCACTATTGCTGTGTGACAAATCTACATCCACAACAAGGGAGAATGGCCATAGAAGGAGGAGACTTTCAGTGGGATTTATTCTCTTAAATCCCTTAAGTGGTTTGTGAAAATCTCACCTAACTGATGCAGAGGAAACAGTGAAACTGATAAGACTGTGAGGAATTGATTTAAGCTTAGTTGATATAAGGCATTCTGAAACCAAAATAAGCATGTCCATGCAGGAGGTTTCTACCAATCTAACTAAATTGATTTAGAAATCAATTTGGTTCATCAGTTTTATGTACAGCTCTGCTCTAAAGCTATGTGAATAACAGATTTTGTTTTGGTTCACTGGCAGTTCAGAAAAATAATATTTAAAAATGGTTTTGAGTTGAACCAAAAACTAAATTTTGTTTGGTGAATTTAAAAAGTTTTTTAAAATTATTTATAGTTGAACAAAGTGTTTCATTCAACCGTAAATAAAAATGTTTTCTTTTGATTTCCAGCATTTTCAACATTTTAAAAGAAATTTGAAAGCAATTTCTAACAGAAGTCATTTCAAGCCCCTTCCAGGATAGCACAAACAAGTCCACATAAAAGGCCAAACAAATCTTCAGCGTTATAGCCTTCTGACCCTCTGAGGTTTTACTGTAGTCATCTTGTTGGCTCCATCTCAAGGCCTCCCCCTGCAGTAGCCTAACCTGCTCCAGTAGCGTTCTTCCTCAGTTGTTACTTGTCCGTTTATCCCCAGGCTTCCCTCCACCAGAGAGACCTGTCTCCTCTGCAGTCTCTCTCCAATTGAGCTCCCTCAGTCTACAGTAGACTCTCGATTACCAGGATTGGATTAACCAGGATGTGGATTAACCAGGATGTCAAAAAAAAATATGTGCAACTCGCAGGGCCGGCTCTGGCTTTGCTGCCGCCCCAAGCGCACACAAAAAATCCTACCAGGGCGCAGGACAGCCAGTGAACCAACACCCCGTCCCCCCGGCACAGGATGGCTGGTGAATCAACCCCCACTCCCCATATTTCCTATGGATGGTGATTATCCAGGATTTTATTAACCAGAATTATTTTTCCCCTATCATCCTGGATAATCGAGAGTCTGCTGTACTTATAAGCCCTGCCGTGCCTTCTCTGGCCAGGAGCCCCCTCCTCCAGGTGCCGAGTAAGACTCTGGTGTTCTTTCCCTTGCCATGCCAATGGTGGGGGGTTAAACCCCATCACACTCCCCCTTTATAGCCCACGCAAGGATTAGGAACAATTGTAGTCCCTGCATTCATGTGTCAGGTTAGGGGGGCTCCACTATATTCTCCCATCCTACATCAGTTTACAGAGCTGGACAGCCACAGAGTGCAGTGACATGTGCTCTTTGCAGCTCTGAGAAGTACTGTGCTCCTTGAGGTACAGTTCCTCTTGGAACACCTCTCCATACCACTCTACCCTCCCTCCCTGCAAAATGATCCCTCTATATGCTGTTCCCAGCTCTGGGCTGTGACTGAATGCCATCCTCTAGAGCCTGTAGTGCGAGGGGTATTCTTCATGGTGACCGACTTCACATAGTCCAGCTTGGTGCATGTGTGCATAAGTGTGACACACAAAGAGAGAGAGAGGTGATTAGAATTTCCCAGTTTCCAAGCCTGTGTTCTAATTTTGCCTCTGATATGGACTTTCTTTGCAGCCTTGCGCAAGTGACTTAACTAGCCTGGTCTAGGAATGCAAGATGCATAGTGTACGGGATAGCTCACTGGACTGGGATCCTGAAGGCCTCATTTTCATAACCAGTCACAGACTCTCCTTTAAAAAGAACGAGGAGTACTTATGGCACCTTAGAGACTAACAAATTGATTTGGCATAAGTTTTTGTGGGTTCTAGCCCATGAAAGCTTATGCCCAAATAAGTGTGTTAGTCTTAAGGTGCCACAAGTACTCCTTGTTATTTTTGCCTGGCTACTACTCTGAAAACTCTTCTGTGTGATCGTGGGCAAGTAACGCAACCTGTGCCTCAGTTCCCTGTCTGTAAAGTGGCAACAATTGCCTGTCTCATGAAAGGTTGTGAGAATAAATCCATTAATGACTATGAGACCTAGATAGATAGAATCTCTGTGTTGCCATTCTCCAAACTGTCAATTGGGGATTATATTCTTTACATACTGCAGAAGGATGTTTGAAGATTAATTAATGTTTATAAAATGCTTTGAAGATGAAGTATTATTATTATTATTATTTTATTATGACTCTGCTGTTTTACTTGGCCTGAGATCCACTTTAGCTTGTGAAATAATTTCTGATATGACACCTAGGGTGACCAGGTGTCTGATTTTTGACCGGAATACCCTGTCGAAAAGGGATCCTGTCAGCACCACCGACAGGGCTGTTAAAAGTCTGGTCAGCGGTGCTGCAGAGCTAAGGCAGACTAGTGCCTACCTGCCTGGCACCACACTGTGCCCCAGAAGTGGCCAGAAGATCTGGCTCCTGGGAGGGGTGGGGCACAGGGCTCCACACACTGCTCCCGCTCTGAGCACTAGCTCAGCACTCCCATTAGCCAGGAACCAGTTCCCAGCCAATGGGAGCTGGTGCAGGGGGGAAGTGGTGCCTGTGGGTGAGAGCAACGCGCAGAGACTCCTGGCCCCCATGCCTAGGATCTGGACCTGCTGGCTGGTTCCGGGGTGCAGCGCAGTGCCAGGACAGGCAGGCAGCCTACCTTAGCCCCACTGCGCTGCTGACTGGGAGCTACCCGAGGTAAACCATGCCCCAACCCTGAGGCCCAATCACCTGCCACAGCTCTGAGAGCCCCCTAAACTCAGAGTCCCCTCCAGCACACCAAACCCCTCATCCATGGCCCCACCCCAGAGTCTGCACCCCCAACCGGAGCCCTCATCGTCCCCTGCACCCCAACCCCCTGCCTCAACCTTTAGTCCCCTCCTACACTCTGAATTCCTCGGCTCTACTTTCCCAGCCTGGAGCCCTCCTGCAGCCCAAACTCCTCATCCCCAGCTCCACCCCAGAGCCAGCACTCGCAGTCCAGATCCCTCACACCCTCCCATATCCCAACCCCCTGCCTCAACTTCCAGCCCCTCTCACATTCCAAATTCCTTGGCCACACCGTCCAGCCTGGAGCCCCTCCCCCATTTTTAACCCCTCATCCCCGGCCCCAGCCTAACGCGTGCACCCCCAGCCGGCGCTTTCACCCGCTTCAGCCCAGAGCCACCTCCCACACTCTGAACCTTTTATCCCCAGCCCCACCGCAGAGACCACACCCCCAGCCAGAGCCCTCACCCCTTCCCACATCCCAACTCTCTGTCTTATTCCAGAGCCCCTCGTGCACCTTGAAGCCCTCATTCTGGCCCCACCTCAAAGCCCGCATCCTCAGTTAGAGCCCTCACCCCCTCCCACACCCGAGCCCCCTACCTGAGCCCAGTGAAAGTGAGTGAGGGTGGGGAAGAGTGAGCCACTGAGGGAGGGGGAATGTAGTGAGCAGGGGAGGGACCTTGGGGGGGAAGGGGTGGGGCTAGGGTGTTCTTTTTTGCAATTATAAAGTTGGCAACCCTAATCACACCTCATTAGCACAGGGAGACGTTTGTGTTAATGTCTCAGTATAGGTAGATGGATGGCTACATAGAGAAAGAGAGAGAGAAATATATATAGTAGTGAGTGTATTACAGAAACTCCTCACTTAAAGTCGTCCCGGTTAACTTCGTTTTGTTGTTACTTTGCTGATCAATTAGAGAACATGCTCATTTAAAATTGTGCCATGCTCCCTTCTAACATCGCTTGGCAGCCGCCTGCTTTGTCTACTGCTTGCAGGAAGTGAAGCACATTGCAGCTAGCTGGTGGGGGCTTGGAACCAGGGTGGGCCAGCAGCTCCCTCTAGCAGCTCCCCGCTCCCTAAGTTCCCTGTGCAGCAGCTGCCCAGCAGACTATCAATTGCCAGCAGTTCAGATGTCCCTCCCCCCCATTGCCATGTGCTGCTCCTGCCCTCTGCCTTGGAGCTGCTCCCGGGAGCCTCCTGCTTGCTGTGGAGGGGGAAAAAGGGGTGCTAATGTCAGGGTGTCCCCCTCCCCCTGACTCCTGCACCCTGCTTACCTCTTCTCCATATAAAGCAGGGTGGGGATAGGGAAGGAGAGAGACTGAAAAGGCTTGGGGCAGCAGCTGCTGTCTCAACTTCCTGATCCACTTAAAAAGACGTCTTTAAGAGTGAGGTCAGCTTACTTAAAGGGGCAGTGCACATCTCTCTCTCCCACACACAGGCCGTGTGCCTCTAGCTCTGTCTGCCATACTGTCTCCCCTCACTCCGTTCCTGCTGACTTGTAGTGTGAGGCTACATTAACAACGTGTTAACCTTTTAGGGCTTAGCCAAAAGCTAGTTCATCATTTAGCAGTAAGGCATTCCCTGAGAAATATGCCATCCTCTTCCACCCTTTAACTTTACTATCTCAACCAAGCTTCACAATCATCATCGCTATGTACAGTGTTAATTTTTTTGTTTAAAACATACTGTGTGTGTATATATTTATATAATATACTAGCACAAATACCCGGCGTTGCTCGGGTCCATTGGAGGGGGGAGAGAGCTGAGTGAGTGCGGGGTCCGTTGGAGGGGGGAAAGAGCTGAGTGAGTGCGGGGGCCGTTGGAGGGGGGGAGATTTTAAAATTTTTCGATTCTTACCTGAGGAAGGAGAGAGCTGAGCGAGGGCGGGGGCCGTTGGAGGGGGCAGAGAGCTGAGCGAGTGCGGGGGTCCGTTGGAGGGGGGTATTATTACATCATAACTATGTCACAGAGAACAGCAGGTGTTAACCTGCTGCCCAGCTGATGTTAATGGGCTTTAAAGAATTTCACCCCTAGGGGGCATCAGAGGTGAGATTTGAAAAATTTTTGATTCTTACCCTGATTAGGACCCTAAAGCCTATAACTGTACCAAATTTCAAGTCTCTAGCTCAAACGGTGTGGAAGGAGTAAGGGAACGTACATACACGCATACATACACCATTTGACTTTTATATATATATATAGATAGATCATTTTTTTACCAGAAAAAAAAATCTTCCCTGGAACCTACCCCCCCTCCATTTACATTAATTCTTATGGGGGAAATTGGATTAGTTTAACATATTTTCTCTTAAAGTTGCATTTTTCAGGAACACAGCTATAATGTTAAGCAAGGAGTTACTGTATTAGAAATTATGTTTTCACATGTATATATTATCAGTTAAAAGTGAAATAGACAAACATTGTTCAATTATGTTGGGCTTTTTAGTGCTTGAGTACCGTGAGTTTAACTTGAAAGGAGAGCTGCTTTATTTATGCCTCTCTTTCTTTCTTTAATGATGATATAATTCAACTATAAAACACATCTGACTGGTGTTATATACTGTGTTCACACTCTACAACGCAAAGTAGTTGTAAATCACATACAATAGAGTAAAAATGTGACTGCAATGTTTTTATTCTTTCCTTTGTTCTTATTCATAGGATATCAATAACTAGAGTAACAGCCGACATTTCTCTTGCCAAGAGGTCTGTCCTAAATAATCCGAGCAAGAGGGCAATAATTGAGCGGTCTAATACCAGGTCCAGTTTAGGTAAGATGTTAGCACATGTACTTCACTGCACATAGTTATGTCCTGGAGCAAAGTGACATCTTTTAAATGTTATGAGCCCTTCTGTTATAACTATGAGAGGCCTATAGCAGCAGCCACTGGAAACAAGCAGGTTCTTGCATAAACTGGATTACAGCTTTATGGGATCCTATAGAGCTGTGAGATTTCCAGATAAAAGGCCTTTTTAGCAGTCCACCAGAACTTTTTGGCACCAGTATACATTTTATTCACCTACGCATGATCTGTTGCCTGTTGAAGTCAATAAGAAGAGTCTCTGTATTGACTTCAGTGGGTTTTCGATCAGGCCTATAAACTGTGTCTAAATTTAACTCCTAGTGATCTGTTCCTCTATTGATGCAGAGGATTTAAATGGGTAAATCCAAATTTAATATGTGCTGATGGGAGAAAAGGGCTCCTGGGGATAAAATTCACCCCATGTGGTGGAGCAAAGCTGAGTTCACTATGGAAACTTTATATTAAGTGCCTAACTGGAACATTGGTAAGGCATACTTAGAACCTTTTCTGGGCCTTGTACATGAAGGTTTGCTTCATTCTGACTGATTTTGTATTTTAAGTCACAAATAATGCTAAGAAAACAACTGTGAAATGTTTAGAAATAATTAGTTTGGTCATGTAACCAGATTATTGAGTGAACCAGATTGTTTCTAACTGACTTGGAGTCTGTGTGTGTTTAGGAGTGTCTAAGAACAAATCTTAGTAAGTAACCTTATGCTTTATAGGTTATTGGAGTAGCAGTTAGGTGAATAGACTACATTGACTATAATTTTTATTAATATTTCCAAATACAACAAATATACCAACATGCCAGATTAATCATAGTACACAAAATAAATAGAGTTGGTATAAAGTGAGAGGCAGGAAAGTGATGTATCTTTCTTCGGGGTCTATGTTAATCCTAGACCTCTAAAAACTCAGCCCAAATGGCTTTGAATTTTTCGGGCATTCCCTTTCTGCGGAATACCAGTCATTTATTAGCTTTGAGGTCACCCATATCGCTGAGCCAGGCATCAATATTTGGTGGGGATCCACTTTTCCATTTTTGCATGATTAATTTTTTAGCCACTAAAGCTCCACTTTGGAACTGTGCTGCCTTGTTACCAGGTAATCTCCAGATATTGGAAATATATCCAAGAATGAAACTTAAGGGGGTGGACTCCAATTTAGCATCCAATATCAGTTTGGTCCTTTCACCCACCTTATATCAGAAATTCTTGACACAGGGGCACTCCCAAAACATATGAGTGAATATAACATCAAGGGAGTTACACTGCCAACAACAGTCAACATTCATGAGGCTTATTGCCATTAGCGTTCATGGGGACGAAAGTAACATTTTTTAAAACTGTCTAAAATTGTATGTTTTGTACTTGCATTGCCTGTTTTAGTCTCCTGTGTAAATCACAAACATTTATTTATACATGAAGTCCATATATTGTACATATACTATACACCAAAACCAATGGTATGTGTGATTTATTTTTCTAAACAGTACTGAGGTAGAGCAGTTATGACCTGTTGTTGTGTTGTTGCTTAGCTGAAGTGCAGAGTGAAATTGAAAGAATCTTTGAATTGGCAAGATCGTTACAACTGGTTGTCCTAGATGCGGATACTATCAATCATCCAGCACAACTTATTAAGACATCTTTAGCACCGATTATTGTTCATGTTAAAGTGTCATCTCCAAAGGTAATTACAATCATCTTTAAAATACATGCATTTTACTTTTTAAATGTTACATGGTCGTTGTCCTCTGAGATAGGGTTTGTTCTCTATCCCCCTCAAAATTCACATGTTAACACCAATGAGAGCTTTGTGCTCATATCAGAACAAAACCATTCTGTTGTATACAAGTTCTATCTGAGCCCTTTCCAGTAGTGCATTAAATGCCATGACTAAGCCTCTGTCTCATGTGGTTCCTTTCTTTTTTTTCTCTCTCTCATCCTCTCCCTAGAGGGGGAATCCTTCTGTGTTAAAATCCTCATGAAACTATTTACCTTGAAAATAGATATTTACTTTCAGTTACAATTGTCGTGAGTTTAATGTTCATGAATGGTGCTGCATTGACAGCCCTAGAGATTTAAGCCCTTAATTCATCTTCAGCACAAGTGCCATCTCTCCTCACTCCACCAGTGTGCCTTAACTCTCCCTTGGAGGGCCACCTCTAGAGGTAAGAGATTAGATCAGTCCTTTGTGCTTTTGTTGAGACTCCCAACCAGGACACTAGCTAGTGCCAGTTGTGGTTTTCGGGGTGTCCTCTGGGTTCTTCATGTAGAGCACAAAAGCCACAAAAGTGATTTTTTAAAGTGCAGCTTTAAGGTCCTTAATAACCTTTGCATACTTAGGACTTTTGTGTATTATTGCACCAGTTTAACTGACTGTGTTTTTAAATTGATTTAAACCTGGCTTATATTGATTTTAGCATAATTCATTTACTAACTAAATAAAGCTAAAGTAATATAAACAAGGAGGACATTGATATGAGAGAGTCCACGCAGGGGTTTGCACCAATTTTCATTTAAAAAACAATTTTAATTAAACTTCTGAAAGTTTTAATATAGACAAGGCTATAGCCCCATGGTTTAGCAGTCAAAACCTGACTATTTGTGTTCGTTCACAATTTGCTTCTTGTTACATTAACTACATTAACTACTTGTAGTTAAGGATGGCTACTATTATCATCTAGCATTATACTTCAGTACCATAGACTTTGGCGTGAATAACTTCTTCCAGATCCTTCACTAGATTTTCCAGAAAACCTAAAGTTTCTAAAACAGTCTGAATCCTCATACCTCATCGTGGTGCAGATGGAGGTACGATGATTTACATCGGTTGGGGATCTGGCTGACATTCTGTAAGGAAGCAGTATAGTTTAAGTTTTAACATGCTCTTATAATATAAACTTACTTACTTCTTAATGTAAACTCAGGATACATCATTTGCATATTCTCTGCTGACTGGTATTGAATTTTCCTGATATGATGCTGGTTGTACTAGCTACACCCATTCTATTGAATGGAAAGTTATCTGGCAAGTGAGTTGGGGAGGATCAAGAGCACAAAAGTAAAGGACACACTTTTCTTTTTGAAGTCTTTCACACAAAGGCTTCTGAGCAGGGTGTTTGATTCTATCACTTTCTTTTATAGTTTATAAATAAACAATTTAGAATTCCTAATTTCTTCTGCCCCCTAAATTCTATTAATGAGCATACTGCAGGAAAAAATAATTAACTGTGGGTGTTAAAAAACCTTCTCTATCAAAATATACGTCTGAGCAGACTCACCATAATATCACTATTGCGCAGCATAATATATACCATTACTATTACGCTATAATCAAACTGGTACAACTGCATAATTTTCAGGGAGCATTGGAAAACAGTCCTTTAGAAAATTATATTTGTTGACAATGATCTAGTACTTAGAACCAGAACAAAGCAAAATCACAGTTTCAACTGCATTTGGAAAATAATCTGTGGGTCGAATCCTATGCTGAAATAAACATGATCAAATCCCAGTGAAGTAAATTGAAGAATTTGCATCTGTCTGGTAACAAAATTTGGTCCATTATATTCAATGTAATACAAACAAGAGCTTATTACATTGGTTAATTCTGTCATTGGCACTTGGATCGCTTGTATCTGGGGATGTTTGATTCTTATACTCATGTCTTCCGCTTTTCCTCTCTCAGGTTTTGCAGCGACTGATTAAATCCAGAGGAAAGTCACAAAGTAAACACTTAAATGTTCAGTTGGTGGCAGCTGATAAACTTGCACAATGTCCACCAGTAAGTATAGAAAAAATCAACAAGAATAAAACTCCAGATCAATGAACTGGAGTTTTGTACATTTCTACTGTGTTTATCATTGATATAATTGCATTTACATGTTGTCAGTTGACTTTTTGGTGATGCTCACAGCCCTCCAGTCCTAGACCAGCTAAAAAACCCAAAGTCAACTCTATTCAGTCACTTTTTATATTAAAAGTAGAACCCTGTCTGGAACCCAAACTAATCTGCATCTTAAAACTGAGTTTTTGGCACTTTAGCAAGGAATGCTCTCAAATTATCATCTGTTGAGACATTCCAGTTGGTCCAGTGGAGCTAGACAGTTATCGCAAGCCACCTTATTGGTTCATGTTGGGATCATGATTAGCCATTTTAATTGATACAGAATCCTGCAATTAGCAGGCCTGCAAGCTGCCCCAGATATTTAGGCCAGCTGATGGGGTAGTTTTCTATGGGGAGGGTATATGGGTGTATGTGGAAAAGCAGCTAAAATTGTTTAGACTTTTGAAACTCAGCCCAAGGTTTTGTTGCATGTCAGAGGAGTGAGGATGAATTATTTTCCTACAGCAAGCTTCTTGCATGGCAAAAACAAGTCTGCTAAATTGAAATAAAAGACCCCTTCCTCCCCTACACACGCTGTCTTTACTCTCTGAGCTATTAAAAATACCAAAACCATGTGGAACAAATAATTACATATAACCACAGTTGATAGTTATAATATTGCCATCTCAAGCATTTCAAATTCATAAATTAGGCCATAAAAAATCTTGAGATTGACTTAACTTCTCGTTAAGTCACTTTTTTTGCCCTCTGGTTTTTGAGCATTCACACTTTCAAGCTTTTCTCTGCAGCTGTGAGGGACATAAAATTCCTTTTATTTTGTTTGCTTTTATATGAAAGTTGAGATGTCCCCTTAATTCTGTAATTCTGGGAATTTGGGCTTAAGAAAAATGCTAACACCAAATATTGTGAGACTCACTGAAGTTATGAGCATTGTCAGCACTTTTTATGGTGATTTAAGAGGGAGTCTGTTATGAAAGATATAATGCCTTGAGTGCTGTGTGGAACACTGGTGCACAGCAAATCCTGCTACAGCTTTAAAAAAAGCTGTAGCAAGCACTACCTTTAGCACAATCATGCAAGCACGTGAAGATATGAGGCTGTGAGTAACTCCTGCTGAGTAACGCCCCTTCTGGGGTATGCTGGAGGCAGGGCACCACACCGTCGTCCCCAGTCTAGTACTCCTGTACAAGTAGACTCCCAATTTAACCCAACCAGTGCCCCGTGCAATATAAACATTGTTTCTTGTTCTTAGTTATAGAACTTTCATTGAGGCTAGAAAGAGAGAGTGACCAAATATATGTGGACATGTAATTCCCTAACTGTACTTGGTTGAAGAGTGGCCTGTATTGTCATAAACTGTACTGTTTTTCTCAGGAAGGGGGGCTTCTGTCCCATGCCATGTTAGAAACAGCCACAGCATGGGCTGGGCATTTTCTATGTAAAAGGATAGATGACAATGATCAACTTAGAGCAAAGAATCCATTCTGTCCCGACCTCTCCCTTTTCATGGCAATGACATACGGTAAGCATCTCTGGTTACAACAGTAGGATCTAGTGTTCTCTCCTCTGTCACCCAGCTTGTGTTCCACTCTGAGAAGTACTGAAAGTTGTTCAAGCTATCTCAGTTTTATACTGTATTATGTTTGTCTCATGAGTCATTTTCCATTGTATCATGTTGTTACAATGAAGGGAAGAAAAAGGATATTTTTATGGCTCCTGTTCAGAACACATTAACTAAGACAAAATATTATTACTAAGACAAAAGTTCTGTAGCAGTAGTAACCAAAAAGATATATCGGGCCTAATTCAGACGGGACGTAAATGGACTGCTCACATTACCTCTAAATTTGGTCCATGGCGTTTACTCGGGGCTGTCATTGCTACTTGCATGTATAGCGCTATCTGTAGTGTTCACCATCACATTCTTCACTCTGGAAAAATCCTTTATTTCTCCATTTGAAAAGAGCAGCCTGTGCAGTGCTTAATTTGTAATGAAAGAGGTTCCAGGGCTCAAGAAATTTTTTTACATTCATAACTGAAGCAGCAAGCCTAGAGGTGCCGGGGCTCTGAACTGCCAACTGAGGTGTCGGGGATCAGCCCTGGTAAGCCCTGGCACAAATTAAGCACTGCACCTGTGCATATTTCATTCACACACTCATGTATGCAGTGCCTTCCTCTTATGTTAGCTAATCTTTTCCTATCAATTGGACTGAAGTGAGTGAGTTTGATTGAAATAAATGGCCCGCACCTGCAGGGTGCATGTCACATCTTACATTGAAAGTGAAGGGGAAAGACTTAGGTGCAAAACTTCACTGCTGAAAATGCTGAATATTCTCAATGGACTGAATTTGTGAATATTCATGTAAATATGTTTTCTTCAGAAAATGCATTTATTTTATTATGCCTGTCTTGCAATTCATAAAAATCCATTCATCTAGTACAGCTCTAAACCACAGAATATGCTCACAGAATATGAAAACTCTAACTGCATATAAACTGCCCTGTTGGCAGCCAGAAAGTCACCGGAGCTGTGTGTCCTACATTCCTTTGGTGTTCAACAATGGATATACTTTGTGTGGCATATAAGTGTCAGCAGGTCTGAGGTAGTGTATTGAGGTATTTGTTCTGATGCTTAAGTACTGTCACCAATTAATGAGTTCCTGGGGGGGGGGAAAAGAAATCATACTTGTAAGACCTATTTAAGAATAGGCACTGGGCCATCTGGACACATAGATCATTTATAAATGAAGGCAGTTAAGACAATGCATAAACATCATATGTAAGTCTTGTAGACAGAATTCCCAGCTGTGAATGTTTGAACAGCTGTATGTCCTGAACTTTAGCAGTTATGCTAAGTAGAAATGCCATTACTAATATAACTGTAAATTGTGTGAACTAGAATAGAGATGTTCTTCAGCTGCACAGTTCAATTCCAGATCTGAGTTCAGAATCAGGATTTTGTTTATCAGAGTGTCAGGCAAAGGAACCAGAGTTCAGCCCCAGAGTTCAGAACCAGAATTAAAATTCAAAATGATCTGGAAAAACTGGAGAAAAGGGCTGAAATAATTAGGATGAAATGAAAGTCAATAAGGACAAATGCTTAAGAAAGAGTAATCAGTTTCACAAATACAGAATGAAATGGCTGCCTAGGAAGAAATACTGCAGAAATATTGCAGAAAAGGATTTTAGGATTATAGTGGATCACAAACTAAATGAGTCAACAATGTAACACTGTTGCAAAAAAAAAAAAGTTAATGTTCTGGGATGTATTAGCAGGGGCATTGTAAGCTAGAAATGAGACGTAATTATTCTACTCTACGCAGCACTGATGAGACCTCTATTGGAGTATTGTGTCCAATTCTGGTCAGCACCCTTTGGGAAAGATGTGGACAAATAGGAGAAAGTCCAGAGGAGAGCAACAAATCTGATTAAAAGTCTAGAAAACATAACCTATGAGAAAAGATTGAAAAAGCTGAGTTTGGTTTGGAGAAGAGAAGATGGGGAGGAGAGAAATAGCAAACATCAAATATGAAAAGTGTTGTTCAAAAGAGGAGGGTGGTAAATTGTTCTCTTTAACCATTGAGGACAGGACAAGAAGTAATGGGCTTAAATTCCACCAAGGGAAATTTAGGATAGACATTAAGAAAAACTTCCTAATTGTAAGGGTAGTTAAGCTCTGGAGCAAATTACCTGGGGAGGTTGTGGAATCTCCATTATGGGAGATTTTTAAGAACAGGTTGGACAGTCACCTGTCAGGGATGGTCTAGTTATTATATAGTCCCGCCTTGAGTGAGGGAACTGGACTAGATGACCTATTGAGGTCTGGTGCAGTCCAATATTTCTATGAACCTATGGTTATTTGGGTGTCCCTCTTGCTGCCTATAAAAAAAAATACTGAGCTAGCATTTTCTTGTTGTGAACAGGAAATGTTTGATGTCATTTTGGATGAAAATCAGCTTGAGGATGCATGTGAACATTTGGCAGAATACCTAGAGGCATACTGGCGTGCAACGCATACCACTAGTAGCACACCTATGACTCCTCTTCTTGGAAGAAACCTAGGATCAACTGCACTTTCACCATACCCTACTGCAATCTCTGGATTACAGGTATGAATCTGAATCTTGGCCCCCAGTCACCAGTAAAGGTCAGTTTTATTCATTACAGAAAAACAGAATAGTATGTTTTATAAACTGTATCCAGCATTTGTTTCATTAATTGCTATTTGCTGTTTGGTAAGTGCCAACAGTAAGAAAGCAAAATAGACCCACTTATTCAATAGAGAAACATTTTATTAATGGAGTGCACTGGTGTTTGGACTAGTTTTATTTTAATGGGAAATATAATACCCATAACTCCTTTTGGTTTGAGGAATAAACTGAAATAAATGGCACTCTGTCAAAAGCTATTTTAGCTATATAACAAAATTGTATCTTATGTGAGAAAGTGCCATTAGAATTAAGAGACTTTCAGATTGAAAATAAGCATGTAATATATGATAGCAGCTATGCTGATAAGAAATATTATAGTTAAGGTTGCAGATCTTATTCTGTTATAATCCCATATTCACATGCTCATAACTTTCCACAACATTCATCTTTTGGGCCAAAATTTTCCATGCTTGTCCCAAGGTAAAGCTTCAGCAATATTCCTTTCATATGTTTGAGTTCATTGAGTGTGAATGAAATACATTTTTCCCATTGAAAAAAAAATTCTGAACATTTTTTTTCACAGGGATAGCTCAAAAAACGGCGAACTTTGAAACTTCAAACGTGGCATGTAAATAGTCCTTAATGAGAAGTACGTGCTTTACTAAGTTTGAAAAAAATGTTTTTGAAATAACAGTTATGAATGTTTGAAGATGCAAGACCGGGAGGGAATACAGTGAACATTTTTTTCATTAATTCTGAAAGTTTCAGAAAGAGTTCTGCATGTGTGTGTGACTTTTGAGGAATGTGCATTTGCTAACATGTATCAGCAATAGAGCTGAGCAAATAATTTGTAATGCATAATTCACCTGAAAAATTTAACCTCTATGCTGTTCATGGAATATTTGGAGGCAGATCGTAATTTCTGAATAAAGTGATTCAACATTCAAATTGATTGATTATTTAATGTATTCAATAAATATATATAAATTACTCCGTGGATTAATTGCACAGTTGACTGCAGATAGACAGTGTTGATTCTGTTAGGCCCAATACATTGTGTGGTATTATTTTCCCTGATTGGATGAGCGCACAAGCACTTTTGGCATTAGTAATCACATGAACAATTGTAAAATATTCTTTCCATGCTCACTTAACTATAACATTTCAGTTTGTCATCCATTCATATCAGTTAAATGCCATCTCTTGAATGTTCACCTAAGCAAACCCAAAAGACTCTGAGCATAGCTAAAGCAAATCCATTTAATGAATTATGGCTAACCACCGCATATTTTCCTTGGTATTTGTTTACCTCTAGTCAGTAGGCACTGATAGTGACTGTGACATGTTGCTTCATTTACATAAGGAAAACTTACACTGAAACTGAAAATTACCCCTATGCAGCGGGCCAGTAGAAGGTCTATGCATTGTCCCTTAATACCCAACCCACCTTAGCCACATTGTGAAGGCTTGAATGGTGCTAGCTCTCTGCAGAGGTGCAAATTTCACCCTGAGTTTATTATGCCTGAGTAAAGACTGCAGGATTTGGTTCACAATGCTGCTTAAGTGTTTCAGACCATTTAGAAAGTTGGGTTGACATGGTTGTGTCACATTAAGGACTTACATTATTTTAAGTGATTATATCTTACACCACTTTCAAGACATTTGCCATCTGAAGAATGATATAAGTTTAAGTGTTTGACACCATAAGGTCACTGAAGTGGTTATACAGACTTTAGAAATTAAACCAGCATAGGTGCTTATGCTACATTAATTTACTACAGTACTTTAAGCCCTTATGACTTTTTTGCTTTTCTTTATCAGCTATCCTACCTTTAAATTACTAGGCAATTGAATACAAAAAAAGCCAAAACCCTATGTTAATGCAATATAGGTGTACATTTATGCACTCAAGTCCAGAAGAAACAAAAATGAAGATTACACACACAACATTAGTTGTGTTTCAATGCATATACTTAATTTACTTTTTTATATTTTATATATATATAAACTGTGCAAGTCTGAAGCTCAAGATACAAGTGCAATGCAACTTAGAAATATATAAAATTCAAATTGAGTATATTAACCGTATGCAGTTGCAATCCATGTTGAGTGTACAAGGCTGGACTCTGCAAGTTCCAGCTAATAGACTTAAGCCCTTTGGTTCAAGTTGTGGAAGCTCAATGTTTTTATCTCTGCAAGACGCAGTTTTGAACCCAGCTGTTCAAGTGAGGCCAGATATGGGTTATAATACAGTCTTACACTGAGATAAGAGGTTATCTTTTGTACAACACCTACAAATGCTAACTCACATCAAATATGTTCCACACCCGGAAGAGGTGAAGCGATTGAGATCGGAATAACTACAAAATTAAGCCAGTAATACAAAGATATCTATGTGTGCAGTAAAGGAAAGAGCATATATTACAAATTAACCTGGGGGTGTGGGGAAGGGACAAGTTGCATTCACAGAGATAAACTGCAGAGATGTTGTAGATGTTAGACCAAGGAGTTAAATAAGAATACATATTAACCAAAAATAAAAATACATATTAAACAAAAATAAAAACTGAGCCTGGCGATGGAGGAGGACCTTGCCATAATAGATATTTTGAAACAACACGGAATGACAAAAATCTTTGGGATAACGTAATAGTTGGCTATGAGTTATAAAGTTAAAACAGATTAGGTCATAGAGGTGAAAAGTAGAACTATACCAGACAAATTGCATACAATAGAGAAAAATTCTGAGGTGAGAGGACCATACAGTAGAATTGTATGGATACAAATCTCAGATCATAAGAATACAAACATATTAGTAGCATTTTACTATTAGCCTTTGGCTCAGAAAAGGGATATTCAGTGCAAAATGGTGAGAGAAAGAAGAGTCAGCTAAGTTGGTGCTTGATCAACTTTTTGAATTTCTGTTAAAGATGGTTGTGTGGAGACATGAGAAAATAACAATGATAATAGTGGATTATGTCTGATGACATTGGATGGAATGTTGTTCTCTCAATATGGACTGTTGTCTCTTTACACCAGTTTAGAGGCAATAATGTGAACTAATTTTGTTTGATCTTGTGACCACACATTGTTAGATATGAACCAATCACTATGGAAACATAAGGACAGCAAAGGCCAAATCCCTACTTGGTAAATGATCTTGGTCAAGGAGTTTCTGTGCAAGTCATTTGAAATATTTATTATGTTTTAGTTAAAAAAAAACCACTTAACACCTAACTACTTCAGCTATCCTTCCTGTAGAGTATTTGGCTATACACTATTAACACCTAGTTTAAAAATATTTAAATAAGGCTTAATGGGCTGCACCTTTTGAAAAAACCAAAAACTCCTTTTCAGAAAGTTTCCCACAAAATACACTGATTCATCACAAATTTCTAAAAAGGAATCAAAATAGAAATATGAATGTTATGTTCATGATTGGAGAGAACTGATAAATGCAGTGTGCTCTGAATCAATCTACTAGTCACTTCTTACTGAAAGTACTCTGTAAAATGTTATAAGATTCATATAAAAATACCTTGTATTATGCTGTGTTTGGTCTCCTGTCAGTTTTGGGGATCAGACTATTCTCATATCCATCTCCCATTGCAAATAAATTTTAGTATTAAAAAGGAATTACAAACGTGGATGGATTCTGAAGGACCTCAATCTGAGGCTCACAACTAACTTACAAGTTGTATCTATATTAATCCTTACATTCTTTTACATTTTTAGAGTCAGCGTATGAGACATAGCAACCACTCCACTGAGAACTCTCCAGTTGAACGAAGAAGTCTAATGACCTCTGATGAAAATTATCACAATGAAAGGGCTCGGAAGAGCAGGAACCGCTTGTCTTCCAGTTCCCAACACAGCCGAGATCATTACCCACTTGTGGAAGAAGAGTACTCTGACTCTTACCAGGACACTTACAAACCCCATAGGAACCGAGGATCGCCTGGAGGATATAGCCATGATTCACGACATAGGCTTTGAGTTTAAGAACCTGGGGAAAAATAGCATTCATTAGTTGACAACTTGTCATAACATTGTTAGGAAAAACAAATCATCTTAATTTAGCAGGTGTAACACGGTTTTACTGTAGTTACAAGCTGCTGTCATTTGATGCTTTAAAAAAGGATGAGGGGAAGAAATTCACCATGCCCTGATGTTTTTAGGAGGAAATTAGCCTACCCAATTATATTGGATTTTTTTTGTATAACATTTGCATTTATAGCAGTATGTTTTTTCCTCATTAGATATTAAACATATCAGTTTGTAATTTAGGGTACTTATCAAGGCACATATAAAATAATTTCCTGTGCTGGAAATTCCAAATGACCAGTTTCGGTTGGAACCAATTTATAAACCAATTCTTGTTGGAATTTGGGTGAACTGACTGGAAAGCTGACTTGAACAAGTTGCAATCAATTGAAAAAAAATGCAGATGAAGAAATAGAAAATTAACCACTATCAGCCAAAAATCAGCTATAGCATTTGTTTACTGGAAGCTAAATTTACATTTAAGGTTAGAATAAAAACATTTTAATGTATATTCACTTTTCCTAAATGGCTTTTTCAGACTAACCAAATGTAAACCATCTGTAGTGCCAAATACCACAAATTAATGCAGCAGTTTCAAAGTACTTTCCTGTTTGAAAATTTATTTATTTTTTCTCCTGACACATACGTTGCAGCAAATGTTTTTCTTTTGTTTAGTCAGTACTGATACTTTTGTTGTGGTCAGCAATGATGATATGAACTTCAGCAACATGGAAGAGACCAGTAGAAGTATGAACAAACCCTAGCCTAGCAGGAATGACGAGTTTGAGAATACACAGCTGTTCTTTCTTTGGTTCATCATCACAAAAGCCAATACCAAACAGCAGAGATGTGACGCTTTTTCTCCCATTCTCAATGTTCTGCCTTGTCAAATGGAAATTGATCCATTCCCCCAACCACACATGTATAGCATGTAGTGTATTTACATTCCCACACAATTGAGTACCTTCACATTACATTTTTCAGGCTCCCTCTTTGAATGTCTGATAATTCCAGCGTCACACAAGAACCCTCCGTAACCACATCATTTAAATTTTATTGATAAAACTAGATTTTTTTTTCAAAATGCCAGTAAATTATAAAACAAAGGTTCTGAAAGATACAGCTTGCAATAAAAACAGAATAGAGTACCAGAGAAAGTCTGCTCACTCTAAAATTATAGAGATGACATCTTTAATTCAAAGAACTATGAAAAAGTCTTTGGAGATTTTGCTGCCTTACTTCTACTGAACACTGCTTTTCACCTACTGACTCTTCAGGTTTTTTTAATGGATACATTTGTCATTAGACCTTGTATCTCACATTATCATTGAAGCCTTAGATCCAATATGATTGAAATAATTATTGCAATTGACCATTGTATACAATATACTGGTTTCTTTTAAGCATAGATGCTTTCTAAAACACACCAGACACTGCATGCATTTTCTAAAATTGACAGAACTATGTGTAAAATATCATTTTATGCTGGTTCATGTCATGCTATTTTTTGAAAATGAAAGTAATTAAGTTTTTATATTTTCCTGTTTTTCCCAAAGCCTCCCGTGAGGTAGGCTATAAAAGCATGTAGCACTAAACAGATTTCCTGAATATTTTGAGGTCTTCAACTTTCTGGACCAATTAAAAAAAACGCTTTTGATATTTTCCCCCGCTAGTGAGCCTGCATATCTGCTTGTTGATGACAACTTGAAATGTAATTCACTGCATATCTGGTACAACCAAAAATAATACATCTCTAACAGCAAAAGATAGTGGATGCAACTCTGGCTTTTTGGACAGATTTACCGCGTAAAAGATGCCTTTAACGATCAGTCACTAGATGATTCAGTTGGGCCAATTATCAACAACTAAAACATAAAATACTTGCATCCACTGGAGTAATAAAGTTAAGAATTAACATACAGGGTCAGTTCCTACTGCCCTTTTTCAGGATAACTCCTATTGATCTCAGTGCAAGTTTGGCCTGCGAAACTAATGCAAGATTGGCCCCCATAGTGGTGGTATATGCTGCCATTTCTAATCTCTTATGCTATAGCACAATGGAACATTCTCCAATAATATTTACAAGTCTTTGTTACATGTACAGCACACATCTGCATGAGAAAGAAGGTATTAGGCAAAACATTTTTCTATAAGCTTTGACAGTTTTCTTTTTGTGTGCATTAAAGTATTAATTGCAAAAAATGCACTGAAATGTATAAACCTAGATTAGACAGCTGTTTATCTTTATTCTGTAGTAGAATTAGGAATCAGATCATTAACTGCTTGAAGATATTTGCATTTTGACAGGTAGCTGCAACACCACTAACATTTTCTAGTAAATGAGATTACTGCTTTATCATTTTAGAGACAAAAATGTCATTTATTTTTAAAGCCTTTTGAAGCCTTGTTTTAAAGTCTTCCATGTCATGCTAGTAAAGGGAAAGATCCCCACAACACACATGCACAAAATCCACTACTGCTTTGTCTGAAGTGCCAAAACCACTTTTGTTTAATGTTCTTATGAAAATAATCTGTTGAAAGGAGTTGTGTATATGTCTTGAAGGAAAAATTTGAATGTTTACCTTAATTCTGCAGGTTTATTTAAAGTTTACCTTCCTTTTTTTGGTATGATTTATACCCCCTTATTTTAACACTTAAATATCATCAAAGTTTGCTTGCTTTGTTTTGCAGGGAGATATATTCTTAAAGTATAAATTTATATAAAATGCTGACAGGAATACATTTCATTGTGAGTAAATACTATTGGGAATCTATTTTTTAAGAAACAAGAAAAATAAGAGCTACAATGCTGATTAAGGCCATTTAAATTCATAGTATAAACCATGTATTAGAACTTCTACAATGTTAGACAGCCATCCTGTGTGTTTTTTTAATGCAATGGCTTTATGTGAAGATGTGAAATTAATGTAGTCCTGAATGAGTAGGAATAAGACTAATTTTCCAATCCTGGTATAATTTCTCACGATTATTATAACCTGATTATAGTAACGATCAGGGTTCTACTGCTGTGCTCCAGTATATACACAAGTATTTATTTAGAAATGTTTATAAAATGTTGATGGGTCTTTTGTTATTTTTATAGGTTTTTATTTAAGACTTTTGGGGTTAATGATAATGTAGGCAGTGATAGCCTATGCTGATATGACAATCTCAGTGACATGGTCATCTAAAGACACTATGCTTCAATGCATTTATTTGCCTGACTATAATTGAAGAATGGATTAATGTTAAAATATGGCACATATTTATAAGAATTATAATCGTTCCCCAACATATTGATTTATTATTTTTAAGTTTACAGAATTTTTTCATCTCTTTTGCTATTTATGTAGTTGAACATTTTCCCCATGGGAGAAGCAGTTGTAAATTGGGTACATTTTCTGACTGATATAATATACTAGGAAATTATTGTTTTTTTAAAAAAAGATAACTAAAGCTGTTTTGAAATAATTTTAATTTAAACACCGTAGGCCATATCATGCCATCATTTTCTAAACAAAACTTTCCATGGAAGTTGCACCCTAACTACTTATTTTTCTGCTCAGTAAAACAAGAATAGTTTGTGTAGCAATAGCTTTTGCTATTTGTGCTACCTCTTTGCTAGAGAACATTGAGCTTCATTCTGATCTCCCATATTTCTGATTTACACTGATAAAGCCAGATATAAATCAGGTGCACCTGAGATTAGAAAAATTCCCAAAGTCTTCAGTAAACGCACGCCAATAAATTGTACTCAGAATGTTAGTGTTGGCTTTGCTGCAAATGGAAATACACTTGACTATGGGGCTGGTCTACACTACACAGCTAGGTTGACATAATACAGCTTATGTTGACCTCCTTATATCCGTGTCTACACTACAGCCTTCCTCTCATCAATGTCAGGGCTGGTCTATGCTGGGGGAGGGGTGGGATCGATTTAAGTTACACAACTTCAGCTAGGTGAATAATGTAGCTGAAGTCCACGTACTTAGATCTACTTACTGCGGTGTCTTCTCTGTGGTAGGTCAATTGCTGATGCCCTTCTTCCCCCCCCCCCCCAACTCCGCCTATGCTTCTTGCTCCAGTGGAGTTCGGGGTCAATGGGAGAGCACTCGGCGGTTGATTTATCACGTCGTCACCAGACGCGATAAATTGATCCCAGCTGGATCAATAGCTCTAGATAAGTGTAGACATGGCCTGTGTGCCCTACTATACCAACATAACTCCAACTCCACCATAGGCATAAGGTCCATGTCTGTGTAGACATTGTGTCCCTTACATCCACTGTCTTGTCAATTTCACAGCAGGAGCCATGAAACTGACAAGAAAGTCCCTGCTCCCCTGGAGACCTGGGCAGCTGAACCCTACTCCCAGCTGGGAACTGGGGTGAGAAGCCCAAGCGTCCCCTCACCTGCTCCTTGTGAGGAGCTCGCCTGGCAGCGGGAGGAGGAGGAGGAAGGGCAGATGGAAGAAGGGCAGCCAGAAGACCTGGGTTGCCTTCCCCAGCTTCTGGTGAGGAATGGGGTGGAACTCAGGGAGCCTTCCCCCCAGTTCCTGGCAGGGAGCAGAGAAGCGGGGAGCCTGGGGGAAACCCAGGAGCCTGTGGGCCAGCCGAGTTTCTGGCAGGGCCAAGTCAAGCCCAGTCTCTCAGCTCCCCAACTGCCCCTCTTAGGTCAGTGGAAGTGGCTGTAAGTTGACCTGATATAGGTCGACTTAAGTTTGTAGTGCAGACATACCCAATATTTCCCCCCAGGTTTTAAAGCTCCTTTTACAATTGATGTTTGGGTATTTCATCCTTTCTTTGCTCCTTGCTTTTTAAGAGAGTGTTTGTGAGAATGAAGATTTCAAGTAGGGAGGAAAGTAATTTTAAGAACAAGAAACTACTGGAGAGTGAGTGCTTATGGCAGTTCTTTTCTGTGCCACAAGCTACCTCCTTCTATAGATAATGGTAGTTACCATAGTGGGGTGCAAAGATCCATAACTTCAAGTTGAGTTCGGTTTCAGACAAATCTTCAGAATTCACCTTGGTCTCAATTCCTCGTCCCTCTGAACTTCTCTGGGGTTCAGACCCCTCACTAATGTTCCTCTGTATCATTCTCAGAAGTACACACTTAATAGTCACAATATCTTATTGTATAGTTACTTGAGTAAACTAGGGCAGTTGGCTATTTGATCAGTCCATTTGCTTTATATAGGAATAAATTAAATTTATCCCTTGCTCCTATATTGATTTCTGGATTCAGCAGTCCCGAAACCTGGCTGTGACTTTATGTTCTTGAATTTTTTTAAAGCAGAGTACATATCCTGATTGGTGAATGAAAAATTGGATGCAAAACTGTGTACAGTAGAATCTGATTTATGCAAACTCCTCTTATCCATAAAAGAAAAACACCTGTTGTTTGTAAAAGCTTGAAGTTATGGATCTTTGCACCCCACTATGGTAACTACCATTATCTATAGAAGGAGGTAGCTTGTGGCACAGAAAAGAACTGCCATAAGCACTCACTCTCCAATTTGTTTCCCAATTTGCATGATTAGTTTGGATAAATGGATTTAGCTATAATCTATTTTGCTCCAGTAATCTCTCATGCCTTTAAATAGTAGTTCAACTGATAATAATGGGGCTACAAAATACAATTACCTGGCTAAGTCCAAATTTAGTGAAAGCTATCTCATGCTATCTTTATACTTTATTGCCAAAAGGGAATACAAACTTTTAAGAGCAATCATCCATATTAGCCTTGTTCTATGATTATTTAAGACCAACATACTCTATGTAGAAAAAGAATGGTACATTTTAATAGTATCATAGAAAATATTTAAATGAATGAATTTGGACAAAGGGCTGTAAACTACCTAGGATCAAAAGTTTGTTATAAATAATGGAGGCAAACATATTTTTCTGATTTGTAGAATATGCTTATGTATATTTCTAGAGAAACTTCCTCCTTTCTTCAATTCCTGTGATCCAAGTGAAGTGTTTTGGGAGAAGATAATAATAAACTTAAGAGTTTATCATTCTTTTTAGGTACATCTAGTAGCTATTTCCTTTGAAATTTTGGTGGCCAAGGTGAGAGCAACTATTGACACCTTTTAGCTTAGTCTTAGTGGTGTTTCACAGTAGATTGCCTTTTCAGTACTGTCACTACAATTTTTAAGCAATGAGCTACTGTTTGTACTTTCTAGGGCTGGATCCTGAAAATGCTTACTGCTGACCATAATTCTTATCAATGTTAAGTCCAGTAATAAGCATTTGCAAGCTCTGGCCTACAGTGTTGCATACTGTTTATCATATGCCTTACAAATATTTTCTGGGACATTATTAAAAAGAGAGCATTCTATTGCCAAAATAATCCTTTGTTATTACTTCTACTCTGTATTACTACTAGAAAATAAAGTAATGTAGCAAGAAATTATATTGTACAGTACAAAATTATAGTATATATATTTTTTGCCAATAATATAAAAATAGAGCAAGGAAAAAAGCACATTTGTAATAGCACAAATTTACAAGAAATTCATGTTACATTTGCCATTGCATTTTTGAAAACGTAGGTACGTTGTTGATCTAGTTTCAATGGATTTATTACATTTTCCATCACTTTAACTTGCTGCCTGACACTTCTCCAGCAATTTATTTTACAGCCTTGCAATTTTCATATGTAATTTGATTTTTCCATGAAATTTTATCCTTCCTTACTTCCAAATTTTGAAATCATATGATTATAAGTGAGGTCTTAATTAGTGCTCATTTATAATTTTTTGGCATAAATGACTTGAAGAATATGCCATTAATCATATTTGTAGTCCAAGGTCTGTAATGAAAATATCTCAAACAAAATGACATCCTGGAGCTATTAAAGCATTTTTGCCATTGCATACTATTATGCTATTGGGGAGAGGAGTTAAACTATGTAAAAGCTACTAAAAGGTCCATCCTAGCCCACCTAAAACTTCCAGTGAAATCACCGGGAGTTTTAGATATGCAAGGAATGCATACTCGGGCCTAAAATATGTATATATTTGAAACAGGCCTGATTCTTCTTTCATATACACTGGTAAAGTCAATGGTATTGCATTAGTGTAATAACAGTGTAGGAGGAGAATCAAGTCTAATAAAATTCTTTATGTGCACTAAAAATAGATATGGTAAAATAATGTGGTGAAAACAATCATCCAAACTCCGAACCATGGACCTTGGGCTATTTACCTCCCAGTCAGTCTCTGATTATTGGCCAAACCTGTTTCCATTAACTTTGCAAGGAGTTTCCCCCCTTACATCAATGGAGACCAGTTCAGGCTAATTATGGTAGAGAAAATTATTGCCTTTATTAAACCAAAAGAGTACAAATTTATATTTTCTTTATTGCTGATTTTCCCCTTCTTATTTTTACTTATATAAATACTGTATGTGTAGCATTCTACAAGGCATGCTGGGTAAAATATACTATGCAAATGTGTACAGTGTTGCATGTTTTGCTCTCCCTCTGCTTTAGTGGCTTTCAAGGAAAAAAGTGGTGTTATTTTTGTGAACAGAAACATTAACAAAGAAAATGCAGACCGCATGCGTACAATATCCTAATTTCTATGGATTTGTTTTATGGAATTTAGATGTATAAAAATGAACTGCATTAAAAAAATTTTCTACAATAAATTAAAAACTATCTGAACATAGTGTTTTAAGACTTTTAGTCTTTTAAGTCTGTTCCTGAACTGTACACACAGCTCTGATTTTCAAAAACCTAAATGTTTGAGACAAGCCTTCAAAAGGTTGGACAAATGCTCAAAATGATGAACAAACAACAGCAGAAGATGTTCAAAATTATGTGGGAATCTTTATTAACGTGTTGGAAGATTTCATTAACCGCAGATTCAACATTCTGCCTGATATAAAAAATATATAGTTAATTAATAAAATTGAGGGAAATGACGTACATTTGGGCCTACAATGTGAATGATACACTGTTCAGAAAAACATGGCCCCCAAAGCTTGCAACTCAGGATTGTAGCAATTTACTTAAAAACCAGTCTCTAAATTCCATACATAAATGAAAAACTCCTACTTAAGGCCTAATCCAAAGACAACTGAAGTCAGTGAAAAGACTCCCATGGACTGCAATGGGTTTTGGATTACTGATGTGCTAGTCTATCAGTTTACAGTCCAAAGCTAGTTCAATACACAAGATTAGCAAATTACAGAAGAGTATGTGTTACATGAAGGAATGTGGGTAGGAGTCGGAGGAGCGAAGCCAAAATATTGACATCTCTGTGAGAACTCCTTGTGGTCCTTGGGGAGCAAGATTTCTTTCTCCACAGCAGGGGTCTCCAAACTTTGAGATGAGGGCCATATTAGATTTTTGAAGGGGCTTAGCGGGCTGAAGCGACTGGGAAAAAATTCAATAAATGCAAATATATGCAAAATCTCCCCCCCACCCCCCTTGCTCCTCCAGCTGCTGCCACAAGGGCACTCACCCCTCTGCACATGGGGCTGCCAGCAGCAGCTAGCGGGGGACTCCTGCAACTGCGGCTTCTCCTCATGCCTGCTCAGCTGGAGGGCCGGATGAATCAAAGCCGCGGGCCGGATGCGGCCCCCGAACCGTAGTTTGGAGACCCCTGCTCCACGGAATAGACACTGGGGGCTGACTTTTGGGAGTTAACCAAGATGTCCAGAGTAAATCACTACCACTTAAAGTGTGAGGTAATCTCATCAGTGTCCAACTGGGGGCCGTTCGCCTATAACGACCAACTGCAGATAACACAAGCACTGTGTACACCCCACTCAGCCCAGTATCCTACCATAAGCCCTGTAAATTGCAGGCTACCAATTTACATGCCCCCACTGATCCGCTGCCTCCGTGGAAGCAGTGAACCCGTTAACTAGCTTCAGGTCAGTTCAACACTCTCCTTAGCACAAGGCACTGAGCCCTGGACTACACTGGGGGGAAGGGAAGGAATCAACCTAACATACTCAACTTCAGCTAGTGAATATGCAGGTCGACTTACCTCGGCGTCTTCACAATGCTGATTTGCTCCCCTGTCGACTCCACCTGTGCCTCTTGACAAGTTTCTAGTAAAAAACCAAATTGAAGTTTACTTAACAAAGCTTAATTAAACATTCCAATAAAAGCAAGTAAAAAAGTTTGGAAACAAGATTACAGGTAAACACAAAATATAACGCACTCTATAGCCTATGTTTATTAAAGTTACTTTCCTGTCTAATAAGGTATTTCTCATCCAAAATTCAAGCCATACAGTGCTTGTTCAATCCAGAGAGCTGGGATCCACTTTTCATGAGACATTCACACTGCCACAGTAGCTCCTCTTAATGGATCATATCCTATGCCCTTTCTTCTTTTTCTCTTGTATAGTCCCAGGCTTTGTCATTTTTCATAACCAGGGTGTTTTATTAACTCCAGATCAGTCCCTATTCAGATCCTCTTTTTGAGGTCTTTTGTCTTTGTAAATACTCAGGCCTGTAAACACAGGGCTCGCTGGGCTAAAAAAAATTGATTGTTCTCACTCTAGACTGAGCTGAGACCCTCAGGTCACGTGCTTCATTTCCAACAGTTTCAGAACATAATACTCTACATTTTACGTTATCTCTTACAATATTTCCCATACCAACATCATGCAATAACCATGACAATCAGGTTTCGTCAGAGACCACAAACAATCTCCTTCAGAGAAACAGTGGGAGGATATACTAGCCTGGTGTGTCTGGGCACATCTGTGTCACAGGGGCTCACCGCCAAACCTGGGAGATCCTCAAGGATCCACATGGGCTGTGGTCATCTGTACAGAGACACTCTGCCTTTGCACTAGCTATGGCATCTGGTGGACCAGTCCAGCTTCCTAGCAGTGTGATTCCATAATGATCACAGGTACCACAACTATAGTCTGTCAATATTTTTGTTATGAGCCCTCTTCCTGTCGACAATATACAGTGTCAGATAAGCCATGTTACTTGCATCTGATTTAACTTTGACTTATACATTTTTACTGCACATGCAGTTTCTCTCTTTGTTTTTTATTTTATTTTATTTTTTTTAACATTTGAATTCAATCAGTTTGCCTAAACGGCACAGATGAGTCATGATCCAGAGGCAAACACATGTGAGTTGTGCTCTGAGCTGTTTATTAATAAATTGCTTTGAGATTCTGCTATGAAATGGAATGTAAAGTGCAACATTTTAAAAGTATTATTTTGTACTTTTTCAAGTTAATCCATCCCCTCTGCCAGTTCACGCTTCTTCCTCTTCATTGCTTTGAAAATCCTGGAAGCCTGTAGAAGAAGATGGAAATAAGGAGCCATTAGCCACACTGCTTCCACTTATGGGCGACCACTGCATAAGAAGAGGAGAAAAACAGAAGTCACTCCCAGGAGCAGAAGCCTTCAAAAGAAAAGGAACCAGAAGCCATCATCTGGACCAAAGCCTCCATCCAGTGAAAAAGGAATGTCCAAATCAGAAGCGGACTGGAAGGAAGATGGAAGTAAACAAGGAAAAAGGTGATCAAGCAGCAGAAAAGCCATTGAGATGCAATCCAGGGGGACCAGGCAGCATGTGCAGGGGGAGAGGAGTACCAGGCAGCAGAGAAGTAGGAGAGAAAGGGAGTGAGTGATAGAGAAGCATGTGCATAGAAACAGAACGGGGGAGGGGGGAAAGGAAATGCAAGGCAAAAGACGACTACGATTAGGGTTTTCAAAAATGACACAGCACTAGGCTGACCATATTTCCTTGAGACAAAAATGGGACATTGGGATGGCAAAAACGGGACGGGGTTGGGGGGGGTCTCACCAGATGAAATCGGTACAGTGGCTGCAGAACCTGGGCTGAGGGGCACTGGGGGGGGTGGTTGGGGGCTCTGGGGGGATCTAGGGGGTCTCTGGGCAGTCTGGGGGGGCTCTAGGTCCCAGGGGGGGTCTCACCAGATGAAGTCGGTGCAGTGGCTGCAGAACGTGGGCTGCTTGCACAAGCGTGCGGTGACTTTGTGGCTCTTGACCACGTGGATCACCTTCTGGCGCAGCGCCCCCTTGCGGCAGAACAGCGGCTTGGCCAGGCACTCCAGCTCGGTGGGCGAGGTGACCAGTGCCATGGCCCCACCTGGGCCCCCCAGCACTGGGCGGGGGGTAGGCAGATGGGGGGGTTGGGGGGAGGATGGATGGAGGAATAAGCAGAACAGGGATGGGGGGATGAAGAGGATGGAGGGAGAGAGAGAAGGGGGATGAGGGATGAAGAGGATGGAGGGGATGGAGGGAGAGAAGGCACGAAGGTGAGAAGGGAGAGGATGAATGGATGAGAGAAGAGATGGGGGTAGGGAGCAGGGGGGATGGAGGAGGCAAGGGACAGCGAGAAGGAGGAATGGAGAGAAGGGAGATGGAAGAGGAGGCAGTGGACGGAGGGAGAGAGAGAAGGGAGGAATGGAGAAGGGAGATAGAAGGAAGAGAGGGATGGAGGGATAGAGAGAAGGGAGGAAGGAAGGGATGGAGGGATGGAGAAGGGGATAGAGAGAAGGGATGGAGGGAGCGAGAGGAGGCAGCGGATGGAGGGAGAGAGCAGGGAGGAAGGGAGGGATGGAGAAGGGGGATGGAGAGAAGGGAGGGATGGAGGGAAGAAGGAGGAATAGTGAGACATAAATTCAGTTATGTGATTGTCTCATAAAACCCGGCCTGCAGCCCCCCCGCCAGCGCGCTCGGCCCCCGGCTGCGGCTCCGGACAGCTCCGCTCTTCCGTCGGCTTCAGCCCGCCGCCCGCTGCCTCCTCTTCTCACTATTCCTCCTTCTTCCCTCCATCCCTCCCTTCTCTCCATCCCCCTTCTCCATCCCTCCCTTCTCTCCATCCCCCTTCTCCATCCCTCCCTTCCTCCCTGCTCTCTCCCTCCGTCCGCTGCCTCCTCTCCCTACCTAAGGACTAGTATCAGATGTCAAAATCTCCAATGAGCGCAGTTTGCTCATCAGAGATTTTGACATCTGATACTTGTCCTTAGGTAGCAAGATTCTTCACCTGAGCTCTTGCGAGTCCTGCAAAGAAAGAACCTCCCCCTAGAAAGCAGCTTGGGACCTGCCCCAAAAACGGGACAAAATTGATATTTTTGTCAAAAAGACAGGACGGTCCAAAAATATGTAAAAAACGGGACTGTCCCGTTCAAAACGGGACGTCTGGTCAGCCTACACAGCACTTATTAGAGATAGCCGAAGTACCTAGATGGTTTCCTATTATTACTCTTCCATGTAAGCAATATTTCTAGCTGTCACAAGGAATTTGTGTCAATACTAACAGGATTGTAACTGGAAGGCTGGGTCAGGCAGCAGTCCGAGAGACAAATTCTGTTAGGATGTAAAAATGTTTGAGGAATCCCCTGCCTTAGATGACTTACAAAAGTGTTTTCTGTTTTTAGTGTATCACTAGAAATGGACAATGTCAAATCATCATGCTGTATCACACACTTCATGCTCTGTATCCATTAAAAATCACCCATGAAAAAGTTTGTTTTAATGAGACTACTGATCTTGAAAAACTTTCATTTCTCTGAAATGAAAATATATGCCATGTTAGAGTCTTCATCGTTGTTGGTCACTGTTAGCAGGCACAAAAATTGCTTCATGAAAAGCAACAGGACGTGTGTGCTTTCCAGCAGTCTTGAGGAAACCAGTGCAATTGCTCTTGTATCGCATGAGTGGAGCAATTTTTTTATTTGTTGAAGGTGGTCTAGAATATATTTTATAATTGTTAAATAACCAATACAGCCAGAGTGAGGGTGACAATATGGCACATTTGTTGTGTAAAACTTGATACATACACCATGGTACTCTCTGTTTCTTTGGGGCATTCAAGTGATTCTAAAGTTCTTTGATATATTTCCAAGTCACTTTAAAAAAATATGTTGTAGCACTTAAAAATACTACGGGGAGATCAGAAAAACATTGCAAAAATGATGTAGGTAGCTTGAATGAGGGTCTTGACTCGTCACGGTGGCCACTTTAAACTCTAGATAAGTAGGGTTTAAATAAACGTTCAAGATTGGTAGAATAAACATTTGATCGACCCCAAAAGTTACAGTAACATAGCTGAGACATGCAGAGATGCTTTCTGAAGTTAAAAAACAAACTGTGTGCCACTTTTGATGTTCATGTTGCCCTCTATTCATATCTTCCAGTAAGTTGATAATGGCAAATTTACAAGAATCCTGATCTTTTCAGAGAACTCATGGTGTGCTCATAGTTTACCATATCTAGTAACTTTTATACATGTAAACCTACTTACGGATGAGAATTACTTAATCTGAATGCAGGTACTGCAGAGTGGTTTTACAAATTTGGGCCCTAATGTCAAAAACATGTGCATGTTTAAAATTACAGTCAGTTATCCCACTGAAGTAAAAAAAGACTACTGGTAAGTGTAAAATCACGCACGTGTGTAACAGGATTAGGACTTGGAGGCCAAATTCTAGCAGGTTTTATGCATTGGAGCTGCTAGGTAACTCACAGTCAACAGGGGGAGAACAGGATGGAAGTTGTCTATGCATATTCTGTCTCTCTCCATAACCTATGCAGACAATTTCATAGGATTATAGAAATGTATGAAGGGACTTCAAGGAATTATCTAGCCCATCCACTAGACAGTGAGGCATGATTAAGTACACGTAGACTATCACTACCAGATGTAACCTGTTCTTAAAAACCACCAATGGCAGGTATTCCATGACTTCCCTGAGTAGCCTGTTTCAGTGCTTAGGGTCAGTGCTCGTCCAATTCTGACTGTGAGAAAGACAAGTACTGAAACTACACTGCGCTCTTCTTCAAAGCTGGGAAAGGTATAGTTAGAAAGATTTTCCTACTATCTAACCTAAATCTTCTTTGGTGCAGATTAAGCCTATTACTACTTACTCTAAGCTTGGTGGACATTAAGAACAACTGATCACCACCTTCTTTAAAACAACCTTTTACATATTTAAAAACTATTGTTATATTCCCTTTTCCCCCACCTCTTTAGTCTTCTTTCCTCTAGACTAACATATCCAATTCTTTCAACCTTTCCTCACGCGTCAGGTTTTCTAAACCTTTGAAATCTGTTGCTGTCCTCTGGACAGTCTCCAATTTGTCCACATCTTTCTTGAAGCATGGTGCCCAGAACTGGACACTGTACTGTACTCCAAGTGAGGCCTCACCACTGCTGAGCAGAGTGGATCAACTATCTCCAATGTTTTATATGTGACACTTACTGATACATCCCAGAATGACATTTGCCCTTTTCGCAACAGCATCATGTTGTTGACTCATATTCAATTTGTTATTCATTATCATCCCCATATCCTGTTCTGCACCCCCTTGCCAATTATTTCTATTTTTGTATTTGTGCATTTGATTTTTCCTTCCTAAGTGTACTACTTTGCACTTGTCTTTATTGGATATCATCTTATTGATTTCAGACCAATTTCCCAAATTTATCAAGACTATCTTGAATTCTGCTCTTGTCCTCCCAAATGCTTGTAACTCCTCCTAGCTTGATTTCATTTGAAAATATTATGCATTGTCTATTCCATCATTCAAGTCATAAATGAAAATACTCAGTATTAGTGGACCCAGGCTTGGCCCTACAGTACCCCTTGCTATATCCTGCCAGTCTAGTAGTGAATTATTGTTGGACCCTCTGCAACAGAAACTGCAGAAAGATATTCTAAGTCACAGCCTAGGGACAAAGGGCATGGTCACGTTTATCTGAGTGTACCACGGCCTGAGATACCTATACAAAACGTCAATGCAGATTGCTGCTGCTGCCTTAAAAATCATGAGGTTTTAAAGATAATACAGTTGGCATTCTTTGTATACTTTTCATTTTTGAGCCCTTAGGGTTCATATTTTCAAGATTCTTTCCACAAGGAAGAGGGCTAGGACACTCCCTTTCCTTACAATGAAACTCGAGATGCTCATGTAATCACCAGGCTCCAGAAAGTTGGGCTTTAAGAAAAACACCCCAACACTGAGACTTGATTCAGTGAAGAGCTGGCAACACAGCCTTTCTCCTGTCCACAGTCACGGGTGTTTTTTTGCAGCGTGGCACTGGGGGTTTGGGGCGCTCATGGCAGTGGCTGGCAGGAATTGGCCAGTTGCGAGAGGTGGTTGGTTACGATGGTGATTGCCGGCGGATTAGGGGTAGACACAGCGGCAGCTAGCCGGGGATGAGTGAGGGGCAGTCGTGGCAGTGGTCTGGGGCAGGCGGCAATGGCGTGGCGGTTGGCAGCGGTCAGTTACAGAGGTGAGAAAAGGCGGTTATGGCGGTTGCAGAGGAGCGGGCACGCGAGCTGGCAGGGCGACGCTGGCAGGAGGGAGGGCGGCCCCTGTGGCGCTGCTGAGTGGGCAGGAAGCTTGGGGGGCGTGGCGGGCACGCTAAGGGGCCAGGCCCTATGCGGCCCTGTGGCTGGCGGAGGCCACATGCCCATTGTCCTGGCTCGGCCCCGCACGCAAGGACCCGGCCTCCACTGAGGCTGCGGGCGCAGCGCGCGCGACGGCTCGCTCAGCACCCTAGGGGGGCCTAGGGGAAGATGAGTCACGTGAGCGCCTCTTCCCATTCGCAGAGCTCGCCTACCAAGGGGCGGACCGTGGTATGCAAATGAACCGTTTTCATAGCGTCACGCCCCTCCTTCGGGAGGACGGTGGCCGGGAGGAACCGCTCGTTATTTCCCCGCTCGGAGCCGTGGTCGGGAAGTGAATCGGAAGAGGGAGCCGAGCCAGTGGCGATGTCCGTGAGCGGCGGCTGCACGGCCAGGAGTGCGCAGCCCCAGCGGGGCCTCAGCCTGCCACCTCCTCGGGTAGCGCGGCCCAGGGGCCGGGACTGAGCCGCCCTGGGCCCAGCAGGGCGAGCAGCCGCGGAGCCCAGAGGAGACGGGAGCTGCCGCGGGGCCGGGACCGCCGAGGATGGGAATCCTCTTCACCAGGATCTGGAGGCTGTTCAACCACCAGGGTGAGGGGCTCGCTCCGGGGCCGCGAGCTCGGCTGGGGGGCGGGGAGCTCTCCTGGCCCCGGGGGAGAACGGGGGCTGGGGAGCGGGGCCCGGGGTCCGCCGTGGCTGTGCCGGGAGCAGTGAGCTCTGTGCTCCGTGTACGTGTCACGCTCGCCGCCCGTATCCCGGCAGGTGCTCCGGGGAAGCCAGCGCTCCTGCGGCTGCAATGCAGCGCCCGCAGTCTGAGCGGAGCAGGCTGGGCTTGCGGGGTGAGCCGGGCAGAGCCGCGTCCAGGTTCCCGGTCGACGTGCTGAGGCGTGCGGGGTAAAGAGCGAGCAGGGCGCTCTCCTGTCCCAGCTGTGACTCGGGAGCGTTTGTGGGGAGCAGCTGGGGTCACTCCTCATACCGCGGCTGGCCTCTGACATTCCCGAAGGAGCGCGCCGTGTCAGAAAGCGGCACTGGATCGCTCCGTTTTTGGCTACAATACAGCAGGTTCCTCTTCTGCTCAGATTACACGGGATGGTTGTTTTCCCCCCAAAAGGCAAGTACTGGCTCCAGAAATAAGCTATAGCGTTAACTTCCTTTGTATCAAGCATGCTCTGCTTGTATTAATAAACTTGTTTCTCTGCATCGCTATAGTAGTGACTTTTGAGTCTACAAAACCAGGTTTGGTTTTTATGTTTAGGAAAAAATGCTCTATGAAGATCACAGAGTACTCAAAAGCCAAGAGATGACTTTTAAGTATGAATCAAATTTTAAGGTTTCCTTCCCTCAGTAGATTAGATTCAAGACACATGAATACTCCTGCCATGTTACATGGACTAGAGAAATGGGACTATTGGATAAGAGTAACAACTAGTCCAGTTGCTCTTGAGTTTTATAGAAAAGTGGGCTAGTAATCTTTACAAATGAACTCCACATAATACTTTTTATTTCCTGGACATTACTTAATAGTTGTCTCTGCCTTTAAACACATTAGTGAGAGGCAAGAGTTGGCAGAAGAGAATAAAGAATAAAGTGATCTGTAGAAATTAGGCAGAGAAGTGAAGATGGAGAAGACATATATTCAAGACAGCACTCCTTTAATGACAGATATGACATGCTGCTTCATGAAAGTGCTACAGACATGGAGATGTTTCTGGAATTATGAAAAGGATCCAAATCACAATTTTTACAGTAGGTCAGGAAATAAATAATTAGTGAGCATAATACATATCCTAGTTTGCTAAATTTTTTAAATGAACATGTATATATATATATTTTTTTTAAAAAAAAAGGCTAGCTGGACTATGTAGGAAGCATTAGTGACACCTGTCACCATGACTAAGGGTATGTCTTCACTACCAGCTGAATCGGCGGGTAGCCATCGATCTTCTGGCGATCGATTTCTCGCGTCTTATGAAGATGCGAGAAATCAATCGCTTGCGGCGCCCCCATCGACTCCGGAACTCCAGCTTGCCGGGAGGTGCAAGCTGGAGTCGACGGGGGAGCGCGCTGCCGACTGCCGCCGCCATGAGGACAGACGGTAAGTCGGCTGCAGATAAGCAAACTTCAGCTACGTGATTCACGTAGCTGAAGTTGCGTATCTGCAGTCGATTTCCTCCCCCCCCCCCCCCCGTAATGGAGACCAGCCCTAAGATGTAACTGGGATTCTGAACAGCACTGGGTGGAGGGAAATAGCAGCCAAAAAGGTATCTCATAAATATTTTGTTCATCCTAAATAATCTATAAAAGTTATTTTTAACATCAATATTTTAAATGCAATATTATACATAGAATCATACCATACTGCTGAGTATGCTGTCATGCCATACTGCTGAATATGTTCTGTCTGGTCTTGTTGCTTAATGTATGTTTTATTCATGACAGACAGTAAGTCTTAATAGCTGTCATGAAAACTGCTTATTTTAGAGAGACTATATTTATTCCTAATGCCACTTTCTTCTGAAAGATCTCTAATACCACATAAAATGCACGGTAACTTTCCTTTTAAGTAGAATTTGTAAGATCCTTTAAAGTTGCTTTTCAAATGAATGTATACAACTTTATACATACATGCTGAATGGCCCCCATAGTCAGAGCATTATCCATTCAGCATAAAAATGTTAAACCCCACTTTTTTGTCTTTAAGGTCTTTCAGTATCCAGCTCCGCTGCAGGTCTTCCACTCCAAGTGTTTTCCTAGCATCCAGTATGCTGGCAACATCACACCTGAAACAAAAGCTCCTAGTGGGTGGTGGAGGGGGGGAAGTAATCAGCCATTTCTACAATATTGTGCAGTTATGCCAAGTTATTCAAACTTGAATTTATACCCTCTGGGCTATAAAAAAGCTCTTCAGAACCACACAGTATTGTTTAAAAACAAAAAGGCACTTACATGACCCCCTGTAATAGAACAGATGCAGCCGTAATGGGAGGAATTACTGCTGTGGTTGAGGTTTTGGTTTTGGTATACTTCAGTCGCTTGATTTTTAGCATGTCTGTAGACCACCTGGGCGAAAGAATACCTTTGCTCACATTGATGAGCCTTACTCACACGTGCATTCTCTTTGAAGTCAATAAAATGGAGTAAAGTTATGTACCTTAGCCCATGATGACTAGCTTTCAACAATACCACTTCTTTAATTTACATTTTGGTAAAGAGGAAATTAGAAATGCTGAATGACTATAATGGTTGAGGTTGGCATTTGTTTTCAAAATGAATTTGCTTATAAGAGGCTCTGAAAAAATGATCAAGGCACAATTGTGCTGTGTGCTATACAAATGTATAGTAAGGTAGTCCCTAGCTAAAGGACTTAGTCTAGTTACGAGAAGACTCAACAACTGAGTGTTACAAAGAATAGAGGGAAGACCACAAAAGTAGTGATAGAGATAAATGTAACATGAACTATGTATGTATACAACTTACTTTGTAGCCTTTTAAATTAAATAAAAAAAAACCAAGCACCAATGTGAACTCTTTTTGCTGAAAAGCACTAAAGTGTTATTAGCTACAGTGGTAACTGTGACTTACCAATGAAATTTTTATTTCAGAGCACAAAGTAATCATTGTTGGTCTGGATAATGCAGGAAAAACAACCATCCTTTACCAGTTGTAAGTACATACTATGAATTTGCTGGCAAAAATTAATTAATTTTTGAGACATCCCCTTTGTATCTTGCTCTGACTTTTCATTAACCCTGTTTGTCTCCTCACCTCAGTTTAAGAGGAGCACACTGAGCGAAGGAGTGGTTGTTTCATACTGGAAAATAGTATTGGGAAATCCTGTAGTCTGACTTCAGAAAGCACCTGATTCTGACCCATCAGTAGGGTTTGGAGCTACTTGTATTTAATGAACTGTGTCATAAATATCAGTGCACCACAACAAGCTATGGCTATTTGCTGGTCAGAATTCAGGATCTTAATGGCATTTATAATATGTACCGTATTTTTCGCCCTATAAGACGCACTTTTTCTTCCCCAAAACGGGGGGGGAAAAGTTGGTGCGTCTTATAGGGCGAATGTGCGCCCCGGTTCCCCCCTCCCCGCCGCGGGCGGGCTGCCGAGGTTCCACCCTCCCCGCCGCGGGCGGGCTGCCGGGAGCGCTCCCGGCAGCCCGCCCGCGGCGGGGAGGGGGGAACCGGGACGCTCCCGGCAGCCCGCCTGCGCGGCGGGGACGGGAGACCGAGGCGCTTTTTTTTTTTTTTTTTTTGGTCCGGCTTTTTTATCGAAAAACGAGGGGGCGTCTTATAGGCCGGAGCGTCCTATAGGGTGAAAAATACGGTAACCAATGTGATGGGGGGTGGGGGAGACTAGAAGTATGCACAAAGTTACTGAGATTCATACATGTTATTACTAGATTCTAGTGCCTAAAAGCAAGCCAGGAATGGGGCCCTGGGATAAGATCCATGTTAGTAAAAGCTGTTTTTGTTGAAGATAAGAGGTCGTTTTGTCAACCAATCCATGTTGCACGGTTGTTGTTGTTGTTTTAGTAGGGAGACATTTATCTTTTCACAGTAAGCACTTCAGTATTTTGAAAACTTTTCTGACTCAATCCCAAGAAATGTTCATGGAGTTAAATGGGCTATTTATTGTCTTCTAGGTTACACCTTAAACTTATGTTTTGGATTTTGTTCAAAATAGATGTATTTATAATTCCTTTAATGGTGTTTTGTTTGAAACTCAAAACACATGTAGTATTTGCAACCTAAGCATACATTAGCCCAGTAAAAGCCAGAAAATGAAACTGACTCAGTTATTATCATTGTTCAGACTGAAAAAATGCAAAACAACATACGTTATGAAAAGTAGAATCAATTTCCTTAATTCTGAAAATGTGTGTAATTACGAATACAAGTAAAGAGATTCTAAATTTTGTTTATATATAACTAGCGAAAATACCCGGCCTTGCTCGGGTCAGTCGGAGGTGGGGAGGGGGCAGACAGCTGAGCGAGTGCGGGGTCCGTTGGATGGGGACAGAGAGCAAACCTGACACCCCCACCTCACCCCCACCACCCAAACCCGACACCCCCACCTCACTTACCCCTCGACCAACCCCTACTCACATTTTCACCCCCCCACCCAAACCCAACACCCCACGTCTCCCCCCTACCAACCCCAACACCCCCTGACCAACACCCACACCTCACCCCCCGTAGACCAAACCTGACACACCCACCTCACTTTCCCCCCCAACCAAACCCGACACTCCTACCTACCACCACAAACAAACCCGACACCCACACCTCACTTACCCCTCGACCAACCCCGACCCCCCTCCTCACCCCCCCCAACCAAACCCAACACCCCCTGACCAACCCCAACCCCCACCCCTCACCCCTCACCCACCCAGACACCTTCCCACCCCCACAGACCAAACCCAACACCCCCGGCTCACTTACCCCCCCCGACCAAACCCGACACCCCCACCTCACTTACCCTCCGACCAAACCCAACTCGGGTCTGTCGGAGGGGGCACAGAGCTGAGGGATTCCGGGGTCTGTCGGAGGTGGGGAGGGGGCACAGAACTGAGGGATTCCGGGGTTCCATTGGAGGGGGGAGGGGGCACAGAGCTGAGGGATTCCGGGGTTCCGTTGGAGGGGGGAGGGGCAGAGAGCTGAGCGAGTGCGGTGTCTGTTGGAGGGGGTATTATGACATCATAACTATGTCACAGAGAACAGCAGCTGCCCAGCTGATGTGATTGGCCTTTAAAGAATTTCACCCCGGGGGGCGTCAGAGGTGAGATTTGAAAAATTTTCGACTCTTATGGTCATTAGGATCCCAAGACCTCTAACTGTACCAAATGTCAAGTCTCTAGCTCAAACGGTGTGGAAGGAGTAAGCATACACCCATACATACATACACGCACGCATACACCATTTGACTTTTATATAGATAGATAGATATGACTTGACTATGTCCTGTTTTTAAATTGAAATTCAACCAAGGGTGTCTTGTTCTGTTTTAATTATTCCCTTCTACCTCTTGCTCTAGCTCCTTCTAATCCTCCTGTTCTGACCCTTCCCTTATTTTGTCTTCCTTACAAATGTATGTTATGATGAAATAACTTATTATATGCTCATATACCACTGGACAGTGGGGCTTCTTTTCCAGAATACTAGACTATCCCTGCCCCTCTCCACTCCTGCTGGATTCTATTCAAATCCATGTTCTAACAGTAATTCAAGACCTAAATCGCTCTCCGCGCAACTGAAGACTTAGAAGAAACTGGAAAACTTTAGACAGGTTTTTTTTAAAATTTTTGTCAAGTGCACTGGTCAGTTTATGGCAATAGCAATCATAAACAAGTTCTTGAAAATGCTTCATTTTCCTTGAAAATGTTTTTGCGTGGGCAGTACTGCTTTACATTGAATCTCTGCATTGGATACTCATGGATACTGCTTCTAGTGTGTTACTTTGGTTGTCTTGGTAACAAAGTCCATCAGTTAGTGTACTGAGTAGATTTAAAACAGTATTATTTTAAAATACCTTGGCTTTTCCTCAAAAGGCAAAGAAGTTGATCTTCATTTAAAATGATCATTTCTCAAACATTTTCTTTTTTAGTTTTAAGTTGTTTTTGATTCATGGGGGTGGGTTTAGAGACAAAGGGAGGAGGAGAACTGTTATAGCATATTGGGATGGGGTTGTCGTGTTTTTATTATTATTTATTATTTTTCAGCAGTCTTGTAAATCAAGTGGTTTAGCAACGTTCTTTTTATTTCAGAGTTGGAGAAGAATAATCATTCTCTGCCAGACTGAGCCACAGTGTTCCAAGTTTGATCAGGGGAGGGGGAATTTTTTTTTTCTACCTACCCTTAAGCAATGGAAGCCCCTAAAACAGAGTAAAAAGGAAGTGTTCTCTGGGCTTGTCTACACTACTGTGCAGGCTTGATCTAAGATACGCAATTTCAGCTATGTGAATAGCGTAGCTGAAGTTGACATACTTGGATCTAATTACCGACGCTCTCCTGTCGACTCCTTGCACTTACCGTTCTGGTGGAGTACCGGAGTCTACAGGAGAGCGCTTAGCAGTCGATTTATCGTGTCTATACTATACATGATAAATTGACCCCCACTGAATCAATTGCTGCCTGCCGATCCAGCGGGTAATGTAGACAAGCCCTCAGTTTTATAGTTTGTTCACTGGAAGTCAAACAGTAAATCATTCATCTGCTATTTCTTTTCTTTACTCCACCCCTTCTCTTACATCAAAGAATGCCTCCCACAATTCTGCAGATGAGCTTTCCAGTCTGAGACAACTATCCATTTTCATTTTTAAAAATGGTCCAATCTTTTGGTCTAGTGTGTGTGACAGTGTATCTCCAAATACAGTTGACTTTTTTTCAATATTGCATTTGCTGTTTTTGATCGGTCATTCTTTTCCCTTTGTAGTTCTATGAATGAAGTGGTGCATACCTCTCCTACAATAGGCAGCAATGTAGAAGAGATAGTGGTTAATAACACACGCTTTTTAATGTGGGATATCGGAGGGCAAGAGTCTCTTCGATCTTCATGGAATACTTATTATACAAACACAGAGGTAAGAGTCTACTCCCTATTGGAAGATAGTTTAATTCCTTATAAAAACATATCATCTTTATGAATAATCCAAGAGAGATGTAGGTTAACTAAAGTTTTTATTTTACTCCATTTCAAATATTGTTGTAGCACTTGTAGACATTCTGGATGCTTGTATTTCAATTTGTATGTCGTCTCCTTAGCATGCTCTTCTAGTTCACACATGTATATCCCATAAGCTACATAACAAAACAGTATCATTTTTAAAAAAACCCAGAAACTAACCATGAACTTTTCCATGTAACGTACCCTTTTTAAAAAAATGAATTTTCAATTGTGATTATTCTCCCCTTACGCTTTTCACAGACTACCTTAATCAGGCACAAAACCCATACTGAACTCTTTCAACATTTCTTCTTCTTCTTCTTCTTCTTCTTCTTATCCTCTTCGCTCCTGGTGGAGCATAAGGCGCCAACCATTTTGGTTGACGTTTCTGTAGCATTCGTTTTTTACATGGTGGGTTGCTAGCCCAACGCAAAACCCTCCTCCTTTCACATCTTGGGCTTGAGACCAAGCAATGGCGGAGTTCTTTCAACATATACATCACCAATATTCATGCATCTTTAAATAAGAAAAGTACATAATTAATGATATCAGAAATTCTGTGTGGTTAAATTGGAACCTTTGCTGCATTATCAAGATTGTCAGTTCCTCCCAACGTTTTCCTTCTGTGCTAAATGTTCTGTACTCTGTCTATGGACCAAATAATGAAGAAACTTAGCTTCTGAAAAATGATTTAATCATCATAAACACGGTCATTGTTTGGCTATTCTCAAGAGACTCAGATGTGCGTGTAACTCTAGATTTCCTGTCTTCCGACTACATGCTTTTACTTGACATGGGGTTGGGGAGGGTATGTGAGTGACCCTAGCATTCCCTTTTAAATATCAGGGCAAGTAGGGGAAGGAATTCTGTGAGTTAGTGTGTTGTTCTTTTTGTGAGAGAATATTATATTACAGTCAATGGGAATTGGGTGCCTCTGTGCCACTGAAAGGCTCCCCCTAAAATTGTAGTTGGTTAAGGATGAAATTCTGACCTTAATGAAGTCAGTGGGGACAGGATTTCACCCTAAATGCTTACAGAAACTTAAGAAACAATTGTTCAGTTAAAATGGGGAAAAAGTGAAATCCAAATCTGATAACAACAGAGCAAGCTTCCTGAATTGTAGAAATAATCAACTTAAAGAGGACTAAAATAATCAGGAGTTCTGCAAGCCAAATTTATTTGTATACAAACTTAAACATAAATTGAAAATTATTTCAATACTAGAATTATCAACAAACTATTGATTTCTGGGCAGAACTGCAATAGGCATATGAGTAGGCCCTACCAAATTCATGGTCCATTTAGGTCAGTTTCATGGTCCTAGGATTTTAAAAATAGCAAATTTCATGATTTCAGCTATTTAAATTTGAAATTTCAGTGTTGTAATTGTAATCCTGACCCAAAAAGTAATGGTATGGTGTCACAAGGTTATTGTACAGGGGTTGTGGTATTGCTACCATTACTTCTGCACTACTGCAGATAGTGGCACTGCCTTCAGAGCTCCTGAACAGTGGAGGATGCTTACCAGGAGCCCAGCTCTGAAGGCAGAGTTGCCACCAGCAGCAGTACAGAAGTAAGGAGGTCATGATATGGCTTGCCATCCCTACTTGATGCTGCTGCCTGCAGAGCTGGGCCCCTTTTTCAGCAGCCATCACTCTCCAGCCACTCAGCTCTGAAGTCAGCAGCACAGAAGTAAACATGGTGTGGTATGGTATTGCCACCCTTACTTCTGTGCTGTTGCTGGCGAGGTGCCTCCAGCCACCCAACTCTGAAGGCATCCTAGAAGTAAGGATGGCAATACTGCAACCTCCCTAAAATAACCTTGAGCTCCTGCAACTCCCTTTTGGGTCAGGACTCCCAATTTAGAAAACTCTGGTGGTCCACATCCCCCTCCTTCCCCCCCTGTGAAATAGGATAGGGTAAAAGCACACAAGAATGGGTAGAGACCAGATTTCATGTTTCATGATGCACTTTTTATGGCCGTAAATTTGATAGGGCCTTACATATGAGGGAGGAAGTTAATACTTTGCTTATGACCCAGGGTGTACCTCTATTAAACATGTTTAAGAGCATGTACACTATATATTTGTTTACTGATCATTTTTTATCCTTTAAAGTTTGTCATCGTTGTTGTGGACAGCACAGATAGAGAGAGAATTTCTGTAACTAAAGAAGAACTTTATAAAATGTTAGCACATGAGGTGAGTAGTGGTTGTTTTGTTGTTTTTGGTTTTTTTACATTTTTGGTGAATATTTACAACTCTCTATTTCTCACAAATAACTGAATGTATTCTTTATCTTCTCACACTTGGCTATTTGTAAATATATTTACAAAAGAGTCTGATTCTTCTTTTTCTCTCTAGTTTCCCTACTACAGTATAACTTTTTTTAAAAAAAAAAACTTAAGGCAAAGTTACAATAAAACATTAACATGCTATATCATAGATTAATATTAACGTGATCTTGAATAAGCAAAAAAAATCTGGCTAAAATTTGTGGCATACGGGTTGGGCAGCCCTCCTCTTCTGAATACTCTAAAAAGGGTTCTGTGATTTCTAAATACCTATCCTCTTTTTAACTCTTCTCTTGTGTACATGCTTGTTTATGAAAGCTTTTTTCCTTTACAAGGGCAGTCCATATTTTACTGTACCACAATTCCATAGAAGTCATATTTTTCCAATAATGTGCAATACTAATTCTTCCTGCCAATCATAAAAAAGAAATTAATTTGTAATTCCATTTGAAATGTGTATTCTCTGTTAGAGCACTGTGGTTCTCTAGGAAGCTGATATTTTGTCATAGATGAATCGCTCTAACAATGTCCTCTCAAAATGATCTAATTCCTGGACACAGCCACCACATGTGCCAGTATGTTTCCCTTTCCCTGCAACCCCTCTAAAAGAGCACCTTCCTACTAGCAAAGATATGATGGCATCTGACTCTAGTTAAGATCCATCTATATTGTATAACCATTTTTCTTTTAACTACACAAAATAAAGATGTATATCCACTTTCCCATATAGAGACCAACTCTTCCAAATCAAATTCTTCAAATCCTGCTTTAGACCAACTTCTTAAATTCCTGACACTGATGCCCTTTCCCTTAGATACTTTCATTAATAATCAGGAATTTATATCTAGGAAATGTGATTATTCATTGTGGGTAAGAGCTAAGATTACACCAATTTAGACAGCTGTTCCTGGACCCTGACTTGAAATTATACTATTTACATTACAGTAAAACCCCGATTTAATGGACTTCGGATGCAACGGACAAAATTTATGAGCAAGTCCGATGCATCCAAAATCCGTTTTTTCGGGGGCTGGCTGCCGGCTCCCCGCTGCCTCCCCGCTGCCTCCCCGGTCCAGGCAGCGGACGGGCTGGTTGCCGGCTCCCCGCTGCCTCCCCGGTCCAGGCAGCGGACGGGCTGGCTGCCGGCTCCCTGCTGCCAGCCCGCCCGGGTCCCGGCTGTTGGGACCCGGGCGGGAGCCATCAGCCAGCCCGCCCGGGTCCTGGCTGCTGGCTGCCGCCCAGGTCCCGGCAGCCGGGGACCCCGGGCGGGCGGGCTGACGGCTCCCGGCTGCCGTGATAAGTAAAACCTCGATATAACGGACTAATTCGGGCGAGGGGGTGTCCGTTAAAGCCGAAAGTCCTGTTATTTAATAATTTAAAAAATTATTAAATAACGGACTTTCGGCTTTAACGGACACCCCCTCGCCCGAATTAGTCCGTTATATCGAGGTTTTACTGTATTACATACATCTTGGTAGGAAGATCCTGTGTTTTCAGTTTTTATAAGTCAAACATTTTTTTTGTGAAATCTGCATACAGGATGGCTTCTCTAGACCTTTAACTACATTTTGAGGAATTGTCCCAGGAGCAAGCTGGAACACTAGGTTTAATTTCTGAGATATGTACAAGTTTAAAAGGTCTTGATGAGAAAACATAACTATTTTAAGAAATCTTTCTGCACAATGTTGTGATCTTAAAAAATTAGTGACTCTTAGATACTTTTCTGAATAGGTCTGTAGTGTATGACAGAATTCTGAATGCCTGACGTGGAAAGCACATAACTATTAGCTGGATGACTAAACTGGCTGTCTGGAGGTAGATAAAGAGCAGGGTGGAGGGTAGCCCAAAGTCCAAGAGAAGCACTTATGTGACCCTGTCCATGGCTGCTGGGAAGTATCAGAGTGCTGTCCCCAGACCTTGATTATGGGTTCTATCTTTTTTATTTTTTATTATATTTATCTCTCGCTAGCAGAGATCAGTTTTCTGGCCATATTCTCCAGAGGCTCTTGGCTGCTGCTGCACGGAGGTGAGGGTAGAGAAACAGAGAAGATTTCCATTACTCTGTTCCTTCCCCATTCCTTCCCACCTTTTTGTGAATGGGGTTAGAATTGTTTGTCTTGTGGAATAACTCAAGCTTCTTTCTGTGCAACAAATATCTCTCAATTTTGTAGTTTTTTAATTAAAAAAAAATAAAAACAAATGCAAGCTGATATTTAGACCTGGAGAACTCTTCTTTGAGCTGACACAAAAATTAAAATTGAGTACATCTGATCCTTTCTAAAAATATTGGGAATATTTTGAGTATTGAAACTGGGTTAAGAGAATAAAATTGACCAGAAAATATTAAAACAACTTACAAGGCTGTGGGTAAATACTGAAGCCCTAGCAAGATAATTAAATAATTAATATGTGATAATTGACTAAACAAGAACACAGTCGTTGTCCCCCCCCCCCCCATGAAACCAGAATAAAGCTTTGATAAAGGAAATGAATGAAACCAATATAGTATTTCTGAGTGAAAATACCACAGATGCTTCAGATTCCTCTTGCAAACCAGTTTTTTCTTTTTAGATAGCAGAAAATACCCATATTGGAGGGAAGGGAAGATCTCCAGTATAAAGGAGAAATGCTTTTACTAGGAGGATATTGTAGTTAATATTTTAGTTAGTATATCAATTGTATGAAACTGTGTGTTTAAGAGACTTGCATTTGTGCTCCATTAGATTAATTTTGTTGAACTTTTTTGGTAGGAAAGTAATGATTAGCACTTAGGGTAATAATTTACAGATGCCAATCATAATTATAAAGACACTTTTTTTGTTCTGATTACATCTAATATCCATTGATGATTTAGCTGACAGGAGTATAGGACCCAACTTTGTCCTCAGTTATTTATACTGTAAGTTCTTCAGGAGAAGGGAACATTGTCCTTTTACTGCCAGTAAAGAACCTGTCTGTGTGGGCTAAAGGAAGATACAGAAGGTTTGGCACCAGGGTTTCCCAAATACTGATCATGCTGCTGAGTCATGTTTGGCCTTAGTCAAGCTGATTCACTTCTGTTTCCCTGTATGACAAATGGAGGTAATGCCCATCAACCTCAGGGGATCATAGTAGATTACATATGAACATAACCCCCCCCTCACCCCCCACATATTCTAGTGATAAGTTTAATCATTCTCAGTTTACAGGTGGGGAATTTGATACTGTGGTAATTTAACCAATTAAAATATATACGTTCTTATATAGCACTCCTTGGATAGTATGTCATCAGTGTGGGGGTTTTTTTAAAAAAATATTTATTTATTTATTTAAATCTATAAATGCATAATGTTAGCAGAATAAAAAACTTTTATGTTTAGGAGAGTCTTTTGGGCAGTCTGAGAGTAGCAACACCGAACATATTTAGAACCTCAGCCTCCCCTTTCCTCAGTGTACTTAGCTGCTTACCAGTAATGGCAGAAAAGGTGAAACTGATCAAAAATCTTGTAGGTCAGGGGTTCTCACACTGGGAGTCGGGACCCGTCAGCGGTTGTGAGGTTGTTACACAGGGGTGGGGGGTGAGTGAGGTGTTTGAGCTATCAGTCTCCACTCCAAACCTGTTTTTGCCTCCAGCATTTATAATAGTGTTAAGTATATTAAAAAGTCCTTTTAATTTATAAGGGGGGTTTGCACTCAAAGGCTTGCTATATGAAAGGGGTCACGACGACAAAACTTTTGAGAGACATTGTTTTAGGACTTAAGGAAGGTAGTGCATTAGGAACAATCTATACTCAGATTCTTGATAAATGCACAAAATTAAAAAATAATAGTAACCTTAGTGATTACTTGTAGAATTAGTAGATACAAACACGTCAGGTGCAAATGTGACTTGCAAATTCACAATGTCTCTTTTAAAAACAGTTACAGTAAACCCTCGATTTAATGGACTAATTCGGGCGAGGGGGTGTCCGTTAAATCAAAAAGTCCGTTATTTAATAAAAAAAAAAAAAGAGCTGTTGGAGCAGCAGCCCACCCGCCACAGGGTCGGGGCAGCAGCTCTGCAGCCTGCCCGCTGCTGGGACCCGGGCGGCAGCCGGGAGCTGGCAGCCAGCCCACCTGGGTCCCGGCTGCTGGGAGCCAGGCGGCAGCTGGGAGCTGGCAGCCAGCCCACCCGGGTCCTGGCTGCTGGGAGCCAGGCGGCAGCCGGGAGCCGGCAGCCAGCCTGCCCGCTGGCGGGACCCGGGCGGGAGCCGGCAGCCAGCCTGCCCGCTGGCGGGACCTGGGCAGCAGCCGGGAGCCAGCCCGCCTGCTGCCGGGACCGGGGCGGCAGCCGGGAGCCAGCAGACGGCCGCCAGCGAAGGGGACCGGGGCCGCAGCAGGAAGGGGTCGCGGTCTGGTATGGATCAGAAATTTTGTCCGTTGCATCCGAAGTCCGTTAAATCGAGGTTATACTGTATTTTCAGGCCTGATATTGTATTGTAAATGTCATGTTCTATTAAAACTTTAATATTAGAGTTACAGGCTTTCACTCTCTTCCCCCATGGTACCTTCTTGCCTCACACCTCATGGAATTTATAAAAGATTAGTGTTTCTTAAAAAGTTCAATCTTCACATGCACTAGATCTTACGATTAGTGACAACATGGTCTTTTGTATCCCTTTTTCAATGGAAAATGTAGTACAGATGTTTTTAATGAAATATCTTTAGATATAATGATTAACTTGTTCCGTGTTAGGGTCACTAGTTCATGTTAATCGTCATTTACCTGTGGTGTGATACGCTAATAAAGAGTGTTAGGTCACGATCCCTCATTGTATAGCAGACGGGCAGGCAATTGCACCTGCATGAAGTATTATTGAGGCTCTGCAGTGATGCAGCAGTCTGCCCATATGCTATAGGATGGCAGCCTTAGTTTCTATTAAGGATATGTAGTTACCTAACGTTGGGTATAACTGAGGTTATCCCTGTTCTCGCTTGTAAGTGGTTCAAATTTGATGTGTTGAAGATTTTAATTTAAACTTTAATTTGATTATATTTAAGGTTTTACATTTAGTAAATGTAAAACTGGCATTAATGTGGAGTAATAAGATGAAATACAGTGACATAAGTGCAGAAATGTGTACAAAGTGATTAGGTTGCACAGTATAGGCCGAGCTGAAAATCAGCACTATGATATTTTTGTAACTAAATGTCCGCTGTTAGTAAAGAAGGGAGGGAAAAACATTTTCATCCAAAAACCTGAAGATCATGCTTAAGTGATCATGGTATTCTGTAGAAATGTTTAAGAACAAACTAGCAGTTCTTCCTTTAACTTCGACCTCAATTTTGTAGTCCACAAATGAGATTTCAGTATTTAGATTAATGTCAGAGTTATCATCTAATTGTTTATGACCGGTCGTGTGGTTATGGGTGAAAGCCAGAAGAGAGGTAACATAGTTCTTCTTTGAGAAGAACTAAATGTGATAGGTGCCTGTCAAATGCAAGTCAAAACTCAAGAAGTTTTGCTATTTCATCAGATTTTTGCTAATTGGTTTTCATGCTGTACTTTTAGGCAAGAATATGACTTCAAAAAGGAAATTGAGGGAGGAGTGGGAGAGCCTATTTCACTATGTGACGGAAGAAGTCCGATGTCTCATGGCATATGGTAGAATTTATTAATGGGGCCAGTGTTCCTTGCTCCATGTTAGCTTGCTATTTGAGTTTAAATGCAGCATCAGTGAAACAGTTGTCATGAGATCCAGTGGCTGCTTGATCCAAAATGCACCATATCCGTTATATACCATGATGAAATTGCATGTCACAGTCGTCAAGTTCTGCAGTATCTAGTCTGTTGCATTTAGAATAGGTAGTGGTTGTATAATGTTTAATTTGCAGTTAAACAAGGAAGCTTTAGTATTGCTTGTACAAATTTGAGGGAAAATTAGAACTTCAAACATGTCAGCATCATTGGTTTGTCACAATTATCAGACAATTTTTTTGCTTTAGGAGCATCAATCCGGTAGTGACTATATGACTTTGTTAACTCAAGGTCTGACATAATTAACATCTGTTTGCAGTGGTGATGTATCTGTATTGGTTCCACGATATTAGAGAAACAAGGTGGGTGAAGCAATATATTTTATTGGGCAAACATTTTGTTGGTGACAGATGCAAGCTTTTAAGCTTACTTAGAGTTCCTCAGGTCTGGAAAAGAGCAGTGTCGCAGCTAAGTACAAGGTGGAACAGATTGTTTAGTGTAAGTAATTAACACTTATCTGTTATGGAAGGGTCTGGTGCTGCTTTGAGTTGGGGCTCAATGGGGGGGCTTGCTTAGGATGATGAAGTTGGAAGGTTGTTTTGAGAGCTAGGTGAGGTGATTCAGGAAAACATTTATTTCAGGATGCGGCCCCTAACTGCATGGGCTGGAGATTGGGCTCTGAACCAGACTGAACCACAACTTCAAAGCGCTGTCTACCACTATTTTTTTTAGAGCACTAGTGCAAACCTCGCTAGCCTGAGCCTGACCCTGGGTGGGAGGTTTACTCCAGAATACTATCTCGACATCGTCTCTGTGTGTGAAATGCTAGTGCAGATTAATGCACCTTGTCCATGAGCCCTTGAATGAACTATTGATCCACTGTGGATCTGTAACATTTTAAAGGTGGGGAAAAAAACTCTGTAAACAAAATGACAAATGTTTCCATTGCCAATCAGAAACTGTTAGACTAGCCTACTTTGTAAATTTCAGTTATATTTTGAAAACATATTGCCTGTGTTTCTTTCTGGACTTCAAAATCTTTCCAAATTCTAAAAGCAGAATGTCCATTGGCACTTCAGTGAAAGATGCATGCACATGTTTTCAATATCATAAAGACGCTTCCAAATCAGAAACCTAATTTGACTGAAAAATCTGTGGAATCATAATTGAAAAATTAAATCTCTAAACATTTCTCTCTTTGTTTCTTGCTCTGTAGGACTTAAAGAAAGCAGGTTTGCTTATTTTTGCTAACAAACAGGATGTTAAAGAGTGCATGACGATAGCTGAAATATCCCAGTTTCTGAAGCTAACTTCAGTTAAAGATCACCAATGGCATATCCAAGCATGCTGTGCTCTAACTGGCGAAGGGTAAGAATTCTTGGGAATACTTTCTGAATCATTTTTGTACCTCTGTTGTGGTTTACATACATCGCCTTGGCAACACTGAAAATGATATCCTTTTAATGCAGGGCCCTAAGAAGAATTCATTTTTAAATTCAGCAACGTATAGAACATTCAGGAAAAACAAAGACCTGCCCCAGAGATCTAGTATCACTGGGAAATAACTGTCATGTATTGTGAAGAGATACTGTTCATTATATGCATGGGTTGTTTTGCTTTTTAAAAATTGTAACTCACCTCACTAATCTTGTTTTTAAAGCACACAGAAGTGGCAGTTATGTGGCAGGTTACAGTGAAAAGCAGATATGTCTGTGTTACAGAGAACACATGCTCGCTTCTGTGAACCAGGGAGTTAAAAAACCTTTATCTATTTTTCTGAGATTGTAACTGAAATAAGCAAAATATACTGGAGAGAGGCCAAGGTGACTTGAAGATAAATTTTAATGCCAAGTCTCCAAATTGACACTAGTAATTTACTTCAAAATAAATTCAAAAAGAACATTTAGAATCTAACACTGTCAATTGAGTGCATTAATATTCGAGATTATTTGGGAGAATTTTAGTGGTATCCTGAATGGTAATGAAACATGGAGCTTTTCTTCTCTAGGTTGTATAGTAACGTCTAGGTCAGATGGAATTTAAGTTGGCTCAGTAATCTAGTTTCTTGTTAACATCATATAAGCCACAACCTGACTGATACTCTTGGAAGTCAGCAGAGCAATGATGGTTCAGATGGGTACAGAGATTGACTTGACCCTAGATCTGGTCACATCAGGTCAGTTTGGTGACAGATTTAGGCTTGGTAAAATTCGTTTTTTTACTTTATCATTTTGAGGGATAATATCTATGTTTATTTTTAAGTTTATTTTTGTTTCTATTTCTATGTATATTTTTGAAGAGTTCACAGTTGCAGTGAATTATGAGGGAGGTCAGGAGGTAATTATTTAATGACAAGGTCCCTCACCAAAGGCTCTTACGTAAATTAAGCTGCCATGGGATAAGAGGGAAGATCTTCTCATGGATTGAAAACTGGTTAAAAGACAGGGAACAAAGGGTAGGAATAAATGGAACTTTTTCAGAATGGAGAGGGGTAACTAGTGGTGTTCCCCAAGGGTCAGTCCTGGGACCGATCCTATTCAACTTATTTATAAATGATTTGGAGGAAGGGGTAAACAGTGATGTGGCAAAGTTTGCAGATGATACTAAACTGCTCAAAGTAGTAAGGACCAAAGCAGACTGTGAAGAACTTCAAAAAGATCTCACTAAACTAAGTGATTGGGCAACAAAATGGCAAATGAAATTTAATGTGGATAAATGTAAGTAATGCACATTGGAAAAAATAACCCCAACTATACATACAATATGATGGCTAATTTAGCTACAACCAATCAGGAAAAAGACCTGGGAGTCATTGTGGATAGTTCTCTGAAGGCATCCACGCAGTGTGCAGCGGCAGTCAAAAAAGCAAACAGGATGTTAGGAATCATTAAAAAAGGGATAGAGAATAAGTCGGAGAATATCTTATTGCCCTTATACAAATCTATGGTCCGCCCACATCTTGAATACTGCGTACAAATGTGGTCTCCTCATCTCAAAAAGGATATACTGGCACTAGAAAAGGTTCGGAGAAGGGCAACTAAAATGATTAGGGGTTTGGAACGGGTCCCATATGAAGAGAGATTAAGGAGGCTAGGACTTTTTAGCTTGGAAAAGAGGAGACTAAGGGGGGATATGATAGAGGTATATAAAATTATGAGTGGTGAGGAGGAAGTAGATAAGGAAAAGTTATTTACTTGTTCCCAAAATAGAAGAACTAGGGGCCACTCAATGAAATTGGCGTGCAGCAGGTTTAAAACAAATAAAAGGAAGTTCTTCTTCACACAGCGCACAGTCAACCTGTGGAACTCCTTACCTGAGGAGGCTGTGAAGGCTAGGACTATAACAGGGTTTAAAAGAGAGCTGGATAAATTCATGGAGGCTAAGTCCATAAATGGCTATTAGCCGGGATGGGTAATGAATGGTGTCCCTAGCCTCTGTCTGTCAGAGGGGGGTGATGGATGGCAGGAGAGAGATCGCTCGATCATACCTGTTAGGTTCACTCACTCCGGGGCACCTGGCATTGGCCACTGTCGGTAGACAGGATGCTGGGCTAGATGGACCTTTGGTCTGACTCAGTATGGCCTTCTTATGTTCTTATGTTCTTATGACAGTTGATGCTGAGATTCAAAAAGATTTTTAAAGCTGTATAACCATCAAAACACTAATCACCAATAGCACATCTCAAAATATGCAAAGAAAATATCCTTAAATCAAACTCTTTAAGTCCAAGTAGCATTTTTCTTACTTTGAATATCCGTAAATTTTGATCATTATTGATATTTTTCATTGGTTTGGGTATGTTTGGTGAAATCCACATTTGCCAACATTTAAAAATCTAATCCTTCCTTCTAAGCCTAGACACATTGTTAAGGGGTTGTTAGAAGTTTACAGTCTAACAACCCCTTTTTACAGTCTAGAAGTGTAGAAGTTTACAGTCTACACAACAGTCCTACTGTTGTGTAGATTGAAATGTTAAGGTTGCAGGACTTTCACAAGCACATGCTGTCTGAGTTATGACTAAAGTTACCATGACAGAATATTTGTAGGTTTTTTTGTTTATTTTTTATGCAAAAATACATATTTCAATTCTTTTATTTACAGATTGTGCCAAGGACTTGAATGGATGATGTCAAGACTTAAAATCAGATGATTTTTAATGACCTCTTTGCACCAACATTGCATACAAAAGTGCTGTACCTATGGATACCTTGGTTACCTATACCTATGGTAATCTGCAAAATTAATGGGTTAGGTGTATTTATAATAAACTGATTTCAACTTTATTTTCTACACACACATATTAAGACCACCTCTTTGAAAACAGATGAAGGCTCTAGTTTGTTTTCCCATTAGTTTCCTCTGAAGATAGGTTTAAAAACTGTTTGACATTCTTTGACATTCTTTTCAAGATAAAGCCACTCAGGACTGTGTGTGGTGAGTATGAAGTGAGAAGAAGAAATTTTTAACTTTACTTTTTATATTCCAATATAACCCTCTTAGTTGAAGATGTTGGCTCGTTATTCCAGTAAATTAGCAAGCAAATCAGTGGCATAGGTATTGACTTTCCAGTGTTTTTAAAAACTTGTTGGAATATGCTACAGATACAAAAATATTTTCTTCTATGTGTACTGTACATATTTGTGTATATTTATACCTCAAGTTTAGGTTAACTGAAATCTGTTCCAAGAAAAAGTGAATAACACTGAATCTCAGTGTACTGAGAATGGTACAAATGTTGAGATTGTTGACATGTCACAACTGCTTTTCCTTTGTTCTCTGTACTGCTCTAACCTTCACCAAATAATTGGTGCCCCATTTTCTGTATAAAGTGAAATCTCTTAAGACTATTGGTTTTTATGTTTCTCAGAGATATACTCTGCAAATAAGAATGATCACAAAAAGGGATAGTGTGTCTGAATGTGGATTTTATACTTTGTTCAGTATTGGCAGCTAACTGTAAAACTTTGCTGAAAGGTAAAGAATCCAAAAAGTTAGCATCCTCATTTTGTTGGATAAGACTATTCCAAAAAATGCTCGTGTTCTGCTCTGCTTTATGCCATCATGTTGAATATTTAGGATAGATTCTTATCTAGAGGATAAATAATAACCATTAGTAAAGGGAAAAGTCTTAGTTTTCCTTATGCAAAGAAGTGACCCAAAAAGTGTGCTTTAATGTGCTCACCAGAAATCTTGAACAGTCTATTTTATACTAATATATTTCCAGAGAAAGAGGATACTAACTGCTGATAATCCAAAATTGCTGAAGTAACTATCTGTGCATAAGAGGGAGTGGAAAGGATACACTATTCCACTGTAACTGATGCTTGATTCTGCTCCTATAGAAGTCCATGTGAAAACTCGGAATTAAATGTTGCATGTAAATGATGCTTCAGCATCATTATGCTGGGGGCCCAACTGAATGGTTATGATTCATAGAGGATATGCAAAGAACTATGGGAGTCATGACCTTCCTATATTGGTAAATGGGAGGAGTGTGGGGGTCCTGATATGGGAATAGTTGAGAAGCACTGGTGTAAAGGATTTTGGCTCTTCATGAGAATGACACTTGGGTGGTATGAAATGTTATTGGTATCATGAAATGTGTGCATAATCATAATCACAGATTTTAGTCTTATTCTGTACATGTGTATATTTAAGTAATATTGTAAAACTAGACAAGTTTAAGGACAAGACCATTTTAAAATTGGTTTAATTTTTAAGGCGGTTATGAACTCCTCTTTAGAAGATGAGGTTGTGAAACACATCCAGTTTCCATTTAATTTAGTTTATTTTATTTGTATACTACATTGTATTGATTAAAATGTTGACACAGTATTCAGGGGGACAATAATGAAGACCGCTTCAAAAGTGTGCATTTAACAGCTGAGTTGTCCCAAGTATGAAATGTAACTTTCTGATGTAGTCATAAAATCTCTTTTGCTAATTGGCTGATGAAGATTCTACTATGTCCAATTTTAAAATTCATACATGCATTTATTTACATAAAAGGCCTTCACAGAGATCAGTGTTATTACCTAACTGGTGTATTGCATAATGTGTAACTGTTTTAGGAAAAAAATAACAATGCAAAGATGGTTTCTTAATTTTATCTGCAGGTATTTTCAAGAAACAAAATTTGCATCCTTTGAACACAGAAATGAGTAACTTTAGCTTTCCTACTTTAACAAAAAATAAAATGCTGGACTTATGAATGTAGTTAATGTTAATCTTTGAGTACTGCAACTACTTTTTTCTAGATTTTTCTTTCATGCATGAAGTGCTGTATTCTTTTGTCGCTGTTGCTTTTCAATTTAAAAGGGTTTTTTTTATAAGATACAAATGACTCTTAACAGAATCTGAAACATAAAACAGTATTCATGTATGATTAAAAAAAAAATTTCTTGGCATTTGCTGTTCTTACCCTGTTCAAGTTTTTATGGCTTAAACTGTTTGTCTAATAAGTAGCATGGCTGAAGGGAATCCAAATATTTTTGTAAAAGCATGACTTATGTCACAATCAGGGTTTGGAGACCTTCTAATGCTTGGACTATCTTCCCTCTGCCAGGTGATAGAAATGGATGGTTTCCCTATCTCAATGCACTAGCCAAGTATCCATGTGCTTTATTATTTGTGTTAAAGTAATGGCAGGAGGTCCTCATCGGGTCAGTATCTAATTGCATGTGCAGGGCACAACATTCACACTCAATAAATTGTTCCAGGCCCCGAGGTGTTTATAGTCTAATCAACCATATACAATCTGATGGGCTTTGAGCAGTCGTGGAGCCTTAACTAAGGGTAAACGAGATAATCCGCCCACTTCTTCCTGCAGTCTTCAATGTTGCACATGTGTGGTTTAGGTTTAATCTTACTTTTAAAACTAATGGTGATCCCATTTAAACAGAAAAGAGAAAGCAGGGTTGCCTTTCTCCTATAGTCAGGGCCTGTGTTGTTTAATATGTATGTGACTTCACCAGCATTATATGTTTGAAGTATTGTTGATCTATAAACTGGTAATCAACAGGAGAATATGTATGACACTGATATGAATCATGTGTTTATTCTTAAATCAAATTAATCAGCTGATTATCACTATCTATTGCTTATGATATTTCATTGCACTTTTAGAATGCGGATTTTTTTTCAGGGGAAATTGAGATAATCTTGAAGATGTAAGCAGGTAGTATTGTGTAGTAGTTTAGAGTACAGAACCGGGGGTAGGAGATTTGGTTTTTGATCCTGCTGACCCTGGGTGATTCATTAATCTTTCTTTTGTTTCCATAGCAGTTACCATACCTGCCTCTTGTGAGGCTTCATTAAAGTTTTATCAAGTGCTCAGATTTAAGACACTATACTAAGTCACAGTACTTCATTTGTGCTGCTCTTGATAATAATCTGGAGTTCCATCTTGACATAGAATCTCAGAGTTGGAAGGGACCTCAGGAGATCATCTAGTCCAACCCCCTGCTCAAAGCAGGACTAATCCCTGTTTTTGGCCTATATACCTAAATGGCACCCTCAATGATTGAACTCATAACTCTGGGTTTAGCAGGCCAATGTTCAAACCACTGAGCTATTCCTCCATCTTCTCCTCATTGTTCTTGCCTTTTATACACATATAAGCTTAATTCCCACTTGAAATGTAGTCCTATACTGCCTTCATTCAATACATAACTCCCACTGAGATCAGTGCCAATTGAGGGTAGTATATGGTCTTTGGTACACAGTTTGGGAATGTGATGGGTTTTGTTTTTTTTCCCCCCAGTTTCTTTTTTTTTTTTTTTTTAAGTTCATGTGTACCTCAAAATGAATTTAATATTGAAAGGTTTGCATTTGAGTTGTGAATATCCATCTATGGAAAAACTAAAAAGTATACTCGATGAATAATTTGTGATATGCTCTAATTGCCACTAGTATCCTGAAAAATTAAATAACTCTTAAATAAACAAGTTACTAGGAGACTTAGAATGTAGAATTTTGGAGACTAGCTCAGCAATACATGCAGACAGCTAGCCTCATAATTTTCATTGTATTGCAGGAAAACATGGTAGCTAAATTCCTATGCATTATGCTGAAAAAAATATTCCTAATTGTGCATTCCTGCTAGATGTATTTGATAGACACCTACCACAGTCTATGGAGCCTAAAACTTTCTAACTAGTAATTTATTTTTCCTTATTCCATGTATTACCTCTTCTAGTTAGTTTGTGTATACCATGTTATATACACGCATCTAGCTATGTGAACACAAGTAGTGTTGTCCCCTCCTCCCTCCCAGTTTAATCTATACTTGATGACTAATTTACATTTTTTTTGCACAATATTCAGACCCTTCTATACCCATACATTCTAAACAGTTCAGTTTCCCACAATTATCAGTTGCTGTTTAGATGTGAAGCTTATCTTTTGGGAGGGAGGGTAACTTACTCTCTTAATAATAGATCAGCTCCAGAGTATAGGAAACTGGGTTCCGATAACATTTAAGGGTATGACTTAAACCCAGAAAGTAAGGAAATTATGGTAAGAGACGACTTAGGCCCTCCAAGTATTCCTTCATATAAAGGCATTTAAGTGGATTTTTTTTTAATTGGCATTACCTTTGCAACTGTCAAACCAAATGTATGTCTGGAAAGCAGTTTTTCAGAGAATCCATTCAAATCAATGTAATATCAAGCCTTGAGATGATGCATCATTCAGTGTTGTAAGTTAAGTATGGTATAGTACTGAATAAAGACAGGAAATAATTAGAGACTGAAGATATTCTCTGCATATTGTAATGAGGTATGCAATATTGCAAAGGTGACTTGTATATCATAATTACAGAGATGAGAAAATGCATTTAATGTACATATCTGAAAAAGTGGTTATAAAGCAGTAAAAAAAAAAAGTGCAGCGAAAAGTCATTAGAAAAGAATTGTGTCCTTGCCTTATTGGGATTTACAAGTTGATTATTTTTATTAACATATCTAGTGTACAGAATGTTCTTATCTGCATGCAAGTGGTTTTTTTTTGGTTTTTTTTTTTGAAGAAAGTTTACATTGCCCTGTAAATGGCACTTCTGTGTAGTTGTGCATTATAAGACAACTTTTAGTGCACATACACAGGGTTTTTTTGAGTGTCCTTTATGATTTTAAATTTGAAGATATAATTTGTACTGAATTAATTTGAAAAGGCTGTTTCACTCAATAGACTGTAAATGATTTTCATGCTGCTCTTGTTGAAACAGTTTCTGAACAAAACGCTGCGGAAATAGAGTGGTTGGCAGTGAAGGCGAAGGGAGGATTATTCTCCTACAAAGGAGTTCACAGAAGGAAAAAGTGGGAGAGCCACTGCTTGAACTGTTGTTTATGGTCAATAAATTTTAAGATGTACATGGTGGGTTAATAACTGTTTGGGCCATTTTAAACTCTAGTATGTTTTAAAAAAAAAGTGTTTAAACATGTGTGGTTGTTTACTACTTAAATTGTCTTTAAAATTCTGTCTAAATTGACTGACAGAAATAATGTGCGTAGGCCTTGTTACAAATTGGAAGTTTGGGGAATACAAATCCTTAAACTAATGTGTTTTTGCTTTGTGATAATTTTTTAAAATTGCAGTTAATTCAATCTCCTTTAGCTAAAATTCTGTTTACATTTTTGTATCAAATCCTTCTTAGATTGATGAAGACAGCCAGTTTGGAGGTGGGCAGACCCTCCTATGCCTCTTGTATGCCATGTCTGGACCTCAGACTAATGATACTGCTTTTGGCCAAATTGCATTCATCTGTTCTACACTCCTCCCTGACTCAGCTGTTTCTGGAATACCTACTTGCTCCCCTAACTTCACAGTGGAGCTAAGTCAGTGGAGTTCGCTTGTTGCTTTCTTTACACTTTACCTAAAACTAAGCTCTATTCATTTCCTCCATTTAGCCCAATTCTTTTTTAGTACAATTAGGTACTTAGGGCAAAATTCATGTCACCTGCACAAAGCTGGAGTTATCCGCTTTCTATGCAGAGGGAATGTAGAGAGGCTAGGGGACATGAGATCCAGAAAGGGGTCAGTTAAGTAAATGGCAACTTTTAGTTAGTTGTGTGGATCTGCAAAAATGCAACTAATAGGGCCCCTTGCCTTCATCCTGGCTTCTTGTGCCATCTGGTGGAGGGCAGTAGTGGGGTTTAAGGTGAGTAGACTAAGGGCTGGTCTTCACTACGGGGGGGGGGGGGGGGAGGGAGGGCGGATCGACGGCAGATACGCAACTTCAGCTATGTGAATCATGTAGCTGAAGTCTGCGTATCTCCAGCCGACTTACCTGCCGTCCTCATGGCGGCGGCGGGCGGCGGCGCGCTCCCCCGTCAACTCCAGCTTGTGCCTCTCGGCGAGCTGGAGTTCCAGAGTCGACGGAGGCGCCGCGGGCTATTTGATTTCTCGCATCTTCACCAGACGCAAGAAATCGACCGCTAATGGATTGATTGCTACCTGCCGATCCAGTGGGTAGTGAAGACAAGCCCTATGTCCCCTATATGCTGTATGTAGAAGTCTTTTTTGTTTCTTGCTTGTACTTCAGTTGAGATGCTCTGGCTTGAACCTGTATTTTGGCCTTTAAGAACCTGGAGCTGCTCAAAACACATACAGAGTATCAGAGAGAAGAGCAGATTGGGGAAGGAGGAGAGTGTTTTGTGCATGTGAACTCCACCCCAACCTTCCTTCCTATGCATCTCCTGTCATGAATCTTTGGCCTCTATCAGTTTTGTCATCTGATCGTCCGTTAGAACATTAAATGATGTAAGTGAGAGACCCTATCCCTGACATACTTCTGATTCTATGGAAAATTAGTTTTGTAATACATCAGTAACTATTTGTAGAAATGTGGAATGTTGCTTTTTCACTCTAAATATTGACCCTCATACAGCTAAATGTACCAATGGCACGGTGTCTCCTTTAGGAGCTCCTAAGTGGTGCAGTGGATCTACACTGGTACTCTAGATTGTGGGTGAAAATTGCCCTAAATATGATACTCTCACTCATACTAAACTCCTTTTGTTTTTTAATATTGATTTGATAATTTGTCTTCTCAGCTTGAAGCAGCAACATTGGAACATTTCTATATCTGTAGCGTGGGAGGTGATGAAAACCATAATTTCAATACAAATTATTTTAATGTTAGTGTTTTTCAAATAAAGATGTTTATGTATTAGCTTCTCAGCCCAGGAACTTTTCCTTGAATGTAAATCACCTAGCATTCTTTTCTTTGCTTGTCAGTGGATCGCTACAGCATATAAAATAAGTGGATTTCTTGAAGCTTTTTCACATTGATTTGTCTGTGTTTGTTCTGAGTGCCTTCATTTTCATTAATTTATGCATAAAATGTCTATGAATAAATATTGTCATTGATAAATAACTGCACCCATTTCACTTCTACATCCAAAACCACATTTTTGTAGCACCCCCTTCTTCCCCTCCTCCTCAATGAGCTTTACGTAGAACATTAATAGGTTTTGTTTGAATTAAGAGAGCAAAATAATTTGCCCTTGTTTAATTTCTGCCAGTGTGTGTAGTTTAAGCAATCAGTTCCTCTCTGCATACCTACCAATTTGGTACAGTAATAAGAATTTTAGATCAGTTGGAAGTCCATTGGCGAAGTAGTACCACATGAACGCTTTCTAACCAAATTTTAAATGGGGATTTGAAAGATATGTACAGCTACAGAAGTTGGTCCAGCTTGTGTGTCTAATATCCTGGGATCAACATGGTTACAACTATTCTTCAGTGTTTAGCTTTGTCCTTAGCAGTGTTAAATTATGGTCAGTCAATGGGAGAGATGCTGATTTGTAAAAAGTGATGGATTGGTCTGGAGCTCACTTTCCACGATATCTTCCAACAAAATAAAAAATGAAAGGTAAAGTGGCTCATTGTATGTGTTGTCATTTTACAAATAAGAGAACTGCATTGTTGGTAACTATCCTACTCTAAAGTGTGGAGTTTCTGAGGCTTTGAAAAATATTCAGTTCAGTATAAGGTATGGAAAAAACTAAAAACTTTAGCCTCTCTATGGGCTGTAAATTGCTTCTGGTTTTCTGACAGTTTCATAAATACTGTATTAATAAAATTATAAACTATTAATTGATGTGTGAATCAAATTAGTAAAAGTTGCTGATGTTGGAAGTGTACTACAATATAAGTGTTATATCAATGTTTACCTGACCGACTGTGAGGGTCACTTTTTTTTGCATCAAGCTGTTGAACCTATTCTAGAGGAAATATGAATGATTTTTGGAGATTTAAAATAGTCCAACTTCTGCTTTACTGATAATGGTAAACCTTTACAAAAACCGTATTAATTATTTTTACAGAGTAGTGTTTTCTTTTGTGGTATATTTTTGAGTATTTTTTTTTTTCGTTTTTGTAATTTCTAAAGGCTTAAAGCTTCTGTAACTTTTTGAATTTGTTTCATTCGTAGCAGGTTTTGCATAAGTATACTATCTGCATATGAAATAGACATTAACCCTTAACTATTTTTGGTACTTTGGTTAATGTCAATAAATTGTCACTTTAATACTTATATCCTACCTCCTGTACCCATTTCATGTATCTCAGACATTTTTAATATTCATGAAGAAATATCTACCCACAGTTCAATTGTATTGCATATAACTATTTGGGATTTTTTTCTCCACTATCATCTTTGTATAGGTTTGTTACAGCAATTCAGATCCTATGTGTATAATGTTATTGAATGCAGAATTTACCAGCAGATGGGTTGCCTTTAAATATGGCTTGAAATTTTTACTGTTATTAATTAGGTAGTATTTACTTCAGAAGAAAAGATTTGCAAGCTCCCAAAAGCAGTACAGGGTTCCTGAAATAAGTCAGGTCACTTGGAGACCATCAGCTAGTCTCTGTTTTGGTAAAGCACAAAGCCATGAGCTGCTGAGGCTTAGAATCTTTCCTCCCACTCTGATTTGTTGCTCTCCAATGTCTCACTGGAGTGAAGTTTTTTTCTCCCCTCCCAACACATCTATGAGGAAGCAAAGGCAGTTGCTCTTACTGGGGTGTTTTGAAAGGAGGAAGAGAGAATTCTTGACTGATAACCAGCCCCTATTTTCTTCAAGAATGCATCCGCCTTCCTGAACCTTCCTACAGCAATTGTTTGGAATAGAGGTGTGGAATACATATACGTCATTCTCTGTACCTGCTTACCTCCTCCATGACAGTTTTGGGAAGAGTAGGACTAGCAGAACTCCTGCAGTAAATGCTGCCTCTCCTATTTGAGGTAACTTCCTATTGCTTTGATTCTGCCTCTCTCTCTCTCTCTCTCGCACAGGGGTGGGCAACCTTTTTTTTCTTTTTCTTTTTCTTTTTTTCTGCCTAAGGACCACATCTGGGTTGCAAAATTGTATGAAGGCTGTGCCTTCCCAAATAGCCTGGCCCCTGCCCCCTATCTGAGCCCCGACCCATCAAAATCTCTTCTCCTCCCCTCCCCTGCTCCTTCTCGCCTGACCACACCCTTCAGAGATTCCCCAGGACCCCCCCCCTCCCCCCATCCCATACCTACCCCAACCTCTATCCACACTCCCACGCCCTCTACAGACCACAGGACTCCTACGTCTATCCAACACCCATCCCCTGACCACCACTCCCCCAGAACTTCTGCTCCATCCAACTGGTCCCTGTCCACTGACTGTCCCCTGGGACTCCCTGAACTTTATCGAACCCCCCTCCCCAGCCCCCTTACCATGCCCCTCAGAGCAGTATGGCTGGCAGCCGCACGGAGCCAGACACTGCCCTGCAGGAGCTCACAGAGTTAAGGGGCTGGGCAGGACAGTCCTGCAGGCCGGATGTGGCTGGCGGGTCGTAGTTTGCCCACCCATGCTCTAGCATCTGGTAGAACTATTGAATTAAATGCAAGCTCCTGAAGAACAAGGTACAACTCATGAGTTAAGTGGAAGGAGTGTCTTCTTACCTTTATCCAAGGGGGAGAAAGATACAGGGAGCACCTTTTAATCTCAAAAAAAGGATTTTAATAAGCATTCGACCAAAGTTCAGTGAAGGTTCCCATCCACTAAAGTAGGCACTCCTAACTGTTTGTTTTGGTTTTGTTTAGCATGTAGCTTTTATTAATCCAAAGGGCTGTTTTGGTACTGCATTGAGCCCGACTTTCTATATGAGACAGCAGCTGTTTACATAAACTTCATACTTTAGTTGAGTACATTCTGTTTTATTTTTTGCAAATATATAGAGCCCCATATCCAGATTAAATGAAGCATTTAGGCCTAGAGGAATAGGGCTGCTGGCTTGCAAGTACTGTCTCTTTACTGTATAATGAAAGTTCGTATGAGGGAGGCTGACAAAATTCAAAAACTCCAGTGTTCTTTAAGGCATATGCTCTAGTAAAATAGACTTCTTTTAAAGGGTAAGTTAAAATAAGACCATGAAGTAGTCCCCTTACTTTTAGAATGTGACTTGATGTGAGAGTGTGACAGGATTTAACCTCACACTGACACTAAAAGAGCTGGAGAGCTTAATTAAGGTACTGGCTTGCAGCTGGAGGGTTAGCCAGACTCCATGTAGATCAAGCCCACCTGGGGAAAGAAGCCCAGATGAGAAGGAAACTGCAGAGAGAGAGGAAGAACTCTGCAATCCCTCTGGTCACTAGAGAGTATCGGCCTCAAGAGACGCAGATGTCAAGTAAGCCCATGGAAGTCCTGTAAGAAAGTGCCTGAAGGAAGGCCAAGGTAGGGAGAAATCCTGGGAGGCAGTGAGGAGTCTCAGAGCAGACTTTTTAACTGCTCACTGAATGGTTTCTGGACAATCTCTGCCCCATTTGGTTGCGATGTCCTTTAAAATAAAGTACCATTTCCTTATCAATGTGTTTTAAATGCAAGGAAAACTCAAAATGAGTATTTATTAGAACTATTTCATCTGATTTATATGAAAATATGCTCCGTTACTCTGCACTTTTTGGGTTCTACAGCACTGTTTTTAAGAGGCACAGAACTTGCAGGCATGGGGGTGGTTAAGAAGGCTTTAGGCCACCTTTAATCCCTGGAGTCTTGTTCAGGCTTCTTGTACAGTGGGGTAAATGCATACTAAGAGGGTGTGATTTCTGAACTACACTAATGTGTTATGCACTTTCACATTCGAAACAGTGTTTGAAACCAAAACAAAAGGTTCTCTAATGTGCTTTATCAGCACTGTCTACACAGACCAATTAATGTGCTGTGTGTTGGTGTGCTTTAGAAATCACGCCCCCCTCCCTCCCCCCCAGAGCATGTTACTCCACCATGTGGATAAGCTCTGAGTTACTCCAGCCTCCCTGGGCTGCATTAGACACCTCCGTTTTCTTCAATATCTTCAGTGCTGTGACCCTGTCCTTGACACCCTCTCCCCTTCCAGCCTCACCTGTGGCATGGCCCCTAGCCCCGGGCTTATGAGAGAGGAAAAGACATAGCTGCCTCCTTTGCTGGGGGATTCCTGTGTCATATGAGGTTGTTAGAGCTCTTTAACCTGGCTGAAAGAGTCCAGCGTTGGGGATTTTACCCATAACATTTACTTTCCTAGTGGTGTATATTATATTAACATTACTCTGCTGTTTTAGGAGAGTTACTGGTTATAAACCCTCTGTGGTAATGAAATTCAGTGTTGATGAACACAAGGTAATGAACAATACAAGTAACAATCTGAACTAGTCATACACATTTAGTTAATTTAGATCCCAACAACCCTCAGGAAAAAGACTTGTATTACCATAGATTCTCAACAAATTCCACTGTTCAATTCATAGCAATGCACACTCACCCCCCCCCCCCCAAAAAAAAAAACCCAATCAAACAAATACAATGTTAGGATGCAGAAAGAATGGGATAGAAAAGTTGAGTGGAAATATATTTACCATTACTTAAATCAGGGGTCTCAAACATGCGGCCCGGGGGCCACATGCGGCCCGCAAAGCTTCCTGGTGCCCCCCCCCCCAGTCCCCCCATAGCAGTTTGCAGGACGGAGGGGCCAGAAGTGGAGGCTTCTCTGCTGCCTGGCTGGGCCACGTGTGTTTCTAGCTCTGGACTTCCTAGATTGCTCTTGCTTTGTTTGCCAAACAGCTGTTGGTGGTGCCTAGCGCTTTCCAGGAGGGAATGGGGAGCTGCGTGCTCAGAGGAGGAGGTGGGGCAGGGGTGGGACCTCTTGGAAGGGGTGGAGTGGGGGCGGAGCCGGGGCAGCAAGGGCGGGGTGTGTGTCAGTGGTGCGTCCCTCGGGCCAGTGCACTAGTCCTCATGGAAGGGGTGGAGTGGGGGCGGAGCCGGGGCAGCGAGGGTGTGTGTGTGTGTCAGTGGTGCGGCCCTCGAGCCAGTGCACTAGTCCTCATGCGGCCCTCGTGGTCATTTGCGTTTGAGACCCCTGACTTAAATCAATGCTATTCCCTCACTCCACATCTGAATTTGGCAACCCCCATTTTAAAAACAAAAAGTACAAGTAAAGATGGTTGATTAAAAATTATTAGTCACCTGGAAAGTCTTCTACATTGAGAGAGGAATGGTGTAAAATTAGGGCTGTGTAATTTAGACAGTAGGCAAATAAGAAAGGACATGATAGAGGAGAGCAAATGGTATAAGAAACTAAACTATGTGAAAGGCCCAGCAACTGTGCCTGAAGGTAGCAGCTTTAAAATTGATCAGAAGGAATCCACTCTTTGTGCAATGTATTAACCTTTGGATTTGTAGCCACATGATATAATTGAGGCAAACAGTTTAGACTTCAGATAGGATTAAATATATGGACAACATCAATAGCTACATTAGTGAGAACTTGTTAAAAGTCCTTATGCTTCAGTGCATAAACAAGCCACTAGGTAATAGGGTCAGGAGATCCAGATTATTCAATAGTGTCCAATATGGGATTGAGGTACCTTGCTCAGATGCAAAAAATACTTGATACTGTTTGAGATAGGAGACTAAAACTAGTAGTCTGATTTTGATATGGCATTGCAATTCTGAAGTTATCAGCTAGAGTAGTGGTTCTCAGCCAATGGATTGCAACACCTGGGGCATGTGTGTATCATGAAAGGCAATCAAGAAGGTCACCAGGCACTGAACATTTTATTACAATCTAAAGCAAAGAAAATATCCCTCCCCAATTCCCCCCCCCCACACACACACACACTCTTTACCTGTCAAGGATTCTCCATCAACCTTTTGAAACACACAAATTATGTAGGCTTATATTTTTTTAATCGCTGTGACACTAACTCTTACGGTAAACATAAGGTGGGATCATGAAAATTTTTGACTTTGAATAAAGGGTCACCAACCTGCAAAGGTTGAGAAATGCTAGACTAGAGCATAGCTAACAAAATCCATAAATCATTTCTGGTTTCAAAAAAAACAAAGGCATTTTATAACAGTGCAGTAAAGATTGTTGATAAGAGGACTGAGAACCAGGACGTGACTTTTTCTGAACAAATGTTTTGTTTTTTTTAATTATCAAAAATATCAAAGCTACAACTTGTTACTTTTACTTTTTATTTAAATCTTTCCTTAGGATTGGGCTTCCTTTATTTATTTGGATGCAAGCTCATAGGCATAACTGTATGTAATCTGATGAAAAGTGAGGTGACGTGGAGGCATAATCAAATCATACCCATCTGTCCAATAGTTAAATCTTGCTGTTCCCAAAAGAAAACTGAGAAATGCCTGAGCACCAAGCAGTTCCTCTGTTTGAAGTAGAGGGATTGATGCAGTGAGAGTTCCCCCTCCAGTTCCAAAGGTAAAGGAGAGATTTGGCAAATGCTGCCCTACCAAGCCTGGGAGAGGAGGCAGATACTCTCCCTTATATTTTATCAGAGGAGCGGGAGCTGGGCTCCCCTTGCTTAAAAGCAAATTGCTTATTAGTCTTCTGTGAGATCTCTGCCGAATGGTATGTCTACATGTAAACTGCAACAGAGGCACTGCTGCAGCTGCACCACTGTAGCACTTCAGCGAAGACATTACCTCACAGAGAGGCAGTAGCAGAGGTGGAAGTAAGCCGGTGACCGGTCCGCCCTAGTATGGCGTACTGGCAAGAGCTGGTGGACCGTACCGGGATGGATCGGCTTCCCCAGAGGGCAATTTAAAGGGCCTGGGGCTCCCAGCAGTGGCCACCAGAGCCCTGATGCTGGAGTCCTGGGGAAGTGGTGGCAGGGCTCGGGTGACGATTTAAAGGTCCTGGGGTGCCTGCCGCAGCTACCAACATGGGCCCTGTAACGTGCCACGGAGCCCCGCCGCCATTACCCCAGGACTCTGGGGATGATTTAAAGGGCCCAGGGTGGTAGTGGCAGCAAGATCCCAGGGCACTTTAAATCGCCACCTAAGCCCCGCTGCTGGAGCCCTGGTGTAGTAGCAGCAGGGCTCCAGTGGTGATTTAAAGGGCCAGGGGCTCCTGGCTGCCGCTACTGCTGTGGAGCCCTGGGCTCTTTAAAGCTCCGCCAGAGCCTGGGGCCCTGGCTAGCAGTGGCAGCCAGGAGCCCCTGAGGCTCCGATGGTGATTTAAAGTGCCTGGAGCTCTGCTGCAGTAATGGCAGCTGGAGCCCCAGACCCTTTAAATCACCCCCTAGCCCCAGGGCTCCCAGCCACCTCTGCACCTGGTAGCTCCCAGGGGTAGCTCCTGCACCTGGTAGCTCCGAGGCTTCCAGCTGCTGTTACCACAGCCCCAGGCCCTTTAAATTCTGATTTAAAGCGCCTGGGGATTTAAAGGCCCCGCCTCTTCTGGTTGAGGCTACGCTTCTTTTGGTTGAGGCCCCACCCCCTGCTCAGGACTCCAGAGTACTGGTAAGTCCTTTGTTACTTTCACCCCTGGGAGGTAGGTAGGTCAATGGGAGAATTCTCCTGTCAACCCAGCATTCTCTACACCAGGAGTTAAACCAACCTAACGATTGCTCAGGGGTGTGGATTTACTCTCCTGAGCAACATAGTTATTGCAACCTAATTTCCTAGTGTAGACCGGGCCTTAGTGTCCACATCTGTAAAAGTGTGATGATACCTCACAGGTGTACTGAGAGCATTAATTAAAAGAAATTGTTAATTTGAACTTTCTGAAACTGACTAATCTAAATGTCCTGGTTCTCCCACAGTAGGTCCTGACTTTAAAAAAAAAAATTCCTTTACAAAACATTACAGGTTTTTGTGCATCATATTGATGTTTATAAGGATCTTAGCAGCAACAACCATGCTTGTGCTAATGTCTCTTCCCTGGTACACAGCTGCCTCTTCAGCTTCAGATTTGGCACAGATGTTACCAGTAAGCGCCTACTAGCAGGGTCTGGGGAAGAGCTTGTGTGTGAACTATTCTTTCCCGTTCAGGTGTTTATATTGTACCCATTGCTATGGAATCTGAGCATAAGATTAAAGGTATGCTGCTAGTGCAAGAGAAAGGAAGTGCAAGTGGTCAATGTGTAAAAGCCCTTATGAGATTGGCTATGTGAAAATGTTTTGTAAGTTTTCATTTATAATAAATTTAGGGCTCACTTTAGAAGTATCAAATCTGCACAAAAAGATACTCTCAAGTTGAAGACCTTCTGATATATGTGAAACATGACGATGGTGCTATACTAGGGCTTGTCTTCACTTGAGCCGGCAGGGATCGATCTTTTGGTGATCGATTTATCACGTCTCGTTAAGACGCGATAAATCGACCACCAGCGGCTCCCCCGTCGACTCCGGAAGTTCAGCTCGTGAAGAGGCACAAGCTGGAGTCGATGGGGGACCGCGCCGCCGACCGCTACCGCCGTGAGGATGGGAGGTAAGTCGGCTGTAGAGACGTCTATTTCAGCTACATTGTGTTTAAACTTTTTGGCAGTGGTAAACAAAATCCAATTGTGGATGGTGAATCATAATGCAAATAGCTCTGTAAACATCCCATGAGAAGAACTTTCTGTCTGCTGATAAACTGTTGTAGTTACCAAACACCACTTAAAAAGAGAAGTTCACATCATTTATTAAAGGTGACCTGTAAAGGGAAAAAAATGGATTTGAGCCCTCTTTTGCTACTTCATGATATATAAAGGAGGTCTGAAAAGTTCTTAATTTTTTTCCCATGCATTCTATGAATATAAATTCTTCTTGTCTCTGTTTTTGTTGGAGGAATCATTTGATGATTCAGAAACTTAGATTGGTAATTTTCTTAGCCCATAATTGAAATGAGTTGACGTACTGCCCCCTTAACACACAGCCTTTCTCCACAGATGTGTTAGCTAAAAGAGTTTTGAACAGTCTGTCTAAAACTGAATGAGAAAGTTTAAATCTACTGTCTCAAATCATCCATAGTCTTTCAGAGTAGACAGTAGTTGTATTACTAATGTAAAACAACCAGCAGGGGGAGAGGCAGAAGGAGGAGTTAATGAAAATGTGCCAGGTCTGTCTTTACAGATGAGAAAAAAGCACAAGTTGCTTGTTTTTCTTCAGGGTTCTCTTTTAAACATACTGCCCTAGCTTTCTTCTTTCATGCAAGTTGAAAATAGAAGTTTTGATTTTGTGTGGATACTAGTTCCATTAATACATTATTTGGAATAGAATTTCAGCATTTCTTTATGCATTAATAAAAATGTTCAATATACAAAGGAACATTTAATATTTCTCAATCCTATTGTTTTGTGTAACATAACTGGAAAAATGAGCCATAAGGGTTTAGTTACAACTGCACCAATAGCTATGACTTTGTGTTATCCTACATGATGTGGTGGCTTTTCAATGTTATGTGGTTTGTTTAATTTTTTTCATTAATATTAAAATGACCTCTGCAACTTACTATTACCATTTCGTAAGGAGGACTGGTTTGGAATACTGCTTCATACACTATAGCCCTCCAAATATGATGTCTTACTTTAAAAGGGGATTTTTTTCCTCCATGTAACAAAAAACAAGTGATTTTACAAATACCATAGCATGGGATTTTTCATGTAATAATGAAACTCCAGCTTCTGGAAGAAATTCTACAGCCCGGGGGACAGGGTGTGTGTGTATGGGGGAAGGGTCAGGCTGAATGGTCGTGGTACTCTTTTCTCGCCTTGGAATTTGTAAATCCCTCTGTTCATTCCCTTAGTTTGTGGGATATGGGGAGAACAGGACTGCCTGCGTTGCCCTCCACAGGTTCATAGCAATTGCAGCTCTGCATTGAGGTAATGTCTGTAATCAAATCAAACGACAGTCACCCGTAGGAGCTGTTTTTCCTTGGGTCACTAAGGGTATGTCTTCACTACAGCAGTAGGTCGATTTCCCTTAAGTCGATTTTCTAAAGCAGACTGCATAAAGTCGACTTAGTGCGTCCCCACAAAGCACAGCAGGTCGACAGTGTCTGTCCGCACAACTTTTGCAAGCGTCGACATAGCGAGCATTGCACTGTGGGTAGATATCCCACCGTGCCGGGAGTCCCCAGCAGGCACCACCTTTCGGGGCAGCCAGGCACGCTCCCCAGGGGACCAGCCACCAGTCCGAGCACCTCCATGGCCCCCCGTGCCCGCCCGAGCTTCCCCGCGCCGGCTCCCCCCGCCTGCCCGAGCAGCTCCGTGGACCCCCCCGCCCGCCCAAGCAGCCCCACGCCAGCTCCCCCCGCCCACCCGAGCAGCTCTGCGGACCCCCCGTGCCCGCCCGAGCAGCTCCGCGCCGGCTCCCCCCCGCCTGTCCGCCCGAGCAGCTCCATGGACCCCTGCTCGGGCGGGCTGGGGGGTCCATGGACCTGCTTAGGTGGGCACGGGGGGGGGGAGCGCGGAGCTGCTCGGACTGGTGGCTGGGGCATTGTGGAAGGTCGGAGGCTTAATGTCACATGCATCCTCACTAATTGACAATCGACCCAGAGAGGTCGATTTCAGCGCTACTCCTCTCGTTAGGGAGGAGTACAGAAGTCGATTTTGAGGTCACTTTAATGGCATGTATGTGAGGACGGGTACATGTTTATATCAACTTAACGTCACTAAAGTCGATGTTAAGCCCTAGTGGGGACCAGCCCTAAATGGGGTGGACCAGTGCTCTTTACAGGGTTTTGGAGCAGTGCTCTGGCTCCACTCCAGTTCCAGGCAAAAACTGCAGCTCCACTGCTCCACTCTCGAGCTCTGAGCTCTGCTCCAAAGTCCTGCTCTTTCAACATATTTGGGTGGTATGTCTTGCTTCCATGCTTAGGAGTCATGTTTCACCAGACTGGGGGTCATAAGGATTTTTCCTAAAATCTGATTGGCACCTTCTGCAGTACAGTGTATGCGTCACCTGCTATCATCTGGGCATGTCTCGCCTAATCAATTTCCTGCCATTGCAGAGGCATTAGGCATGGGTGGCATCTCGATCTCTTCTGTTCTCGGTCTGTGGTACACAATAGTTTAATCTCCTGAGGACTGAAATGCTTTAGTGTAACTCCATGTTACTGAGTTCAATATAAGGCTATTGTGTGTAATTTAATGGCCTGTGCTATACAGCAGGACAGTCTAGATGTTCTACTGGTTCCTTCTGGCCTTAAACTGTGAATCTCCATGATAGCTACACTAAAATATCATTGGTCTGTGAACACAATGCGCAATATTTAGACCATCACCAGAGGTTAAATTCTAATATCTACTCTTCTGTATAAAAGGTGGGGACAGTTAAAAGAAAGAATGGACAGAAATCCACCTCAGAAGAGTAATAAACTCAAATCCTGAAATTCTGGCCCCGCTGAAGTCAATAGGAGTTTGCTCATGGAGCTCAGTGAGGCCAGGATGTCACCCAAAAGGTTTATCAGCTTACTTACCTATGGGTAAGGCCCAACTTAATTTGCTATATTGCAGAAATTGTAGATTCCTCAATATTAGGCTTCCACTGCAATTGTTATTTTAATTAGCTTGCTTTGTACAGCTTACAATTTTGTGTACAGTTTGAGGTTTTAAACACACTTTTTTCCTCATTAGTACAGTAGAACCCCATTTATCAGAAAGCAGCTGGGGCTCAGGCTGTCAGCCCCACGCAGTAATGACTGTAATATAGTTGCAGCAAAATGTCTGGTTATCAAAAATTTACCAGGCATAACGTAATACTTGAGTGTTTATATTGTTTCGGCAAATTTTTCTTAAATAGGTCTTCTGTGGCTTTTCCAGATTAGCACAATTAATAAAGATCCATTATTGCTTTTCCATGTCTTGTCCACAATTCAGCTACAATTATGTAACAATCATCCCGCAATTCAGTTAGAGCCTTATCTATGGTATATTTAATGATTTACCCCTCTTAGTATCACCACTGATGAGCCTTCCTTGTATCAAGTGGGGAGATGTATCTAAATTTTATGGTCTCTATGGTTTTGAGTTAGAAAAATCATTTTGTAATAGTCCATAATATTAAAGGACTGGGAACACCAGAAGGTGAGAGCTGTTATGAATTTGTTTGCTATTGTATAGATATAACAGATTCATGTAAAGGAGCTGGAGAGGTCATCTAATCCATCTACCCCTTCCCCTGCCCCGCTGCTGAGGAATGACCCTTCTCCAGTCTTCTGGGACCTGACCCTTCTTCCATGAGTTCTCAAATATAATCACAAATGGTTTCAAGATTGCTTTAGCTAGTTCCTTAAGTAAATTTCATCAGTCCCTGCTAACTTTAATGCATCTGGGATAAAAATGGTTATTTATAACATTGGAAAACTGGGGTTTCGCATCTCATCACCTGACCCAGCCCCTATAACAGGAAATAGAGTAGGTTTGGCAAATCATGAGATATCTAACTTTGAAATTACACCATTAATATCACATATAAGCTTTTTTTAGACATTTTGTGATATTCCTATTGTTCCACGTGTATAGGTGGACTCAGTGAAACTAAGAGTACCTAGCTTTACAGCAGGGGAAAAGTACAAATGTCTCTTTTAAAATGTTTTAAAATAAAATAAAAATCAAAGTATTCAATGTAGTATAAAGTGTTTATTGGCTTTGCCTGCATAACTCATGTAGCTTTTACACTCTTCAGGAATGTGACAGGCCCAATTCATGCCTGTAAAACCTTCATACCACACTGCCAACATCACATGTGGTGTGTGTGTGTGGGGGGGGGGGGAGTAGGAGAAAAGGGTGCATGGGTATATGCTCCACTTGTATGCTGCGTTTATAGGTTATGATGCTTCTAGGCTATCATGAAGGATTTCTTCAGCAAGCTGACATCCTTGTTAATGTCTGTGAGGGGAGGGGTAGCACTTATTTTCCTTTTTTTGTTTGTTTGTTTTTTGTTGTTGTTGTTCATACTTCAGACTTAAAATAGGGTTTTTCATGCATATATCTTGAACTCCTTTAAAATGGGAGGTAAAAACCATTCCCCAGGCTCTCCTTAGAACAATGTAGCCAACTTTCTTGGGTAACTGTCCCAGTTCAGCAGACTTAGGCCTTGCGTAGGCCTACATCTTACCCTGCCCTAAACCCCAGGCACATCCTCCGAGTAGCTCCACTCCACTGTGAGTTGAAATGTGAACAGTTGATGAGGCAGCTCTGGTGAACTGGGGACTAGCAGAGTTTATCATTAATGTAGGGAGGATAAATCTCTGGTAACAGTTAAAAGGACCTGGAGTGAAATCCTGGCCCTACTGAAGTCAAGGGGTTTTATTGGGCCATTCCTGCTAACGGGGACAGGATCTTGCTCCACGACCAGCCATGTTGATACATGTGTCACTAGTAAGAAACCCTGTTGTATTACCATATAATGCCGGTCTTGTTTGTTTGGGTGTTTTTTTTTTAAATGCTAAAATTCTCCTAAGTTTCTGAGTTGTCCTCCTTAATCTCCTCTCCAGAGTGTTTTGGTGGTAGGAAAAACAATGGCAATTGCAGAGCAATCGCAAGGTGGAGTTTAAATTGGAATCCCTTCATCTAAAGCAACTGCGTCTTCAGTCTCTCTTGATTTCTTATGACAGGCAGTTACAAAAATGTTGTTACTATGAGGGTGCATCTTAGAGCAAAATCTTCCGACAGGATCAAATGTTCTGCTTTGATCAAAGGCTGACTAAATGGGCTTGACAGTAGGATGTTGAGCCTTGGCGAGGGACACAATGCTCCTCAAAGCTATGGAGTGACAGCAGTGCTGCTCCATGGCTGCTACTGCCTCTAAACCAGGGGTCTCAAACATGTGGCCCGCGAAGCCCTTCCCTGCAGCCCACAAAGCTCCCTGCCCCCCCCAGCAGTTTCCGGGAGGGAGGGGCCAGAAGCGGAAGCTTTTCTGCTGCCTGGCTGGGCTGCTGCCGATCCCCAGCTACCAGGCATTGCTGCTGAGGCTTCAATGAATGAGCTGGAGCAGCACTTCCCAGGAGCCCACTGCAGCGGCGGCCAGGAGCGGTAGCCAGACTCCCTGCCGCCCTCCCGCCTCCCTCTGAGGGAGGATTACCGGTCCTGGCCGCCACTGCAAACGGCTCCTGCGAAGCGCCCTAGCTGGGCCATGGCCGAGCCCCGGCTTCTAGGCGCTGCTCCTGAGGCCTCAGTGAACAAGCTGGGGCGGCGCTTTGTAGGAGCTCTCTGTAGCGGTGACCAGGAGCTCAGAGGAGGAGGTGGGGTAGGGGTGGGACCTCATGGAAGGGGTGGAGTGGAGGTGGGGGGGGGGGGCAGTAAAGGGGGGGGCATGTCAGTGATGGGGCCCTCATAGTCATTTGAGTGTGAGACCTCTGCTCTAAAGACTCCAGTACTTCATGTTGCAGCCATCACATCCCCATATTGGAGTGGGCCAAAAGAGCCACTGCTTTTGTCTCCCAAAACCATGTGAATGCTATGTCGGAGGGAGCTCATATAAAGCCCCCCTCCACAGTCCATATGTGGCATACATCCTGATTCTGTCCTGTAGATGACTGGTCTGCTGCTGGTTGGGCCATAGTGAAATTATTTTCACCCCAAATACTTTCACCAGAACTGAACTGTGCACATTGTTAGGATTTTAATTCAGCTTCCTTGTGTCCACAGTTTCTGAGCAGCTTCCACTGTTTCATTTTTGTCACACAGCAGAGAATGAACAAATGGATCAGTTCAAATGAAAAATACATATTTTAGTTGTACCATCTGCATGGGCAGGAGGAGCAGCATCACACAGCTTGAGAAATAAAGCAAAGCATGGCATATACAATTTTTGTTGCTGCATTTATCTGTAACTAAGTCTGGTTCCGCCAAATGCTATTGTTTCCTTGGTAACTGCAAAGGGGGAAAAAATCAAAGACAAACTAACTAGGCAAAATAGTGAATCCACTGTATATAGTGTATCAAATTCAGCCTTACTTTGTGTAGGTCTATAGATGTCACTCCCATTGCAGTTACACCAGGGCTGAGTCTGGCTAAAAATGCTGCATGTCTGTGTGGTGCTATATATTATCAGGGCCGGCGACAGGAATTTTGGGGCCCCGTATGCAGATCGTGTAGGCCCCCCGCGGCGCCCCCCCCCCCGGCCGGTCTCCCGCGCCCCGTGGCGCCCCCCGCCCCCCCCGTGGCCGGTCTCCCGCCGCCCGCGGGCCCCAACCCTGCCCAACCCCCGCCGGCCGGGAGAAGCAAAGGGGGGGAGGGTGCTAGGTGCCGGGGGAGGGGGCTGATGAGCGCTGCAGCGGCTGCCGGCCTGGAGCTGCGCCTTGCTCACAGGCCCGGCGACAAGGGGGTACAGCTGCGTACCGGGCCCGCTCCGGATTTAAGGGGGATCCCCCTTAAGTCCGGGGCCCGGTACAGCTGTACCCGTTGTACCCCCCTGTCACCGGCCCTGTATATTATGCATTACTGATGCTGTGCAAATATAGATACTTGTCTACATGGAGCAGCAGTGCACACTAGAAGGGTATAATTTCTGAAGTGCACCACCAGGTTGCATGCTATCTGGCTGGTGCAGCCACGACTGGAATGAAGTAAAAATTCTCTAGTGCACATTAATTTAGCACTGTTTGGTGCATGTTAGAAATTAAACCCTTCTAGTGTGCACTGCTGGTGTGTGTGTGTGTGTGTGCGTGCAAGCCCTTAGTCCCCTGTCACAAACAACTTGCAATCTAGAACAGACAGATAAAGAAAAATGGTAGCACACAGGGGTATGAAATATCAGAAGTGGTGTCAGGAAGGTGAACGGCTATGTCTCAGTAAATACTTTCCTCCCTCCCACCTGCTTTTATTAAACAATATAATCATTCTAAAAGCCCTTCACCCTTGTTATTAAAAGTGCCATACAGAGCTAGAGGGGTAGGCAGCATAGGCCCACAACTAAGGTCACAATTCCTGGAATCATGTAGACAGATCGGCATCTTCTCAATTTCATTATTATTATTTTTTAATGAAAGTCTGCAGCCCTCATGGCTGTGAGGAAAAGCTTGCAAACCTGGCCCAATTGTAACCTGTGCAGTAATGAGTGAGTTGGCAAAACCCCTGCAGCAATAACTTTGAAAGGTGTGAACTGCCCCAAGTATCAGTGCTGGTGGTAATTGCACAGTCTGCTGTGCTTGAGAGCCCTGCACGTGGCAGGAAGAGAGGAATGCCATGGATCCAACCCAACAACTCAAGCAGATGTGTCCCCAGATGCTAAGGTAAACCCTAATAGGGGGCCCTGCCGCCACTCTCAGAGGGGAGAAGGGGGCCTTCATCCTGATGCCCCTGCCTCTCAGGGTGGGATTGGTAGCTGGGGCCATGGGGGAGCAAAGACCAGGCCTGGCATGGGTTATCTAGGGTCCCTGGCATGCTTTAATCCATTCCTGAGGGCATTCGCTGAGGTGCTTATTTGGAGGAGGACCTTCAGGCAGGAGTTAAATTCTGAGTGGGTTTGTGTCCTTGCAATAACTACTGTATTTACTAACTGACCTAAATACAGTCTGTCCTCCTAAGCCCTCTGCTACCCCAACCAGCTCATCTTGGCCAGAGCATGAGAAATGAGAGGCCTTGCTTCACAGCAGGGCAGCAATCCGGACTTTGTCAGAGCCAAAGATCAGTGCACTGAGACTGAGGTTCCTTCTCCCTGCTGCCACCCCCCTCCATTTACACCAAAGGCCCAACAGCTTATGAACCTCAGCTAGTTGCAAGTGCCATAATATGTCTGAGGGAACGCCTAAGGTCCATCATCACCCTCAGTTAAAATGCACACTACAAATGTTCTACCAATAGTATGATTCAGTCACTCATCATGAAGACTCAGAACCTTTAAAAAATGAAGCATTTGACCTAAACTAGGTCTCTCTCTCTCTCTCTGTCTCTCTCCCTTCACGTCAACATTACACACCAGCAGGAGATCGACTGTTATTCTCTTGGGGTTACTTCCAACTGCCCTAGCCTGCCACAAATTACTCTCCTGTGACCCCCAGTGTGTCTCCTGGCCAACTGCCTCCTTGCATAGAACATCTCCACGCTGCATTCTGCTTCCCTGCTACTAGTTCCACCTATGAGGGCATGGTTCCTCCTAGCAGTAGGAGGAACTGAACTACCGTGGGAGAGGCCAGGGAAATGGGGGTGTTCCTAGCAGAGAGCAGCCCAGGTCAGTCATTACTCAGCTACCAGAAACCACCCTTTTTCAATCTTCCTTATGGTTCTGCAAAACCCTTAGGAACTGGCTAGTTCCTAAGGTTGAGCTAGTATCCTAAGGGTTAACAGCATCCAGTCATAGCCCCTGTGTAGCAACTGCCTTGCACTACTGTATTAGAAATCTTGTTCAGGGGATTTGCTTTTTTGATTTACCTCTGACTACACAGACTATTGCTAAATGCAATTCGATAGAAAGCTAACAGCAAATGGAAGAAATATTTTTTTTGGTAGTACTGTACTGTGCAATAAAAAAATTCATATCCAGTATTTATACAAAATGTTAGCTTCAGGACTGGACTCAGGGGTTACATTTTCTGTTAAATGTGAGATGAGCTCATGAGATAAAACATGTATGCTGTGTAATGGATAATACAGCAGCTGCCTTCTCGTTGTTGACACTCTAGTTAAGCATTTGAACATGGAAACCTTTTGTGATAGATTGCTGCATCTGTTGTCTTGTGTTCTAAATGACGCTTGCACCATAAATAATTTATTTTGATTGTATAATTGGCAGCATAATGCCAAAGAAAAACTTAAGTGATGCTTTAGGAGACCACAAGATATATCTATCAAAATCTTACTTGTATCCAGGCTAATTTGAATGGATTTTAAGCCTTCTCACATGGATTGAAAAACAGGAGATGATCTGTAAACAGGGTGCCTAGAGGGGCACTCCAGAGATCAGTGCTAGGCCTTATTCAATAAAGGAAGAGGGGATATAACTTTTTAGATAATGGTTTCTTACCCAAAAGGCCAAGTACTAGACTATTAATTAAATTCACAGTTGTTATCAAATGAGAAGGTGTTGCAAATATAGTGAGGACAGATCTAGTACAAAAGAACATAGACCAGAGAGTTGAACTGTATTGGCAAGAAAGAGCTGAAAGCTTTTTTTTTTTTTTTTTTTTGTGGGGGGGGGGAGGGAAGAGGGAAGCATGCTGTTATATTTGAAGAAAACCAATAGGAAATACCAATATTCAGTCTGAGGGGACTAACAAAAATATTTAAATTTTAATGAATAGTTTAACATTTGTCATTCATAGATTCCAAAGTACTTTTTAAAGAGTGAGCTCTTTTTTACAGATGTTATAACTGAGGCACAGAGGGGTTACGGGACTTGCCCAAGGTCACACAGGGAGTCTATGGCAGGTCTAGAAATTGAACTAATGGACTTTTGAATTCCAGTCTACTCCCATAGGAGGTGAGGCAAACGCATTATTGTGTCCTTTAAAACTGAACTGCGCATTGCACTAGAGAATTAATTTTGCAGGATACTTTCCCATTAGGCTAGATGATCTAATAGGACTTTTTCATCTTTAATTTCTATGATTCAGTATGTTTGTTTGGGCAAAGTCTAGAATGGTATTATAGGACGCTTCTGTGGCTTTCTAGATTGTGTCTCCTGGAATTTAATATTGTAGCAACTGAATCTGTAGTAGATTAAAAGTGACTAACTCAAGAAATAAATCATTTGCATGTTTAAAAGTATTGAAAAGTGACAGGTTAAAAATGTATCTGTAAAAAAAGTTTTATCTTTATCTTAACACAGTATTCAAATTGTACCAGATATTCATCTTAATGTACAGGATACAATGTAAGAATTAATCGTGTTCTGAGTTACATGCCTACTTTTCCTATCAGTGTGTGGAAAGGCTTACACAAGGGGCTTCCATTAATTCCAATGTAAACTAGAGATTTTTCTAAAGCATCCCAATCATGAATGTGAGACTAGCCCCAGTGGCTCTGGAGATTGTAAAATGCCAAGGGTTTCATTTCTATCACTTTACACTGACCTGGATGGAAGAGCTATGGGGACTGGCTAAGGGCCTAGTGGCTAGACTCTTGTATTGTTATGTAGAGGACAGAGTTCTAGTTCTTAGCCCACCAGTCAGGGTGTTCTTTGGCAGCCCTTCCTACTAGTTAGTTCTGCATAGCCATCTGGGCAGTGGGGAGATATGCTTCATATCCTGATCCCAGCAGGTTTGGAATCTTTGTCAGGACTGGGTCTTTGCATAATAGTCTGCATTCTATGCCACCCTATGGTTCTTCCCAACTGAAGTCCTAGTATAAGCTGTCACTATATCAAGTGTAGTTAGTGCTTTATAGTATCAAGCATATAGTATCATGCCAGATCTTGTCCACACTCGAAAGTTAGCTCATATTAAAGCAGGGTGTGGATTAAGCTAACCTGCAAAAGGCACTTCTATTCTAAACTAAGTGTGTACACATGAGGAGCTATTCCTCCACAGCTGTTCTGGTTTATTTATTCATGAAGACAAGCCCTTAGTAATGCAGGCTTTAGTCTCATTTTGTATTTACTAGTCTGGACATACTGTAGTTGTCTCAGAGCCTGATACTACTGGGAAAACTCCAGTTCTATGTCAGGCATATAAGACATACCTAGACAAAGGTTGGTCTTAGTAGATAATGTTCCTTGCTGTAATATGTGGCAGCAGGCCTTGAAGAGAGCACTCACTCCTCCCTTTCCGGGGAAACCATTCTGGCAATGCATTTGCAATCCAAATAACAAATCCATGCACTGGCCCTCGATTCAAAGTTCTGTCCAAGAAAGTGGCTCTCAGTGGCTTGAGTGATATGACATTTGCAGCTAATGCTAGTTCATTATTTTGGAAATTATTCTCAATGAAGTCACTTCTCTTCCTTGACATTTTAGGATTTGTACCATAATTCTCTGCCTGTCCCCATCTTTTCTTAAAACCCTGTAAAAGGAATGGTTGCTGAAGCTCATCTGTCCTCTCATCACTACCTCATGCTGCTCTTCTAGGTGGACACTAATAATACGGCCATGAGCTGATCAGTGGTGACTGCAGGGCTCTGGGAACAAGGGTGAAGAAGTCCTTGTCTATCCTCCCAATTGAGATAAGGGCCCAGAAGACGATATGGCTGCGCAGATAGTGTCGCCAGGAGGGCTTCATCGACTATAGGATGCTGTTCTGGGAAGGAAGATGCTGGGAAGAGATGGGGTCCTCATGACCAAGAATGGGAAGAGCATCTTTGCACACCAACTTTCCTAGTGAGGAGGACTTTAAACTGGGTCCAAAGGGGGCAGGTGACAAAACGTTACCGATAATCATAAAAAGGTGACTTTAACACAGGGCTAGATTTTGGGGAGGACAAGGAAAATTACAACATAGTGATAGGAGCAGCAAGAGGGTAATCATTGGAGGACTCTGTTCAACATCTTACATGTCTGTACACAAATGGAAGGAGTATGAGGAATAAACAGGAAGAACTGGAAGTATTAGTACATAAGCTAAATTAAGACTTAATTGGCATCACAGAGACTTGGTGAGATACATGTCATGACTAGAATATTGGTATAGTCAGTGGTATAGCCTGTTCAGGAAAGACAGGCTGGAAAAATTAGAGGAGGTGTTGTATCAAACATCAATAATATATAGACTTACTCTGAAGTCCAGAAGAAGGTGAGAGGCAGCCTCTGTTGAAAGCCTCTGGGTAAAGATAATGGGGGGAGGGGGGAATAGGAGTTGAGAACATGGTAGAGGTCTTTTGTAAACCAGCCAATGAGGAAGAGGAAGTGGATGAGGCATTCCTAGAACAAATAACAGAAATCTCCAAACCACAAGACCTGACTTTATCCACCCAGACATCTGTTGGAAAAATAATATATCAAAACACAAAATTTCCTATAAGTTCTTGGAATGTACCATGGACAACTTTTTGTTTCAGAAAGTGGAGGAAATACCTGGGGGACTTGATTTTAGACTTGATTCTGACCAACAGAATACTTGGCTAAGCAGTAATACTGCCAAAAAAGAATTTCGGGGATATAGTGGATCAAACTGAATATGACCCAACAATGTGATGCAGTGGGGAAAAAAAAGGAGCTGCTATTATTTTGTGATGTATTTTAAAGGTTAAAACATTGGACATGTTTAGTTTTGAGAAAAGTCCATTGATATGGGATGCAATAACAATCTTCAAATATGTGAAGGCTTGTTATAAAAGAACAGTGATCAATTGTTCCCTATGCCCATGGAAGGTAGGAAAAGAAGTAATGGGCTTAATTTAGTTAGTTAGATATTTGGAAAACCTTTCCAAATGTAAAGGGGAGTTAAGCTCTGTAATAGGCTTCCAAAGGGAGGTTTTGGAATCCCCATCGTTGGAGGTATTTTAAGAACCAGTTGGATAAAAACCTTTCAGGGATGCGCTAGTTTACTTGGTCCTGCTGAACTTGACCTTTTAGAAGCTTCTTCCAGTTTTACATTTCTATTGATTCTATAAAAAAGAGAGCATACACTTAAAGGGCTACAGTTACCTCCTTGAGATAGAAATCAAGCCAAATGCTAGAACAATGCAGGATTTCTGATGACAATATTCTAGGAGGTACAAGTCTCCCACAGACCACAAGAATCCGGGATCTATGGACTATGTTGCCATGAGCTATAAGGTGAATTAAGGACGTTGCAAATTAAATAGGTGAAACTTTACCTTCTGAGTCAGATCTGGGGGGGGGGGGGGAAATCCTAATCCTGGTGATAGGGGATACTTCCTGTTAGTTGTCTTTCATTAAAACAAAATCCCAACCCATTGTAGACATTAAGGATTTTTGTTGGCACTTTTAACATGAATAGTGTCCTTAATGTCCGTGTCCTGGCTAAATTTCAATACTGGTAATAAAATTCTGCCTCCCTAAATTTCTCCATCATTAAGTGGCTGTAGTGCAGTTTTCACTTTCTAAGTTTACATAACACTACTCCAGTTTCCAGAGTTTAGTGGTGGGGGGAAAGGGATTTACATATAGTTTGTATGTTCCATAGGATCCTGTGGACATTATTCAAGTAAATTGTAGGCGTTCTCACTGTGTACTTTGGGTGTCTACATAGAGCTCCTCAGAATTTCTTCAGTCACTATAAAAGTACAGAAAATCCCACTTAAAGCACATCATCTTTCCCCTCCTTTTTAAAGCTAGTAGGAGTAAGATGTCAGGACTTTGCATCAATAAGCAGGAAACTGGGGTATAGAACGAAGCATAGGAATTAGGACGAACAGTCAGAATGTCAGCATGCCAAAGGCCCAAGCAACAGAAGGAATTGATTTCAGAAGGTCTACTCTCATATGATTTGTGAGCTGCAACTTGAAACAGAAGTTAAATTGATTGTTCTATATTGCAAAAGGGAGACAGTATTTGTAATGATTGGTCTGCTTTCAGAAGATTGAATTTAATGTGTCTCCCTAATGTACACACCATGTAGAGAAGAAGTAAGTAAGTTTTGTAGAGTTTCTCTCCTTTATATTTCTGTAATAACGTGATTAAAATACCTGTGCATGAATTGGTGGTGCCTGCAACATCACCTTGTAGAAAAAATGATTTACCATGATAAAGATTTGCTTTCATTGCACAAGAAACAGTGCGCACAAACACAGAAATGCTTGGTGGGAAAGGAGGAACCAGGGAAGGGAAGACTTTCACAGCTGTGTGTAGATCCAACTATCATTCTGAAAGTTGTCTGGGGCTGGAGTGAAGGGGAAACCTAGAAGGCCTGGAAAGTGGAAAGGAATGTATGGGGGGAATTGGGGGTGGGGGGAGAGGGCCTGGAAAAGCATTCTGAATGTCAGGGCAGGCTCTAACTTTTTTGCCACCCCAAGCAAAAAAAGAAAAGAAAAGAAAAAGGGGTGGCTGCAGGAGCTGCTAGAGGGGAAAAAAAGGAGGGTGGGGCCCGCATGGCCCACTATTCCTGATACTGATTCTGACCCGCTGTGGACTTGCTCGGAGGCCCAAGGAAAGGAGGTAGGGAGGAAATATTTGTCTTCAAGGTGGCTGATCTCCGTAACTCCCTTCCAGGTGAGAGGGATGAAATCCATGCACTGAAGGCCTTGTCACAGTATGGCTATGCCCTAAGATCTGGCCCATAATGTATTCGATCCCCGGATCTAAAGGCATTCTACAGATGCTCCCTACGTATATTTACACAAAGTTAACTGATTCCATAAACTTTGGCCAAATTCTGATTTCAGAACGGATGTAATCGGAATAACTAATGTCAGTGAGATTTGCACTGGTCTACGATCAGACTTTCACTCATTGTCTCTACTGACCTGGAGACAAATTACTAAAACAAAACATGGTGTAATAGAACACTGTTGTTTAACTCATGAAACTCATGTCAGCATCACATCATTAGGTTAAGTTTAATTTTCAATTAAAATTCCAAAATAATCCATTGTGTTAGATCACTTCTGACTAAACATTTAAATATGCTGATTGTGGACTGAAGAGTAGTAGGAAACAATGAGGTTCATCAGTAATGAAAAGCTTCAGAGTTTCTAAGATAAGCTTTCTTCTTAATTGAAAGTAACCATTTGCTACGTGGTGACAGTGCTTCCTTTCTGCATGTTCCAACAGTAACTGAATGTGCATTTTATTGCTGCTATGTATAAAACAGCAGACAGCCAAGCATGATGGAGCTTGGCTTATTGAAGGGACAGAGTGCTGATGCTATCTTTTCCAGAGGCAGGGAAATTCTGCAGCTGTCTCTGTCCATCCACTATCATAACCATGTTTTAAAAAGAGACCATGAAGTAATCTGTAGTTTAGTCTCCCAAGTAATAATTTTCAGGGAAACGAACTGAAAGAGTGCTGGATTCATTCAGGTGAAAGCAATCCAGTGAGCATAGTTGCAATTCCCCCTGCAAAGGCCTTCTATGCTTTTTGTATATCTAATACATGAACTGACTGGAGTTACGTTTGACAGATGAAAGAAGAGACACAAAGAAAGATCAGTAACTTACTTTGTACAGTGTAAGACTGGAAAATTTGCAGTCTCATTTTTGTGGAGGTGTGCGAAAGGAGAGAAAGGAGTGGCTATTAGAGGGCAGCCTGATCTGTATTGTCATGGAAGGAAGAGGAAGCAGAGTAATTTACTTGTACTTGAGACCCAAATTAAGGGATTACATTTGCAGTTTTGTAAAATACAGTGTGCAACAAGAAAAGAGTGAAGAAGATAAATTAAGTTTAACAGAGTGCAGTAGAGACTTGTCTCTGCTATACCTCTTACTTACCTTGGTTTTTCAGATTCTTTAGATTAAACCATTCAGGCAAAACTCACATTTAAATCCATATCTCTTTGGTGTGAATGTCAGAAGCTTAGCAGATGTTAGCCCCATACTGGTTTACAACAGGTATGTATTGACCCTTCGTGTTTAGCTAGACTGAGTATCAGAGCTAGCAGAAATAAAATTTATGATACATGCTGGGAAGTGTAGTTCTCTTGTGAATGCTACATTCCCTAGTATAATGAAATGTGATCTTCCTAATTTTAGCAATGGAGTGGGTGTATTGTTAAGTATCCAGAGTCACTAAAGCGTTTAGCAGTTAGAGCCATCAGAGATCATTCATGGTTCACTAAGTCTGCCATTCATATACTGCAGAATAATAACTGTGTACCTATCGTTGCTGATGGCTTCTCATAGACCTCTCTGTCATTGGGATCTATTTCTACACTTTATTGACATCTTAATAACTAGCTAGTAATCTCAAAAGTTTAAGACTACTGCACCTAGAAATAATATCTCATCTCCAGGGCTACGTTAAAATAAATGAGAAGTTCCAAGCATGTTACAGTGTTTTCCCCATGCGGGCTTTTTAAGTTGACAAAGAGCAGTGTTCTATAAATGTCTAAAAATGAGTCTGGAATGAGTGGAAATATAGACACTACTTATATATAGTAGAGAAATTGCCTTCCTTAAAAACTATCAATTACCAGTAGGCAATTCCAGAAAGATCTGCATTTTCATCCCACTGTGCATTGCTATATTTGATTGAGCTATGTAGGTTGTAAAGGCATCCAGCCAGGTGGCCTGAAAATAAGCTGTGTGTTGATAAGATGCTAGCTACAAATCTTGGCTAACTGTAGAGAGAAATCCACCTAAGTTCTGTCATCTACTGTTCAATTATTATTGTTGGAGGATGTTGCATTTAATGGTTATTGTTAATAAAGCTGTGTCCTTTAATACCAATTGGTTGGCTGTCACTCCTAGGACAAAGCAGGTTAGAGACAAGTGAATTGGATATGTAGATCATTTATAATAACAAATAACTTGGGGCTCAGTTGTGAGCCACCTTATGAAGGTGTAAACCATTGGCAAGTTTTTTCCCCTTCATGCCCAATTTGCAGAGGATGAGAATCTGTTACAGCTCCAGCTAAAGAACTTGGCTGCAATGCAAACTGTAGAGAATAACACTTTCCCTCTGCAGGTCCCCAATTCAGTCACTGCTGTCAGTCCAAATGCTGGCCACCACAGCAGCAAGCGTCCCATGCACAGGCGATCTTCATTGTGATTGTGTTTGTGTACACATGCACATAGTCATACAGCCTTTACAAGGCTGTACTCCCTTTTCTCTACATGTACGCAAGGAGTGAACAGAATCATGACTGTGCCCTGCTTCCTCTCCCCCACCCCGCCCACCAATCCCCATGTGTTAATCAGCACAATACCTGCACCCAAATACTCCCAATCATTGGGGTAGTTCATATTCAGTCATGAAGTTTTCATTTTGGCCCTGTCATGCAAAAGAAACTGGATGAGTTCACAAAAAGTGTATGTTGGTCAAAACACAACTTTAGCATGCAAGTAATTTCTTAACCCCATAATTTACCCAGTAGGGGACAGTTCTCTCTTTGCCCAGAAACACCAGGAAGTGTTGTTCTGTCCTTGAAGTGTATGTTTCACCATCCAGAGCACCACACTCACCCCGTCCTTCCCTGTACACACACAATCTTGTTGAATCATGGCGGTATGTTAAGCACTTGGTTTAAATATCAGAATTCTAGTGGGTTATGATGCAGTCAGAATCTGTCACGATCAAAAAATAAGAGATGGTAGGTGATCTGATCTCTGAGTTTTGACTGCATTACCTCTCAGGGTATTATCTGCCATGATCTAATATTGTCTATTAATACCTTGAAAAAATGAGCAGCAGCACAGGAGTAAAAAGTGAAGTGCATATTGCTACACGGGGCCCATCTCTTTTCCTAAGAACGTGTACATGGTATTTTAAAAGTAAAGGTACTGGGCTAGTAATTGTCATAAGTTACAAGATGAGACACTAAAAGGATAAGAGAGTTAGCTGCAGAATAGAAATTACCAAATGGCTTCTGCAAAAGTTGGGTACAGGTAAAAGTACCTTTAACTCCAGTGCTCCTTTTCCTACTAGCATCTCCAGTTGCAATGACTTGGAAGGGAAAACTATCAAGCCGTTTACCTTTAGGTCACTGGTTTGTATCTTGCCTTGGTCAAAAGTCACTCACTACCAGTTATTGACCCTGGGATGTAATGTGCTGATCCTCATTTCAAACACCTTGAACCTTGGGACTTTTTGAGGTCTGAGTTTAGGCCCATCTTTGGTCATTACAGTCCAGTGGTTGGTGGATTGCCTGGATGAAATGAGTTAGTGGCATCAGTCCAGTTCCCTAGTGGGTAGATGTCCACACCACAAAGAGCTTCTGCATCTTTTCCATGCTGTAGCTCTTCTGTGAATAGAGGATGTCCATTTCCACGGCTGTCGATCCAGAACCTATTATGAGTATTACATTTACATTGATTTCTATACAATTGGAAATTGGAATTTCTTAACAAATCTGTCTCCCACAGTGCTCACCACTTTGACTCATGTTGTCAACAAAATCCTTACCTCTATTAGCCACAAACCATATATAGAAGACTACCGGGCATGTATTAGCAACTCCAATCCCACAAAGTCTCCTGTGTATGGTTTCTGGTCACTGGTTCCTGCAGTCCAGTGATTCTACTGCCCATGACCCAGCTATTCTGGCTCTTCAGCACTCACATTCTTGAGAACCTTGCTACTGTGGAGTTTGACTCACAGTATGCAGGGAGCTATGGAATCCCCATTGTGCAGCTTCTCTGTTTCTTGAGCAGCCCTTCCCTTCGATGCATGAAATGATCATGAATGATATAAAGAGACTTGTGTAGGATGCAAACATGGACAGTAAATGAGATTCTGTCTGGAAAAATTACACAGAATAGCCAGGGCAGTCAGTGAATACAGATTTCTGTAATGTGACAGAGTTCTTAACCATTGTAACCCTGACCCAAGTCAGGTGATTGGGTCCAGGATATAACGTTCATTCTCTTGTCAGAACCTCTGGGTGTCACATCCTTATTACAAATGCATCTAGAAAAAAGTAATCTAAATGGAAACATTCAGTGTGAAAAAGAAACCTAGAAAGCAGACATGCTGAAAAAGATCTAGACGTGATAGTAGGTAGCAGATCAGTTAAAATCAATACTTCAAGACTGATATAATTTTGGGGTGTAAGCACAGAAGAATCAGAATATAGAGCAGGAAAGTGACAATTCTGGTTTATATAGTTCTAGTGAGACTTCACCTAGAACATTGAATTTATTTCTGAGCACCTCAGAAAGATATTAACGTGGAAAGTGTTCAAAGAAGTGAAAAAATATGACAAAGGGGATAGAGGGAGCGACTGATGAAGCAAAGAGCTAAAGAAGTAAATATGTGGGTCACACATGTACAAGTAATTTAAGACTAAAATCACCTTGGAAGTAGGGATTAATTAGGATGGTAAAAAGGGTTACAAATACAAGTTTCTGAATGAAATTAAGGAAGAGGAAGTTCAGGACGACTCTCAATAAAATCTTCCTGACAGTGACATCTGTTGATTGTGACACAATATCTAAAGAGAAGTGATGGTAGCACTGGCATTTTAGGTCTTTTAAAAATAGATTGGTTAAAACACGAGAAATGTCACATAGGAAACAATCCTGCACTGATAGTGAACTAGGTACTTTTCCATTATCATTTCTACTTTTCTATTCCATGCACAATATTCTTTATTTCTTAACCTTCCAAAACGTCTTCATGGAAGCATGCCCCATTATCACCTTATATTTTTGAATTAAATTGCAAGCTTCTCATTGCAAGGAACATGTCTTGTTTGTTTCTAAAGCACTGTGTGCCTAGGTATGATATTCCATAAGATTTGATATATCAACATATATCATTTGCACCGTGAGTAAAGTTTGTTAGGCATTTTAGGATTTCTATGGATGAAAATAGAGATGGCCCTGAGCTGTGAAGTTAAGATCTAAGTCCAAATCCACATTTAGCCTTTCTTCAAAGTGTTAGGGGGCATATGGATTTTGGGATTTTGGTTCAGGCCCATCTCAGGGTAAAATATGCTGTATACATGCAAGTTCATTATTATTACACATTCAGACAAAAGGATTTTCCATCTGGATACTAACTGGTATTTGTCTGCAGCATTCAACAGTAATTTATGTATCTCTTTTTTTTAATAAAGATCCATTTCAGAAGGAATCCTGAAGCAGTTTAATCAAAACCCTGATATGTTTTAGTTGAAAGCCAAAGTAGTGATAACTCCCTTTTTTCTTTGTGGATTTGCTGAACAGGTGCTCTTCTAAAGGATCACAAGGTATATTTAGCATCTGAAACTTGAGAAGCTCTAAATCGCATTGGCTGGCCTGGCCACATGATAATTTAGGATCTGATGCATCAGGCTTGCTTTTGCCCAGTGTTTCTCAGGAGGGAAGAGTTGGAGAGGCTTTGCTGCTAAGGAAAGTTGTAAAATATTGCTGGTAAGCGGATTTTATTTTGCCTGTTTTTTTTTCTTTAGAGACAATACTGGGCAGTTTCTTATTCTGTAGCTTTTTGAGGGCTCTGTTCATTAATTACCCATGCGAGACAATAGGTATTTTGCCTAAGCAAGAAGTGATGAAAAGGACCCTGTGTGGTTGCAAATCTCAGTAAGTGAAAAGAAATCCTTGGGTCTAACGCTGGAGGATATAAAACATGCGGTTTGGATAGACGTTCCCTATATTTAAGTACTGCTGATTTTTGTGCTTAAACTGAGCTTTAGCCTGCTTTGCTCACAAGATCTGCCACTTGTGAATTGTTTTTATTAGTTAGCCCTTTGGTTTAACAAAATAGGTTTCTTCTAATTTTTTCCCCAATATATTGGCACTCAAAAGGGACAATAATGTATGTTCCTATATTTAACCTGCTGTACTGGCCTTTACTTGCCTCAGAAGGAATTGCAGTTTAGCTAGCTAAATGAAACTCCATAGTATTAGCTTACATGGCAGATATCTTTGGACTAAAGCAGCTGTTCCAAACCTTCATCTACCACCAGCATTAGAAATAGGGATCTATTGTCTAGTAGCAAGCTGTGACTTTGACAGGCCTATAGCATAACCATTCCATTAATTAATCCATTAGAATTTTGCAGCAATAATCTTTATTTCAACATGGTTTTTTATATTTTCTAGGTTTGAAGGGAAAAAATAGAAAAAAGCCACACAAGCTAAGAAACAGAGCATCTATATAGGCTGATGGTGGGAAGAGAGAAATTAACCTCATTAATTTAAGGTCATTTAAAATTAATTATGCCAGATTTTTCTTCATTACATATTTACTTGTTGTATTGTAATTTACCAAAGAAAACCCCATCCAAACAAGAGATGAGGTAAAATAATGGGCTATATAATATTACAGATAAGGAGAGTTCTCCAGATAATTTTGTAGTAGGAAAATTCACAACATATCTTTTAACAAATAACCCCATCTCTTATTTGTTCTTCAATATGTGTTGGACGTCAGCATTGGATTCCATATATTTGACCTGAATTATAACTGATATTAGCATGTTGCTTAATCCAGTAACACTGCAGACTGAAATAAGGTGAAATAAAGTTAGATCATGATGGCTTTAATTTTTGTGAATCACATACTAAAGGCCTGCTCCTGACATGCAAATGAAAGAATGTATTGGCATTAGCAATTATTACACGTTGACACACACACACATAATGGACTTGACTAATAGAGTTTCATAATATTTGAATACTTTGGGCTAATATTATACACTGTATTTTCATCTTATATGTCCAGTGCATAGGTGATAGGCAGAGGAATACTCTGTGAAAATGGCAGATGAGGAGGAGTATGAGGAGGTAGTGGAGGTAAGAGAAAAATCTTCTAACAATGGAGTTACTTGTTTGTGAACTTGTAGTAAATTAATGTTTGAAGATGCATAGCTTGTGTCCATCTCTACACATAAGCAAACTACTCCCCAAGTTTGGATTTGTGCAGGACTCCTATTTGGTACATTAGAGTGAACAGTGCCATCAATACCGCAGAACTTCTGTGACTGCTGTTCCAGTATCTGTATTCTAATATGGATTGTGACCTTTTCCCACCCATTGCAAGGAAGAAATATGAAAGTTCCATACTGGGGGCCTTTTGTGAGCCCTATGTGGTCAATACAGTATGGATACTCAGTGTAGATATGAGGCCAAATTAAACCCTGGTGTAAGAGCACCAAAATCTACAGAGCTACATCAGGGATGAATTTGACCTCATTTAAGCTCATTGCTTTGTACTTTATTGTAGTGCCATGACTTGAGGAGTCCCCAGTACTACTAGGGATACCACAGCCTACTATCATGGGTGACTGTCAGTGAAAAAATGACTTTGTTATAAGACGATTACACTATATTAATAAACCTGCCCTTAGTTATGAAATGATGTTTATTTCATTAAAATATGTAAGGGTAATTAGAATGGCGTGCATAGTGTCCTCTGAGGGGGAAAATATAGTATTTATTGATCAATTTTACAACTATTATCCACACAAGAAATCCTATGGATTTCTCATCAGAGACAGGATGGCAGGATTGAGCCTGCAGTGTTGAACGCTGTATGTTTCTGACAGTCAGAAGCAGATGTGCTAATTCAATTAGTTACATATCTACATTATTTGTCTTAAGAACTAAATGCTACTGTTGGTACAGCTCCTATAGATATCTTTTGGAATCTAGCTAAAAAAGGAAACATTTCTCCAAATTGTTATGCTTTCCTAGATTATCTGTGATTCACCTTGTACGTACTGAACAATATAATCAGTGGTAATTGTACTACTATCTGTATTGTATTCATTCCCACTTCCATAATCATCTCCTTTTCTAAACTGATCATTATTTTATTTTGATAAGCGGTCAATTTTTGTTTTGAATTGTGCGATGTGGCTATCTTTGCCCAGACAACTCCCATTTCCTCCTCTGTTTTTAAAAAAATGTATGCCTAACTATAACTATTAGCTCCCTCCTGAGATAGTCACAGGGGAGAAGTTATAAATAAAACAGCAACAAATGGCATCTGGTATCATTTTGAAGCAGCTCAGCCCTTTCCCAAATCATTAAATCTAGAACCCTAGTTTTATATAAATCACATGATTTAAATCTGTGTAATCAACTTGTGCCAGATATTTGTGTTTAAAGAGAGATGAAAATTATTGCTGGAATAAGGGAATATTCTTTTACTCACACAGACAGCTCAGAGTATCCTGGGTGTTTCATTTAAGGGATATTTCTCCTACCTCTGGATGTAATCTGTAGAACTGTACTAGTCTACATTGGATATTGTAGCCACTAGTGATTTGCAAAGATTGCAGGTGATCACAGAACTGGATGAGTTCACTGATGAGTATCTTGAGACTTTGGGAAAAGTGAGTCAGGCACACTATATTGGCACTGAACAGGAACTACTCAAAAACATAACCAGATATTAGGCTGTGTGAGAAGTTCTAGTTATTTGAGCAAAGTACTGAGGCCCTAGAAAGCCTGAGTTTTAATCACAGTGCTTTAGGGCCTGATCCAAAAGTCCTTTGGATCAGGTGCATACTGATGTTCTGAGTGACCTTGGGGAAAATCACTGTGCATGAGATTTTCAGAGACACAAATGGCAGGTGGGGACTTAACTATTACTATTATTAAAAATGAGCAGATCATCAGAGTTCTGCCAGGGATGGAAAGAGGCTCCTGCATATCTGAACCACAACTACACCCCCCCCCCCCAATTGAATTTGAAATCAGTGTTTGTTATTGCTTCAAAGAGATAAGGAAGGCATTTTGCTGTGCTGCATGACCTTGAGAAATGATGGGGTTTGTCCTCTGTTTACAGTATTACATCGAAGAGACGGTCATTGAGGAGGGTGAACCAATGGAGGTAAAGGACTGTATGAGATTGCATGTGGAGCAGATTACATGTTGTTAATGCAAAGCACCAAATGCATAATAAACCATTCTGTGTTTTGAGGGTTATTTCACCATTCTGACTGAATAAATATCAGCTGAGATACATGATTATTACTTCTCAAGGGATGTCTGTTTAATTTACAAGGTCCTGATCTGGGAAAGGTATAATCACCTTCAGTTCACTAAGGGCACTCAGAACCTCACAAAGTTGTGCCATGGATTACATGAACAGGAAACATGGGCTAGTGTATACTCTGATATACCCTATGTACTTCAACCTATTTTGAAGATAAGTACAGAAGGATTCCTCCTGAAATCTGTTATGTTTACATGTCAGTTGTATTCTCATTCATTTTGTATGACCTCAGGCACAAGAAAAGTGATTGTTTCCATGTTTTTCCTGTTTGTTATTGTGGTGAAGCTCCCCCAGGAAGTTATAACAGTAATTTGAAATTGCAATTAGGCCATTCATATGGATATTCCAGCTCAGAGCTTTTTCCAGGTGAAATACTCCTCATAGTTTGAGGCTATCAAGATGCACAGCCTTACAGTTTTATTCTGTGGGTAAAGTGTTTCCTTTTGAACAAAGAATCCTGTCACAAAATCCTTGTTCCAGTAAAATGCCCATTGATGAAATAGGAACTTTTACTGAATAAGTAATTTAGGCCATGTCATACCATTTAGTTTTTAAGATGAACTACCCAGTGAAATCAATGGCCAGAAATTATTCAAAATAAGCAACAGGTACTTCTATATCTGATTTATTGGATTTGCATTATATTAAATAAAAAACTACTATCATTAAATAGAAAATTACTCATTGTAGACACGATAGCCTTTCTAATTTAATGTGATTAGATTTTCTTCTGTAGTCTGTAAGCATATTTTGTGGTGTATTAATACCCTGTAACCCTGTGGGTTATAATATGGAAGAGGAAAACTCACTGTACTTTCAGAATCAAGCATTATTTTTCTGTTTATTATCTTTGAAGAGGCCATGATTTAGGCACTGGTTAACACTATTCACTGGTACATGTAACTTTTTTCTAGTGTTAAGGTTTTACTGTCTAAGGGCCAAACTTCGTACACTCTTCAGGGCAAATACAGTATCTTATAGCTGTCTGCAAAGTGCTATGTCCGTTTATGGCATAATAAACCACAAAAAAAAAAAGAAGTTAATAGGAGTCAACTTCAGTTGAACCATTGTTTGGCCGTAATGTAATAGGTAACAAGAAACAGCATGTAATTATTTTCATGGTATTGCTACTACATGGGTGCATTTAGGATGCTCCAGTGCCATTTAATGACAGAAAAGGTGCCATTACTTTCCTCAATAATTAGAAATCAATGGATATGGACTAACCTGTTGCAACATTCAAGTGAATAACAACATATTGGAATATTATTAGTGAAACACAGCTAGTGCCCACAGAATAAATAAAGCATTTTGAAAGAAAAGCATTGCTAACATTTTCTTCTTTAGCTAATGCTCAATATATTTGCTAGTCTACATTATATTAATTCAAATAGCTGTCAAGAAATCTGAGCTTTATTCATTCCCTTTTGAAGGCTTTCCTTTTTTTTTAGAAAATCTATTACGAATCAAGACCTGGTGCTTCCTTACCCATGCAGTTTTGAAACCATTTAATTTTTGCAAAAGCCACAAAGAGTCTTGTAAAGGACTAAAGGATCTTAGGGATCATAAGCTTTCGTGGGCTAAGACCCACTTCATCAGATGAAGATGATATTCCTTTTGAAGGCTAATATATGTCTTTGATCTACATTCACATCTCCCAGTGACATCAACAGGAGCTGTGAATGTGGATATGTATTCCCTCCAATACTCCCAATATAGGCCTTAGTATTCAGACCATTTCTACACTTTGGGCCTATCTGTCATCGATCTACCCTCAAGGTTCCCTCTGACGTCAATGGGAGAAACGCATGTGGAATGATGGCAGCTGAATGCCCTCCAGACTCCAGAGGTGCTGGATAAAAACCAGAGAAGCTTGATTTAGAAATCGGCTAATCTGCAGTCTTCAGGCTGCCTGCTTGGATGATGTGTAATAGGCACATCGGCAATCCCAGCACGAAAAGTGGCCCACATTGTAGCTCAGTTTCCACTGTGAGGGGTTCCTAAGTAGGAATTAAACACCATTTTAAGAGATAGGAGAGTTAAAAGTCCTTGGAGCAAAGTTATGTCTTATAATTAAAAATCCAATAAATACATATTGCCCATATTCTCAGGTGATCACTGAGACCACCACTACCACCACCACCAGAGGAACTACTGGTCCCAGAGGCACATCAGGAACCATTGAGCAAGCTGCACCTCCAGTCAGAAAGAGGGTGAAAAAGATAAAAGTGGATTCATCTAAGTTCATGACACCGTACCTGCAACACAGTCATAAAATGCAGGATCTGTTCAGTCAGGTAAACTCTTACAGTTTGTGTCTTCCTGTTTGTTTCTTTAAGAGCCCCACAATCAAATATAAACATCACAGAAAACCTTAATATCACTGTAATGGCCTGTGTTTCCTTCCTTATCCTTTTTGATTACTGATATTTACAGTGAAAGAAGAGTTTACTTCATTGCCTGATTCATTCATTGTTACGGTAGTGAATCATGATGTCACTAAAAGTGGCTTGAGGGAGGGGCATGAAGTCTGTTGGTTATAACAGATATCTGAGAGCCAGGATTCCTGATGTCCATTCCTAGCTCTCTCACTGACTCTGTCTTCTGCTGGGAAGTTTATCTAACCTCTCTCTGCCTCAGTTTACACACCTCAGTTGGAGTAATAATTAAAGATACGCCTGAGCTGTGAACTTACCCAAAGCTCAAGCATGATTGGTTGTTTGTTTTTCATTTTTGGCCCACTGTAGACATAGGGCCAATCTGCGAAGTCCAGATCTGGATCCAAACTTTCCCAAAAGCTTGAAGAAAGTGGTTCCAATCTGAGGTGCTAATTCATGCCCTGCTCTAAGTACATAAGGTGTTGTGAGGCACAATTAATGCCTATGAAGAGTTTTTACATTCTAAGATGGGAAAAGAAGAGTAGAAAAAATGAATGGTAATGTGATGGAACTGATAATCTATTTTATTGTTTGAATTGGGGGGTGGGAGAGGACAGATCATAATCCAGGGCCTAGTCCTGCAATCATTACACATGAATACTCCTTAGTCAATAAATAAGATGAAGAAGACTTGTGGCACCAGTGTTCCTCATCCCATGAAGCAGGACACTCACTTGAATAAGAGCTGTAGGATTGAGCCCACAACATGCAGGAAGTATTTTAAAATTGTAGCAGTGCACCTCATGCAAATAAAATCAGTAACTTGACTATAGCAAACAGTTTAATTGGGGACTTGCGAAGGGCCTGAGAGACTGCCCAACTCAAAGTGAAAATCAATGGGAGTTGGATGCCACTGGCCTCTTTGTAAAGCCTGGCTTTAATTTGTTAAATTCAATGGGTCTGAGCCTGATTGCATAGAAGTCACTGGGAGCTTTGCCGTGTATACCAATGGGAACAGGATCAGGTCACATGGATTTTCAGCACATCTAAGCAGCAACATTCATTATAAAATTTCAAAAATATTTGTGACCTATTAATATTGTAAAGCCATAGAATACCTGAGAGAAATTCTACTCTTATTTCCATCTATGCAGCCCCACACTGAGATTGCACAGGTATAAATAAAAGCACAGTGATTTCAGGTATCTGAATACACTTTTGTTAGCTAAGTGATTTTTATAGAATTGTTCTGATAGCAAAACTGAACTCCCTATGGGCCTAACATGTATCCTATCTGGTTGATCTGATGTGAGCACAAGAGGAGAAACAGACTATTCTATTTGTTACAGTGTACCAGCTCCCCAGCTGATGTAAATCAGCACACCTCCTTTGGCTCCAATGGGACTCAATTGACTTCAATGAAGCTATGTTGATTTACGCTATTTGATGATCTGGCCTAGTGTTGCTAACCCAGTGAAGATAAACATTGATTACTGATCTATCTAAAGCTTCTCCTGAACTTTGTGGGTTTGTCTGAGTAATGTTCAGTCTTGTTTTCTTTCAGAACAAATACAAACAGCAGTTTGAAAAAGAAAAAGGAAAGCCATATGCTAGCACAGCTGATACCCCAGAACTTCGGAGAATTAAGAAAGTGCAAGATCAGCTCAGCGAGGTATGTGCTAGGCCTGCTAAATCAAATGAGATATAAATTGGTATGGGGCCGCATCTCCTGGGTTACATATTTTAACTATTGGCAGAGAAGCAGTAACCACATAGATCACATTATGCAATCCAGTCTGGAAGTTTAGCAGAAACATTGCCAAGGTCTCTGGTGCAGGAAATGTGGATTCAAGGACAAGTTTAAAAGTCTAGATTTCATTTGGGATTTAGGCCTTTGCAACAAAGAAGAAGAGATAATGGTCCTTGATCAGCTGGATAATAATTCTAGGTGACTGTGGCCAGAAGGTTTTGGAAAGCTTTTAACTGAAGTTAAAGATCGGATCCTGGGAAAATGTTGATAAAGTATAAAGCTCTGAATTAAATGCCACTGCTGGCTACATTCTGTCATTGTTCTGTATGTGGAATTCTTGTTGAAGTCGATGGAAATATTTTCTGCATACTGCAAAATCAGACCTTTCAAAGTGTGCTTAAACACTTCTCTTTTCATACAACCACATAACAAACAGCTGTTCTTCATAGATCCTGCTGATGTGCTCTAAAAGGCACTTATTTGAGGAGTTGTAGTCCCATTTCAAGTAGCACTACGTTAACACAAACAGGGTGCCTTTTAGGAAATGTCTACACCTCAATTAAAAACCCATGGCTGGCCTGTGTCAGCTGACTCGGGCTTACAGGGCTCATGTTAAGGGTCTGTGTAATTGTGGTGTAGATGTTTTGGTTTGGGACCCTGCAAGGAGGGAGGGTCTTAGAGCTCAGATGTTTTCTTGATAAATATCTCTCCCAATTGTGTCTGGCATGTCTTGATCTAGGTTAAATATCGTATGGCTGGCGATGTTGCAAAGACTATTTGCCATGTTGATGAAAAAGCAAAGGATATAGAACATGCCAAGAAGGTGTCGCAGCAAGTGAGCAAGGTAAGAGTGTGAGTGACTCTGTGAGAGGGTTGTGGATATCAATGGCAGCAAGCCTTGAGTAAAGTGTGTAGGTCAGAATGACGTTGAAATGTTAATACACTAACAGAGGAAGATAATTAGCAGAGAAACAATGGAGCAAGAGAGAAAAGTGTTATAATCTGAAATGCTCCTCACTGAGGTAGTCAATGGGTTTTCTTTGTTGGAGATGTTTTCTTCCTTAACATTTTGAAAAAGCTGGCTATGTACTAACACATTTTAGTGCTTTCCTGTGAGCACAGTTAACCAACATGCTGGTCTTTCTGTCCAGGTTTTATACAAACAGAACTGGGAGGACAATAAGGATAAGTACCTTCTTCCCCCCGATGCTCCAGAGCTTGTGCAGGCAATAAAAAATACGTCACTGTTCAGTAAGGTAAGAGCACCTTCTGCCCTTGTATGTATCATGCATCATTGCTACTGCATGGTTATTTCATTCCAAGTAATTACTTCCTGACACTTTTTTCTCTCTTTAAGAAATTGTACACAGAAGATTGGGAGCAAGACAAAACATTCTACCCATACAATGACAGTCCAGAGTTGAGAAGAGTAGCAAAGGCCCAAAAGGCTCTTAGTGATGTAAGTAGCCTAATTGCCCATTTCAATAGAGTGGTGTCACGCTGATTTACCTCTATAGACTTCTCAGTGGATTTGCATTGGCATACAACTACTATATGGGAGTAGAGAATCAGTCCCAAAATGCAGTGTGGATATTTATGAAAACAGTAGTGATATGTCTGGTGAAAAGCACGGAATACATCACATCTTTATAAAATCTGAAGAACTTGGAGATTCTGAGTTTTGTTCAGAAGAATTATTGTAATCAAACTGTGATAGGCCCAATTTTCTAGGATGCAGTTTTCAATGGGATATGAGAGTGTTTAACATCTCTCAGGAGACAGTGAGAACTTTTCAGAATCGGGCCTATACACCCAGTTCTCCCATGTGTAAAACAGGGATAACAGTACTTCCCCACTTCACAGACATTTTTATAGAAGCACTTGGAGAACTGAATACCTCCTTGGTTAAGGAGCTACATAAGAGATGTCAGTGGATGTTGAGGGTATTCAGCACCTCACAGGCTCAGGGCTCTGAAATCCAAACTATTAATGTATTTCAAAAGTCTTCTAGCAGATTAGTAATTTTTCTCTTTCTTAAAGAACGCGGTATTAGTTACACTGGTTGAGAGAGTTTATTTTGTAGCAGTAGAAAAACTGCTTTTGTTAATGGAAGCGTTAGAGAGATCAGGAGTAAATGTTCTCTTGTTTATTTAAACAGGCAGTTCCTGTAAATGTTTATCCCTTGCATTATTTCAGATCGTTTACAAAAAGGGGCACGATGAACAAAAATCTAAATACACTTGTCTGCCAGATCCACCTGATGTGGAGCTCGCCAAGAAGGCGACTAAGCAGCGCAGTGATGTGAGTATACTGCCTGGCTTCCTCCCAACTAGAAAACTTGCTTAAGGATTTGGAGAGGCAGAATCATTTAAGTGCATATACATTATATACAGGCTGGATTCAATAAAGGAATAAATAAACAAATAGATCAGTCCTCACAAAGGGATCTAGGTTTGCCATCTAGTCTTCCATGATAACTGTCTGGGTTTTTTTCCTCCTCATCTTTTTCAATTCCTATATTAACTCCTTTTCTCTCTCTCTCTCTCTCTCCCTTTCCTCGTTCCCCCTTTTTCTGTTGTCTCCAAGCTCTTTGTAATAGAGGTATGCTATAGAAAGTTGTAATGATTAACATGACCACTATGTTGCTTGTTTAAATTCAAATAGCAAAGTGTTTGCATGTATAGGTGCATTTTTCATTATATAATATTTTCTAAGGAGTCCATTATTTGTTCTCAAGGAACATTTATTTTTCTAGTAGGAGTGGATAATTGATCTTTGATTATGAAATGCACCTGTGGGATCTTAAAAGTGAACACGCTGTACTCCTGTTGTAAAAAAACAACAACATTAATTTCAATGCAAAATTATACATATTATAGAAGGTCCTTCATTCCAAACATCCTCATGTTCACAGATCTCCATTAAGAGGAAACGTTTGGCAAACAAGATGTCTTCAGTGTGTTTTTGCACACTGAATTAGCTAATGGCAACACGCAATGAATCCTTAGGGCGTGATTAACAAAGGCCTTGGAACCAGTCATCTCCAGTCTATGTTTTGGTATAGCTAGAGCAAATCAGTACTAAAGAATGCAGGAGATGGGATGGAGTATAGAGAGATAAAAGTTCAGCTACATAAATGGGACTAAGCCTGTAGACCCCTAAATTAGATGTAGGATTTTAACTCAGTTCAGAACGTAACTGTGACTAAAGAGTAGGTGATGTATGATCATAATGCTTTGTACTAGTAATTAACTACAGCAGGAATCACAGTTATTGACCCTTGAGGTTGAAAAACCATTGGTGAACATAGTGATGAGCTTAGCTATGAGCAGAGAGAAAATATTTTATTTGGAGAAAATTTCTCAGATAGCTGAAGGACCTTACTTCGCAACCTTTCTCAAAGGTAGCTCAAAAGATAAATGTGTGTCAAAAAGACCTAATCATGGAACCAGCAGGAACTAACTGATTACTATATAAAGCTAATGAAATACGAGTAGCGGTCAACAGGCTATATGTAGTTCATGCCTGTGAAAACAAGAGCATTTTGTTAGAATTATTTTACATAGTCAGCCTCTCTGAGTGGCATAAGAACTGACGCAGGATGGAAGTGCTCAGATTTTCTGGAGCATGCAAATAAATTAGAGTATCAAAATGCAGCCCTGAAGCATGATGGTACCAAGTCAAAACCTTTACACTGCATCCATTAGGAAACAGATAGGAACTAGCCTGGAGATCTTTTATTTCTGATGAGTTTGAGTACAAGTGGATAGTAATCGTATGCACCATGCAAAGGGAGTGCAAACCCTGCATAAATCTGGGTGATCCACTTTGGTTCTGTGATATGTTGTGTCTGCAGTAGTAGTAGTTGAGGCAATAGGGGAAAATACATGTGTTAGTGAGAAGTCATGGATAGTAGTTCACAACTGAAGCTGCCTCAGTGCAGAGCATGTACAAGTTGAAGAAAATGAGAGAGCTTGTTATTAAAAGAGATAATTTGATTCGCTGAGTAAGCTTTGGAACAAGCAAGGTGGAATTTTGGTTTGTGAAATTAACATCCCTGATAAAATAGCACATTGTTTTAGAAATTGGTAAATCAGACTATTAAATCTAATGTATATGAGCAGTATATCCGCACCACCTAAAACACTGTTCAAGAGAAACCAAGACACATTTATAAACATGGAGATGGATAAATTGGAAGTGCACTTAAAAGGACATTGCCTTTCGTCTTGTGGTCAATTGTGTAAAAGAGAAAATTGATGACAATTGCTGAGGGAGAGGAACGGGATCTGGCAATGATTGAACAATCTAATTCATATTGCCAACAATGCTGGTCTAAATTATAAACAGCCATAAATTTTCCAAGCATAGTGCTCGTTGTCCAATGAACTGTAAATGATTTTGGGTGAGAGAGGGAAAGATTCATATATTGTATCTCTAGGATTTTCAAAGTAGCCTAAGGTGGCCTAAAGAAAATTTCCTTGGGCACTTTTGAAAATTTCAGTTTGTGTATCTTAAAATCTAAGTGAGATTAAAACAAAGGAATCTGCATCAGTATTCTCCCATGGAGGAGAAAACCAACAGCAAGCAACCTCCATATTAGTGAGAATATTGTTGAATCTAAGACTTATTTCAGCTAATCAGCAGAAAAAGAGTTATCAAGAAGGAACTAGGTGTTAACCAAGCAATAGAATATTTAAACCAAAACATTTATGACAATATCAGATCAAATGGATTTGAGGCACTAGAAAAACTTGAAGCAATTTTTAAAAAAACCTCAACAGCTTTGAAGACAAACATGTAAGGTGGAAATAAAGGGCTATTCCAGAGAGATTGCTATTTTTATTTTGTTTTGTTTTGTTTTAATTCAGTTCATTATAGCAGTATTATAGCCAAGCCTGAGCCATTCTTCCCAAACCTGAGCCATTCTTCCCAAACCTGAGCCATTATTTTTAGGTGACAAACCTGAGGAACTGTCCCAGAATGAGGTGTCATTAGAGGAAATTTTGGAACAAATTGATAAATTAAACAGTAATAAGTCACCAGGACCAGATGGTATTCACCCAAGAGTTCCGAATGAACTCAAATGTGAAACTGAAGAACTACTAACTGTAGTCTGTAATCTATCATTTAAATCGGCTTCTGTACCACATGACTGGAGGATAGTTAATGTGACACCAATTTTTTAAAAGGGCTCCAGAGGTGATCCTAGCAATTACAGCCCAGTAAGCCTGACTTCAGTACCGGAAAAACTGGTTGAATCTATAGTAAAAAACAGAATTGTCAGACACAAAGATGAACATAATTTGTTGGGGAAGAGTCAAAATGGATTTTGTAGATAGAAATCATGCCTCACCAATCTATTAGAATTCTTTGAAGGGGTCAACAGTCATGTGTACAAGGGGGACCCAGTGGATATAGTGTACTTAGATTTTCAGAAAGCCTTTGACAGGGTCCCTCGCCAAAGGCTCTTAAGCAAAGTAAGTTGCCATGGGATAAAAGGTAATGGTCTCCTCATGGATCAGTAACTGGTTAAAAGATAGGAAACAAAGAGTAGGAATTAATGGTCAGTTTTCAGAATGGAGAGAGGTAAGAGTGGTGTCCTCCAGGGGTCTGTTCCAGGAGCCACACTATTTAACATATTCATAGATGATCTGGAAAAAGGGGTAAACAATGAGATGGAAAAATACAGACAATACAAAACTACTCAAGATAGTTAAGTTCCAAGCAGCAAAAAGTTACAAAACTGGGTGACTGGGCAACAAAAAAGCAGATAAAATTCAATGTGGATAAATGTAAAGTATGCACAAATATATAAAATAGTGTGTTCTACATTAACTGTTACCACTCAAGAAAGAGCTCTTGGAGTCATTGTGGACAGTTCTCTGAAAACATCCGCTCAATGTGCAGTGGCAGTAAAAAAGCGAACAGAATATTGGGAATCATTAGGAAAGCAATAGATAATAAGCCAGAAAATATCATATTGTCTCGATATAAATCTATGAAACACCCGCATCTTGCATGCAGATGTGGTCAGCTCATCTCAAAAAAAGATATATTGGAAAAGGTTCAGAAAAAGGCAACGAAAATGATTAGGGGTATGGAAAAGCTTCCGTATGAGGAGAGATTAATAACCCTGGGACTTTTCAGCTTGGAAAAGAGACTCCTGGAGGATGGGGGAGGGTATGATAGGGGTCTATCATACTAGGGTCACCAAATGAAATTTATAAGCAGCAGGTTTAAAACAAATAAAAGGAAGTATTTCTTTATACAATGCACAGTCAACCTGTGGAACTCTTTGCCAGAGGATGTTGTGAAGGCCAAGACTATAACCGGGTTCAAAAAAGAACTAGAAAAATTCATGGAGGATAGGTCCATCAATGGCTATTAGCCAGGATGGGCAGAGATGGTGTCCGTATCCTCTGTTTGCCAGAAACTGGGAATGGGCAACTGGGGATGGATCGCTTGATGATTACCTGTTCTGTTAATTTCCTCCGGGGCAACTAGTATTGGCCATTGTCAGAAGACAGGATACTGGGATAGATGGACTTTTGGTCTGACTCAGTATGGCTGTTCTTATATTCTTCTGAGTAATATACATTATTTCATTTTATTATAGTTTAAGTACCATGAAGACTATGAAAATAAGATCAAAGGCAAGTGGAGTCAAACTCCTTGCTATGAAGTTGCAGTTGCAAGGATGAATGCTGATAATTTCAGTATGGTAAGAGAGTTATTTAGACACCGGGCCAAATATATGTTTGTATCCCGTATTTTTTATCAACCCTGTAATGCCTGATATAATGTTTCTGCTTTGTTTATAGTACTTCTTTTTTTCTATCTAAGCTATGCTATGGATGACTATTTTGCAAAGAGAAAGAGAGAGAGAGAGAGAGTGTATTTGATACATTTTGTTCTCTTTTTCCATTGCTTACAGAGAAAATACCAGGAAGACTATGAGCTCATGAAAGACCAAATCTACTTTATGCAAACTGAAACTCCAGAGTACAAGGCTAATAAGCGAGTTGGAAATGCTGCCAGTAAAGTAAGTTAAGAATTCCATCATTTACTTCCATTCCACTTCTGCCAAACTGCTGATGACTCCAAATTATATTCAAGAACTTGAGCTGCAGAGCCCCTTTGATACAGAACTTTCTTCTTTGTTCTGGCTGAGACTTCTATGATGGACCAGATCCTCAGCTGATGTAAATCAGTATAGTTCCATTGACTTCAACTGAGCTATACAACTCACATCAGCTGAGGATCTGCTCCAGTATTTCCTTATTCAAGACATATCCTAGATCAGTGATTCTCAATCTTTTCTGGTTGACAATCCCTTATTTAATGTTTGTGATCCCCTTACAGTTACTATAAAAATCAGACTAAAAGTGTATCAGTGATAACAATGATACATCTAAGTAATTTATTTGTGTGTGTATTTCAAGAGGTAGCTGGAGAATACAGTAACTCCTCTCTTTAAAGTCGTCCCGGTTAACATCGTTTTGTTGTTACCTTGCTGATCAATTAGGGAACATGCTTGTTTAAAGTTATGCAATGCTCCCTTCTAATGTCGTTTGGCAGCTGCCTGCTTTGTCCACTGCTTGCAGGAAGAACAGCCTGTTACAGCTAGCTGGTGGGGACTTGGAACCAGTGTGGTCTGGAAATCCCTCATCAGCTCCCTGCTCCCCTAAGTTCCCTATTCGGCAGCCACCCAGGAGCCTATCAATTGCCAGGCAGTTCAGATGTCCTTCCCCCCACTGCCATGTGCTGCTCTTGCACTCTGCCTCGGATCTGCTCCCCGAGCCTCTTGCTTGCTGTGCTACGGGAAAGAAGGGGGCTAATGTCAGGGTTTCCCCCTTCCCCCTGCTCCTTCATCCCACTTACCCCATGTTTCTTAGAGCAGGGGGGACACACAACAGGGCCCAGGACAGAGGGAGTTTCCTGATAGCAGCTGCGGTCTCAGCTTGCTGATCTGTATGCTTAGAGTGGGATCAGCGTAATGTGCATCTGTCTCTGTCTGCCGTGCTGTCTCCCCTCCCTCCATTTGTGCTGCCTTGTCGAGTGTGAGGCTACATTAACAACCATGAATTAACCCTTGAGGTCTCAGCCAATTGCTAATTCATTATTTAGCAGTAAGGCACTCCCTGGGAAATATCCCACCCTCTGACTTAACCACCTCAATCAAGCTTCACAATCATCATCACTGTGTACCAGTATTAAATTGTTTTGTTTAAAACTTATACAGTGTGTATATAAATATAGTCTTTCGTCTGGTGAAAAAAATTCCCTGGAACCTGAACCCCCCAATTTAGATTAATTCTTATGGGGAAATTGGATTCGCTTAACAGCGTTTCGCTTAAAGTCACATTTTTCAGGAACATAACTGCAATATTAAGCGAGGAGTTATTGTACTTGACTTTGAAAGGTAAAGGTGGGGGATTGAGAGGAGGGAGTGGGAGAATGAGATTTTCTTTGCTTTAGATTGTCAGGCATTGAAAAATTTATTACAATCTCCCCTGTTTGTCTTTTGTGCCCCTGCTGGAAGTAGGACCCACTGGTTTAGAAACATGACCTTGGATCTGTATACATATGTTTATGGATTATCCAGGGCAGTAACGTTTTGACTTTGGAGGTTGTCTATTAGATGGTGCAAAGCTTCTTGCACTGAATAAAGCTGCCACATAAGAACAGTTGGCAGTCAGTTGAATGCTATATTCATCATAAAGCAACAGCTTAGTTGCTTAGAAATTATTCTCTTTCTCTGATATTCACTTGGTTTCCAAGAGCAGCCCTTCTGAAAAGGAGCACTCTGACCAAGAAGACATTCCAAATATACTTCTATTGAATTTCTATAGGTGAAATATAAAGAAGACTATGAAAAGAGCAAAGCTATTGCTGATTATAACATACTTCCTGCTACAGAGAATCCATTACTGAAACAGCTGAAACTTTCAGGAAAGCAGCTGAGTGAGGTAAGTACCCTAAAAGTTCGGTTTGAATATTGCAGCTATATGGTATGAACCAAGCCCGTCAGTTCTTTACAGTACGGGTTCTTGGGGCAGGGAATGTCTTGTTGTTCTGTGTTAGCACAGCTGGATCTTGGTCCTGAAGAAGCCTGGTGCTGGCCAGCAGGATCCTGTGGAGTCGGACCCTGGCTGTGGAACCTGGCTGTCATAAGATGCTCCCCAAGGTGCTCTCTGGAGTACCCATCCACCTTGGGCACCTGTCTCTCAGCAGCATGGTCACACCCCGCTTGCCACCCAGAGACCTGCCGTTGAAGCTGGGTCACTCCCCACACTCCCTGTGCACAGAGCAGAACCACCTCTTGACTGCCCTGCTCCAGCCCCATGGCTGCCGGACCAGCGCCAGGCTTCTTAAGGGAAGAGTCAAGAGCATGTCAAGGGCACAACTCGGAGCTGTGCCTCCTGCCCTGCCTGGAGAACACCTGGCTGTGCAGAGGCAGCTGGCTTGGGGAGAGGAGCAAGGAGGGCTGCTGGGCAGCCAGCCAGCACCTCAGCTCCCAAACCACCTGAACTCTGAGCTCAGCCATGGGAGCCTAGTGCCCAGCCCAGGCATTGGGGGCAGGCGGCTGCTGGGGGGTGTTGGATGGGTGATTGTGTACTGGGAGGGATACTTGGCGGGTGCTGAAGGTGGTATTTGGAGGGCACTGAAGGCGGTACCTGTGGCAGGGATACCCACTGAAGATTAATAGGGGAGACCTAGCTGCTGCTGAGGGGATGCTGCATGTGCGGTTCTGGCTTCCCCTCCCGACCCCCCATCCCCCTATCCCCTTCTCTTCCCCATACCATCTCTCTTCCCCACTGTCCCCTGCCTCTATTCACCCCCCCATCCAACCCCATTCCCCTATCCTCTTCTCTTTCCCCCGAGCTATCCCATCCCCCTTCCACACTGCCTCTTCCTCCCCATCTCATCCCCCTCCCCCATGTCGCCTACTCCCCGCCCCTTTGCCCTGCCCCGCCCTCCATGGACACTCATTGTTGTACAGAAAGCAGAATGGTGACTATAGGGTGCCAGTACATGGAGAAGGAGAAGCTGACTGGCAATAGGAGGTGGCATCCAGCTGCAGAGATACCGAGCACTTGGCAGGGGAAGCAGCTCCTGAAACCCACTTCACTCCCAGCCTGGCCCTCGGTTTCGGGAGGGCAATGTCCCCCCAAGCTATGCCCATGGACTTCGATGGATGTTGCTGGGCTGTTGACACTGGGTCAAATCCTGAGCTGCCCCATTTTTGTGCCCCAACTGGCACTGCACCCTGGGCGGCTGCCCCTCTTGCCCTGCCCTAGTTATGGCTCTGCCAAGAGCTCAAAAATTATGAGTCAGACCCCCCTAAAAATCATGAGACAGGCTTAAAAATCAAGAGATATGGTAAAAAATAAATATATTTTGGGTGATTTTTATTTGCTTTCTGGTTTTTGAGCCTTTAGGGAACTCTTAAGTCATGTTTTCAAGCTTTTCTCTCCCATCATGAGGTGTAGAAGTTTATTTTTATTTAAAAAAATCCCCAAACCAGCAGCGATTCGCACCTAATCACATGCCTGGGACTTTATGAAAAGCACTAATTGTTATGGCACTTGTGATAAAATTGTGAGAGATTTGGTAATACTGTAGTCTGCCCCGGTCTCCTAATTGTTGAAAGGGATTCTAGTTTAACATGTTTAATAAACATTATTCTTCAGAAGCAGAACTTCTGCATAAATTGACTTCTGCTTAATGACCTGAAAAATAAATCTGAAAATAAAATCACCTTAACTAGAGGTTGTTCCCTGCTCTTCTCCCTTTTGCTTTAGATCCTCAGAATTTTCACCAGAGACAGGGATGTACTAAAACCCAGGTTCTGAACACCATGACCTTTGGAAAAGTTTGGCTCTGGAATTAAATCTGAACTTTGCGTCAGCCCCCTATATTTATAATGGACTGACACCCAAGAGCCTGTCACGTGGACATTTAAGCAAAACATAGATCTAGATCCAAACTTTGCAGCTCAATCCCATCTCTGCTTTTTACATTAGCAGATTATTGCCTTGTCAAGATGATGGCTTGCTTTTATTTCTTAGTGTCATTTCTAAACATTATCACTAAGAGCTTTAGTGAGAGTATCATTTCTGCTGGTGGAAATGAATGAATTCTTCTGTATTACCTGACTTTATTTTCTTTTGCAGAAATTGTACAAGGAAGCCTATGAAAAGTCAAAAGCAACAAGCATTAATTATTGTGACACTCCAAAGTTTCAAATTGATAATGTTCTGAAAAACTTCAGTGATGTAAGTATTGTTGTAATTGTTCCTGTATTTCAGATGTGACTTTCTCAGTTATATATATTTATAAATATGTGATTTTCTCCCTAGGTTAAATATAAAGATGCATATCAAAAGAATATTTTGGGACATTATATAGGCAGCTATGAGAACCCATATCATACACACTGCGTGAATGTTGCAGCTATGAAGAGTGACGTAAGTATGACAGTGTTTGTGTTGATTTCTCCATACTCTCATTGCAAGGCAAGATTCCTATGCTTACTATCTAATGCTGTTTTTATTCCCTAGAAAAATTACAAAGCAGATTATGAGGAGGACAAGACAAAATGCTACTTCCCTCAAACCATTACTCAAGAGTATGAAGCTATAAAGAAATTAGACCAGTGCAAAGATGTAAGTATGTAGCAATAATTGCTGAAAGGAAACCACTTAGTTGCAGAAGGTACTCACCCAAAATCCATGAAAGTCAGTTGAAAGATTACTATTGACTTCCATGTGTTTTGAATTGGGTCCTGTTTGAAGGTGTGATTTTTAAAGGCCACATTCATATGTATAGGTAACAAAGTCCTGCTATTCCAGACTAACACGGCTACCTCTCTGATTCCATTCATATGTATGGTTTTCAGGAGTTTCTTGTGACACCTAGTGGTCAGGATGAGTTTAGCCTATCTATTTTTTTCAGAGAGGTGTAATCACAGAAGGCTGCTGCTCTGCTCTAGGTAGTGTTTTTTCACATTAAATGTTCTTAAACACAACTTTGTCTCCAGTTTTCTCTCTTTTTATAGAATAAATAAGAATAAGACCCACTGGATCAGACTATAGGTGTCATGTACACCTTGTACGTGGTAGATTGCAGGGCTGCTGCTAGCAGAGTCAGGCTTCTGTTTCAGATATGGGCTGGTTACAGAGCTTCCTTTCCAGAGAAATACACAAGATATCTTTACTATAAGATTCTTTGGCTGTTACCAGCTCTGGTAAATTATGTTACTCATGGCACCACATTGTGGCAAATTATTATCATACAGTTTTACATTCCATTACGATATGTATCATTATTGGGGGTACCGTTAGTATGTAGTAATGCAATATTGCAGTATCTTATTTGATAGAAAAAATTATTTATATGTGTATATTTGAAACATACTTTATTATTCCTCCAGAATACTTACAGAAAGCATCCTGGTCAAATCAAATTTACACAAGTGACCGATTCTCCAGTACAAGTTCGAGCACAGATCAATTCCAAGCAGCTGAGTGAAGTAAGTAGCCTGACAAATTAAGCAAAACATTAACCAATCACATTTTCACACTGATTTATGTAAAATATTTCAACAACTCTTCTGTGACTTCCTCTTGTGACAGTTATGCTGTAACAGATCCAATAGGTCAATGAAGTTACACTAATAAAATATAGATAATGGCTTGAGTCTCAAATTCAGATCAAGATTCAGATTTCTAATCCTCCTCAAAGTTGTGTTGTCTGATCTGGAGTTTTAGATCTAGCCCATATTTACCTGTGTTCTGTTATCTCTGTATTTGTCTTACAGCTGTAAGCAACTGATTGTTGTCAACCAGAATGTTGTCTACCTAGGTGTCTGGTTGGCTTCAAATGTTTACTAATGAAGTCTGCTACGTGGATTAAGAGGGGAGGCAGAGGGGAAAAGCAAAAATGTAAATGTCAAAGTATCTATAGTAATTTCTTTGATACTTAGTGGATATCAAATTGGAAGGGTCAGCTACAGTTATAGTCAGTAATAACATCAGGCCAATATAATGAGACAAAGTGCTTTATTGTTGAACTGTTTTAGGACCAGTTCTACCCTCATTTACTTCCCACTGAAGTCCATGAGATTTACATTTGTGAAAGTGATGGCACAATTTGGACCTTTTTGCCTGATACTGCAAAGCGCTGAGCACTTCTTGAAAGCTAATGAGTGCCTACAATTAATGCTGATTTCTGTAGAAGCTGAGGCTACTCAGCACTTTGAGGTCTCTTATTCCAGAATAGTTAAACACAGTCTCCCCCCACCCCTTCATACCAAGTCTGTTACTGATACTGACATTATGTAATCCTATCAGAAAGCACTCATTCATAAAATCCACTTTGAGCAGTGGACTGGTCCAATTGTCCTTCAGCAAAACCTAACTGATGGCCAAACAAGAGCTGCATAGGAAGCACTTGTGGTATTGAATGGATCTGGGAAAATACCTTGAACCTCAGCTACAATCTTCACAGTGGAGGTCTGTATGGATGAGCACAGTACCGGGCACTTGCTCATCAGTTTTAAGATCAGACATCACTCTTCATCATGTGCCAGCTGTATGGTCTTCACACAGAATAAACCAAGGTGGATTAACAGAATTGCTTGTCAGTCATGTCAAAAAGATACTGGTACTTTTTAACATGTGTTCTATGGAGAATCAGTGTGTTCTAGTGGATAGAATACTGGACTAGGACTCAGGAGATCTGGGTTATATTCCTGGCTTTGCCCCAAGCCTGCTGGGTGACCTTGGACAAGTCACTTTCCCTCTCTGTGCCCCAGTTTCCCCTTCTGTATAATGGGAATACTAATCCTACCTCTTTTTTGTAAAGTGCTTTGAGTTGTGTGGATGAAAAGTACTGTATTAGAGATTGGTGGTGTTATATGTGTTATATAATGTGTTGCTATTATATTTTGTCATAATTACTTCAAGAAAAAACAATAAATTCTTCTGAGTTCAGGAAAAAAGGACAGTTCATGTGGGATTGGTCCCATATTATTTATTCGTTTTTAACAATGATTATAAACAATTGATTTATACTGCTCGGTCCTGATTGAAGTCAATGGAAGCCCATTGAAGTCAATGAAAAGGCCCATAATTCTGCTATGTTTATTTTTGAAGCAAAAAATTGTGGACACTTAAAATAGTGACATAAATGTAACAGTATACTCCTAAGAAGACATATTAAACAAATTAGACTGATTAACTTTTTTGCTTTAAAAATGGAGTGAATTTAGTGCCTGTAAGAGCAAAGAACTGGCTAGATCCAGACATCTTGAGGTCAAGCATTGTGCAAGCTTCTATATATATATTTCTGCCAATGCCTCCCAATCCTGAAATGTAACACCTGTGCTATTCTAGTCCTGGATCTTGACTGAACAAATACTCCCAGCTGAGTGGGATTTAGTGCATGGACAGGAACCAGGATGAGATCATTGGTCTCATTTTCACTTGTGACTTAATTAAGATTGGAATCGATTTCTCCACAGGGAAAAGGCTAGTGCATTTACACACTGAGTTTTCTACCTTTCTCGCCTTTCTCCTTGATAAGCGAAAATAAACATCTGTTTCCAAAAGGTTACTTAGTTAGAACTGAGCTGAATTACTGGTAACAAATGTGACTGTTTCAGACCTGTATAAGGATTCTTATTCTAAAAGAAAAAAAATCTGGCCTAGCTGTTTGACTTGCATTCGTGAGTAGGGGGACAAGATGTCCCGATTTTATAGGGACAGTCCTGATTTTTGGTTCTTATTCCTAGCTCGGCTCCTATTCCCCCCCTCCTTCTGATTTTTCACATTTGTTGTCTGGTCACCCTACTAGTGAGTGCACTAAAGACCAAGAACTAGAGTGTCAACTGTGTAAACTGACATTTATAGCAGCTGAGGTTTTGTCTCATGGAGTGAGGCTATATCTCAAATTCAGATAAGTAAAAAAAACAGAATATTGTAACACTTTGTGAAATTTGATCTGAAACAAAAATTTACCCTCTTGCTTAACTCTTGTATTAACCAATGATTGTGGCTGATCTATTATCCCATCGGCTGTACCTTTCTTATATGAATATTTCTGATTTTTTCAGTTGAATTATAAAGCTAAACACGAAAGTGAGAAATTCAAATGCCACATTCCACCAGATGCTCCATTATTCCTCCAGTCCAGAGTGAATGCATATAATCTGAGTGATGTAAGTATTAACGTAACACCTTCCTGTAGATGACACAAAACATTCATAACAAAGCACTTATACTTGCACGTGGAGTAAGAGCTCTAAATAGTGCTGATGATAAGAATAAATATTAGGAGATGTGAAAAAACTCTAGAGAACTAATAAATTCTCTTTTTCTATCTGCACACACATGCATACTGAAACATATAGAGATGTATAGCTAGAGAGAGATATAGATAATATTAATATTATTAATATAGGTAATAGTAGTAGGGCTTGTCTTCACGAGCGCTGCTGGAGATCGATCTTCTGGCGATTGATTTATCGCGTCTCGCTAAGACGCGATAAATCGATCACCCGGAGCTCCCCCATCGACTCCGGAACTCCAGCTCGCCGGGAGGTGCAAACTGGAGTCGACGGGGGAGCGCGCCGCTGACTGCCGCCGCCATGGGGACGAGCTGAATTCACGTAGCTGAAGTTGCATATCTGCCATCGATCTCCCCCACCCCCCGCCAGTGAGGACCAGCCTGTAGACTAGGTAAAAAGTGGAGAGACTGGTTCTGATTCTTATTTACATGAAAACCATGTTATATAACTCTGGGACTTATTATATGTGCTCCTAGTAGAATCACTTGTTGATCAGGTCCCCACAGAGCTGTACAAAATCAGAACAAAAATGCGGTCCCTGCCCCAAGGAGCTTACAATATAAATATAAGACAAGCGGCAACAGATACAGACAGAGGAAGGAACACGAGTGAACAATGAAATAGTTTTGGTCAGCATGACGGTCAGTGGCCACAGCTCACCAGCAGCCTAACCATTATCCATATAAAATGGATTGCTTTAAAGTGGAAATCTGTTATCTTTACAGCCACTTCAAGACACTTCTACAATAGTGCAAAATAGTCTTTGTATAAAAGAGAATTAAGCTTGAAAATTTGATCTGATAAACTGGGTTTAAATTCATGTTCTAAACAATCAACATGTTAATTAGAAGCCCAAAAAATTGACAGTAATTGTTATGTTATCCTCTAATTGACGGATTAGTATTTGATGTCATATCTTACTTCATTTATTTTCATGTCTGCAGAACTGTTACAAATATGACTGGGAGAGGTCGAAAGATAATAAATTTGAAATCAAACTTGATGCAATTCCACTTCTTGCAGCTAAAGCTAACAGTAAACTTGCAAGTGATGTAAGTATGAAATATGAATGTAGCCACAGTAGTTTAGTTGTAAATGTGAAGCTTAGTTTCACATATATGTTCTCACTGTGCAGGTGGCATATAAGAAAGACTATGAACTAAGTAAAGGGAAAATGATTGGAGCCCTGAGCATTCATGATGATCCCAAGATGTTACATTCTGCAAAGGTGGCCAAACAGCAGAGTGATGTAAGTGTCTTTACAGTAATCTCTTTTATCTATTCATTTATATACTATGTGCTAGGCCTTTTATAGACATACTGGTGTAACAGCCCGTGTACATGGGCCAAAGTGCTTAATGCTGTTTATCTGGGCCATCTCTACGGCTCACGGCGGCGCACGTGCGGTGGCCATTTTGTGCCGCCGAACTACAACTCCCAGCATGCTCTTTGTCCAGGCCGTCTCTACTGTGCATGACGGCTTCGGAAAAACATCCTCTGGCCTTTTATTATATAGGATAAGAGACAAAAGCTCAGCTCTTTGGCACTTATGGGCTAATTAGAAAATGTAAAGGTGGGTGGGGGAATGGCTCTTCTCCAACCGTCTCCATGCACCAGCTGTTTGTGTCACATGCAGAACCCTTATTTTGCATGCAGAGCTATAATACCACCTACACTCTGGCACAGCTGATGGTGTCTGGTCCCTCCCCACCATATATCATCCCTGAGAGTCCTCAATGTGCAGTTCCGATTTTCCTATGGGTGAAATCCTATCCAGAATGTTTTTTGTTTATGTAACAGATTAATAAGTTGTGTGTCATATTCCTCTCTACTGGTTAATACATATGAAGGATAACAGGCTACTACTTCTGCCAGCTAATGAAATTGCTCCTTTAGCTCAAGTGCTAAAGGTCTCAACTCTGGTGTTGGACACTCTTGGCTTAAATCTGTTTGACAGCTAATGGTGGAGGTCATTGCATTTGCCAATATCTTATAACAGTAGTTTCAAAATGTAGATTAATGACAGCAAATTATCTTCCGTTTCGTATTTGAGGAACTTCTTTAAAAATAATATTCTGTTCCTTATAATTCCATCTGTTTCTAATACATTTCATGGAGTTGCAGATATTGAACTTATTTAAAAGATTTGATGTTGCCAGGAGGCAGCTTTCTTCTGAAAAGAATATGTTTTTACAAAACTGTTTTCTGTGTTAATCTAAAACATATGTATTGAATTCCTTTCTACAGCATGAATACAAGAAGGGCTATGAATTGTCAAAGAGCAGATATACAGCACCGCTGGACATGATTCCAATCACTCAAGCTAAGATATCTCAGGCTATCGCAAGCGGCACAGACTACAAGCATCTCCTACATAATTACTCTTATCCTCCTGACAGTATTAATGTGGAACTTGCAAAGAAGGCCTATTCTATACAGAGTGATGTAAGTGGTCATGCTTTGATATGCCTGGTATTATGGACCAGTTCTATGACGGTTATCCTGATGCAAACGGGTTACTTACACTTCGCTTATAGTGAAGTATGAGTGCAAAGCATGCTGGTAGTTAGCATAAGTGCTGAAAATACAAAGCCTTCTAGAAATATGTGATATTGACTAACAGTATGTGTGCTATTATTGACCAATTTTGTCAATGTAACTAACATAGATTCCCCAGGTTACAAATACTGTATGACAAAAGGATTGTCTTGGATATGCACTGAAAAATAATATGCAAGAGTGTTTCACTAAGCACCAGACAGAAATTAGGAGTGCCCCATAACTGCTAACTTGATTTTCTCTTTTAATGGATTTTCAGTAGACTGGCTGTCCATGTATTATGGAGTCATGACAGTGACTTTGCAGTTCAAGTTATAAATTACTTTCCATTATAAACCTTATTTTGACCTAAGTCACACCCTTACTCTAACTTTCTCAAAAAACAATCAGAAGTCTTCTTCATCAGAAATGTTTATGATTTGGTTGCCATGGTTCAGGGCAAGCTTCGCCTCTGACCCCTTCCTTCATCTCTCTGAGTTAGCCCCCTCTAGATGTTAGGCCTAAAGCCTTCACCGGAATTGTGGGGAATTTCACAATTCATTCACTCTTAAACTAGGTTCCCAGACCCTCTGTACTATAAACCTGAGGGTGAGGGTGAAGTCCATGGCCGCTCTGTGCCCTCAGGCCTTCCAAGGTCTGGAAATGGGAGGAGTCCTGCCTCACTCTGCTTTTAGTGTGAGATGTAGAAAAGATGAGATGAGGGGAGCCACAAGCCATGTGGGACATAGAGGCAAACCCCCTCATCATGAAGTTTTGCCACAAGGGAAAAATCCCTTCCAGACCCAGGAACTGGTAATCAACCCCACTGCTGGCATTACCAGAGATCCAACATACTAGTTTAAAGGTGGGAAGGGAAACAGGAAGCCCATAACAGCTACTCTAACCAGACAGCAAATTCTATCAATCCCTGTTCCCCCTCCATCACCACCAGAAAGGAGCCAATCACTAGCCCTCCACCACATGTGGCCCAGGCCCAGATGCGGCATGTGCCCCCCTTCCTCTCAACTCCCTCCCTAGAGCAGGGGGAGAGAAGATAAGAAGCAGCCCCAACATGCTGAAGGCAAAGAGAGAAGTGGGGGTGGGGGTGACCTGATGTCCCGATTTTATAGGGACAGTCCTGATTTTTGGGTCTTTTTCTTATATAGGCTTCTATTACCCCCCTCCCATCCTGATTTTTCACATTTGCTGTCTGGTCACCCTGGTGAGGAAAGGAGAGGTGCTCATGTAATACTGCCTCAGCTGCTCTCAGTTGAGATCTCTACCCCAAAATGTGTCTCCACTGCTAGCAGCCCTACCAAGGCCCCACCCAGGTAGCGAGATGAGCTGTTAGTTTATAAGCCTTATTATGCTCTCATGCAGTCACCTGAACAGGAACTTCATGAATGTATTCAAGGGAGCACAGATATCTAAATTTTTATCACAAAGGAAGCAGCCTATCATGCTGATGGTGTAATAAAGATATAGAGGTCTATGTTATAAGGACATTCCCCTCTTTCCCATTTGCCTCTTAGGCAATTCCAGTTTTGTTAATGTAAAAATTAACATTTTAAACTTTCTTACAGCTATGGCTGTTTGAAACATGGGTAATTCAGACCAATGGAAGCATTCTCTTTGAATTAAACTCCTCATTTGTCTTTGTCTATTACAGAATGAGTATAAATCTGACTACAACAGCTGGATGAAAGGTTGTGGATGGGTGCCATTTGGGTCCATGGAAGCAGAGAAGGCTAAGAGAGCTACAAACATTCTCAGTGAGGTAAAGAAATGTAATGTGATTTGAATTGAGTGTACAAGAGAGAAATATTAAGGCAACAAGGCACTATGCTTCACGCTGTATATCGTGCTGTTCTTTTACATGTGAAATACCCTCTCAACTAATCCATGACTTTAATGGGAATTCCTTGCAAGATCAGTCCAATGGGTAGAGTATTTGATATGAATACTGATATTCATCAATTTTAAAAACACATGTTCTTTCATCGACTGATTTCCTCCTACACAATATTTAAATCTTTTTGTTACTGAGGAGTATTTTTGTTTTTAGTATTTTTGTTTGTTTTTGTTGTTAGTATTTTTAGTTTTTGTTACTGAGGAGTATTATCTCCAGTTGTCCTTTTCACCTACACTTGTCTCTTTGTAATTACTTTTTGACTTCAGTGGGATGATGGATAAATGACTAAGCTGAAAATAATGATCACAGTATGATCACTATCATTATAGATTGCAATATGATGCATAGGAAATGGAAGATACTGCACCAGATTCTATTTCTTCTCATGCCTGTGCAGCCCAGTGAAGGTTATGTGGTTGTAAAGGAGTAAAGAGAGCAGAATAAGGTCAAGAGCTTCCATTAGTGCCAATGGAAGACGTGCACCAGGGTCAACATTTTAAAAATGTGTGCACTTACGTTGCATGTACAAAATATGCACATGAGAGCATGAACTGATAACAAAGGTGTGCAAACTCATATCGCTCCATATGCTTTTCCATTTTCAAAGTACAGTGACATGTTCACACACAAAGTTGCAAATGCAACACAGTAATTGTTTATGAAAATACCTAATGTCACTATGATTAAAATTTTCTTTGTATATAAGAACAAGTTTGATGTAAAATTACATTGTTATCCTAAATTCACTTTTACAAAGAGGTGCAATGGAAATAGATTAAAAGGTGCTTTTAGCTATCAAGGAAATGTAACATTGATTTTCTATTTTCTGAACAGAAAAAATATCGCAGGCATCCAGACACTATTAAGTATACTCAGATAGAAGATGAGCCTGCTGTAGTACAGGCTAAAATCAACCAGGCCCAGAGGAGTGATGTAAGTGCTGATATTTCTAGGGGATTTTTATATAAATTAACTAATTGAATTCTAAAGTCAAATGCACCAGTTCACCTCTTCTCAAAGTGCTATCAGACAAATCGTGCCCCTCCCTTAATCGTGTGGATGTCCCCACATGTAGTGCAGTCAATGTGGTTCCGCTGCAAAACAGGCAAATTCAGCCTGGGTCAGGGCAGGTGGAACTTAATTCAAGTAATCTGAGTTTCCTCTGATATCTATACACAAGATCCCCCTTTACTGAGTGCCTTTTATCTTAAGGGCATTCATGAAATTATCCTCAAATGTGCTGAGTACAATTCATTGTGTTACCAGAAAATAACGTCTGTTGGGGAACCAGATTTTGTCAGTTTCTCAAATGGCTGCTTACCACATGTTTGAGTATGTGTGTTTACATGTATGTATTATACAATCTGATGGAAATTCTGGCCCTGTTGAAGTTAATGGGTATTTTGCCATTCACTTCAATGGGTCTTGGATTTCACCTTTTAAATAACAGTATTGTACACATTAAAGTATCACTGTTATGTAAAATGCTTAATTCAAGCTATATGACTCAGCATGTTTTAAACATTTATAATTTATAAGCATTTGACTGACAAATTTATTATTTACTTTCTGTTGCAGGTACTATATAAAGCCAAAGGTGAGGCTATAATTCACAATTATCACCTACCTCCAGACATGCCCCAGTTTATCCAGGCTAAAGTTAATGCCTACAATATTAGCAATGTAAGTTGACGTTGGAGTAAGAGCGCTTGATTTAGGCGTAAGTAATGGAGGCTTAGATTTTTATTTTAAAAGTGACATTTTCTTCCAGAACTACTACAAAATGGACATGGAAGATTTAAAATCAAAAGGATATGACTTAAGAAATGATGCTATTTCTATCCAAGTTGCCAAGGCTGCTAGACAGGCTGCCAGCGATGTAAGTACATCCCATTTCATGTAACTATTAGTTATATGTAGTGATGATTTATTTTAAAATTGGTTGCATTTCTATTACATCTGAGGGATTGTTTACTGAGGTGAGGTTTTATTGAATTTTTTGGTGGGTTATACATAGTGTCAAGAAAAATCACACTCAATTTATAACACACGTCGAATAAATAAAATATCACCAACTCTACTGTAATGAAGAGAGACAATGAGGTCTCCTGTTCTAGTCACAGGCCTATGACCAAAAGATACCGGAATTATCATGATTCTGTCGGTAACTGGAGCCTGGTCTTAAAGTCATGGAAAGATTCCCAGTGTGTTCAGTGGACTTTGGAACAGATTCTTTCTTCCCTCCTCCTCCATGTTCAATATTGGGATAATAATACCTACCTTGGGGGGAAGGGGAGGGCGAGAGGGAAGCGGTGAGGATTAATTAGCTAATATTTGTACAGCAATGAAAATGTAAAGAGATATAAGTATTAAGTTTTATTATGGTTATTTTAATCACAAACAATTACATTTGTTCCAATGTAATAGCTATATTTTCCCTAGACCCCCCATTTATAAGGAAGCAATCTGTAAGAAACACGTATCATGGCTTCATAATTACATTTTAAATTTTGCTCACTAAAGAAAATGTACTTTATGTCGGATTGTGCTTTGACAGGTCCACTATAAAAAAGACTATGAACTTGCCAAGGGTAAACTAGTTGGCTTTCAAAGCCTCCAGGATGACCCCAAACTGGTTCACTATATGAAGATAGCCAAGCTGCAGTCCGAGCGGGAATACAAGAAAGATTATGAGAAAGCGAAAACCAAATACAACATCCCATTAGATATGGTCAATGTGGTGGCAGCCAAACAAGCTCAGGACATTGCCAGCAATGTTAATTACAAGCAGCTGATCCACAATTACACTTACTTACCAGATGCAATGAACTTGGAACTCTCCAAAAACATGATGCAGATACAGAGTAATGTAAGTAACATGCTTCTTTGCACGGAATGTATCCAGAGGGATCAGGCAAAGGCAAACATAACTATCTGATCTGTGTGGTCACTTATTTTTGTAGCATGCCTACAAAGAAGACTATGATAGTTGGATGAAAGGCATTGGCTGGATCCCCATTGGTTCATTGGAAGTAGAGAAAGCTAGAAAAGCGGGAGAAGCCCTGAATGAGCATAAATATCGTCAGCACCCAGACACCATCAAATTTACCAGTGTGGTGGACTCCCCAGTTATGGTTCAAGCTAAACAGAATTCACTTCAACTCAACGATGTGAGTAAGCCTGGGAGAAAGGGAACATAACAAAATAAGGAAGTGTCTGCAGAAATATCTGTATCTACATACCAGTTTAAGTGAAATAAACAATCACAGTATTTCACTGTAAGTGGATATTACATCTGTGGAAAGACATCAAAGGGAAAAACTCGTGTGCGCGCGCGCACGCGCGTGCGCAGGAGGGAGGATGTCTGCAGTTTTTATAGTTGTGATATTAATGTAGTCTGATGTGAGCATATACATACACAATCCCAACGAAGATGTATAATGGGTTTTGTACTGAGTATCTCTGCTGACTTCAATGGACTTACTCCTAATTCCATTGATTCATAGATTTTAAGGCCAGAAATAACTGTTATAATCATTTAGTCTGATCTACTGCACAAGAGAGGCCATAAAACCTCACTGAGCATTTTACACTGTGGTTACTGAGAGCAGTATTGGCTAGATCTTCAGCTAAGGTAAATCACTATAGGTCAAAGGGAGAAATCCCAGGCCTGTTGAAGTCAATGGTAACATTTCCTTTGACTTCAGCAGGGCCAGCCTTTTATCCCAAAGAGCTATGCTATTCTGATTTCTATCAGCTGAGCATCTGACCCATATTTTAAATTGGAACATTAAAATGAATTAAAAATATTTTTATGACTGTTTGTGCAACTACAGATCTCATACAAAGTTTACACCCTCAGACTTATTGACTCTCAGGGTCAAGTCCAGATGTATAAAGGTGTTTAGGCATTGCTGCACTTAGCAATGCAACACTTAAGTCTCATTTTCAAAAGGATTTTATGCACTAGGAGCTTAAATCCCATTGACAGTTGATGGGATTTTGATTCCTAAGTGCCTAAACCCTTTTTGAAAATGAGACTTAGGCTCCTAAACCAGTTAGGCATTGCAACGCTGGAGTGCGGCAGTAGCTAAATACCTTTAAAAATCGGGGCCTCTCTCTATTATGACACAATTAATTTGTGAAATAAAGCACTTTTAGCTTCACTGGATGAAGGGTGACCACACAAAACAGATTCAGGGTTTTAGTTCATGCTCCCAGATCAGAATGGCTATCGTGAACTTATGAAACGGAAAAGGATGGGAAAATCTCCCTGATCTTCCTTTCATTAATCCATACAGCTTGCCATCTTCACAAAAACCTTCCAGTCGTGGAAGAGGTTTAATAGTAAAACACTATGGTGAGGTGCCATTTTACTAAGTCTTCTTTAGAATATACTTACAGTATATTTAGTGCAATTTTAAGCATTAAAATAAATACCTAAATCCAACTAGAACTGTCAAATTTAATGGACGCACTACATTTTCCTGCCTTGTGGTGTTACCATCTTCACTAATTCATAAAATTCAATAAATCACAATATGTCTTTTAGTCATTGCAAGGTAGCCAGATTCTGCTCTATATTACAATTCCTTATCATTGTCTTGTGCTGTATCTCTTTCACAGATGGGTATGTTTTTGTGGCAGTTGTATTGTACTAATGTTTAATTTTTCTATATTTGCTTTTTCTCTGGTGGAACAACTTATAGCATGGTATTTATATCCTATAGGCTAGCTAGTACATAGCCTGTAAAATCAGAGCCTGTGCATGAAAGTGCAGTCACTGATTTTATGAGGTAGGTGGCAATATAGGTCTGTGAGACCAAACTTGAGTCCTCAGTTAATACACAGTTATCTGCAGCTCATGATGCTTGGAAAGAAGTGATTAACTATACCATGTGTTTTACAGAGGTTATACAAATCTTCAGGAGAGGAAATGAAACATAAATACACCATGACACCAGACGTCCCACAGTTTATCCAGGCTAGATACAATGCAGCCAACATCAGTGATGTAAGTGGTTTCTTGAAGGATATGACTAAGACCTGCTGATAATGAAATAAGTAGTGTAAGCTACATAATATGTCCAGTAATGATACCATATAAGCAATTCACTTGGCTTTTGGTTGATATGCAGATGCAGTTCTACATTATCAAATTATAACACAATAATTGCTTGTCATTGTTATTTTATCATTTGAATTTGTAAGCCAATATAGCTTACTTAATGTGGATGTACAGTAGACTCTCGATTATCCAGGATTGGATTAACCAGAATGTGGATTAACCAGGATGTCAAAAAAAAATATGCGTAATTTGCAGGGCTGGCTCTGGCTTTGTTGCTGCCCCAAGAGCAAACAAAAAAACCCCACAAGGGTGCAGGGCAGCCAGTGAACCAACACCCCCTTCCCCTGGCGCAGAGTGGCTGGTGAGCCAACACCCCCTCCCCATATCCTATGGATGGTGATTATCCGGGATTTTATTAACCACTATTAATTTTTTCCCTATCATCCTGGATAATCGAGAGTCTACTGTATTCTAATAAATGATGAACGAGATGCATGGTACCACTACATCATCCAGTCCTTGCAATACTTACAGTAGATCAGAAGTAACTATTTGAATTGCATGCAGTTCACATGGTGCTAAACCTTCCTGAATAATATTTTATTTTTCTTTCTTTAGGCATATTATAAACAAGATTATCATGATTTGATAGCCAAGGGGAACAATGTGTTAGGTGATGCTATTCCATTTACTCTAGCTAAGGCCTCAAGAAACATTGCTAGTGACGTAAGTATCAGCTTCAGGTAAAGGTTGTGTCATTTCTCAACAAAAATCTTACATTATTGGCCAGATTGTGAGCCCCTTACTCCATTAGCGATCAGTTACTCACACAAGAAGTCTCTTGGGAGTCAGAAGTGTGAGTAACAGATTCTCAGTCTGGCTCAAAATGTTAGTTTAAGTAATGAATTCACTAATAGAATATTTAGGGCCAGGTCTTCAGCTGGAGTAATTGGACATAGATCTTCTGAACTCAGTGGAGCTATGGCCACTTATGCTCACTGAGGATCTGACCCTTAAAATTTAATGGTTTAAGATTAGTAGCTGTGTTACTCTGTATCTGTAAATAAGAGGAGGAAGACTTTGTAGCACCTTAGAGACTAACCAGTTTATTTCAGCATAAGCTTTCATGGGCTATAGCTCACTTGCATCCGATGAAGTGGGCTAAACCCCACGAAAGCTTATGCTGAAATAAACTGCTTAGTCTCGAAGGTGCTACAAAGTCTTCCTTGTCTTATTGAAAATTTAATGCTTGTTGAAAACACTTATAAAAATTATTCTACTTCAGTTTTCTGAACATCATCACTAATGAGGTCTCCTTAGGGCAGGCAGGTTACCCTTTACCTGCTCTGGTTTGAGTTAGATACAGTGTGATTTTTACTAGCTTTGTAAGTTGGCTCTGATCCTGCTCATCTTTATGTGATACTTTTCCCTTTCCCCCTCTCAGAAATTGCTAACCTGCTCTAGCAGAGATGCTATATTTCCAACCTCATTGTTTGGTCATAGTTTCCCCACAGTTTTGGGTCATTCTGTTTCCACCTTCTCTGCATGGGCAGTAAGAGACTGACTTCCAACAGGATCCTCTTTCCCTTCAGCTACGGTGGTTTGCCAGCATTGCGATATGGAAAGAATTTGTGAAGGCTGCCGATAAAACAGATTGTTCTAGTAGGAAAATGGGAAGAGGCCTATTATATTCTGATCTCATTGCTGTATATAAACAGAAGCTGCTGTAGTGTCTGCTTTAATCCCTTTGTCATAGATGGCTATATGACAAAGGTATTAAACAGCATAACCTGGCTATGGGTAATTGCTAGATAATCTATTGTATGCATATTACAGTGGCATGATACACTTTATCCTGACCCATATTTTGCTATAGAGTGGAGGGGGAACCTACGTACAGCTTAGCAGGTTTTATTGTGCTAATTGCACAAACTAAAGGCTGATCCAATGATTTTAAATCACCAGAGGGGAGCTGGCCAGTTGTGTTCAGTTTATTTGCCACTGATTGACCAGTTGCTGGTAAATTCTTCTAATACAATTCATGGACCTTGTTAACACAGGACTTTCTTTGTAAGTTTCTCTTCACTGCTCTCCCTCTCTGGTGCAGCTCCACAAGTCGTAGCAGTAGTGGAAGGGCTAGTGTCGGCAGAGCTCCCACTTTCACCATGGTGTTGTGTGACATCGGTTCTATACAGGGTTAGGTGCTCGTGCCCTGTTGGCACTACTGCTCACACCACTATTACCCCCATTGCTGCTCTGGTAATAGGGGAATATTGGGATTTTTCCAATAAAGTCTAGTATACATATAGACACTGGGTATTCCATTTGGAATGGTTGACCCATCTGAACTACCTGCACCTCCTCCAGTACCTTCCGCAAAGAGAATTGCAAGAACTAGTCCTTTCTAGTGTCTGAACATTTATATCTAGATATCAATATACTTATCCAGTTGATATGCATAGTATATTTACCATCCTCTCCCTCTCCCTCCAGTATAAATACAAAGAAGCTTATGAAAAGGCAAAAGGAAAACATGTTGGTTTCAGAAGTGTGCGTGATGATCCCAAACTTGTCCATTATATGAATGTGGCAAAGTTGCAGTCTGAGCGTGAGTACAAGAAGGACTATGAGAAGACCAAGACCAACTATCATACACCTGCTGATATGATCAGTATCCAGGCTGCTAAACAGTCTCAAGACATAGCCTCCAATACCCACTACAAACATCTGATTCACCAATACACGTATCTGCCGGATGCCATGAATGTTGAACTTACAAAGAACATGATGCAAATTCAAAGTAATGTAAGTGTTTCAACTTTGCCAATTTCATAATTGCTTAAAAACAATACAATGCATCCCAAGAAAAGTAGAAGGAAAGCTTTATTATTATTACCAGGAAGGTCCCATTGCTGTGTTGGGACTCAGCATATCGCCGTAAAAAATTTAAAGCAGACTTTATTATCTATTTGGGAGAAAACTATAAAATTTTACTTTGGCAGCTGGTGGTTTGGAGCTTTGGAGGTGTTACATTCCTGCCTAGAATCCTACTCAATGGGATTTTTGGCATGTGCTTACTAGTAGAGATTGTACTTTTGGAATACTGAATTCATAGGACTTTCATCACACTTGAGCACAAAACTGATTCTTTGTCTTGCAGTGCATCCCATTTTTGTTTGGATAACTGAGGAGATATTTTGAAAGCCCCTTGATCTTGTCCTCATCTCAGACTGAGACAACATAATAACGAGGTGGCTCCTTATCAATGGGAGTGGGCAAAAAAATAACTATTTATTATTAGAAAGTCAACCTAACTCAGGGAACCAACCAAGGACACTACATTCCACTTGGATTCGTCATGGGTTGTGCAGGAATGGGGTTTCAGTTGGCTGAGTGGACATTGCGCTCTACACTGCAGAACTGGTTTCTGTACCAGCTTCTGAAAGTCCAGTGTGGAAGGTCAGTTTGAGAGTAGGTTGGGGGTAGCTCAAGGGAGAGCCATGGATTGAGTGGTTCCAAGCTCCCAGCATTTCATGTGAAAAGATACCCTGGGTTTTTTGCTGATGGAGTAATTTCACCCACAGTGCCCTAAATTTCACATATTATACAACAAGTGAAATATGGTAAATAAAAATCGAGTCATTGTCCTAAACAGTTTATTTGTCTAAAAGCAAGTCCAGTCTTGTCCTATACAATGCAGAACAAACAAAGAATGTTCTAGGGTCACTATGTTGTAGCAGGAATGTTTTAAGAATAGCTGGGACTGTAGAGGGGGAAGAGCAAAGGAACTTGATAAATATTAATTGAGAGAGTGTACCAAATATATGAAACAAAGCTTGTAGGGCAGCTAGGAAAAAAAATCCCAGGAAATTATAGAGAAGTGTAAAAAGGGAAAAGCAAAGCTTTCTCCAATAAGAAATTAACTTTTTCTGTCAAATGCACACCACATTGACTAGGTCATGTGATTATCACTTTGAATAGAAGGAATGCTATTTAATGGGAAATTCTTTGCAAACTTTGACCAATTTAGGATTTGTCTTTTTTCAGAACTTGTACAAACAAGATTACAACAGCTGGTTCAAGGGTATTGGATGGAGCCCTCTAGGTTCTCTGGATGTTGAAAAGGTTAAAAAAGCTGGTGAGGCATTAAATGAAAAGAAATATCGCCAGAACCCAGACACCATCAAGTTCACAAGTCTAGTGGACTCAATGCCAATGGTTTTGGCTCAGCATAATACCAAGCAACTAAGTGAGGTAAGCAGTTTCTCAAAACACTACTATGGACAGGACAGAATTTGTCAATTATATATGTTCCTGATTCATTATCTGATACAATTTTTGCAATATGCATGTATTGAAATACAAAGACTCAAATTTCACCTAATAGACCTTTTGCATTTCAAGGCCTAATACATGTAGTAAAACTACAGTTTGTCGGTAAGTATTAAACATTGCTACTTGTATATGACTAAGCTGCTGCGCCCTGCCTTGTATCTTGTAAAAGAGATATTGCAATTTTTTTTCCTCCTTAGATAAATTATAAGCAGGAGGGTGAGAAACTGAAACACAAATACACTCTGGACCCTGACGTTCCTCAGTTTATTCAAGCCAAGGTCAATGCATTAAACATGAGTGATGTGAGTATTTGATAACAAATTATTCAATATTATTGTGTATTAGTATTCTCTTTATGTTTTTTGATATATTTGTGGTGTAAAATTTGAATATTGAAAATGTATAAGGCCCCAGTTCAGTGAAGCTATTGTCTGCATGCATGTGCTTAAAGCTAAATACGTGCTTTAAGTGCCTTGTTGAATACAGGTGGATGTAACATTTGCTTTAGTGCTTTGCTGCACTGAGACCTAAATGACAAGTTAGAATTAATAAAAAACTCAGAATATCATTTAATGTCCAGATTCAGTTCAGTGTGGAGATTGAAATTCTTTCTTTACTTCGCTGATTGACAATAGTTCAATCTCTATGCCTAGTCAATCCTTTGCTCTAGTATCTATGTATCTATCTGTGTTTCTAACCAATCACTGTAAGATTCTCTGCTGAGACTGACAGCAAGAGAATGATAGAGCCCTTTCATTGCAATTATAATAATGAATTTGGTGTCCTCTAGGAACTGGCCAGAGATCAACTCCTTTTATATAGTCAGTAGATAACCATCAAGTCACTTTGAACCACTGCCAAACTGGTGTCAGGGTCACACCAGCAACGGAGAGAGATTCTGTTACCAATCCCTGACCTAATCACTCTGCATCCTTCAGTTTACTTAAAATCATAGGACCTAATCCTGAAGCCTTTGGCTCAGTGAAGTTAAAAGGGCTTTTGAGCAAGGGCCTTTCCTAGAGTTATTTTTTGGTTCCGTGGCTGAGCCCAAAAATTGAGGGGGGGGGGGGAGAGGGATGGAAAGGTGTGCATTTCAAACCAGCCCCCACTTCCCCCTACAAAAAACACTTTCAGGATGAATGAAATGTTTCCGATGTCATTTTGAACTGACATTTCATTTTGAAAATGTCACTTTAAATTAAATATTGAAATGGTGTTTTTTTAAAAGTTAGAAAGATACATTTCAACGTTTCCAAAAAATAATCAGTTTTTTTTTCAGCGGAAGCTGTTCACAAAATTTGACCTTAATTTGTGAATAGTTTTGATGCCCCCAAAAATGCATGTTTACTATTTGAAGAAAAAATTACGTAGTTCTAGACCTCATTAATACAGTTAAGGCCATTTTTCCTAGAAATTGCTAAAAATGCTAACTGAGAAAATGAGAGTTTAACAACACTGATTTGAAGTGACTGCCTGAAAACATTGTATTATCCTTGTAGTAAACTTGAGCAGACCTAAAATGAACGTTACTCAATGAAATATTTGTAATACAGAAACATGAGTTTACAGTAGTCTGTTAAGATTATTAACTACTCATAATAAGAAAAATTGTTGGTTCTTTTTTTTCTTTAAGGCTTATTACAAAGCAGATTGGAAAAAAACAATTGCCAAAGGGTATGATCTGAAATCAGATGCCATCTCTGTAATTGCTGCTAAAGCGTCCCAAAAGATTGCCAGTGATGTAAGTATAATCTGGATAGAAATTGGAGGATCTACTTTATTGTAATTTTCTACAACATATAATACTATCTTCTGAGCACTGACTATTTTGTGATGCTATGTGATTGTCAACTGATCTGGATTTCCATATGAACTTCAGAAACAAGCTGAATACAGTATCTTGAGTATCTGAACCCTGGTTACTTGAAAGTCTTGTTTATATAGTACTAGCAAAAATACCCGGCATTGCTCGGGGTATTTGTAATTGGAAATTGGGATGTAAAAAGACTACAATGTTTTTTATTAATACAAATTTTGTTCAGAAGTCTCATTTTGTCTAATTAATTTCATTCTCTTGCATTTAGATGTGGGGAGAGGAAGGGGGAGAGCTGAGCAAGTGCGGGGGCCATTGGAGGGGGGGGGGAGATTTTAAAAATTTTCTATTCTTACCCTGATTAGGACCCTAAAGCCTATAACTGTACCAAATTTCAAGTCTCTAGCTCAAATGGTGTGGAAGGAGTAAGGGAATATACATACACACACCATTTTATATATATAGATGCCCGCTCTAAGGTCTGAATGAAGTTCTGATCCTGCCACGTTCTTTCAAGTTCCTCTTGTGCAGTGTTCTGAAGAACTATAGTTCTAGTCCTCTGGCACTCCTTAATTCCCCAGGAATTTTTGTTTAAATTTAGATGGAGTATATGGGTCCAAAGAGTCAAGAAACATGACATTGAACTGTCCAACATTAAACACTTTTTTAAACAAAGTTTGGTGCACAGAGTCCTCAGCTTGCTTAGTATTATGGCAAGCATAACATTAAAAATCCTGTTAGCCTTTTATAAAAGATACAGAAAGAATGGAAAACAGTTACAGCATTTGAAATGTAAAGTACTAAAGTAAGGCTTTTGTTTTAACCATATTCCTGGTTTCCCTTTGGCTTAGAAGGAAACTCCCCCCTTGTCTGACAATCGTAATAGACAACAATAACTGTCCTTTTTGGGGAAAAGAGAAAAATTTTAGTTAAAATGGGCTGGAGAGGTTGTTGTTGTTAAAGTCACATTTCCTAGAAAACAAAATGTGACAAACATACGAAAAGGGATAAGAAAAGAATGGCAAAGATAAAAAATACAGCTAGGAGGGTGGTAAAACACTGGGAGTGGGTTACCTAGGGAGGTGGTAGAATCTCCTTACTTAGAGGTTTTTAAGGTCAGGCTTGATAAAGCCCTGGCTGGGATGATTTAGTTGGGGATTGGTCCTGCTTTGAGCAGGGGTTGGACTAGATGACCTCCTGAGGTCCCTTCCAACCCTATATTCTATGATTCTATGTATGTTATGAGCCATAATTATAATAAAATTGAATTTCAAAGTATTAAAATGAATCATAAACGAATCTTTTCCCAAGATAAGGTTTTGTTTTCCTTTTTCTCTAGTACAAGTATAAAGAATCATATGAGAAAGAAAAAGGCAAACATGTTGGATTCCGCAGCCTGCAGGATGATCCTAAATTGGTTCACTACATGAATGTGGCCAAAATGCAGTCAGAACGCGAGTACAAGAAGGGCTATGAGAGCAGCAAGACAAAGTACCACACACCCCTAGATATGTTCAGTGTGACAGCTGCTAAGAAAGCCCAGGAAGTGGCTACAAATACCAACTACAAACAGCTACTACACAACTACACACTCTTGCCTGATGCGATGAATGTGCAACTACCAAAGCACATGATGCAGATTCAGAGTGATGTATGTAACTTAACTTTACTTGGTGATACTATCTTGCCAAAAACATTGAGGCTAATTAATAGCCAGTGGCAGATTAAGGCAGGATGGAACAAACAGGTGTTCATTTGGGGGCCCTAATTTTTCCAAAGAGTTATAGTGATTATATATAGTGGATTGCAGGATACTCCCTGAGCAGACAAACCCTAGCTCCAAATATTAAATTACTTCCCAGCCAAGGAACATATTTTCTGATCATAAGTAAATTTCTGTGATTGGTGTTACTACTTTCTAAATGTATTGCAATATTACTGTTTATTATTTGTATTTGGTAGAACCTAAGTTTTATCTATATACCTATATATAATACTAGTGAAAATATCCGGCGTTGCTCGGGTCCGTCGGAGGTGGGGAGGGGCCAGAGAGCTGAGCGAGTGCGGGGTCTGTTGGAGGGGCGAGGGGGCAGAGAGCAAACCCGACACCCCCACCTCACTTACCCCTCGACCAACGCCAACTCACATTTTCACCCCCCCACCCAAACCCAACACCCCCATGTCACCCCCCTACCAATACCTCCTGACCAACACCCACACCTCACCCCCCGTAGACCAAACCTGACACACCGACCTCACTTTCCCCCCCCAACCAAACCCGACACCCCTACCTACCACCACAAACAAACCCGACACCCACACCTCACTTACCCCTCGACCAACCCGACCCCCCTCCTCACCCCCCCCAACCAAACCCAACCCCCCAACTTACCCTCCCACCAAACCCAACACCCCCTGACCAACCCCAACACCCACACCTCACCCACCCCGACACCTTCCCACCCCCCCAGACCAAACCCAACAGCCCCGGCTCACTTACCCCCCCCAACCAAACCCTACACCCCCACCTCACCCCCCGACCAAACCCGACACCCCTACCTCACTTACCCTCCAACCAAACCCAACTCGGGTCCATCGGAGGTGGGGAGGGGGCAGAGAGCTGAGCGAGTGCAGGGTCCATTGGAGGGGGTATTATGACATCATAACTATGTCACAGAGAACAGCAGCTGCCCAGGTGATGTGATTGGCCTTTAAATAATTTCACCCCTGGGGGGCGTCATAGGTGAGATTTGAAAAATTTTCGACTCTTACCCTAAGACCTCTAACTGTACCAAATTTCAAGTCTCTAGCTCAAACGGTGTGGAAGGAGTAAGCGCACATACATACATACACGCATACCTACACGCGTACACCATTTGACTTTTATATATATATAGATTTGTGTAGCTTAGAGTCCTGTTTTTGTTTCCTCCCTTTGCCCTCACTCCCCAATACCTTCTAGGGATTTCATAAATAGATCACTAGAAGTATCTATTTTGTTGAAGGATCCTTTACATTTTGTGCCTCATCTCCATTTCTCCCCCATAAACTACATAAAATAACTAAATTCTTCTCATTCTGATACTGTTTTAGGGCAGGTCCTGAAGTCATTAAAGCTGATGAAAATTTTGCCCATGCAGGGATTTCTATTATCAGGCCCTAAAGAAGAAATTGCTGAAGAGATAAAATTGCTGAGAGTAAATTAACGAAAAGTGTCAATAAGACATTTATTCTAAAAAAATGATTATGTTCCCTCTCAGTTTTTCTACTTTATCCATCAAATTTTGCCCTTAGATGTGTGCATTTAGCTTCCAATGGGAGTTCTGCACGTGAATCATAGAGAAGAATTTAGCTCTATATTTTGTATGATCTTTAGTTGCATTCTATATCTTTGAAAAACATGAGTGAGCACTGATCAGTTTTGCTCATATTTTTCTTTCAACAATGACCAGGAAAAATTCAAAGGCTTTGTTTATTTTTGTGTGTGGAAATTCTGATTTCTCTTACTCCCTTTAACTTCTCTGTTTATTTTGTAAAAAAGAGTCTCTACAAAACAGACTTCAATAACTGGCTAAGAGGAGTTGGTTGGATGCCAATTCATTCTTTGGATGTAGAGAAGGTCAAGAAGGCTACAGAGATTCTCAGTGAACAGAAATATCGCCAGCACCCAGACAAACTAAAATATTCCATTACAACTGATGCAATGGAGCAGGTGCTGGCTAAACAGAATGCGCAGATCATGAATAAGGTGAGAGTTTGCTCAGAGGAACTGGGGTTTCAATATTAATGCCTCAGTACTGCAAAGTAAAGCGCACTGAAGTCACTAGAGTTCCATATAGGTGCATGGGTCTGCTTGGATGCATCACTTTGTAGGACGGGGGCCAAAGACATTATGGAAGCGCCATAGTTAAAGGTGTGCTGCAATTTGCATTAAGAACAAGATTATAGCTCTATGTTCTATTTGAATGGTATTGTGTATCCTCCCCATAGGTACAGAACTTAAGCAACTGTTACTCTTTGTGTGTGGGAAATAATATTAGTAATGAGTGAACTGCAAAAGCTTTGGAATTGTGATTCAGTTTGGATGAGCACTCCCGGAAATGAGGATTCTTCTCTGAAGCTCATCCAGAACATTTGGGACACAACCGGGACACCATCCCAAGTGGGTCATGGATGTGTACCTGAATGCACAGAATAGGGGAAAACAATATGTTCTTTGAAAATCTGCAAATACAGTCTGTTGCTTATGATAGTATAATTTGCATAATTTATCATAGGAAGTACAGTAAACCCTCGATTTAATGGACCTCGATTTAACGGACTTCGGATGCAACGGACAAAATTTCTGAGCAAGTCTGATGCATTCCTGATCCATTTCTGGCGGGCTGGCTGACGGCTCCCGGGCTGACGGCTCCTGGGCAGCCGGTGCCCGGGCGGGCTGGCTGACGGCTACCGGGCAGCCGGTGCCCGGGCAGGCTGGCTGATGGCTACCGGGCAGCCGGTGCCCGGGCGGCCTGGCTGACGGCTCCCGGCAGCCGGTGCCCGGGCAGCCTGGCTGACGGCTCCCGGCAGCCGGTGCCCGGGTCCCGGCAGCGGGCGGGCTGCGGAGCTGCCGCCCCGACCCTGAGGCGGGCGGGCTGCTGCTCCGACAGCTCATTTTTTAATTATTATTAAATAACGGACTTTTTGATTTAACGGAAACCCCTTAACCCGAATTAGTCCGTTAAATCGAGGTTTTACTGTACAAAAGAAAGATGAGGGAAATTGTCACTGTGTTGCAGTTAGTTTTTTGTATGGGTTATTTGTAATACTTATGAAGTTTTGTGCTGCAGTGTCTTATTTAGCACACATGAGTAAAATGAAAAGAATCTCTTGTTTTATAATGAATTACAATGCCTTTTTTATATTAATTATGACTTTGGAATTGCAGAGGCTCTACACTGATAAATGGAACAAAGAGAAGACCAGCATTCATGTTATGCCAGACACTCCAGAAATTCTGCAGTCGAGGGTGAACCAGATGACCATGAGTGATGTAAGCTCTCATAATCCAGCAGGACATTCAGTGTCAGTTAAAAATGCACTCCTAAAGTGGTGCTGTTTATAGATCTCATTTTAAAATATTTAAATGCAGATGCAGGTTTATTAGCATTTCCACCTTCATAACAAAAACTTTGTTCCCATTTATGTTTTGGGTTAGAAATTATACAGGGCTGGTTGGGAGGAAGAGAAGAAGAAGGGTTATGACATGCAGTCAGATGCTATCCCAATAAGGGCAGCCAAGACCTCCAGGGACATCGCAAGTGATGTAAGTTCTACTTTTAAATTGCACTCAGTTAAAATTACAAAAGGGGAGTAAACTAAGAGGAATTCAGGCCACTTCACATATTAAAAAAGTCACATTTGGGCTGATTCCAAGAGGATATATACTTCACAACTGGCTTTTGAAGCCTCCTGGACAATCTAGGTTTGAATGACATGCTTGATTTGGTAAACGTTGGAGCAGTTCTTGTTCTGAATATTTATTTCACAAGCCTCCAGTGGATCCTTTGAGATCTGTGTATTCTGTACCCCTTACAAATTCTTGGCTTGATCCTGCTGAACACCATAGCTCCATGAATTCAATGGGATACTTATTTGCTTAAATGTGCTTAAATGCTTTGGTGGATCAGGGTCTTGGTGTTCAAAACTTTGCAGGGTTGAGTCCTCTGTGATAGGTCAAACTGAATGTTGTATACCTTTTCAAAAATAAATGCATGCTTAATAATGCATTTTTCTATATTGTGTTTACCTGGATATGTTTATTTTCTGCTTGCAGTACAAATACAAACTAGCCTATGAACAGGCAAAAGGAAAGCATATTGGGTTCCGTAGCCTTGAAGATGATCCCAAGCTGGTGCACTTCATGAAGGTGGCTAAGATGCAGTCTGACCGTGAATACAAAAAGGACTATGAGAAGTCAAAGACAAGATTCCAAACCCCAGCTGATATGTTCAGTGTAGTGGCAGCTAAGAAAGCACAGGAAGTGGCTACCAATACAAACTACAAGCAACTGATCCACCATTACAATGTTTTGCCTGATGCTATGAATCTTGAATTAGCCAAAAACATGATGCAGATACGGAGTGACGTAAGTGAAAGACTCTACAACCTTTGTGTTATCAATTAAGTGATACTTAGTTTATGATTAAATATCATAGGTTAAATCCTAGAGTTCTATAGATCAACTAGTGCAATTGTATATTAACATGTAGCAAGTTTAAAAGCAGTCCATCAGTAATATGTACATTGAATTTCTTAGAATAATCTAATATATTAAACTACACTAGTTTATAAAGAATTTAGATGGGATCAGATGGCAAGTTTGCCCATTTTGTTTATATGTTTGTCACGTCTGTTTATAGCTTACAAGTCCCATTTGACTAAAGGGGTAATATTTGTGAGCAGCCCAAGCCAAGGAAAGCTTCACTAATAGAATCATCAGACATTTTCCAATAAATTATCCTTTCAGAATTAGGGGAACCAAAGTTGGGCCCTACTGTGCCTCAGAGGGATGTCTCCAATGTATAGTGTTACATGGGGGTACTCCTGAGGTGATGGAGCTTACACAGTTTCTCAAGACTTTGCCTAAAGACTCAGTCTATTCCCTTTTATTGAGAGGGGCTGATCTTGCAGTCCCATTTGCGTAGGCTTAGCTTCACAGAAGTAATTGGGATTTGAATTTTATATGAAATGTGTAGGAATATAGGCCCACTTTAGATCTGGGTGAACTATGTTTTTAATTTGAGTTGGGATATTAATGTGAACAAGAGGCCCAAAGTATGGAATAAAAAAGAATGAAACTGTGGAAAAGTAGTTGTTGTGTAAAACTTGTAGTGACCCTTCAAATGATCAGTGTTATCTTATTCAAGGATTGGGCTAAAGTAATAGAAATAAAAAGTGGTTATTGGGTATCATGTGCAGTAAACAATTGGCTGTATGAAAAAAACACCTTCATCTGACCTTAGTTAAGGTCTGATCATTGGCAATGACATCACTTGCTTATTAAAAGGGTATAAAAAAGTAAACTTTTTAAGAGTACATTGCTAATACCAGCCTGACCAGCTGAAGTTGACCAATATGAATCTGAACATCCTTGGCTTTAACCCATTTGTAAGTGCTTATAAATGTTTTGTTACTGTTTTGGATGGAGTAAGTTGCTTATTAGTTAGGCTTTTAAGCAAGTTTAGAGCAATTGTATAAATACCATTTGGCATTTGGATTTAATAAAGGCATTTATGGTTAAATTAGTGTTGTGGCAATTCTGTTCATAAATAATAATAATTCCAACAAAATGCAAGAATGGGCCTTAATAAAACACACAGCACTGCTGTAAAAGGATATAAACTTTGGATACACAAAAATTATTCCATTTATTCATTTAAATGTATGTTCTAAAGCTCAAAGAAACACTGAACTCACTGGTGACCCAGAATTTTTCATGAATCAGGTTGATTTATTTTCTTTTCCTTTTACAGAATCAATACAAAGCTGACTATGATGAATTCATGAAGGGTGTGGGATGGATGCCAGTAGGCTCTCTGGAAGCTGAGAAGAATAAGAAAGCTATGGAAATTATAAGTGAGAAGAAATATCGCCAGCACCCAGACAAACTGAAGTATTCCAGTCTGATGGATTCTATGAACATGGTTCTAGCTACAAATAATGCTAAAATCATGGACAAAGTAGGAAATTATTTTTCACAGTTCAGTTATGCATGCACTAGTTCAATTGTATATTAACATATATTGTGATAAAAGACAAATTGGAGAGTCATGTGAGCAAGTCTTTTTGGAATGATCAGTTCTGGCCACAGATGAATATGCTGGATTCTCATTAACTTTATCTACATAGGCCTTGACACAACCAAGGAAAAGCTGTCCACAATATGCTAAGAAATTGCAAAGGGAGCAAATCTGAGAATTCCTTTTTGTTAGCAAACCATTCTCACTGCAAGATGAAAGGTCAAATTTTCAAAAGTGCCAAAATGTCTTAGGAGCCCAAGTCCCAGTTCCAAAAGTACCTAAGTCCATTTTGAAAATGGGACTTAGGCTCCTGAGTCACTTTGGCAGTTCTAAATATTTTACATGAATAATGTTACTGTGATCAGAAGCCACTGTGTAATATGAACGTACTTTATTGTTATAGGTTAACTTTTCACTGCTGATTCACCTGCTGAGCTGTCATCATCCATTTGATAGAAATCAGCTCAGCACTGTAATAGGTGTGGGACAAACAAAATTAAATGGATCCCGGATCCACCAGTGTTTTAGGCCATCACACAGGCTCTTCTTAGACCCAGTTCCCTTAGATGAGCTCTTATCTACCTACTAATGAGATCTGCCATTACTCTTAAGGTAGATAGTCAAGTCAGGCTGCCTCCTGAAGGCAGACAGCTGACAGCAATGAGCTGCATGCAGAACTCTATTGCAGAACACTCTGACACTGAATAGCTTCTTTCTCTGGACACAGAACCTAAGGATTCTGCTAGATTCTGCCACTAGATATGTTTGAACACATTTAGGAGGTTAATCCTTCCTAGGTACACCAGTATATTCAGTAACAGTCAAGCAAGTATGTAGTATGGGACCGATCCTTCTCTTCACTTCTATACCAGTATAACTCCATTGGTGCCAATAGAATTATTCTTGATTCACGGTGTTATAAGTGAGAAGAGGATCAGGTGTGTTTGGGGCATTTTTTTAGCATGTCAGCAAACTTTGTCAGGTCCCATCACACAGGAGAGTTTATAATCCTGTAGTGTTAGGAAACCTCAGACTCAAATCTCCCATGGTTTGCTTTATCCTGCAGAGAGAAAGTAACTAGACATTACACTACAGTTGCATTTTCAAAATAATTAAAAAGTAACATTTAGAATTAAAGATGAAGTTCTGTCCTTGGATTCATACAGGATGATGTACATACATTTTGGGGACCTATTTGGCCCTTATAAAGAAAATGACTGTGATAATTATGTGCTATATTTGATTTTTTTTGTTGAGATTGTAATTTGATATCTTTTTAATTTGCACTTACAGCACCTGTACACACAAGCATGGGAAGCAGACAAGACAAAAGTTCACATCATGCCAGATATTCCAGAGATTGCTTTGGCAAAAGCAAATGCATATAACATAAGCGATGTAAGTACTGCTATTCAGATTGATTAGTTGGCACCATCTTGCAGTTCTCTAGTATTAGGAGTAATTAACATGACTATACAGTAGAACCTCATTTATTTACCCTACGCTAATCCATAGTAATTTGCACTCAGCAAAGATTTCATAGCAGAAGTAATGAATTGCCACAGTAAAAAACAAAATATACTGCAGAATATTAATTAAACATTATGAAATATTAACATAAATCATTAAAATGGGATTTGTACTTGTTAAGATAATAGTTTGGGTAACCTTGATTTTTATTGTTGTTTTTCCTCCCTAATTTATAATTTATATTTAGTGCATAATCCACAACAGTCTCCATTTTTCATGCAAATTAGCATGGTTCTACTGTATATAACAGACAACATTATGGGCCAGTTTCAACCTCTGACATCTAAATTTCATCGCTAAAATCTTCACATGTAAAATGAGAAATGGCATGTATAGATACCACCTTGCAATACTGTATCTATCTGTTGTCTCTTGCCTTACACTTAGATTGTAAGTTCTTTGGGCAAGGACCATCTTTTTGTTCTGTGTTTCCACAGCATCTGCAACAATGGGGTCCTGGTTCATTATTGGGACTCCTAGGCAGTATGGTAATATAAATAAGTAAATTAAATAATATGCACAAAAGTAGATATTTGTATTGTGTTTTTGAAATGGTGGCCTCTTCCTTATGGATGCAAGTTGCATCTTCTAAATTTTCACCAATATTTTTGCACTTGAAAAAACAAATCAGGGTCTTTTGCCTTTCTAGTTACCTAGCTGAAGGTGCAAATCAGATACTTAGAGATGCAAATACTCTGTGCGTAATTTTTAAATATTGCCCCTTGGTGTGCCTGAATGCCTTCAGACACATGTTGTCTGAGCATTAAATCTATGAGGAGAGAATAGTGCTACAGTAAAACCTCCATTTAACGGACTAATTCGGGCGAGGGGGTGTCCGTTAAATCAAAAAGTCCATTATTTAATAATTAAAAAAAAATGAGCTGTCGGAGCAGCAGCCCGCCCGCCACAGGGTCGGGGCGGCAGCTCCGCAGCCCGCCTGCTGCTGGGACCCAGGCGGCAGCCGGGAGCCGGCAGCCAGCCCGCCCGCTTCCGGGACTCGGGTGGGAGCCGGCAGCCCGCTCGCTGGCGGGACTCGGGCGGGAGCCAGCAGCCAGCAGGCGGGACCCGGCAGCCAGCCAGCCCGCCCGCCCGCAGCCGGGAGCCGGCAGCCAGCCCGCCCGCTGCCTGGACCCGGGCGGCAGCTGGGAGCCGGCAGCCAGCCCGCCCGCTGTGTGGACCCAGGTGGCAGCTGGGAGCCGGCAGCCAGTCCGCCCGCTGCCGTGACCCAGGCGGCAGCCGGCAGCCAGTCCGCCTGCTGCCGTGACCCAGGCGGCAGCCGGGAGCCGGCAGCCAGCCCGCCAGAAATGGATCAGGAATGCATCAGACTTGCTCAGAAATTTTGTCCGTTGCATCCGAAGTCCGTTAAATCAAGGGTTTACTGTATTGAAAAGTTCTTGTTTCAAATGATCACATATATGGCATAGTTTATTCTGTTTTATATGCATTAGTGCATTTTAAAAAAGGAATACCCTTTTTTTTTTCCAATTCACAGAAAATTTACAAGCATTCATTGGAGGAGACTAGAAGGAAAGGGTATGACCTCAGAGCTGATGCTATCTCCATTAAAGCTGCCAAAGCTTCCAGAGACATTGCTAGTGATGTGAGTTTTTAAGAGTGGAAACTGTCCATTGTCAAATATTATGAAGCATTCATTTGTCGACTTGATTCCATTTTGGATGCTGATGTTCTGAATTATCTTTATTTTCTATATTGTTTATAAATGTGTTTAATACGTATAGCTTTTGTGACATTTAAATTAGCTCACAGTGATCAAAGAGCAATTGCTTCATCAGGAAGATAGGGAGATACATAAGGAGCCATTCTAGCATGGCTCTCATTCAGCAAATCAATTTAACCTGTCATTTGTCAAAGTGACTTTGCCGGGGCACTTTTAAAGGTCACATTGTATATAGTAGGTGCATACTATATACAATGTCACCTTTAAAAGTATTACTATATGATGTTCGCCTCAGTTAAGGAGTAACTATATGTGTTACTACTTAATTGAGGCTAACATCTGAACTTCTTAATTATGGAGTTCAGATTAGCCTCACCAATATTTGAATGGAACAAAGGGCATTTTGTAATAAATTAAGTTTGCTGCTAATATTAAAGTGGAAGGACCTGATTACTCAGCTGTACTCAGACTCTGTTTAGGTGACATTTGCACTGAAGTCAGGGGGGCAAATCCTGCAGAGAAAACTAGTACAGGGTTTCACTTTGCAAGGGTGAAGTGGGAGCACAGAATTCAGGGTCCATACCGAGGTTCCCTGAATACCACTGTTCGGGCTTTGGGTGTAGCAAGGATAAAACTAGCCTAAGGAAAGGGTGGAAGGGGAAGGCTGATTGAGCTGATGCTATGTTGATCCTCAAGTTCTTCCCCACAGCAGCCTCAGAGTAGCAATAGACATTGCAGAGTGGTTCTGCAGTTGCTTCATAGCCTGACCTCCCAAATCCTCTCCAAGGAGCTCAGCAGTGCAGATCAGAGCCTGACACTGGGTCTGTGCTCTCTGCTAACCAGGATTTAGGCTAATGGGAGTGTTGCTTGAGCCTGGACTTAGTTCAAATTTAAAGTTTTTAATCCATTGCACCGTTATTAAGAAAACAAAATCTGGAAACAGTGGGAAGCAGCTTCTAAGTTTAAAAACAGTTGTTCATTTTTGGAACTAAACATAACCACAGAGGTCATTTGATCTTCTGACTTGGGCCAAACTTCAGACCTGAGCTCAAAGTGTTAGTAAAATAAAATCCAAACATTTCTCAAAGGGACGCTTTTTGCAAATTGGGACTTCCTTAGTTTCTTATCAGTCTCTCAATCTTCTCAAACTATGTGATGCATGACAGTGAGATTCAATAACAGCTACCCCTAGAGGTTACATGAGGCACTGCAGGGAGCATGGCGTTATGAAGAAACTTTCCTTTTCATGGAAAAGATTTTTAGGATAATTCTTTTAAAAATGTCCCTCATAAAGATCAAGGAGCTAGGATCCCTGAGTTTTTTCAAGGGTTAGCATCAGATTAAGTAGAAAAAACTACTGGTGCTATGTTTGCCATAGTGATATTTAAATAGTGTATTTCTAATGGACATGGATTTTTCTCAGAGGAATGTTGCTTAATTATTTTCTGAATTTGATTTGTTACAGGCAAGGTGGTTCTAAGGCCTTTTGTTCTGTTTTCTTCACAGTACAAATACAGATTAGGTTATGAAATGGATAAGGGAAAACTTGTAGGCTTCCGCAGCCTCCAGGATGATCCCAAACTGGTCCATTTCATGCAAGTGGCTAAGATGCAGTCTGATCGTGAGTACAGGAAAGCCTATGAGACCAGCAAGACCAGTTACCATACACCTGCTGATACATTAAGTATCAGGGCAGCGAAGGAGGCACAAGGTAATATAACCAACACTAACTACAAACACCTGCTCCACAAATATATTCTACTACCAGATGCAGTTAACGTGGAACTGACCAGAAACATGAATCGGATTCAAAGTAATGTAAGTTACTGTTTTTTGTTCTGATTTGTCCACTGCCTATATTGCTTTTTCAGTTGTATATGAAGATTATTTTTTAAATGTGAATTTTTCAATTGCTGAAGTTTGTAAAATGTGTTTTTCCTTTTTGTCTTCTGTTTCTCAGAATAAGTACAAAGAGGACTACAATGAATGGTACAAAGGACTTGGCTGGAGCCCTGCTGGGTCTCTGGATGTGGAGAAATCTAAGAAAGCCACAGAAATTGCAAGTGACAGGAATTACCGCCAGCACCCAAGCCTTTTCCCCTTCACCAAACAGAGTGATTCCATGGACATGATGCTAGCAAAACACAATGCAGGCGTGATGAATCAGGTGAGTGGATACAGTGAAAATTGTGTATGTAAATTATGCCTGTGTAATTCAGTATTACTGCCTCTCTTCGACATTGCTTAAAACACTTGCTTTCCTGGCAAGCTTGCTTTGCCACGATAATTTCTTTTTAAGGTGTGAGAGAACAAGCCAGTTGCAGATTTTTCCCAGATCCAAGCACCCAATTACTGGCTCAATAATTCCTTCTCCCGTTTTTCTCAGGGTTAGATCATGCCATTGTTACTTGTATAGTCTCAGTTATTCTCACTGGCATGATATAAATGTTCATGAAGTCTAGTCAGTATGGGTCTCATCCTCCCCTCTTCACTAAGGAGAAACACTGTCTTGAAACAAATGACCGTGGAACAGGCTGATAGTGAGCATTTCTAGCTATGACTAAGGGCCTGATGAATTGACCTCATTGGGAGCAAGATTAGATCCTAATTCACTTCAGTCATGGATTAAATCAGTAAAAATAAATACAATCAGCAACTCTTTCTCTTGGTCCATAAACTAAGTACACTCAGAGAGATCTGGTACTCTTTTTTTTTCCTGTAGCATATGTACACTCAAGCTTGGGAGAAGGATAAACTTCAGATTCATGTGATGCCAGATACACCTGATATTCTACAGGCCAGACAGAACATGGCAAATTACAGCCAGGTAAAGAGTTTTAAAATGCTTTACAGTTCATTTTTGAATATATTACTTCTATTTTCTTCAATGAAAGGTGTCCTGTTATTTAAGAGTAAATATGTGTTATGAACTAGAGGGAAATGAAAAATAGATGGAACTTAGACTCCTACATCACTTAGGAGCTTCTGAAAATGTAATCCTAAACCTCAGAAAGGATGGAAGATGGAAATTCACAGTATGGATAAAGACTAGAGTTCTAGTGACCCTGATCAAGACCTAGCCCTACACATGTTATCAAAAGCTGGAGTAAATTATGGCATCTTGGTTACTCCCTTGATTGAAGGTGTACTTACAAGAATGGAACATCTCACTGGTTTCTGCATCTACCTATCACCGAATATTGTCACGAGCTCCTCTGGATGAAACCTCCATTGTTTTGAAGCCTTATGCTGGAGAAAAGTTAGTAACAGAGGAGATATTCCAGGTGACAGTTCAATGGACAATTGGTTGTTTTACTCTTGTATGTAATCAAAAGAAAGTTATTACCATTATTTGGCAGATCTTGGCTTGAGACACTTAAGGAGAATTGGACTGAGATCAAAGCACCTCAGAGTCTTCAAGAAATACTGGACAGACACTCCAAAGGCTTTGAACAAGAACTTGGACAGATGCAATATGTCAGTGAAGCTCACTATTAAGTCTGATAGCCAAAATATTGCAAGCCCAGAGTTGTGCCTTATACTCTGAAGCCTTTGGTAGAACCTGGTATGGACCTGTTACATCCTGATGTTTCCTCTCGTGTAGCCAAATTCCAATCTATGCAAACTGATAAATGATGTTAGACCTATCATCATTTTTGTTCAAGTAGGAGACTCAGTGTGGACTCAAACTACAATTATGGAGTGAAATGGGTACCTGGAGAACTTGTAAAATGCAAAGGGCTTGTTTTGTAAAACTGTCTAGTGGTATTTTATGGAAATGACATATGGATCAGTTGCAGCCTTGACAAGTACCAGAGTCTGGAGATGTTCCATTAGGACTTTCTGTTCCGCCTTTCAAACTTCCTTCCATTACAACTCCTAATGTCAACAATTTGGTGGAAGAAACTTTGGTACAAGATCCCTGTTCCTGTTGTCAAAAGCACTGCCACGCCATTGTCACCATATTATCCCAAGAGACTGTGAAAACCAGTTGTATGACAAACCTTATATATTGTTTAGTTAGTGAGTTGTTATTCCAGAGCAATTTGAGAGTCTGTGGTAGTCCACCCACAACTTTTGCTTAGGTTATATAGTGTTTTATGTTAGCTGTGTAAATGATGATGTTTATACATTTGGGAAGGTTTTTAAAGTAGAGTGGAAAATGTGATGTTCTGCCTCTTTTGATGTTTAGTATTCCCAGTGCAAAGCCTCATCTTAGTGTTGGTTTCAGTTTTACCTCCAGAACAGTAAAGTCTCCATAGCAAACAGCTGTGTTTCTATCAGCTCCCTTTGTGTCTGTCTGTCTCCTTCTCTGCTGAGTCAAATATAAAAGCACATAAAATACGAAGCATTTACAGTGGTTTCCACCTTTCTTTCAGACTGTCTTTCTTAATTTTCCTTCTAAATATAGGAGCGTGACAGTCTGTGCTGGAGATTTTTCATGAACTACTTCGTTTTTGCTTTCTGTGAATAGTTAGAGGCAGATCTATTACTTTCAAGAGCCAAGTGTTTAAATTACGTGTGCATAGTTCACCTGGGTTGCCTTTTTTTAGAGCTACAGTACGTCCTCATTAATGGGAAATTTGCAAATCCATACCCAATGTTAGTAGTTACTTCAGTTCTACTCCAGTAGCCAAACTTCCCAGCACAGTATTAGTGAGTTCAAATCTCTGCCCCACCACAAACGTTCTGTGTGCTTTTGGATACAGTATGTCAATTAGTCTGTCCGCCTCATTTCCCTCTATGTGCAATGGGGATAATAGCACTTTCCTACCTTACAGGGGTGTTGTGAAGATAAATACATTAAAGATTTTGAGGCATTATGGTACTGGGGACTATAGAAGTATGCAAGAAAGAGAATGAAGTCTCACATTACAAAGGCTTCTTGGACTTGATCCTCAGCTGGTGTACATCAGCATATGTTCTCTGAGATGGAGCTCCACACAACAGTGGATATCAGCTGAGGACATTGGCCTGTTAGTTTTTACAAATTATCCAACAATATAGGACACACTCATGTGTTATGAAGCATTAGGATAAATAATCAAAAACTAAACTGGACAAATTATATTTTGGGTGTCTCATCCTTGATTTTGGATTGTTCCATTCTCTGGGTGCATCCAGTTCTGCTAGCCTCGCAAAGTGAACCTGGTATGATCAATGGGGATCAAATTCTTTCCTGCTGTACTGACATTTACTTTGGTGCAGTGACAAAAGGAATGAATTAATCCCTAAATATTAATTATTCCTTATGTAAGAACAATCATTACAAACAGATTATTTGTAATTTAGTAGCACTTGTGAAAAAACCTATAATGTATTAAAAACACAATTCCTAATATTTCCCCTAAAGTGTCAAATCTTAATGTTCTTACCCAAGAGTTTATTGAAGACTTAGCCACAACCTTCCATTAGACAGTACAGATCCTGCTGCCCCAGTGAAAGTATCAGTAACTATAGTAAACACTCCCCAGCATACAGAAGGACAGTTTACAGGGGTATTTTGGCCAGCTCTGCTCTTAGGGAAGGGGAAGCCTGCTCCCTGAATGGGGCTTTTTGTGCTCTCACTTTTTTGCATCCATGCAGGGCTCATACACAGCCTGGTCCGCAATTGTCTCACACACTTTTCTCAGGCAAAACGTTCGCCGGAGTAAGGGCTGAATTAAAATGTAGCGTAGTAGTCGGCTTGGATGCAATGTTTGTGAAAAGGGCCAGCATGTTCAACTACATGTGTTTATTTGTACTGTTTTTACAAAGATGCAGGGAGAGTTTTGGAAAAACGATCTGTTTTCAATTTTAGAAACTGTACAAACATGGATGGGAAGAAATGTTAAAGAAAGGCTATGACCTCACACCTCACGCCATTTCAGTGAAAGCCGCCAAAGCTTCGAGGGACATTGCAAGTGATGTAAGTGACATTTTCAATTCAATCTGTGATGTATTTTATGCACTAAGTCACAGTCCAATAAACCTCATTGAGCCAGGTCCATTCCTGTGCTATGGAGGTGTGCTGACAGGGATAGAGAGCTAAGAGAGCTTTTCCTCCCTGTGTAACCAGTAGGATAGACTCTCTTAGCATCAATGAGAGAGTAAGAGTGGGATTGCTCTCACATCATTGCACCATGACCCCAAACTTGCCGTCTGCCTTCTATGTGGCATGGGAGCAGCCTGTACTACCCAGAGGCTACCTGCTCAATGTTTTTAGAGCAGCAGAAAATTTTGGCCCACTAACCCATCCCACTGCCCTAAATCAATCTACCATGTAGTTGTAGAACAGGTCTCAGGATAGACACATGCCCAGCACTGCTTCACATCCCAATCTCAATGCAGCACTTGTATAAAAGGACAGGTGTTTGCTAATTTAGGAAAATGTTCTGGGTAGTCAGATCCCTCCATTCACAGTGCTGACTTTTTTATCCCTTGAGACACTGGATTATGTCTCTCTGGCTGGGAGTACCAAGCAAGCGGTCTCTCCAGATTATATTAGTTGGTAATTCGTGGAGTGGAAGAGACATTCTGAGAGACAGCCTGCTCTTCCTATGGAGTCCAAAGGCTCAGTTCCTTTGGTAGCAGAGGCATTCCTAGAACACTAACATCAAGTAAAGTTATGCACATACGTCGAAGGAATAGTAGACTCCTAAGTGTGAAACCATAATGATCTGTTCAGTTTCTAGCAGCCAAGAGAGCAAGTAGTTCAAGTTTGCTTGTGAGTCTAATTGCCAGCATACATAGTAGGCTGGTGAATGTATCTGATAAGCTGTTATTTCCCCATTTTCTCATTCTTACCCCAATTTGAGTATCATCATCTTTGTGATTTTTAGTACAAGTATAAAGAAGGTTACCGCAAGCAGCTGGGACATCACATTGGATTCCGCAGCCTACAGGATGACCCCAAACTTGTGTTGTCTATGAATGTAGCCAAGATGCAGAGTGAGAGGGAGTACAAGAAAGATTTTGAGAAGTGGAAGACCAAGTTTAACATGCCCGTGGATATGTTGGGCTTCCTACTGGCTAAGAAATGCCAGTCGTTGGTTAGTGATGTAGACTACAGACGGATCCTACACCAGTGGACTAGTTTGCCAGACCAGACTAGCATCATCCAAGCTAAGAAAGTATATGAACTACAGAGTGATGTAAGTTTCCTTTTATAGTTATGAAAGATATATTCATTATTGAAGAGAATCGGGTGTCCTTGTAGTGCAGAAATGACATTTCTCTTGTAGAGGTAACAAAGAGTCCTGTGGCACCTTAAAGACTAACTATAAAGTTTTGAAGCATAAGCTTTCATGGGCTAATACCCACTTCGTCGGATGCACTTGTAGTTCCAGCAATTACAGATCATAGCTAAATAAGCTCTATTAATTGCCAGTTACTCCTTTAATGCAGTTCATTGATGCAGACAAGAGAATGACTCTCCCTGATTTGTTTGGTTCCTTAACAGAATGTATATAAGTCAGATCTTCAATGGCTTAAAGGCCTGGGATGGATCCCAGCTGGCTCTTTGGAGGCAGAAAAGAACAAGAAAGCTTCAGAAATCCTGAGTGAGAAGAAATACCGCCAGCCACCAGACACTGTTAAATTCACGAGTATCCCTGATGCCATGGACATAGTTCTGGCAAAGTCTAATGCCAAAAATAGGAGTGATGTAAGTTTCTGAAGGCTGAACATTTAATTGAACAGATAAATTAACTTGTAATTCATTTCAACCTCTTATATAATGTTAAAATTAATATAACTTGAGTTAACAGTGACTAATATAGCTTTAAAAAGAATTTTCCAATTGTTGGTCATAGCCTTCTATTTAGCAAAATTTCTGTGAAAAATTCTGTCAGATTTCTGTGATTTTTGGCCCATTTGGCATCTTGAGTTCAGCTGTCAAGAAGTCCCAACTTCCCCAGGATATTGTCGTGACTGCTCTACAGAACTTAGTCAATATTAAACATAAATAATGTCTTTATCCATATTGAACATTAGCCATGCTGTATATAGGACTGTTATAATAATGACTCTTTGGCCTTCCATATATGAAAGGGATGCAAAAAGTTGTATTTAAATAGAACTCTAAGTGATTAATTTTCTTCAACTATCCATCCAGTACCATTTATATCTCCCACACTTGATACTTGCGTGACATATTTTTGTATTGCTTTTAAAGACATCCGGTGAAGCTAAATGAAATCTGTTATTTATAAGAAGATTCTATTAGACACGCTGTTTTCATTTGTTTATCCTTCTAGAGACTTTACAGAGAAGCTTGGGACAAGGACAAGACTCAAATTCACATCATGCCTGACACTCCTGAAATCCTTTTGGCTAAAGCAAACTTAATCAATACAAGTGATGTAAGTTTGACTTCATACTACATTGGATGTTCATGAGCTTATGATTTGAAAATCCATTTAATGAATGCAGTCTAAATTGCAATAAAATCCTTCAAAATTTATTCCGGAACTCTTGAATTCTTACAACCTTTAACATAACCCTGGTCTTTTTCTATTAAACTTGTTATGTGGAGGGAGCCAATATAGCAATTATTAGATTTCAAGAAAAATACCAACAAAGCATGAAATATGAGGTTGCTATCTTTAGATATGTCCATTTCATCCCTATTGCTCAAATCAACATCTTAGATACCTCTCCAATAGAATGTAATTAGACTAGCAACTTGTTATGGGAAAATGTCTAATTGTAGTGAGTTGAATTTTTAGAATTAGAGTACTATTTTTTGTCAAATTCTCCTTTGTCATGGAACATAAGAAAGAAATGCCAAAAAGATTTATCACTAGTGTTCAAGAGGAAAGGTCATGATAGGTTGAAAACAGACACATGGGAAGTCAGAAAATATGCATTGTTGACCTTTTTTAGACATCCATGTCTTTGTGATCTGCAGCAATGTTTATTAATCAGATTATATATGTAAAGTAAATGGCAAGCTATTATAGTTATGCAATAATTTCTACCCTAAGTTTGGTGGTGGAAAATATTTTCTAGCAAGAATAGCACACAAAACTTTTGACTAATTTCTAGCACCAAGAAAGCCATCTTGGAGTCCTAAAAATGTGCTTTTTAATTTAAGTACAGGATAGCTTGGCTAGCATGCATTGGCAATTGAAAATTAGTATCAAACTCCATTTGATAAATCCACCCTTGTTTTCTGCACAATGTAAAAAATAGGAATTCAGTTTTTGAACTATGGTGTAAAATATATAGCATTTCTTTTCTCTCCAAACATCAACATTGGAATACTTTTCTGCAGTGTGCTTGCAATCATTATTGCAACTTGTCTCAACAGAAACTCTACAAGTTGGGATATGAAGAACTGAAGAAGAAAGGCTATGAACTTCCTCCTGATGCCATATCACTCAAGTCAGCAAAGGCATCCAGAGACATTTCCAGTGAAGTAAGAGTCTTATTCAACTAAAATAACAGACAGTGTGGTTAAGCACTATGGGGCTGAATCAGTGCTGAATCAATGGGAGTCTTTCTATGGGTCAGTACAATAAGGTCTTTCTGTCTTTCAGAAAAGAAAAAGAAGGCATACACTGTATGCTTCAATGCAAGGCTAGTCACCCAACAATACATTGTGCTTGTTTTTTTCAGTTTGCTACTATATTTATCACTTAAAACCACTTTATAATTGAAATTGTGTGAATGATATTGAAATCTATTTCATCTGAAAATTGACATAATCCATCAGTGACTTATACTGTGCATTGGAGTTGAATGTAATTGTTTGAAGATGAATATGTTGCTCACTGAAATAGAGTTTGAATTCAGATTTAATATTTCATATAAAACCTGGAATTAACCATTACATGGACTGTTATTTGTATAACCTGGATCCCACAAACCTGTACATGAATAGTCTCAATGAAGCACACTAAGTCCAGTGGAATTCACCACATAAATTGGAACAACACAGATGAGGAAGGGTTTGCAAAAGCTGTAAATCCCATCCTATGAAACCCCTTCCACTATAGCTGAATTAAAGGTGCTCAGCTATTTATAAGAATCAATCATCTTCTCATAGCATGTTATAATAAATAAGGAGTTTTTACAAAGGTAGCATTTCTAGGTTGAATCTGAAAAAGCATCAATTGTTTTTTTCTTCCCAACAGTACAAATACAAAGAAGGGTATCGCAAGCAGCTGGGCCACCATGTGGGAGCCCGCAACATCCAGGATGATCCCAAGATGGTGTGGTCTATGCATGTAGCCAAGATCCAGAGTGACAGGGAGTACAAGAAAGATTTTGAGAAATGGAAGACCAAGTATAATAGCCCAGTGGATATGCTGGGAGTCGTGCTGGCCAAGAAATGTCAGGAACTAGTTAGTGACATTGATTATAGACATCCTCTTCACCAGTGGACGTGTCTGCCAGACCAGAGCAATGTTGTACATGCCAGGAAAACTTATGATCTTCAGAGTGACGTAAGTCCTGTTTTTATGAGCTTTGTGAAAACTGAAGTGTTTCGTTAAATATATTTTTTGCTCCAATGTAAAAAAACATATTTAAGGGCTATATTTCTGGACTCTTTTGTCCTGGAAAGCCTTCATGTACTGGATTTGTGGGTATTTTAAGACCAGTGACAATAGAAATGAATTCTTCTATAGGTTAGTAAGCTCACACAGAATTAGCAGCAGGCAGCCTTCCATTTGTAATCTTACTAAGTACTGAGCTCTTCTTGAGCAATTTGGAGTTGTTTGTTGCAATGGATTTGAACTCACAGTGGAGCAGAGAGAGGGCAAGGCCACCTGAGTTTCATGTCTGTAAATAATTACTATTGTGGCTGTATAAGTGACATGTCAAGAGCTCAAGGGGCTGGGCAGTGCATCCTCATCTGAGACATTTGGCAGAGGAAGAAATGGTGTTAATTCCTGAAATGTACCTTGAATGTCTAGGTAATCTCCATTTTAGTTGTAGATGAATCTCCATCCTGACAAAAACAGAATTTCCAGCAGGTAGAGTAAGATTTCTGTGGAGTAACTAGTATAGGCAGAATCCACCCTTTCTTTCAGAGACTGTTAGGGCATGTCTTCATTTGTAACATAAGCCCAGAGTTGTACAGCTCGACTTAGCAGACCCTGAGTTTCTTGACTTAAAACTTGAAAATTTACAATCACTTGAATCCCCAAATTAGGAATTTTTGAACCCTGGGTGCCAACCTGGTGTTCTAGCATCTATGCTGTGGTGTGGAGTCCAGCCACTCATATCCAAAACTTCATGTTGCCTATATAAATAAAATAGTGAACTGTTTTCTCTTCCTCTGTTATTTCAGCTTTTATATAAGTCAGATCTTCAGTGGATGAGAGGTATTGGCTGGTCCCCAGTTGGCTCTCTGGATGATGAGAAGAACAAGAGAGCAACCCAAATCCTGAGTGATCATACTTATCGGCAACATCCAGACACGATCAAATTTAATAGCCTGCTTGATTCTTTACCAATGGTTCTGGCAAAGCACAATACTGCAACTATGAACCAGGTGAGGTTTTTTATTTATTTGCAATTAGAATTAAAATGGTATAATTTTTCTGGATGTTAAAGTATTTGTATTTAAAGGAGAATAAGGAATTTACATTACAATACTATAGCTTTTTCATTGAATGTCAGATTTATTTCCATTATAACTAACTACTTTTGTTTTGCGTTTTAAGTTTTTAGCAAAGTATATTTTAAAAAATATTTAGTATTTGCTTATGTTTAAGATTAAAAACATGAAAAAGTGGTTTAATAAGAGATTTGCTTTATGTTTCTACATGTTATTTTATGTTGTTGCAAAATAATTAATGTAAAGAATTAATCTGTGTGTTTCCTTTCCAAGGTAGTGTGCAATTATTTATCATTATTGTGCAGACAATTTGCCAGCTAAATCTAGCAAAGATATTCATATACATGTCAGGTGAATTGTTACCCAGAAAGTTTCAAGATTCAAAAGATCTTTGCTAATTTGCATTTCTTTATCTTCTCAAAACATAGTATCCATGTCCTTACTTCAAATCTCTCTGATCTAATGACAGAATTTAAAGTGAATTGCCATATTTAAAATAATCATAATTCCAAAATACTGATCAGGTTATTTGTCAGCAAATCATGAAGTATTAAATAACTGAAGCTGAACCATTATTGTTAAATATAAGGGGAACATGCATTTGGTTCTGTGTAATGCTTGCTTTATATACTGTGATTTACACTAGATTAGTCACTCTGGGTGAAATCTTGGCTCATTGAAATCAATGGCAAAATTCCCATTTGACTTAAACAGAGCAGGATTTCACCTCTTGAGTATTATGTCATGCAAGTCTCACTAAAATCACTGAGTAGACTTGTGGAGTGAGTCTTTAGGTCAGTGCAAACAAGAAAATTTCCATTGTTATTTTATTTTAGTTACGGTTGTTCTGGACTGCATGAAACTCTTTGGATTATTCACCTGGATCACGCTTATTCAGTCAGAATTATATTTTACCAAAATAATGACGGAGGTCTTCATGATTCCAATATCTTATTACATTTGTTGTTTGCTTTTCAGCGCTCATATACAGAAGCTTGGAATAAAGATAAAACTAGGATCCATATGATGCCAGATACCCCTGATATTTTACTGGCGCAGCAGAACAAATTGAATTACAGTGAGGTAGGTAATGTCTTGCTTAAAATTTAAAAGGCAGCTTGTGAGAATATTTAGAAGAAAAGAAAATGATTATTTCTGAAATGTAATGAATATTTGTTATTTGTTTAGAAATTGTACAGACTTGCAATGGAAGAGAACAAGAAGAAAGGCTATGACCTCCGGGTAGATGCCATTCCAATCAGGACAGCTAAAGCCTCCCGAGATATTGCAAGTGAGGTAAGCAAACTCGGACCCTTCTTCTCTCAGTTTCAAAGGTCTCAACATTGTAGTGAGCAGGTAAGCACATGTTTCATCAGCACAGTCATGTATCCAGCAACACACTTTTCAAACAATAAATAGGAATGCAGCTGGAATAAAATCTTCCCTACAGTTCCTGTAGGTCTGTCCTTATTTTATCTGTTGCAATGTTCCACTCCAAGTGTCTGTTATCTATTTGAGGATCTCTGTTTCATGGTTTGAGGGGTGTGACAAATGAAATCATCCTGTCCAGTTTTGATTTCTAATTAATGTCTCTTATTTAATAATCACAGAGGTAGCTGTGATAGTCTGGATCTGCAAAAGCGATAGAGTCCTGTGGTACCTTCTTAGTTTTTAAGGTTCACAGGACTTCTTTTCACTTCTTATTTAATAATAGTTGCTAGTCAATATTTTTAGCTGAAGTAATCTTTTTGTTGTAGTGAAATCTTCCAGTAGTGCCTCTCAGACTTTTCCCGGTAACAAATCCACTTGATTGAAACTGACTTTTTTGGAAAAAAGTGTGTTTCACCTTCTTAACAAGCAGACTTTGTGCAGAAGCACTAAACAAATTGGGCTGGATTTTAGGCTAAATGCTAGTTGAGAAATTAACATGGCCCTGACCACATACAGTGGCTTTTGCACAGTCACAGAACTTTTTCCTCTGAGAGACTGTCCAGCTAAACAATTATTGTAGTATGTTGAAGGTCTAAGTAATATTTTTCTATTTAGTACCAGTTTAACAATGTTTTCTAATAAATTCGCTAGGCATATTTGTTTTTATCTGTTACATTTTAATTTTCTTCTTGTTTCTGTAAAATTGCCAATAAAGTGATTTGTGTTTAAGAACATTGTAACAAGGTTGAGGCTGTTATCTGAGGAAGTAACTGATGGGCACCTCATTAAGATAAAAAGAATTCTGATGTCAGGGGAGCCAGACCAAGGCATTAGAAATAACTTTGATACAATGACTCAAGCAGAGGAGCTGTAGTTTTCCTCTCCAAAAATTCCAAGGTCCTAATCACAAAGACGTCTTATTACTTACATATTTAAGGAACTCTTGTGTCTAAACCTCTTTACTAAGCCCTACCAGTGCTTTCACAGTGAAATACCATGCTCTGTGAAGAGAACACTTCTTCACATAAAAGCCTCCATACTCTGAACTCATGATGATGTCCTCCAGGGAATTGCTACAGGATTATAGGATGTTTTCTTAGTCCCCACCCCTAAACCTTATGTATTGAACTATATATTTTTTGCCAACAGTACAGATACAAAGAAGGGTACCGCAAACAGCTTGGCCACCATGTGGGGGCCCGCAACATCCAGGATGATCCCAAGATGGTGTGGTCTATGCATGTAGCCAAGATCCAGAGTGACAGAGAATACAAGAAAGATTTTGAGAAATGGAAGACGAAGTATAATACTCCTGTGGATATGTTGGGAATTGTGCTGGCCAAGAAGTGTCAGGAACTGGTTAGTGAAGTTGATTATAGACATCCTCTGCACAAGTGGACATGTCTACCAGACCAGACTGATGTTGTACATGCCAGGAAAACTTACGATCTTCAGAGTGATGTAAGTCCTTTTTTTACCAGCTTTGTGAAAACTGAAATGTTTTATTAAAAATGTCTTTTCTGTAATGTCAAAAAACATATTTAAGGGTTGCAATTCTGGACTATTTTATCCGGCAAGGACCTTTGCTGCTGCATACTAGATTGGTGGGTTGTCACAATTTTAGATTAATTGCATGTGTATTTCCCCCTCCATGGTCCAGCAAGGGGAAAGCCACTTTAGGCTTCTGGCTCCCAGCTGTCACCTTTCTGGGATGGAAATCTGCATCGCAATCACCCCTGACTGGGCCTCCCTGCCTACAAGTGTCAAGGCAGACACCACCAATTGGGTCCACTTAAGGTATCCTCTGTACACCTAAGCACATTATACGTCATTTGAAAATGTATTGTGTGTACAGTAAGGTGAGGAATGATGTGGAGTTGTCAAGTGCTGCCATTACCATAGAAACTGGAATAAACAGTGAAACCTTCAACATGTTAAAATAGCTACTTTGAAATATTTGCTTTTGTTTGTTATTTTAACTCTACACATTATTTCAAGAAAAAATTGAATGTCTCTGTGACTTCAAAGCATCACAGCAACAATCTAAAGGATAAACATCTAATAATTTTTGTAGGTGTAATGTAGCTGTGTTGGTGACATTTCTAATCAAAATCGTTATCATCATCTTGTTCATAATGATGGTCTTTGTTGAGAGTGTATGGGTTATCGTGATCTTCATTGCCTTGACATTTACACAGATCTGTGCAGGGCAGATTATTCTGATTACAGACACAGCTGATTGTGCAGGGACCCCTACTGGCAAATATACAGAGGTCTTGTAAAAGCTCAGATCCCATTAGGCCCTTGAATCATACAGGAAGTAGCTGATCATCCATCTTTTTCAGTCAATGATACAATGGTGATCCAATATCTGGTCTGTCTATGTACAAAGTTATATAAATCTTTAACATGCTCTTCAAAACTGTCCTAATGTGGGAGTTTGGTCAGGGACTTGTCCTTTTTTATGGTTAGATTGAGGCGCAAAATAATTCAGGTCTGTGTGGGTCTCCTTTGCTTTCTTGCTCTGATCATACAGCACCTCTACCAACTTCCTGGCTGCAGAAATTATGGCTTGCCCATCATTTTCTCCCAATTTGGCAAGATCTCTGAAGCAGTAACCCTTACTGAACATCTGTATCGGTGACCTAATTACTATGGTTCCTTTGACATTGAGACCCAAATGTTATATTGGTTCCTATTTCAGGAAGTGTTGCCTTTCTTATTAACAAGAGAACAGGCCAAGATTCTGGCAGACTCAAACTTCTTTACTCCCAAGGCCAAGTGACTGGACAGATGGTACCAGGTTCCTCAGGAAGGGTTTGAACATTTATTTCCTCATTCAGTTCCTAATTGTCTGGTGGTAGCAGCTGCTAATAAGCTGTCTTGTCAAACCTATGTTTACACTCCAGCTACAGAAAGGAAGAAATGTAGGCCACAGCATTATTCTAAATCCTTTTTCCAACAGAGACCTCAATATCCTACTAAGAGATCAAACTTCCTAGACATATTCTACTATGGTGGGCCATTCTTACCAGACTTCTGTGACCTCAAAGCAGTTAGCTTACTGATGATATCTCCTCCCTTTGGGTCACACCTATTCCTTTTTTTTACTGTGCTTGGGAAAACATCATGTCAGAAAAGTTGTAACTCTGCATGGTAAAGAAGGAATATAGTATCCTGTTCCTCTCCCCAAACCACCTTCCCCATCCCTTTTCAGGGACTCCTCTCATGACACTGTGTTACTTCAAGAGTGGTGGTCTTTTCTAGAATTGGGAGCCACAGCGAAAGTTCCTTACCAGAGAAAAAGGCTTCTATTTCCAGTACTTCCCAGTCCCCCCAAACCCCCTGAAGTTCTCCATCTCATTCTAGACTGAAGAAAACAGAACTATTTAATCAAAAAGATCAAGTTCAGGATGGTCACCCTTACTTCTATTATCCCTTTCCTGGAGGCTGGTAGGGTGCCTTCCAAGATGCATATATCCCTATCACAATACATCTCTCCCACAGCAAATACCTTTGATTTGCGGAAGGCACCAACCACTACCAGTACACTGTGACCTCTTTCAATTTGTCATCAGCCATGAGAGTCTTCGCCAAATGCACATCAGCAGTAACAACCATCTCTATCATTTGAACATTCAAATATTTCCTTACCTGGATGATTAGCTGATCAGGCAGCAAGAAGCATATGGACTTAGTCATCAGACAAGTATTCTCTCATCTAAAATTAATTTGGAGAAACCTCAATTACAACCCAGTAACTGCATAACTTTTATAAGAGCAGAGCTCAATGCCGGAACAGCCATAGCTTATCTGTCAAGGGAGAAGCATCAATCTATAGCCACTTTTACCAATGCCCTCAGCTTCAGACTAATGACAACAGTGCATAGCTGCCTTCTGTTCCTGGGCCTCATAAACGTAGATAATGCTGCATGCCAAACTTCACTTTTGCTGTCTAAAAGCTTGGCTTCATTTGGTATATCATCCTTGCATGCACCATCCGAACATGTAGATGTGCATACATGCTCGAGTGCTTTACTTTATGGGTGGGTGGCTGGGCTTGTAGCAAGGGCAGTTTAAGTTGGACATTAGGAAAAACAAGGTACTGTGAAATCACACAAAATATTTGTCAATACATTAAAAATCATTTTACATTATTTTTTATTTTTATTTCCATCTTCTTTACTCCATTTATTGGAGATGTAATTAAGCATCTGGCATGTATTTTTACTATAAGGCAGGGGTCTGTGTGTGCTTGGCCGCAGCAGCGACTCTCCCCTAAGTTGGCTCCCGTTTTTGGGGGACACTGACTCCCGGGGGCACTCACCCTTCCGCACACCTGAACTGAGCTGCTCCCATGTGTGAGCTGCTGCTGGAGCCCCCTCCCCCTGCCTGCTCAGTGTATCTGCTCAGCTGCAGCAGCTTTTGCCTGCTCGCTTCTCCCCTGTTGGTTGGGGGGCCGGACAAATCGAAGCCACAGGCCGGATCCGGCCCTCGGGCTGTAGTTTGGAGACCCCTGTTCTAGACTATTTTGAAGGCTAGTACTGCATACATAGACAGTTATGCATGGAAAGCTTCTACCAGGAAGACTAGATGCTACAAAAGCTTACAGATGGAGAAGGAATTAGGAATTCATGTACATTTATATCTACCGATTATCCAGTACAAACTATGGGCACAAAATCTACTGCAACTAGTACTCAGTCTTCTGTGTGCGACTGATCTGGTCACCCAATTTCAATGGGAAATATATGAAACTATTATAATCACTTGTGAGATGCTTTGACAATTAAGAATATTTAGTGTGAAAACATGTCATGTTAGCGTATTGAAAAATATTGATACAGTGCTGGTTACATGGTACACATCTTCACTATTTCTTTAAAAAAAAAACTTGTCTGGGCAAAACCAATAACAAAATCTTTTAATACATTATCATTTGGTAGCTTTGACCAACAAGCACCACTTTAAGGTCTTCAAATCAATCAGTAAAAATGTGATCCTAGTCAGGTTGCAGTGTTTCTGGAACTGTGCAAAATGTAACACTTACTGATTTTGGTTATTGTTGTTTCACCTTCACAGACTTATGACACCATTTGACAGCCCCACATCATCTATACAAAATATACTTTCAAATGATATACAATGTGGGTGGGTGTAGTGTGGACCATTGCCATATGCCCAGCGAGAGAGATTGCTTAAAAATGCCAGTACTTTGTTTTCTCTCCAAGTTCTATGGCCAGTGTTTTGCCTGCAATTATAAGTTGCTCCTTCCAAGAAAGAACATTTTTTCATAAAGTAACAGCGTTACTGTCACCACTGGTTGTGGGTGGTTAGACTTAGTGGTCAGAGCCAGAGTCCACAAGACAGGAGTCAGCTGTGTCAGGATACCAGGAGATCAGTAGAGGAGATAAACTGGAGGTAAACATGAATCACATGCCAGAAATCACAGCTGGTCCAGATGCCATGATATCAAAGGTGGGATGCAGGAAGCACAAGGCACCCAGTCCAGAACAGAGTGGAGCCCAGTAGTTCAGAGAGTTTCCTGTTCATGGTGCAGGACTCTGCCAATTGGACTTCAGGGGTGGAGCTTCAAACTAGGCTGGGTTTCATGATTTCCAGGTAGGTAAGCAAGCAGCAGGCTGCCAAATGGAGGGTTGGAGCATGACTGCTCCTATAAAGATTACAGACCCAGGTTTGAGACCCATGGGTTATGATAATTACAAAGAAAACATATTAAAATAATAAAGAATGTACATGCATGCTAAATAGCTTACTGCAGGTTGCTCACTAACAACAACCCAAGGCTCAGTATGGTGCCAATCCTTCAAATCCAATTGGATTTTCCCCGAGGGGTTACAAATTAATCTATACCAGGGCAGTTCAGCTGTTTCTTTCTATATCTTGGACCTTTGGTCTCCAGTCTCTGGAACAGGTTATCCCCATACCAGGACACTTTCCTGAGAGTGCAGATTTAAAGACTGTTTTTGCATAACCAGAATTGGAAAATTTGCATTAATCTATCCCCTGGAAATCCACGTAACATCTATTGTCCGAAACGTCACTGCATGTCTGGCACATTTTCAACAGAGTCCTTTGAATTCCCAGGTCTGACATTCCTCATATCTCCCCCGTAGAAAGGTTACATACAGTCCCAACCCACACTAATACATAAATTAAATTCAAAAAGGTCTTCAAAGGTTATTATAGGAAATTGCCATATCTGTGATGTGGTTTTTTTTGGAACAGTGACAATAGAAGTGATGCCTTAATTAGCTCACAATTATCAAGAGGCATCTTTCTGTTTTGCATCCTTACTAAGTATGGATCTTCTTGTGTACACTTCGGAGTTAAATTACATTTTCTGCAGTGGATTTCAACTCTCCATAGAACAGAGTGAGGGCAAGACAATCTGAATTTCATGTCAGTGAATATTTACTATTTTGGCTGTGTAAGTAACACGTCCAGAGCTTGAGGGGGTAGGAAGTGCCTCTTCATCTGTGATGTTTGGCAGAAGAAAAGAAATGGCTGTTAACCTATACACTCAATGTGCATTTTGAGAATTATCTCCATGCCAGTTGAAGATTAATCTCCACCCAAACTGAGACAGAACTTACAGGGGGTAAGATTTTTGTGGAGTAACTGAAGTAGGCAGAATCCACCTTGGGTTTCAGAGTCCATCATTGTAGAACTAGCCATATTAGAGGACTAAAGATGAATACCTCTGTCATCCTTAGATAATGATTAAATATTGAGACTCTCTTTAAGTGGTGTTCCTTTTCTCTGGAGAAAAAAATGTTCATGTTGTCTAAATAAAATAACGAACTGTCTTGTCTTCATCTGTTATTTCAGCTTTTATATAAATCAGATCTTCACTGGATGAGAGGCATTGGCTGGTCCCCAGTTGGCTCTCTGGATGATGAGAAGAATAAGAGAGCAACCCAAATCCTGAGTGACTATACCTATCGGCAACACCCAGACACGATCAAATTTAGTAGCCTGCTTGATTCTCTACCAATGGTTCTGGCAAAGCACAATACTGCAACTATGAACCAGGTGAGTTTTCTAAATTTGCAGTTAGAATTAAAACAGTATAGATTTTCTGGATGATATAGGATTTTTTTTAAAGGAAAATAAAGAAGTTTGCATTACTACAGTCTTTTCATGGAATGTCTAGGATTTATTTCCATTATAATTGAGTACTTTTATTTTGTATTTTGAGTTTCTAACATATAGCTAAAGTATATTTTAAAAATATATTTAATAGTTGTTTATGGTTAAAATCAGAAACATGGAAAAGCGGTTTAATAAGATATTGGCTTTATGTATTTACATGTTGTTTTATGTGGTGCAAAATAAATGGAAAGAGCTAAACTGTATATTTTGTTTTCAAGTAGGGGGTGATAAAACTATGTAAACATTTATCATGATTGTGCAGACAACTGTCCAGTTATACCTAGCAAACATGTTTATATAAATATCAGGTGAATAGCTATCCAGTTTCAAAATTCAATAGAACTTTGCTAATTTACATTTCTTTATCTTCACAAAATGTACCTCCAGTCTTTCTGATCTAATGACAGTTTATAGTGAATTTGCATATTAAAATGACTTAATTATATTTTTCAAAAATACCTAACAGTCAGTAAATTATGAAGTAATAAATAATCAAAGCTGAACTATCATTGTCAAATGGAATTTGGTGATGTGTAATGCTCGCCTTATTTACTATGATTTAAACTAGATTAATCATCTTGGGAATCTTGTCCCACTGAAGTCAATGGAAAAATTCTCATTGATTTCAACAATGTTAAGTTGAGTATCACTCAAAAATCTCATACTGAAATCACTGAGTGAACTTATGGAACAAGGTACTACTCAACATAAGTGAAGGTCTCTGTGATCTTTATTAGTTAATTAGTCAAATTCAGTAATTTGCAGGGCGGTGTTGAGGTCAGGGCAGAGAAAACTTGAAATTGAAAAGTTGCATTTGGTGATGTATAGAACTCGCTTAATTTACTGTGATTTAAACTGGGTGAAATTTTGGTCCATCAAAGTCAATTGCAAGATTCCCTTTGACTTCAAGAGAGCCAGGTTTTCACCTGTCAAGTAGTATGTTGCTCAGAAATATCACCAGAATCACTGAGTGGACTTGGGAAGCAAGGTACTATGCAAAATGAGTGAGGGTCTCCGTATGTAATATTTATTCGTTAATTAGTAAAATACCATAATTTGCAATAGGTCTCCAGGTCAGTTCAAACAAGAGAACTTTTGTTGTTATTTTAGGTTTAGTTTCAGTTCTTTTGGACTGCTTGAAACTCTTAGGCTTAGTGATTTTGATCACACTTATTCAGTCAGAATTATATCTTATCCTATTAATGACTTAGGTCTTTACAATTTCAAACATCTTATTATATTTGCTCTTTCCTTTTCAGCGCTCGTATACAGAAGCTTGGAATAAAGATAAAACTAGTATCCACGTGATGCCAGATACCCCTGATATTGTACTGGCACAGCAGAACAAACTGAATTATAGTGAGGTAGGTGATGCCTTGCTTAAAATTTAAAGGGCAGCTTGTAAAACAGCTTAGTTGAAAGGGAAATACATTATTTCTGAAATGTAATAAATATTTGTTATGATTTTAGAAACTGTACAGACTTGCAATGGAAGAGGAGAAGAAGAAAGGCTATGACCTCCGAGTAGATGCCATTCCAATCAGGGCAGCTAAAGCCTCCCGAGATATTGCAAGTGAGGTAAGTAAATGTGTACCCTTCTCCTCTGAGTTTCAGAGGTCTCAACATCGTAGTGAGGAGTTAAGGGCATGCTTCATCAACACAATCATGTATCCAGAAACACACTTTTTAAACAATAAATAGGAGTGCAACTGGAATAAAATCTTCCCTACATTTCCTGTAGGTCTGTGCTTAGCTTATCTGTGACTAGGTTCCACTCCCAAAATCTGTTGTCTATTTGAGGATCTGTTTGGTGGCAAATGAAGTCATCTTTTCCCATTTTGAGTCTAACTACTATTTCTTATTTGATAATAATATATACTCACTATTTCTTATTTGATAATAATATATACTCAGTGTTTTAATCTCTTTGTTGCCATGTAATCTGGCATGATTTGGAGGGCAGGGTGGCTGAGAAGATGCGGAGCTTGATGGGATTGCTCCAATAGCCTTTCTCTGCAGGGGAGGCTACTGGTGGTTAACCAGTTAGTCCTGTCCTGGCACTGGCACAGGAGTCTGAGCTCACCTCCCAAATATGCTGATCCCCTCCAGAAGCTAATTCTGGATTTCTTCTGGTCGGGGCTGCACTGGGTCTCTGTGGAGGTTCTGAGCCTTCCCCTGAAGCAAGGCAGACAGGGTCTGATCTGCCTGTGAAGTCAGGTCCATGTCCTCTGCTTCCAGACCCTGCAGAAACTCCTTCATGGCGCAGATAGTTGGGCGTGGAGTGCACTAGTGCATGTCTTTTCCTATTGGCTCCAAGGGCTCCATTACGACTAGCAGCTCTTTTACCTCCATCGAATGGGTCTTTCATGAGACCTCTCTGAGCTGCTGGTCTTCTGCCAGGGCCTCCTGCAGACCTGGAAGCTGATCTTGGTGATCAGGTCCATGGTGACCTCTGAGGGAAAAGATAGACAACTCCCAGCTCAATGTGCAGGTGGAAGAGTTCCCCTTGGTGTACCAGAGGTTGGTTCTGGCAGGTGCCACCAGGATTGGAAACCTCCTTGACTATGACTGGAGGACTGGGTGGATCCCCTGGTGCTTGGCTGGTGAATGGGGCTCTCCACCCTGCGTGTCTTCTGGTGCATTTTCTAAGAGGTGAGGGCAGCCTTAAGGCTTTCGTCGAGTGGGTCCTGCCGTAGGGTACTCCCCGCCCACCCCTTGCTCTCCAGACTTCACTATAATGCCCCTGCCCTGCAAGCCCCCCGGCTTCCCCCTCTGCACCAGTCAAGCTGTCTGCATGAACTGCCTGCCAGTCCACTTCCAAATGTTTAGGAAGCAGCTATATCTGCTCATGCTCCACCCCCTTCATTTCCTGACCATCGAGTCCCACCTTGACACCAAGTGGCGGGACCTCCTACCACCTATGGAGGGTGAGGAGCCCAGTGGGCCAGTCTGTATTCCATCCTGGTGCCACAGCCTGCCAGGGATATTGAATGGCGGCTCTTTCACAGATGATGATGAAGTCCTCCAGGGAATTACTATAGGATTATGGGACATTTTCTTAACAAATCCCCCTGAAACAAATTGAACTTTTTTTTTTTTTGCTAACAGTACAGATACAAAGAAGGGTACCGCAAACAGCTGGGCCACCATGTGGGAGCCCGCAACATCCAGGATGATCCCAAGATGGTGTGGTCGATGCATGTAGCCAAGATTCAGAGTGACAGGGAGTACAAGAAAGATTTTGAGAAATGGAAGACGAAGTATAATACTCCTGTGGATATGTTGGGAATTGTACTGGCCAAGAAGTGTCAGGAACTGGTTAGTGAAGTTGATTATAGACATCCTCTGCGCCAGTGGACATGTCTGCCGGACAAGAATGATATTGTACATGCCAGGAAATCTTACGATCTTCAGAGTGATGTAAGTCCTACTTTTACCAGCTTTGTGAAAACTGAAGTGTTTTATTAAAAAATGTCTTTGCTACTGTGTCACAAAGCATATTTAAGGGCTGCATTCCTGGATTATTTTATCTTCCAATGACATTTGCTGCTGCATATTAGATTCGTGGGTTGTCACTGTTTCAGGTCAATTGCACATTTGTTTCCCCTCCATGGTGCACCTTAGGCTTCCAGCTCCCAGCCATCACCTCTCTTTGACGTAAATCTGCAGCTCAGTGTCTCCTGACTGGGCCTCTCTGCCTATACTGTGATAATGGCACGGGGAAGACACCACTAACTGAAGTTGTCATCTCTACCCCTATGCACATCATACATCATTGGAAATGCTTTTATGTTTACTTTAAGATGAGGAATGAGGTGGTGCTTTAAGTGGTGATGTTACCATAGAAATTGGGATAAACAGTGACACCATCAATATGTTAAAATGAAATATTTTGAAATATTTGCATTTTTTCTGCTATTTTATGATTGGGCACATTATTTCAAGACAAAGTTGGATTTCTTTGTGACTTCAAATCATTACATCAACAACCACCTAAGTGGTAAAACAAAATTTAACAATAATTTTTTACAGGTGTAATTGAAATGTAGTAGCGCTAGACACATTTCCACTCAACAGCATTATTATCCTCTTGTTAGTATGATCTCTGTTGAGAGTGTGTGGGTTACCATAGTTTCACTACCTTGGCATGGACACAGTTCCGTGCAGGGAAGTTTATTCTGATTACAGTCACAGTTGATTCTGGAGTAACTGAAGTAGGTAGAATCCACCTTGGGTTCAGAGTCTGTCAGTGTTGAACGAGTGGCAGCAAGCTGACTACCTCTGTCATCATATGATATGGATTAATCATTGAGACTCTCTTAGAGTGGTGCTGTTTTGCTTTGGAGAAAAAAATGTTCATGTTGTCTAAATAGTGAACTGTCTTCATCTGTTGTTTCAGCTTTTATATAAGTCAGATCTTCACTGGATGAGAGGCATTGGCTGGTCCCCAATTGGCTCTCTGGATGATGAGAAGAATAAGAGAGCAACCCAAATCCTGAGTGACTATACCTATCGGCAACACCCAGACACGATCAAATTTAGTAGCCTGCTTGATTCTCTACCAATGGTTCTGGCAAAGCACAATACTGCAACTATGAACCAGGTGAGTTTTCTATTTATTTGCAATTAGAATTAAAATGATATAATTTTTTTGGATGCTAAAGATTTGCTTTTTGGTTTCTAAGGAAAATAAAGAAGTTTGAATTACAATACTACAGTCTTTTCATTATATGTCCAGGATTTATTTCCATTGTAACTGAGTACTTTTTTATTTTGAGTTTCTAGCACACGGCTGTATATGTATAAAATCACAAACGTCTGAAAGTAATTTACCAAGATTTGGTTGTATGTTTTTACATTTTATTTACGGTGTTATATAAAAATTTCTCAATGCTATGTTGTGTATTTTATTTCCCATTATTGTGCAAGCAACTGTCCAGTTATAATTAAGAAAGACATTCATATATATCTCTGGTGAATTGTTACCCAAAACCATATAATGACTTAATATATCTGTGCTAATTTGCATTTCTTAGTACCCATAATGTCCCTTCCAAGCTCTCTGATCTAATGGCAGATGTAGTAAATTGCCATATTGGTAAAACTTAAATACATATCCAAAATTACTTAGGTTATTTGTCAGCAAATTATAAAATTTTAAATCATTAAAAGTGAACTATGATTGTCAAAGATAATTGAAAAATTGCATTTGGTGATGTATAGAACTTGCTTAATTTACTGTGATTTAAACTAGATTAGTCATTCTAGGTGAAATTTTGGCCCATCAAAGTCAATTGCAAGATTCCCTTTGACTTCAGGAGAGCCAGGATTTCACCTGTCAAGTAGTATGTTGCTCAGAAATATCCCCAAAGTCACTGAGTGGACTTGAGAAGCAAGGCACTATGCAAAATGAGTGAGGGTCTCAGTATGTAATATTTATTCATTAATTAGTAAAATACCGTAATTTGCAATGGGTCTCCAGGTCAGTGCGAACAAGAGAACTTTTGTTGTTATTTTAGTTTGAGTTGCAGTTGTTTTGGACTGTATGAAACTCTTAGGATTTTTTATCTTGATCACGCTTATTCAGTCTTAATTATACTTTACCCTATCGATGACTTTCAAACATCTTATTATATTTGTTGTTTGCTTTTCAGCGATCATATACAGAAGCTTGGAATAAAGATAAAACTAGCATCCATGTGATGCCAGATACCCCTGATATTGTACTAGCGCAGCAGAACAAATTGAATTACAGTGAGGTAGGTGATGTTTTGCTTAAAAATTAAAGGGCAGCTTGTAAGGGAAATGCATTATTTCTGAAATGTAATGAATATTTGTTATGATTTTAGAAACTGTACAGACTTGCAATGGAAGAGGACAAGAAGAAAGGCTATGACCTCCGGGTAGATGCCATTCCAATCAGGGCAGCTAAAGCCTCCCGAGATATTGCAAGTGAGGTAAGCAAACATGAACCCTTCTTCTCTGAGTTTCACAGGTCTCAACATTGTAGTGAGCAGTTAAGGGCATGCTTCTTGCCCTTGACAATCATGTATCCAGAAATACACTTTCAAAAACAATAGAGGTGCACTGGAATAAAATCTTTCCTACATTTCCTGTAGAACTGTCCTTACTTTATCTGTGGCTGGGTTCTACTCCCAATATCTGTTGTCTATTTGAGGATCTCTGTTTGATGGTTTGAGGTTATCTTGTCCACTTTTAATTCTAATGAATGTCTCTTATTTTATAATTGCTACTCAATGTTTTTTGCTAAATTAATATTTTTATTGCAGTGTAACCTATCCTTGCTGCCAGTCAGACCTTTACCAGTAACGTACCCACTTAATTGAAATTGGTATTGGAAAACAAATGTGTTTGGCTTTATTAATTATTAGATTTCATGCAAAGGCATTCACCCTGTTGGACTGGAATTTAGGCCAAATGCTAATAGAAAATATCAGGTGTTTATGACCATAATCTAGTGGCTTATTCACAGTCACAGGGAAAACTTTTTTTCTTGGAGACTGTCAAGTTAAGTTAATACTGCAGTATGTTGAAGGTTTATTTTCTATTTTGATTCTTAGTAACCAAATTCTGTATCAGTTTAATAATGTTTTCTATTACATTTTCTAGGCAGATTTTATTTTATCTCTTATATTTAATGATTTTCTTGCTTTCTCTGCAAAATTACCTTAAAGCGTTTTGTGTTCAAGACCATTATAACCGGGTGGAGACTGTTAGCTGAGGAAATAACTGATGGGCACTTCATAGAGAGACACTGAATTCTGACCTCAGGGGAGCCAGACCAAGAAATTAAAAAACAGGTTGGTTACAAAGTGTTAGGCAGAGGAAGCTGTAGTTTTCCTCTAGAAACATTCCAAGGGCATTTAGGTGACCAGACCTAGGCACAAAGACATCTTATTACTTACATGTTTAAGGAACTCTTGTGTCTAAACCTCTTTTTTTGCAGAGAGCCCTACGAGTGCTTTAGCACTCAAATGATTCCACACTGAACAATTCTTCACTATAGGATTATAGGTTGTTTTCTTAACAAAACCCACTGAAACTAATTGAACCTTTTTTTAAACCTACAGTACAGATACAAAGAAGGGTACCGCAAACAGCTGGGCCACCATGTGGGAGCCCGCAACATCCAGGATGATCCCAAGATGGTGTGGTCGATGCATGTAGCCAAGATTCAGAGTGACAGGGAGTACAAGAAAGATTTTGAGAAATGGAAGACGAAGTATAATACTCCTGTGGATATGTTGGGAATTGTGCTGGCCAAGAAGTGTCAGGAACTGGTTAGTGAAGTTGATTATAGACATCCTCTGCACAAGTGGACATGTCTACCAGACCAGAACGATGTTGTACATGCCAGGAAAACTTACGATCTTCATAGTGATGTAAGTCCTAGTTTTACCAGCTTTGTGAAAACTGAAGCATTTTATTAATTATGTTTTTTCATCTTACGTAAAAAATGTATTTAAAGGCCTCCATTTCTGAACTCCTTTTCCTGCAAGGACCTTTGCTGTAAGACATGGGATTGGTGGGTATTTTCAAAATGCTGCCAATAGAAGTGAACCATTTGACAGGTTAATTAGTTCACAGTTTGCAGCATGTAGCCTTCCTTTTGCATCCCAGATGCTGATCTCCTCTTGTGCACTTTGGAGTTAGATTTTCTGCAGTGGATTTGAACTCCAAGTAGAGCAGGAAGAGAGTAAAAGCGTCTGAGTTTCATGTTTGTAAATATATACTGTTTTGTTTGAATAAGTGACATGTCCAGAGCTTGAGGTTCTTATCTATGATATCTGAGAGAGGAAAAGTAATGGCTGTAATTACAAAAATGCACCTTGAGAGTCTGGATTATCTCCCTGCCAGTTTTAGATTAATCTCTACCCTGACTGAAACAGAACTTCCAATAGGTGGAGCAAGATTTTTGTGGAGTAATGGTGGAGGCAGAATTGGAGAAAAAATGTTCATGTTGTCTAACTAAAATAGTAAATTTTCTTGTCTTCCTCTTTAATTTCAGGTTGTATATAAGTCAGATCTTCATTGGATGAGAGGCATTGGCTGGTCCCCAGTTGGCTCTCTGGAGGATGAGAAAAACAAGAGAGCAGCCACCATCCTGAGTGACCATACTTATCGGCAACACCCAGACACGATCAAATTTAATAGCCTGCTTGATTCTCTACCAATGGTTCTGGCAAAGCACAATTCTGAAATTATGAACCAGGTGAGTTTTCTATTTGCTTGCAACTAGAATTAAAATGATATAATAATTTTTCTTGATGCTAATGTTTTGTTTTTTGTTTTTCAAGGAAAATAAAGACGTTTTCATTGCAATATTATATATATATATTATACAATAAAATAATTTCTCAATGTAAAGAGCTAGGCTGTGTGTTCCTTTTTCAAGTATTTATCATGATTTACCACGATTGTGCAGAAAACTGGCCAGTTATACCTAAGAAAAATATTAATGTATATCTCATGTGAATTTTTGCCCCAGCTATCTCGTGATTGTATAGCTTTGTTAATTTCCATTTTTTGATCTTCACAAAACATAGTGTCCATATCCTTACCCTTAATCCCTCTGATCTAATGGCAGAGGTTGTAGGGAATTGCCATATTAGTAAGAATTATACTTCCAAAATATCAAATCCATTATTTGCCAGCAAATTATGAAGTATTAAATAGTTGAAGCTGAATCATCATTGATAAAGTTAATGGAAAAGTTGTATTTGGTGATGTGCAGCACGTGCTGAATTTGCTGTCACTCAAACTAGATTAATCATGCAGGGCGGTATCTTTGCCCCTCTGAAGCAAAATTCCAATTGACTAGAGTAGAGCCAGAATTTCATCTGTCGAATGGTATGTTACTCACAAATCCTCCTGAAATCATTGTGCGGTCATATGTAGCGAGGTACAACTGATCGTGAATGAGAGTATCAGTAGCTGACCTTTATTAATTATTAAAACTTTAATTTGCAGTGGTTTTCCAGGGCAGTGCGAACAAGAGAATTTCTGTTGTTTAAGTTTAGTTACTATTGTTCTGGCCTGCATGAAAGTTTTAGGATTTCTGATATGGATCATGCTTTATTCAGCCATAATTATATCTTATCATTTTGATGACTGATGTCTTCATGATTCCAATATTCTATTATATTTGCTGTTTTCTTTTCAGCGTTCTTATACAGAAGCTTGGAATAAAGATAAAACTAGTATCCACGTGATGCCAGATACTCCTGGTATTTTACTGGCACAGCAGAACAAATGGAATTACAGTGAGGTAGGTGATGTCTTGTTTAAAAATTAAAGGGCAGCTTGTAAGACAACTTAGATGAGAGGGAAATGCATTATTTCTGAAATGTAATGAAAATTTGTTATGATTTTAGAAACTGTACAGACTTGCAATGGAAGAGGACAAGAAGAAAGGCTATGACCTCCGGGTAGATGCCATTCCAATCAGGACAGCTAAAGCCTCCCGAGATATTGCAAGTGAGGTAAGTAAATGTGGACCCTTCTTCTCTGAGTTTCAGAGGTCTCAAGATCATGGTGAGCAGTTAAAGGCGTGTTCCAGCAACATAAGCATGTATCAAGCAAAACTCTTTCTGAACAATAAATAGGAGTACACTTGGAATAAAAACATCTGTTTAGGTCCTGTAGGCCTGTCCTTACTTTATCTGTGGCAAGATTACATTCCCTATGTCTGTTGTCTATTTGAGGATCTCTATTTGAGGAGTGTGACAAATGAAATCACTCTGTCCAGTTTTAATTCTAACTAATGTGTCTTATTTAATAATAACTGCTAGTAAATATTTTTAGACAAATTAATCTTTTTGTTGAGGTATTATCTTCCAGCACTGACTATCTGATCTTTTCCTGGTAACATAGTCATGCAATTGAAACTGGTATTTGAAAACAAATGTGTTTGGCCTTGTTAATGAGCAGATTTCATACAATGCAATTAACCATTTTGGGCTGCATTTTAAGCTACATGCTAACTGAGATTTTTTTGAGATGGCCATGACCATGTACAGTCACTAGCCATACTCACAGGGAGAACTTATTCCTCTCAGAGCCTAAGATAATCTTATATTGTAGTATGTTGAAAGTTTACATATTGGGTTTCAGACAAATGATCTACTGGGTCCTGTCATAGAAACAATATTACTTACATATTTAATGGACTCTTGTGTTTAAGCATTTTCCTAAGTTCTAGGTTTCATTTGAGTGCTTTAGCACTCAGAAATAATACTTTATGAAATGATACGTAATCACATAAAAGCGTCCAACTCTCCACTAACCACGAAGACTTCAGAAAATTGCTATGGGATATTTTCTTAACAAGAAACCTGAAATTTATTGAACTTTATTTTTTTGCCTACAGTACAAATACAAAGAAGGGTATCGTAAGCAGCTTGGCCACCATGTGGGAGCCCGCAACATCCACGATGATCCCAAGATGATGTGGTCTATGCATGTAGCCAAGATCCAGAGTGACAGGGAGTACAAAAAAGATTTTGAGAAATGGAAGACCAAGTATAATAGTCCAGTGGATATGCTGGGAATCGTGCTGGCCAAGAAATGTCAGGAACTGGTCAGTGACATTGATTATAAACATCCTCTTCACCAGTGGACATGTCTGCCAGACCAGAATGATGTCATTCATGCTAGAAAGGCCTATGAGCTACAGAGTGACGTGAGTACCTTTTTGCAGTATGACTTTTACTAAAAGTACCTCTGACTAAAGCTGGGGGCGGGAGACTCTGGGGGTGCCACAGGTGCTGGGGGGGGAGGGCGCAGCCCGGGGAAGTGCTGTGGGTGCTGGGGAAGGGGACATGGGTGCTTGGAGGTGAGTCGTGGCCTCAGGTGGTGAGGTCACAACAAGTACCGGGGAGGAGTTTCAGTCCAGGGAAGTACCATGGATATAGGGGGCTGGTGGGAGTCACAGGCTAGACAGGAAGTGGTGGGGGTCAGGGAGGCTGGGATAGGCTCCTTACCCAGCTCCTGCGAAATGGCAGCCCCAGCTCCTGAGAGCTCGACATGCTGCTTCTGTTCCACCCAAAGTCCCCGTTCTGTAGCTCCCATTGGGTGGGAACCGTGACCAATAGGAGCTGCAGGGGTGGTGCCTGGCTGCTGGCAGAGGCACCATGTGGAACTAGGGGCGCTGAGGGAAAATATTTCCCCCCCAGCAGCCCCAGCTCTGAGCCCACCCTCACCCAAATGCCTGCTGCTGGGGCCCCCCAAAACTGCCCCAGCAGCAGCCGCCAGTGTAACTGACCAAGGGACTGTCCGAGCTGTTCAGGTGGCTCTGGGCCATCCGCACGGGGCTGCTGCAGAAGTCACAGAGGTCACAGAAAGTCAGAAAATCTGTGACAAACACACAGAGCCTTATGTATCAGTGATCGCAGTTGCATAGTAAATTGTGCTTTCAGCATAATATTCCCTTTTGGTGGGTTTAGAGGATCAGAAACCTCTAGAATAGTGGTTCGGTAGTTCTACGGTGCAGTGAGAATCTCTGAAAGGAAATGCCACACCTGGTCCCCATCGCAAAGTGCTGTTCCATGATGATTTTCTCTGTGGCTGTTTAAAGTCAGGGTCATGGTCAGTGGGTGTATGAATAATGCTGACTGATTGGATCTTAAACCCACTTAAGGGGGGAATCAAAGTGAGCCATGCCCACCGTAGTGTCTATGGAGTGGCTTCTTGATGAAACTTGTGGGAAGGTTTCATCCTTCCAGCTCATCTAAGACACCGGAGCTCACAGCTGTAAATTTGGATGTCTGAGTCAGGGTGTTCTTAGTGGAAGTCCATCAACTCTGAAATTCACAGCCTTATTGATCCAAGACTCCAAGTGTAAAGCCCATATTTTCACTCAGGCTTTTCCCGAAACATGGTAAGATGGAGGAATCCTGAGGAAAATGGGGAGGCAATATATGTCTAAGCTGAGGGGAAAGATCAGAGCTGGCTGGATCAGAGTCAGTGCAGAGAGGGAGGAGGGTTTTGTTTCAGTGCACAGGGCTTACACAGTCCCTGCATGAGATGTATTGGGATGTTTAATTATACATTAACTAAATAGTTACCTCTCTATTTATTGTTAATAGAATTGCTACAAGTCAGATCTTCAATGGTTGAGAGGCATCGGTTGGGTCCCAATTGGTTCCCTGGATGTTGAAAAAGCCAAGAAGGCTGGAGAGATCCTTAGTGACAATATATATCGTCAGCCACCAGACAAATTTAAATTTACTAGTGTAACGGATTCTTTAGAAATGGTCTTGGCTAAGCATAATGCAGAAACAATGAATAAGGTGAGTCCAAGTTTTCTGAGAAAGGTACTAATGCTGCAGACCTTTCAAGAAAACAAATTACATTTTTAATTATATGTATTAGACCCAAATAACATTGCCAAATATGTATTAGATCTGGGCAATAATGACAAGTTAGCTATAGTTCCAGACGCATATTGTAGTAATTTGTAAAATAGCTGGGAACTAGTTTTCTCTGAAAATGTCCATACATTAAAATAATTTGTCATAATATTCAGGGCCTCAGTACTTGCCTACACATTGTGGACCTAATTAAAGCCCATTAATGTCAATGTGAGTCTTTCAGTTGACTTAACTGAGGTTTTTATTAGTCCCTATGCACTGAGGGAGTACAAAATAAGCACGAGCAGGAGTATTTTCCAAAGGAAATCCTGCAACTTAGGCACATGTTTTTGAAATTGAAGTCCTTTCGGAATCTTGACCTGGAAAGAGGTTAGTGTAAATGTAGATATTATATGATTTTTAGGCATTAGTTGAAGTAATGTTATTAAAATACTTTTGATGAGGTTATGTTGATCACTATATTGTTTATTGCTGTTGGTTTAACATTTCTTGTTTCATTTGCAGCATTTATACACTGAAGCCTGGAATAAAGACAAAACTCAAATCCACATGATGCCTGACACGCCAGAGATTACCTTGGCAAGACAGAACAAGCTCAACTACAGCCAGGTGAGCAAAAGCACAGTTTCTGTCACGAGTGTAATTACAATTTAAGTGGGATCATGCTGTGTCATTGGCTTGGCCAAAATATATTTTACCAAACTTGAAATAAATGTTTACACTACGTTTCCTGATTTATCCCATAAAATTTACCTGTCAAAAAATCAACATCAGAATGTTTTCCATATTCCAGTGTAGTAGTCTTCAGGCTTGATTGTGGAACCTTTATTCATATTGGTGAATGCTCTTTTGAGAAGAGTCCCACTGACTTCAAAGAGAGAAATCTCTTGTTAAGTGGTTATCAGAATGAGCTAAGGGTCCACAAATGAGTTCTCCGGGGAATTGCTGAGGCTTCTCCTATTAAAGATACGAGTGCTAAAAAATTGTGAAATTCATCCTGTATTTGAAAATATCAAACAAAACATGTCTAACTTGATTCTTAAGAGCTAAAGAGTTTTCTGATCAGTGTAGGTAAGGGGCAAATATAGAAGCATCAATAGGCAGTTGCTTTGGAAAGTAAGATTTGATCCACTTACAGTGTAGGTGATGTCACTACAAGTGTGATCTGTAAAATTATATTCTATTCTACATAGTTAAAGAAGAAGATAAATAGTACAGCCATTAGTTAGGCTCTTGGGCCCAGATCCTCAGCTGATCTAAATTTATACCAGATGATGATCTGGCTCTTTCAGTTAAAAAAAGATTGCTAGATCTGAATAATATGATGTATGATAATTCTTCTACTTGCTGTCTTTCTGAGCTAACTGTTTTGCAGAGAAGGCAACAAGCATAGTCCAGCTATTAGATTTTAACTCTGTTTAGTTCTTTTCATAGAGTCTATATAAACTTGCCATGGAAGAGGCAAAGAAGAGAGGCTATGACTTGCGAATTGATGCTATTCCCATCAAGACTGCCAAAGCTTCCAGAGATATTGCCAGTGATGTAAGAAACTGCTCTTTATTTCTCTACATACTTACATGGGATATTTGCAATTTATATTTATTTAAATTCCATATATAAATTCTTCAATAGGAGGTTCGATTAAACAATTAAGATGTGGTTTACATATTGTAAAGCTGTAGTGCATATATTTAAACATTTAAATTGTAAAATAAGAATAATTACAAATTGAAATACTAAGAGATTCAACTTCACATGCATGGCATAGATAAAGGTCTGTTGTAGTACATAATTTTAGGCCAAGAAAAAAGAGACCTACTTCATTAATGAAATCTTTAATTATTAAAAAAACCCATAGCAGATGCATATATTTTTCTTTAACATTGCAAAAAGTAAGTTTAATAATTCTTTATATTCCAGAATGTCTATCCCATTTAAAGTTCTAATTCACAATCCAGTTGCCTAAAATGCAAACCCAAGACATCACTTCCATAAAATACTTTGAAAGCATCATGATAGCTATAATTTATAAATAATTTTTAGGGAGTTTCTTGTTAAAACTATTTAAAATTAATAGTCACAACATTATTAATTAAAAGAATATTATATTTTTCTTTTTTCAAACCTGGAATTGACCATTACATGGACTGTTATTTGTATAACCTGGATCCCACAAACCTGTACATGAATAGTCTCAATGAAGCACACTAAGTCCAGTGGAATTGGACCACCACATAAATTGAGACAACACAGATGAGGAAGGATTTGCAAAAGCTGTAAACCTCATCCTATGAAACCCCTTTTACTACAGCGGGATTAAAGATGCTCAGCTATTTATTAGACTCAATCATCTTCTCATAGAATTGGGTTCTTAGTATGTTATAATAACTAAGGAATTTCACCAACAGTTTTTACAAAGGTAGCATTTCTAGGTTGAATCTGAAAAAGCATCAATTATTCTTTTCTTTCTTCCCAACAGTACAGATACAAAGAAGGGTATCGCAAACAACTTGGCCACCACATAGGAGCCCGCAACATACAGGATGATCCCAAGATGGTATGGTCTATGCATGTTGCCAAAATCCAGAGTGACAGGGAGTATAAGAAAGATTTTGAGAAATGGAAGACCAAGTATAATAGTCCAGTGGACATGCTGGGGATTGTGCTGGCAAAGAAATGTCAGGAACTGGTCAGTGACATTGATTATAGACATCCTCTTCACCAGTGGACGTGTCTGCCAGACCAGAATGATGTCATTCATGCTAGAAAGGCCTATGATCTACAGAGTGATGTAAGTACCTTTTGTGTTTCAGTTCCAGAAAATGACTGTATTTGATACTGTATCTTAGATGAAAAATCACATACTGATAACAGCAGAGCCAAGTGTTTTCAATAAAATACCAATTCTAGTATTGTAATAGGCTTTTTTACAAATGGAAACTCAGATTAAATCCATTAAAAGACCCCTTAATTAGTTCAAATTTAAGATCAGTTTAAGCACATTTTTCCCCATTTATGATTTATGGTTGAAATTATCACAGAGAAATTCTTAATTACTCATGGTTTTAATCCGGGTGAAATTTTATTTGAACCTGGACCTTGAAGTGAAATGAGGAACAGGTAAAGAATACACCTATATGGATCAATAGATCAAAGAAATGTTCATACACATTCTTTCAAAGTTAAATTGCTCCATGCATTTCATTACTGTCACTAGGGCTAAAATAAGCAATGTCAGAATAACCATGTTGTAACTGGAGAGGAGCTTGAGTCAATGAAATATGCATGATATGTAGTAAATAGCAGGTTGTGCAAGAGTGACATTGAGGAAGTTACGAAGTGTGGTGACAAAGAGAGTATTCTGGAATGTAGCTGGAGTGGAGAGCAGGGACAAGGAGGGGCGTATGTAAAAAAATGAAAGCATTGATGTGCACAAAGGATATTGATAAATATAAATTTGAGTAGATAGATAGCACTGTTTGGGTCTCTGAGGTCAATCTGAGAAGGAAAGACTTGAGATGAGTTCTAAACATGGCTCTTCTGTATGGTATTGCTTTTCAATGATGCACTCTATGGATGAAATGGTAGTTTTGCCATTTACTTCAGTGGACCAGTATTTCACCCCTGAATTCTAACCAAAATCTAAGTTTTACTGTATTATAGCTTTTATTTTGTTTTCCATTTTCAGATGCTACATGTTTTACTCACAGCTAGCTCGTTGTTCAATAGTTATAAAATTTAGATAAAATGTACTGGAAATCTGGAAAAGTGAACTAAGGAATTTCTTTTGTATTTATTTTGTTAATAGAATTACTACAAGTCAGATCTCCAATGGCTGAGAGGCATTGGTTGGGTTCCAATAGGTTCCCTGGATATTGAAAAAGCCAAGAAAGCTGGAGAGATCTTAAGTGATAAAATATACCGTCAACCTCCTGACAAATTCCAATTTACTAGTGTGACAGATTCTCTAGAAATGGTCTTGGCCAAGCATAATGCAGAGACAATGAATAAGGTGAGTATTGTTTTGATAAGTAACACATTTTGCTGTCCTACTCATGATTAAAGACAGAAAATTAGGAATACCTACGGGTCAGCACCACTATCGTGTGCGATGGACACTTGACAAAATTACTGGATATAGTGATGGACATGGGGAAGAGGGTATGTCATTTAGTCATTCAACGTTTCTTGAAAAATTACCATAGACCTCAACATTTTTACCCCAGACACTTGTATCCGTGTACGAACACGCTGCCGACCCCTACGTGATTCAAAATAATGTTGCTGTCCTGAAATAAAACAGGATGTTTGCAAAGCAGTATGTAGCAAGTATCTTATTAAGCAGAAAAGAGGACATGTAAAGCAAGAAACAAATTGCTAAGATTATTTGGGATATTACAGTGCACTTTTTCTTGGGCATATGTATGTAGTCAGCAGCAATAGCTCATCAGACACCTTAGGTTTGCCTCAGTCTTTTTATTATTGTAAACTGATGTAATCAAGTTCTAAAGTAAAGCCAAATATGAGCTGCTCTCATAGGTTATTACTGAATTACCTTTCATTTCTATTCATAAATAATAACAATAGTCTCTTCCTATTTTCCTTCTTAGCGCTTATACACAGAAGCATGGGACAAAGACAAAACTACAATTCATGTCATGCCTGATACTCCACAAATCATGCTAGCAAAACTCAACCAAATAAACTGCAGCGAGGTGAGTAAAGTAAAAAGCTGAGAGGATGAAATAATGAAGTCTGGACAGTACAATTTTGTTATCTATGGGTTTTCAATGAATACAATAATGCTGCCCATCTGTAGAGTCCCATGTGTGCCCAGTAATATTCGTTAAGACAGATTTTTGCTATAATTTAAATTCTCTTCTTGGTGTCTGACTTTTGATTTTCAAAAGTACTGTCAATGTTAAACTAGGAGTTTATCCGGTGGTAAACCCCTGACATATATAAATAGCACACTGGGAAACTCTCCTCTTTCATTTTGCTAGTGTCCTTGTGGAAAAAAAGTTTTTCAGAAACTAATGTGAATTTGCAACAGTGCAAAACTTTGCATGTGGGAACACCTTTCACCCCATTTTTTGGTCTTCAGATAGATTCCCACCATCTCTGCTTTCCACTCCCTTACTGCTGCCAGATTTATACAATAAAATGTTAGAAATGTGCGTTTTCCTACTACCTAGGGCAGGTATTAATGGGTCGTATTTAAATGGGTCGTATTTAAATCAGATTTACCCATTTTGAACATTAATCAAGTTTTCTAGTGATTTAATGGGTTTCTATATAAATGTGTAACATGCTTAACGTTCCTGGTTAATTAGATAAAAATATAAATGGTTTCCTTTCTCACAGAAATTGTACAAATTAGCATTGGAGGAATTGAAGAAGAGAGGTTATGACTTGCGTGTTGATGCCATTCCAATCCAAGCTGCCAAGGCATCCAGAAATATTGCCAGTGAAGTAAGAAACCTTTTTGTTATATCTACAGGGACATGTTTCTTATGGAAAAGAGTTCAAAATTTTGCTTTATAATTTTTTTTATGTAAATGATTTTAAATTGTACAATAGATTCTATTGCTATCCAATAATTATGGTGCATGCTTCTTGCATCTGAAAAGAAAGGACCATATCAAGATATACAGTGATGGATGCCTTAGACCAGTGGCTCTCAAACTTTTGTAATGGTGACCCCTTTCACATAGCAAGCCTCTGAGTGCGACCGCTCCCCCCCCCCCATTATAAATTTAAAAACACTTATTTATTTAACACCATTATAAATGATGGAAACAAAGCGGGGTTTAGGGTGGAGGCTGACAGTTTGCAACCCATCATGTAATAACCTTGTGACCCCCTGAGGGGACCTACCCCCCAGTTTGAGAACCCCTGCCTTAAACAAATACATTACAGTGATAAAATAAATAATATAAAGCCTAGTCCTGTGCCCATTGAAGTATTTCCATTGTTATAATGGGTGTTGGATCAGGCCCATAGTGAGATTATATAGGTACCTATTTACTATTTTTTGAGATAAGAATTAAAAGCTTCAAAAGTCCCCCAGAAAATATTATAAATAATATTAACAATCCTAAACAATCCCCTTTTTCTGCCATGAGAAGATTTTAGTGCTGATACAAAGTTGTATTGAAAGCCCATGTGATTGAAATCATCCATGGAACAGATATGGATGTCGGGACAATGAGCGGGGGGGTTAGATAGGGGTTGGGGTCCCAAGAGGTGGTTAGGGGTGCGGGTGTCTGAGGGGGCGGTCAGGGGACAAGGAGCGGGGGTGGGGAGTTGGATGGGTCAGAGATTCAGAGTGGGGCAGTCAGGGAGTGGGAAGTGGGAGGGGGTTGGATAAGGGGCGGGGGTCAGGCTGTTTGAGGAGGCACAGCCTTCCTTCCATACCTGGCCCTCCATACAATTTTGCAACCCAGATGTGGCCCTCTGGCCAAAAGGTTTGCCCACCCCTATGATATGGCATAACCATGACAATAAAGTCTCCCTTTCAGTACTCTGCCAGTGTGCCTCCGGCTCATCTAGGGCAACATCAGCTAGGGGTTAGAAGGTAATTCAGTCTCCAGGCTGGTTTTGTCCTTGGCATCACTAACTAAATAGAAGATAAAGGTGTCAGTTGATGTTAATTTGTCAGCAGATGTTATATGATCAAATTCTTAAGGAAAGGGCACATCCTAAAAAATTAAAAGGATATGGGACCACAGACAAGATATCAAGTACATGGTTGTAAGGGATAAGGTATGTAAATTTAGTAGTAATATGTTTATGGAGATAGAATACCTTAACTTATTTTTCTCTTCTTCTGAATGAAATGAATAAAATAGCATATTAAAAACGGTGTAATACATTGTTTTCCAGTACGAGGATATGCATGTTGTAGTTAAGTTGGGTACATCATTTCTGAATTGAAAACTGTTACAGTGACTATAAATATATTTTATTTTAGTACAAATACAAAGAAGGGTATCGCAAGCAGCTTGGCCACCATGTGGGAGCCCGCACCATCCAGGATGATCCCAAGATGATGTGGTCTATGCATGTAGCCAAGATCCAGAGTGACAGGGAGTACAAGAAAGATTTTGAAAAATCAAAGACCAGTTACACTACCCCAGTGGACATGCTGGAGATTGTGCAGGCCAAGACATGTCAGACACTGGTCAGTGATGTGGATTACCGCCAATACCTGCATCAATGGACATGTCTGCCAGACCAGAATGACGTGATCCAAGCCAAGAAGGCCTATGAGCTACAGAGTGATGTGAGTACACAATATGTGTAATACATGCAATAGGCCCAATTTTACCCTGACATATAGCAAGTGTGAAAAATTGGGTCAAGGAGTCGGGGATAATAGGGGTCTATATAAGAAAAAGCCCCAAATATTAGGACTGGTCCTATAAAATTGGGAGATCTGGTCATCTTACTGCACACAGATGTTTATTTAATGTGCTGACTATGGTAGTGCCTAAGAGCCAAGCAAGAGTGGAGCCCCGTTGTGCTGGGTGCTGTACCAACAGAGAGGATGTCCCTGACCTGAAGAGCTTGCAATCTAAACAGATGAGACAGACACAGGGTAGGGGAAGGGATAGAACACACAAGTAGAGTAAACAATGAGATGGTGGCCAATGTCATGTTAATTCCATGATTTTTTGTGGGGGTGGGGATTACTTAGGAGGGGATCACCTAAATCAAAAGAAAAAGGAAGGGGAAATACTCAGGGGGATAGGGTAGGTGAGAAGATGGTAAGAGGCTGTAGGAATGGAATGAAGCTTAGGTGAAGAGACTGGGAGGTAGAAGTAGAGGGTTGGAGCAAACAGCCAATCAGCACAGGCCAGAGAAAGTCTAGTCAAAACTCTAGAAAGTTTTCCCAATGTCCAGAAGTCCTTGCTTTAACTGCTTCAGCCCCTACCAGCTGGAATCTCTGGCTGTCTCCTCTCTGCAGCTCCCTGATGTGGGGAGTGAAGGGGGAGTTGAGGTAAGCACTGTGTGGGTCCTAGTGCCCAAGAATGGGAGAGTGTCTCCCCTGTGAATTTCTGGGTCCAAAGGAGGAGGGGTGGTCCCAGTGGGGCCCCATTTTCTCTCCTCCTTCCCCAGAGCAGTAGTCCCTGATCTGGCTGCTTGTGCCCCAACTGGCTTATGAAATATTCTATATCCTATTACGGATCCTTTATCACTAAATCCTTGCTGTTTTCTTGATCTTTGATCTGTCAGGGGTGTCCTAACAATGGGTCTGTGGAGTCCTTCCATTTTCCCATTCATTGTGCTGTGTAAGAATTATTTTATCTACCTTAGAAGGATGAGTGTTAGAATCAAGTGACCATTTTGTAGTAATAGATAATGTTAAATGAAGTAAATAGTGTATAAATCAGTTGCATTTATTTATACAGTCATTTGATTTTTCCTACAAATGACTAATTGAATGTTAATCAAATTTTAGGCTATTTACAAATCAGACCTGGAATGGCTGAAGGGTACAGGCTGGGTCCCCATTGGCTCCATGGATGTTGAGAAGGTTAAGAGAGCTGGAGAAATCCTGAGTGAAAAGCAGTATCGCCAGCCCCCAGACCAAATCAAATTTAGCAGTGTGACAGATTCCCTGGAGTTGGTTTTGGCAAAGCAAAATGCTGAGACAATGAACAAGGTGAGTCTCCCAGAAAATTCACAAATGTTATTGACTCCGAGGGTTGATTCATGGAACGGGTAATGACCTTTGGTTGGAAAAGGTAAGTGTTCCCAAAGAAGCAAAATGTCAGAGAGCAGCTAGGGAGCTGTTGTTACCAAGAGTCCTTTGGATCCTTTGCACTTGGTAAGAAGGTTGTCCCCTTTTCTTTCAGATGTAGGATATCTATGTTTTTCCTCCTCCAGACTGGAGTCTATATGCAGCTATATTTTAAATCATTTGGAAATTTCAATTAATACAGAACACAGATGCCTGCTGATGAATATCTATTGCGTACTTTTAGCTTTCTTTGAGTCTCAGCCCAAGCTCCACAATTGTATTTATCAGGAACCTGAAGCAAAGCTCGTCATAATCAATGGGAATCTTTCCATTGGCTTGAATGGATATTAGAAGAGTTGTAGGCTAATTGTGCTAAATGTATTGTACAGCCATACGTAGGCAATAAAAGCTGGCAGATAAAATTATTTGATATCTAGACACCTAAGAGTAAATTCACCAATAAGCCCAGTTAAGTTTTTCTTTGAAAACACAGTAGATTTAAAGTACGAAATCCTTTCACTTGCAAAAATGGTGTTTATTTAAATGTTTAATAAAAATCTTTTTACAAATCTTTTTCCCCCACCCCTCCACTCCACAGCGTTTATACACAGAAGCTTGGAATGCTGACAAAACCACAATTCATGTCATGCCAGACACTCCAGAGATTATGTTGGCAAAAGCCAATTCAGCTAATGTTAGCCAGGTAAGACTATTTGAAGAAAAACATATCAAACAAATACAAAATCAGAAATCGAGTAAGCATTTCTTTCACGTTTAAAGAACCTCTTTTAATGCATGTTTTCATTTTCTCTATAAGAGAAACAATTTGGATAATACTGTATTTTCATCTCATCTATTTTGTCTTCCCCTCTGTAGAAACTTTACACACAAGGTTGGGAAGAGTCCAAGATGAGGGATTATGATATAAGAGCTGATGCAATTCCAATTCGAAGTGCAAAGGCATCAAGAGATATTGCTAGTGATGTATGTGCTTCTTCTGCTAATCTATCGTTTTAACTTCATATTAAGAGGTTTTCTCATTTTATTTTAGCAAACTTGTGAAATAATTAAAATATGCATTCTTTTTAAGTGATGAACCATAGGAATAGAATAAAAAATCATTAAAAAATAAAAGTATATCAAATTCTGGTTTAAAATACAAACACCATAGAAACAGATAAGTGCAGAAAAATATCCAACATCACACTGAAGAGAGTGTGACGTTAAAATTATTGATATTAAACAAACCAACCTAGAAATATATATTTTGAAATATTAACACCTGATATTATTATATAATATCACATGATATTATTGATATTCAGGGAGCAAGGGGACATTAGGGATTTCAACCTCTGAATCAAGATATTTGCCTACAAGAAATGAGTTTTGTTCTTATATTATTATTAAACTGAGACAGTAAAAAGTGCTGATCACTGATGAGTATTTTGCTATCTTTACAACTATGTGCTTATTAAGTAAGCTGTGTCCTCAGTTGATATAAATTGGCCTAGCTGCTTTGACCATAACAGAGCAAAGCTGAATTATACCTTCTAGGATCTGGTCCATTATTCACTTTTCCATGAATATGTAAAACATAACTGAACTCTGTTTCTGTTTTTAATAGTATAAATATAAAGCAGCATATGAGAAACAGAGAGGTCACCATGTGGGAGCCCGCACCATCCAGGATGATCCCAAGATGATGTGGTCTATGCATGCAGCCAAGATCCAGAGTGACAGAGAGTACAAGAAAGATTTTGAGAAATCAAAGACCAGTTACACTACCCCAGTGGACATGCTGGAGGTTGTGCAGGCCAAGAAATGTCAGGAACTGGTCAGTGATGTGGATTACCGCCAACACCTGCACCAGTGGACATGTCTGCCAGACCAGAATGATGTGATCCAAGCTAAGAAGGCCTATGAGCTACAGAGTGATGTGAGTAAAAACCAAATGCAAAATAAGTCTTTTATATGCATGTGTGTGCTAATATCTATTCAAACATTTTAGAGTCGAATGTATCCATTATGTACCTGATCCTGCAAGCAAAAAAATTTTTTTGCTCCAAATAAGGATGAAAAGTCAAGTGTGAAAATTTTCACACAAAGGAATTTCAAGAAAAATACCATTTTGAGATAATTAAAACAGAATTTTTCTGCTTGCTGGCCATCTAGTAGGGTCTTGTCAATTTCACTTTCACTCCCCACCCAAAAAGTTAAATTGTCAAGAGCCTCCAGGCAGGCACCGAAGGGGCTGTCATTTTCCAGCAGAATTTAAATTTCCTCCCAGAAATTTTTGAGTATGTGAAAAGAGCATTTTCCATCAGAAAGTTATTCTGATTGAAAATTCCTGACCTGTTCTACTTGATTTCCAGACAAATTAGGAGTCCAAATGTGCAAGCAAAAGGCTTGCTTTCAAACATTGAAAGTACAGAGCATTTTATGTGTAACTGCAGGAGTGAGAACTCTGGGGATACCCTATTCTGTATTTAAAAATGTACTGGCATAGCATCCTAGAATCATAGCATATCAGGGTTGGAGGGGACCTCAGGAGGTCATCTAGTCCAACCCCCACTCATAGCAGGACCAATCCTCAACTAAGTCATGCATAGGCATGCAGCTGTCAAATCAGTCCTCACTATTAGGAAGAGTAAGACCTGGGAGTGAATTTTATAATGGATGTCGCCTTTGATACACCCATTCTCTACCCATATTCTGATCCATTTTTCCCTTGTGCTTTTGAGAGTAAGGCAGAGGGTGCACAAGTAGCTTGAGAGTTCCACTTAGTGCAGAGGTCAGTGTCAAGTGTTTAACTTTGCTTGCTCCCACTCACAGACTTTGCTCCCACTTGTACTAGAACACAACAATCTTAGGCTCCCTGTTGTTGCACACAGTGTTAGGACTAACAGGATTAAGGCCAAAGTACTTTTGTAATTTTGAGCATAATTTGTGCATGCATTTCCCATAATTACACTTGCCAATAAGTAATCGCATGTGCAAATGGATTAATGGTGAATGCTTGTAAAGCTATGGATGTTTCTCTTCAGTTGAGAGAATTCTAGAGAATTTGGAGAAGCCCAGATTCTAATATTCCAGTCTCTCTGGGGGAGCCCAAGTTCAATTGTGGGTAAAGGACACATATTTAAATGTTGAGGTGGTAATTGGAATGACAAAAAAATATTCAATTTACCAGCTGTCCAAAAAATTATGGTTATGGGGACGCCATCCTAATTCTGCTCTATTTGTTGGCTGCATTGGTGACAGATTAGTTTTTGTATCTGAAATTTTTTCTGTAATTATATTATTAATTTGTTTGTTTGTAGAACGTGTACAAGGCAGACCTGGAATGGCTGCGAGGCATTGGCTGGATGCCAGATGGCTCTGTGGATGTGGATAGAGTGAAGAAAGCCCAGGAGCTCCTGAATGAGAGATTATACCGTCAGCGACCAGACACATTGAAATTCACCAGCATTGTTGACCCACTACCAGTTGTCCTGGCTAAGATCAATTCTAAGCAGATCAGTGAGGTTAGCTGGCTTTTATGTTATCATAAGTTTTCTGCATTCATGCTGACATTTTTGTGGATCCTTCACTTGTGTTAAAAATTCATAAAATTCATAAAACTAATGTACGTAATAGTTTATACCATGAGATCAATTAATTTGAAAGTAACGTAGTACAGCATCTTACACACTATAATTGAATAATGAGGTCTTCACTTTCTCATTAGCCTCTCTATCGTGAAGCCTGGGATAAAGAGAAGACACAGTTCACCCTACCGGCTGACACCCCTCAGATGCTGCAGTCCAAAGTCAATGCTCTAAACATCAGCAATGTAAGACCTTCAAGTAAAAATATGTAGTAGTATTGAAATGAACATTGCCACATACCAGCCCCATTTCAGAACTCTTATTGTGAACTTCCTGACATAGGCAAAGAATGACTATATCTTTATTTTTTGTACAGTTTTGTATTTTAGAATGTAGATGAAGTATTATTATTCATTTAAACAGCATAATATGGTTAACAAGTCCAATGTTCATGGAGCACAATGGGCCAGATTAATTACTCTAGAGTCAGTGGCAGTCCTCTCTCTCTTTGTTCTCTGAAGCAATAGAGTGTCACCCACTTATGCCAACAGTGATTCTGACCCAAGATCTAAAACAACGACTTGTTGCCTATTTGTTGCTCATAAATAGAGCCTATCAACCTAGCATCTAGATCACCATATTGACTGTCTAGTTAAACGTATAATGTGTTGATAAGAAAAGAAAGCAATGAGAGAGTGGCATTTTAAAATTGAATATATACCCTTGCCTGAATTGTCCTTTTTATGACAACTTCCTTTGGGAAATGTAGAGTTTGAACAAGATATTATAGGCCAAAATACTATGCAGCAAATATCAGGGATGTTCTTGGGATGGGTGGTCCACAAAAAATGGCTACTTTTGGATGAAAGAAAGCACATCAAGCACTGGTTTCCATCTTAAATATCAATTAAGTTTCCCTGAATAGTTTTGTTTCTTTTAGCTTCATTTGCACACCTAGCATTATTCTGACGTGGTTTCTATTATTTTTTAATAGCTTTATGGCAATCATTGTTTCAAAGTAATTTTTAAATATTTTAATGTTGATAGCCTTAATTCAGAAAATCATTTGAAACCTTAACAGTTTCAGTGGAAGAGTGCGAGATGCTTCAATTAAAAATATAGCAAGACTTCTAATGAGATAATTGACCAGTAACTTCTCTGTGATACTAGTACAAGGCATGATCCAAAGACCACTGAAGAAAATGAGATTCTTTCATTACTTCAGTAGGCTTTGGACCAGGCCCACAGTGTAAATGAATTTAATATACTGCATCTCTCATCACATTCCTGCAATATACTACGTGTGGGGAACTCCTTGATATAGTCTCATTAAAGTCAATGGGGCTGCAGGCAGGCAGAGGACTCTGTGGATCAGAGTTCTGGTTTGGGACCTATATAATTAACAATGATTGTGTTCAGTAATTATCATTTAAGGGGATAGGAATAATTTATGTAACCCATAAAAATGAAAAAATCCATACTATAAATCTAGGGAAAATATGATTTATGAGAAAAATGAATTCTAAAATGGTGTCTTTGATTTTGATTACAGAAACATTATCAACAAGCCTGGGAAGATGCCAAAATGAAAGATTATGACTTAAGATCCGATGCCATTTCTATCAAACATGCCAGGGCCTCCAGAGACATTGCTAGTGAGGTACAATCTGTGTTCCTTCCCTTTCATTTCTATGAAAGGCCATACCCACACATTTGCGTATCAAACACAGCAGACAACTGTGTAGCAAGCTCAGCTCAATTCACCGCTGTTGTGTATTCATATACAAACAGCATGCTGTCTTGAATATTTACAGTATTTTAAATCCTGTCTTGACCTTCTCTTTCTAGTAGAACTTAAAGTTTGGTACAGGTAAAATATTAATGATAACAGAACATTGTATTTTGTACTATTGTATTAAAGTAGTGTGAGTAGAGGGTCAGAGAGCTATTTTGCAATACACTGTAAACTTTTATCCACCAAACATTTGCAGTAATTGAAGCACAGACTATATTTCTGCTGCTCCCAATACATAATTCAATGGTGTTATTTTTGTCATTACTGCTTTCAAGTTATTTGTTAGTATCTAAACTATAGCAGTGCTTATAAACCTTACCAAGCAATTGGAATAATTATGTATTGTAACTAGTGAGGGAATTCTGAAATATTTTTCTTTTATCGTTTGAAACTGTTAAGATGGTTGGACCACATTTTCCAGAGTCATAGGTGATTTGGGGAATCAGTTTTTGGGGGCACAACATGAGAGACTGGGCAATAGACCTGAGTTTCAGAAGTGTTGATCTAGTACCCTTTAAAATCCTTTATGGGTTCCCAAGCGGGGCACTCATAAACAGTAGTTGCTTTAGAACATGAGACTGACAATTCATGACTATTTTTGCTAATATTTTCTTTCTATGTTTATTAGTACAAATACAAGGAAACCCACGAGAAACAGAAAGGCCACTATATTGGATGCCGAACTGCAAAGGAAGATCCCAAACTGGCATGGGCTGCACATATACTGAAGATGCAGAATGACCGAGAGTATAGGAAGGCTTATCACAGTTCAAAAACCAGGATCACTATACCAGTTGATATGGTGTCTGTCCAAGCAGCCAAGCAGTGCCAGTCATTTGTGAGTGATGTTGACTACCGTCAGTATTTGCACCAGTGGACATGTCTGCCAGACCAGAATGATGTGATCCAAGCAAAGAAGGCCTATGATCTACAAAGTGATGTAAGTAGAAGTTTATTTACAAGTGGGGAATGCCATATTAGTAACTGTTACGGTATAAGGCTCTGTAGGCACATCAAGGTAACATGATGATAATCACAGGATTTGCCAACCCCAGACTTTCTGCAGTTTCTCTTTCCTTCTCCAGCTTTTCAATAGTAGTATTCTTTTTTTTCCCTCTAAAAGTGGATCCTAGCTGTGAATTCCTATAGTGCTTATTTGTGGCCACTTTAACATACTTGAACAGTTGCCTTGGTAACTCTGGTATGCTTTATATGCTTTAGTAAATTTCTACTGAGTTTGTTCCTTTATGTGGGGGAATGTGGTGTGAAGACTGACAAGGATTTACATGTTTTCTTGGAAGCATTTCTTTTGTGCCTTAGCAATTATGTTCCATCAATGAACTCTTCACTTCAGAGGGATCGTGATGCCGATACAGCATCGATTACCAGTCCAGTTAATCTATTTCCACTTTTGGTATGTTCATGAAATAAACTTGTAAGAAAGCAGGAAGTGTTTTCAAGAGACTAAGAGTCAGGGTTACTTGATCGCAGTCCTGGCTTTGCTGTTTGACAGTCAGTTCCTTTTGTGGGTTGCTCTTTGGACAGTGCAGAGGAGCCCCTTGTGATGCGCTCAGAATAAACTTGCATGCTAGCCATATATAATTAATCATACTATTATGTTTGTTTGTAGAATGCGTACAAGTCAGACCTGGAATGGCTGCGAGGCATTGGCTGGATGCCAGATGGCTCAGTAGATGTGGAGAGAGTGAAGAAAGCCCAAGAGCTCCTGAATAACAGATTGTATCGAACGCGACCGGATGAATTGAAATTCACCAGTATTGTTGACATGCCAGAGATTGTGCTGGCGAAGACTAATGCTCTGAATCAGAGTGGAGTAAGAAATGAGCTACATCTGTGCTTGAGTGTCCCTGTGCATATTGTGTTAAAATAAAAAAAGGAAGCAGTATGTTTTATATAGAATTTGAGCTGCCAGAGATTTTTAGGGTTTTAGAAGGAGGTGTCCCCCAGTAACTATTAATCAAGGAATAAACAATGTAATGTGAAATCTTGTCACTGATAAGGAATGCAAATCATTGCAGAGTATTAATTTCAAACAAATAATCAAACAATTATTAAAACCATTCCAGACCATAGTTCTATGTCCCCCTGCATTTAGAGCCAAATCTCTCTTTCACTGAAGTCAATGAGAGTCTTTCTATTAATATGGAAGTAAATTGAAATAAACCTTCAAGGAGGAAGAATGAGCAGCTTATAGTTTCTCTATTGCATAAAACTGGCTCTCCACTTTAAAGTGTTATATTTATACGTAATATAAAATAGTGTATATATGTATAAAATGAATTTTTAAAATAACTTCAGTGCTTCCCCTTGGGAACTGTGTAACAAAATGACTACGTTTATTTATTTAAACCATTAAATAAAGCAAACACCTCAATTAGAAGAGGATCCTGCCAAAAGCAACCCATCAAACCCAATACATAATACATATAGTTTAAAGTACAGCTATGCTGAAGAACGGATGAATCTACTTCCCAATCAAGTGTGAACTGGAGAATGAGGGAAAACCTTAGAAAGGAACATTTTTTGCAGAAAATGAAGTAACCAAAAAGAGATTATTCAGGATCCAAAAAGACTTAATTTAGACCTGATGTCTTTATTCAATTTCAGTAAAAAAAGTCCTGTTTACACTGGATCAGTGGGTGTTTTGCCAGTGGATTCAATGGGAGCTGGACCAATTGTCCAAGATGAGATCAGATGTATATCAGAAATGGTAAAGATAAGTTTCTCATCATTGAACTAAATATCTCTGATTGCTTTGTCTTTAGGCTTTATATCGGGAGGTTTGGGATAAAGAGAAGACCCAGTTTACCCTTCCTTCTGATACCCCTGAGATGTTGCAGTCCAGAATTAATGCTCTGAACGTCAGTAAGGTAAGAGATTAAAATAAAAATTATAAATGCATTTCTTCAAAAATACATATCAAATTCCACATTGAAAAGAGAGATAATGACCATTCAGTCATAACTGAAGCCAGGGTCTGACATATATTTTAATGTAATTCTCTGTGGGATTGTTTAGTTTGCAGAAGAGGAGAATGGGGAGGGGGGGGGGGAGGATTGATAGTTGGTTTCAATTACCTGAAAGGGGGGGTCCAAAGAGGATGGATCTAGACTGTTATCAGTGGTACCAGATGACAGAACAAGGAGTAATGGTCTCAAGTTGCAGAGGGGGAGGTTTAGGTTGGATATTGGGAAAAACCTTTTCACTAGGAGGGTGGTGAAGCACTGGAATGGGTTACTTAGGGAGGTGATTCTTAAGGTCAGGCTTGACAAAGCCCTGGCTAGGATGATTTAGTTGGGGTTGGTCCTGCTTTGAGCAGGGAGTTGGACTAAATGACCTCCTGAGGTCCCTTCCAACTCTGATATTCTATGATTCTATCATATTCAAAGCTCAAAACCTGGTCCATTATAAACCATATAAATAGCTAAAATAAATATCTAAATTTCAAATGAATTAACATGTGAGCGATAATTCCTGTTTTGTTGATGAATAAACTGGGGCCATTATACCCAAATTACCACATATTCACCAAATCAGAACTTTTGGGAAGAAGGTAACTTCCTACCATATAAAAGGAAAATAACCGTGATTAAAGAACTCGATCAGTTTTGGGTTTATCTTAGTCTCAATGATTAGGTCTTTGGATAGATTCTTTCTTTTCACTTAGGGCCAAGTGTGTTTCAGTAAATATATTTTAGCACAAGTAAACCTTTGGTAACCCTAATTTATACTCCCTCACAGACATCTGTGCAAGTGATCCACATAGAGGAACAGGTTGGATTTTAAGGGAATTTTTAATTTAAAAACTATACTGATTATAATCATGTATACACATTTTATATTCCATTATGAGTAATTTGAACTAAATTTATATTGATTACTGTCAGTGTAAATATTTTTCATCATTTGTCTATTGTGTATGTTCACATATTCACTTCATCCACAGAAACTTTATCAGCTAAGCTGGGAAGAAGCCAAGGAAAAAGGTTATGACTTAAGAGCTGATGCCATTGAAATAACACATGCCAAGGCATCTAGAGACATAGCTAGTGAGGTACAGTCTCATATATTATTTATTTTGGGTAAAATTAATATAATGTTCTTATTAAAAACACTATAAATGTATTTATATCAATAGCCACTTCAAAAAATGTTGTTTTAAAACTATGCATATGGCTCGAACAATGAGTATATTTTATATTATTTATAATCTTAGTTGCTTCTCATAGGGATTTTTAAAATGTCAAATAATAGCAGTTTCACTCTAAGTATGGCTAGTTTAAGTAGAACATAAGCCAACCAGTGATTATGTAATAGTGAGAGTTGGTTGAATTATATTGGAAATAGTCCAGGTAACTAAATATTTCTGCTCTGTTTTACAGAGGCTCAGGTAAAGTCCTGAAGTGCATGAGAAGCTTTGGGTGCTTCTCCAACCCTCTAAAACCTTTGGATCAGAAATATAGTGGAAAAATACTTTTGATATGTGCTTCTTTCCATAAAACACATGTAGAACTAGTTCTAATTGCTGTAGGACCTGATCCATCTTCCGCTGAAGTCAGCTGAATGATTCCCATTGACATCTTCAATGGAAGCAGGATCTGGGCTTTAATGAGAAGCTTTATAAAGAAACAATCCTTTTAGTTTACTTGCATTTTATCAACTGAAATAAAACATAGACACTTTAAACTGCCATTGCAGAAACATTTGTACATACTTAGATTCCTGATGAAAATGCTCATTTGTTTTTATTTCCTTTACTTCTGTTTTTTACAAATGCGTGATTAGTACAAATACAAAACAGGTTACCGCCAGCAATTAGGCCACTATGTGGGATTCCAAAGCCTTCAGGACGATCCCAAGTTGGTGTGGTCCATTCATGCCGCCAAAATCCAGAGTGACCGAGAGTACAAGAAATATTTTGAGAAATCGAAGACTAAATACACTACCCCAGTGGATATGCTGGGAATCGTGCAAGCCAAGAAATGTCAGACACTGGTCAGTGATGTTGATTACCGCAATTACCTGCATCAGTGGACATGTCTGCCAGACCAGAATGATGTGATCCAAGCTAAGAAGGCCTATGAGCTACAGAGTGATGTAAGTATATCAGTATGGTACATAATTCCCAAGAACTACATTTTGTCTAGAAAGAGGATACCCAAACTCACACTAAATTTTAACCTTTAAAGACAGAAACATGTGCTGAATGTTTTACCAGGCATTTACCATAGGAATATTTTAAACTTACATTAAAAAAAATATTTCCCCTTTTTCTGTCTGACATTTTCTGACACTTTTTGGTTCACTTGGGTGCTTTTTATCTTTTGCAAAGCAGGGTGTGCGAGAGACATTCATTTAAAGCAAGGACCTTTAAAGGAAGGTGCCACAAAGAAAGCATCACTGAACATTATATGGTGGATTTAAAACCAAAACAACTGTTTTTGTTGCGCTGTTCTGTAACTATGTAACAGAAATAAAAGCTGGTGAAATAATTAATTTAGTTTAAACTAAGAGAGTTCAAATACAATTTATTTTTCTACTTGTCTGACTTTCTCTTGTAAGGATGTACAAGATAAATTAGTTATTTTGGGCGAGAATGTGGCTTGTCCTATGCTCTCTTAATTCCCTGTGAGGACTATCTCCATCACAGCATGGTCACAACATGGTAGACAGAGGGAGGGAGAGAGTAGCCTGCTTCAGGTCGCTACCTCTTTTTAATTTAGTGGGCAGGCAGGAGCTAAGACCAGGTGGAGCCTTAATTCCATTCTTCCCCCAGATTCACTTGCTGGAGCATCTGTGTCAGTTTATACAGGTAGCAGATTAGGTCTTCCCTAAAGGAAGGGGGAATCCAAGAGGAAATTGTGACAATGAGAGTTACAGCTCTCTGTTTGATCTGCTCCTGAAGCAGTGGAGTACACTACCTGGCATGGCACTGACAGTAAACTCCTATTCTTGCCCTATATAATTAACAGAACAATTTTCTTGGCAGAATGTGTACAAGTCAGACCTGGAATGGCTGCGTGGCACTGGCTGGTTGACCCAAGACTCTGTAGATGTGACGAGAGTGAAGAAAGCCCAGGAGCTCGTGAATGACAGATTATACCGTCAGCGGCCAGAGGAATTGAAATTTACCAGCGTAGTTGACCCCCCACCAATTGTATTAGCTAAAATCAATGCTCTGCAGATCAGTGAGGTAAGATGGCCCTTATATAATCTTATATTTTCTATATTCACACAGATAGTTTTGTGGATCTTTCTGTTGTGTCAAAAACACATCAAAAGAGAACAGTAACATATATTATAGCTTAGACCATGAGATCAATTAATTTGAAAATAATATAGTACAGCATCTTTCACACTGTAATTGATTAATGCTGTCTTTACTTTCTCATTAGCCACTCTATCATAAAATCTGGGATAAAGAGAAGACACAGTTCACCCTTCCTTCTGACACGCCTATCATGCTGCAGTCCAAAGTCAATGCTCTGAACGTCAGCAATGTAAGATGTTTAAGTAAAAAATACAGAGTTACTGAAATAAACATTGTCATATGCTGCTGTAGTTTTTAGCCTGCCCTTTTTTAGAACTCTTATTATGAATTGCCTGGTTCTGACATAAACATAAATATACTCATTTTATTTTTTGAATTGTTTTGTATTTTAGAATGTAGGTGAAGAATTATGATTTGTTTAAGCATAATACATGGTTAATGAGCCCAATGTTCATGAAGCACAATGGGCCAGATTAGTTAATCTGGAGTCAGAGGTGTTCTATCCTCTCTCAACTTTTTCTTTGAAGCCAGTGGAAATTCACCAACTTACTCCAGCAGCTAAATCATGTACTTGTTGTCTGTCTATTATTTTCTAATAGAGCCTATCAGTATAGTATCTACAGCATAATTTTCTTTGTCTGGTTTAATACATCATGTGCTGATAAGGAAAACAAAATAGTATCCATAAAGATAAGCACATTAGTCTTGCATAAATTGTCTTCTTTATGACAACTTCCACAGGGGAACTTATGGGTTTGACCAAGATATTTTAGGCCCACCTACCATAAAGAAAAAAATCAATGACATTCTTGGGCTTGGAGGCCCAGAAAATTGTCTATCTTTGGAAGAATGGGAGAACACTTCAGGCTTTTTTCCCCATCTTATATACTAATTATGTTCCTTTCACTATTGTTGCTTCTTGTCACCTCATTTGGACACCTAACTTATTCTTAGATGGTTTTTATTTTCAACTTCCTTGATTTGTTTTTTTTTTAATGGTAATAGGACAATAATTGTTTCAAAGAGATTTTTAAATATATTAATTTATATAAATATTCATTAATTTATAAGAGCATGTTAAATGTTAATTTTCAGTAGAATTGCCAGAGGATATGGGCCTATTGCAGGAGTGGGTGGTTGAGGTGCTGTGGCCTGCAATATGCAGGAGGTCAAACTAGATGATCATGATGTCCCCTTCTGGCCTTAAAATCTGTGAGACTATAAATACAGCAAAATTTCTAATGAGGTTATTGAGGGGTGACTTCTCTGTGGGTCTAATATAAGGCATAATCCAAAAACCATTAAAGAAAATGAGCATCTTTCATTACTTCAGTAGGCTTTGGACCAATCCCACAGTGTAAATGAATTTGATATACTGCATCTATGTCCACATTCCTGCAATATGGTGTGTGTGTGTAAGTGTGGGGGGAATCCTTCTACATATAAAGTCTCATTGAAGTCAGTGGGACTGCAGATGGGCACAGAACTCTGTGGATTAGAGTACAGGTTTGGGACCTATATAATTAGTCATTACAAGCGTGTAGTAATTATCAGTTAATGGGATAGGAATAATTTTTGTAACCCCTAAAACTGTAAGGGTCAAATGAAAACATCCATGCTATAAATCTAGGGAAAATCTGATTTATGAGAAAAATGAATTCTAAAATTGTGTCTTTGATTTTGATTACAGAAACATTATCAACAAGCCTGGGAAGATGCCAAGATGAAAGGTTATGACTTAAGAGCCGATGCCATTTCTATCAAACATGCCAAGGCTTCCAGAGACATTGCTAGTGAGGTACAATCTCCGGTCCTGGTGTTTAATTTCTATGAAAGGCCATGCCCATTCATCCTCGTATTAAACACAGCAGACAACTGATAGCAAGCTAAGCTCAATTCACCGCTGTTGTGTATTCATATATGAACAGCATGCTGTCTTGTATATTTTCAGTATTTTAAATCCTGTCTTGAGCCTCTCTTTATAGTAGAACTTTAAGTTTGGTACTGGTAAAATATTAATGATAACAGAACATTGTATTTTGTACTGTTATATCTAAGTAGTGTGAGTAGAGGTTCTGAGAGCTATTTTGCAATACACTGTAAACTTTTATCCACCAAACATTTACAGTAATTGAAGCACAGACTGTATTTCTGCTGCTTCCAATACATAATTCAATGGTGTTATTTTTGTCATTACTGCTTTCAAGATTTCTGTTAAAATCCCAAATGTAGCAGTGCTTATTAACCTTACCAAGCAATTGGAATAACTGTGTCTTGTAACTAGTGAGTGAATTCGGAACCCTTCAGCCCTACATGAAGCAATGAACCTGAATTTCAAAAGTGCTGATGAAATACTTTAAAAATCCTTTGAGTTCTCACGTTGGGCACTCATAATCACTAGTTGCTTTAAAAATGTAGACTGGCAATTCATGACTATTTTTGCTAATATTTTCTTTCTATGTTTATTAGTTTAAATACAAGGAAACCCATGAGAAACAGAAAGGCCACTATATCGGATGCCGAACTGCAAAAGAAGATCCCAAATTGGCATGGGCTGCACATGTAATGAAGATGCAGAATGACAGAGAGTACAGGAAGGCTTATCACAATTCAAAGGCTAAGATCAACATACCAGTTGATATGGTGTCTGTCTATGCAGCCAAGGAAGGCCAATTAATAGCAAGTGATGTTGACTACCGTCAGTATTTGCACCAGTGGACATGTTTGCCTGACCAGAATGATGTGATCCAGGCAAGGAAGGCCTATGATCTACAAAGTGATGTAAGTAGAAGTGTATATACAAGTGGGGAATGTCACACTAGTAACTGTTGCGATATAAGGTTCTGTGGGCACATCAAGGTAACATGATGATAATCACAGGGGATTTTTGCCCCCCTCCCATCCCAACGCTTTATGCAGTTTCCCTTTCCTTCTCCAGCTTTTCAATAGTAGTATTCTTTTTTTTCCCTCCAAAAGTGGATCCTAGCTGTGAATTCCTATAGTGCTTATTTGTGGCCACTTTTAACATACTTGAACAGTTGCCTTGGTAACTCTGTTGTGCTTTATATGCTTTAGTAAAATTCTACTGAGTTTGTACCTATATGTGGGAGAACGTAGTGTGAAGACTGAGAAGGATTTGTATGCTTTCTTGGAAGTCTTACTTTTGTGTCTTAGCAATTATGTATCATCAATTAACTGTACATTACAGAGGGATCATGATGCTGTTACCAGTCCAGTTTATATTTACTTTCAGAATGTCCATGAATGTCCATGTAAGAAAGCAGGGAGTGTGTGTAAGAAATTAGGAGTCGTTGTTTCTGGGTTCCAGGTCTGACCCTGCTACGTGATAATTCACAAATCAGCTGACTTCTCTTTGCTTGAATTTGCAATCCACAAAATGGGGGAAATAATGTGCCTGATTCCTTTTATGCGTATAGGGAGTGCAGTGTTAACCCTCAGTGAGTCGCTGCACCAGAGGAAATAGTTTACCCCAAGTGAGGTTTACATTTCAAATCAGCATATTCTGGAATCTGGATCAACACATCTCCTGTCTGGCTCCACCCACTCCTCAGCCACTTTTAAGGTTATATTTTCTGGCTTCAGGCTCTATTATGCAGACATCATTAGTTTATTCCTTTTTATCCAATAGCATGGTGATAGGCGGGAAAGTAGTTTTTGTGGCTGAGCTGGTAAATTATCATGGTGGTTGTTCAAAGCTAAGTTATGAACATATCGAGGGGAAGGCCCTTTGAGTAGATTTTTACTTCACTAACCACCTTCATAGGTCTTGCATTGTGATGGCGTTTACTCTAGATAAGCTCATCAAGCATATAGTATATGATCACTTGAGAGAGACATGACAAAAACCTTCTTCTCAGAGGCTGTTTCTGTCCAGCATTCTAACTACATGCATACGTGGGAGGCAAAACTACACAAATTCTGATCCTTACATTGTGGTATATTACACTGAAAGGGTCAATAAAAAATCAATGACTTAAAAAAAATATGATTTTTTTTATTTGAATTGGATTTTTTATTTTGTTTAAATTATAGCAGGTTTATTGCTTTAAAAATAAACCTGTTTAAAATGAAATCTGAATTTAATACAAAATATACTAAGGCCTAAACTAATTTCTTACATTTATATAAATAATAAATATGCTGAATCCATGAATGCTATCAAAAACTTTGAGTTAAAGACTACTTTTTCATATGAAGAAATAACCACAAGAAGGCATGTAGTGTATTAAGGACTTGATCCTGTAGGGCACCCAGGCATATCTAAAATTTTTCCCAGGCTGAGCTGAAGTAATCAGTTTAATTCATTGACTTCAGTTAATTCTTCTGTCTAATAAATAATGTAGTTATAAGTTATGTTTTGTTATAAGTTATGTTTGTAAGTTTTAAGTTATAAGTTATGTTTTGATAAGAAAAGGTCATTTACACAACATCTAAGCTTGTTTTGTTGAATAAAATAAATTGTATATGCTGTTTTATGTGTTTAATTAAATTCTAGTTACCATTCTAATGCAGCTTGACACAAATCATGAGCAAAAAGCTAATTAGTTAGTAATCAAGTGATATTCATCATTTTCTAACATCCTAAAAATGTACATTTTATAAGAATATGAATATGTTAAGATATAATTGCTTAAATAAATGTATATCGTTATTGCGTACCCTCGTAGGTGGCAAAAAGATGTTCCAAATCTAGTGTAAAGGCTCTATTTAGTTGTAAATCAACATGTTTGAATGGTTATTTCAGTTAATGAGAATGCACCATTCTTTAAAAAACAGCTGAAAGACAAATGGAAAAGTTCATTAAAATTGATTATTTAAAGTGAGGTTTTCCACTTGGAGATTTAAAATCACTTATTTAAATCACTTTGGTTTAAACCATTCTACCCTGTCAATAGTATAAATTAACTTTATATAAAAGTCAATAAAAGGGAGTTCTGTCTCCAGCTCTAGAGTATTTAGTAGTTTCCTATTCATCTACATTATTTAGTATGGATTAAAGTAATGAAGGTATTACTTATGACAGTTGTGTTCCTCTCTGACCTTATCTGTCACAGGCCTTATATAAATCTGACCTGGAATGGCTGCGTGGCATTGGATGGATGCCGAGTGGTTCTGTGGAAGTGAACAGAGTGAAGAATGCCCAGGACATCCTGAGTGAAAAGATGTACCGCACACCTGTAGAAAGTTTGAAATACACCAATATTGTTGACACTCCAGACGTTCTCCTTGCTAAGACTAATGCCGTGCAAATCAGCCTCGTATGTTACTTTATGCTTATAATAGCAAATTAATTCAGTGCAATATATGATTAAAGGAAATATCACTGCTAAAATGGTAAACTAGTTATCTGTATTTGAAGTTAACCATTCCAAAAGTTTAGACTTTTAGTGTTTATAATTCTGGGAGGACTTTTGGCCCACTGTGCTGTAAAGTTATACAAAAGGACTGCCATATTTGCAATATGTATAATCTCTCAATTTTTTATTTTCATAGCCAAGATACAGAGAAGCTTGGGACAAGGCCAAGACCACGATCCATGTGATGCCAGACACACCTGAAATTATGCTAGCCAAGGCGAATGCTATTCATGTTAGCAATGTAAGTATGCCTATAGGATTTCTTAGGTTTCTATAAGTTGTTATCTGTATGCTCTGAATTTTAAGATTCTATAGTATTTTCAAAACACATAATTTAGCTGTGTGGATACCCACTGAAGTCAGTGGGAGAGTCACAGGTTCAATCCCCATGCAATGCTTTGAACATCCCCCCCCCCCCTCCCCACTACTAATATAATTTTTCAGTATTTGGACAATTTTTTGAATATTTAAGTAACAACTACTAACAATGCTACCCACAATAATTTCCTGCTATCACATTAAGTATTAGTAATATAATGCATCATTGAAACCACACATTTTATTGAATTAAGAAAATTGCTATCACCTACAAACTTCTCCTAAATCTTTACAAACTCACTTTAGTTCAGTGCCGATAGCAGTTCCTTAAGCTATACCTTCAGAGTACTAGAAACAAGCATTTGCAGTAAAGGAACAGGAGACTTCATTTACTTCAGAGCTGGGCTGAACAATGCACATGTATAAGTGACAGTGAAATATTTTTAATGTGACTACTTTAAATACACAATTGTTTCACTGATTGCAAATGTGAACAGTACTAGAAAAATGATGGGCCAATTTTCTGTCTTCACAGAAACTTTATAAAGAAGCTTGGAATGAAGTGAAGATGAGCTGTGATTTTAGGGCAGATGCCATCCCAATTAAATCAGCCAAAGCCTCAAGAGAAATTGCCAGTGATGTAAGTATGGAAAGAGGGCGTTGGTAGATTTTCACATCAGAAATGTTAGTAATTTACATGATGATCTTTGTTCTGTATCCAGTATAAATACAAACTGGATCATGAGAAGCAGAGAGGACACTACGTTGGGACTCCAAGTGCAAGAGAAGATAACAAAATACGATGGGCCCTGCATGCAGCCAAGCTTCATAGTGACCTTGAATACAAGAAACACTTTCAAAACTGGAAGACAAAATGCAGCATTCCAGTGGACATGCTTCCCATTGTGGCTGCCAAAAAATGTCAGACTTTGGTCAGCGATATTGATTACCGTAATTACTTGCATCGGTGGACGTGTTTGCCAGATCAGAATGATGTCATACAGGCTAAGAAAGCCTATCAACTGCAGAGTGATGTGAGTTAACAAATGTTCATATTTTGTCTTCTATAATATTGCCTTCTCTATATGGGTCTATGCCAGCTTTAATGGAAGTCAACAGCAATTTTTCTACTGAATTGAGTTGGAGTTAGATTGGGCCTTTTATTAGTAGATATATAATTTTAAGCCGTTATTATTACTGTAGCACATAAGTATATAGCTCTCTACCAAACAAACTAAAAGATGGAGTCCATAAAAGATCTTACATTCAAACTCAGACAAGCACAATGCATGAGATAAACATGGAGTCACAGGCACTGTAATTCTGTAAATATAAATGCATTAATTTTAAAATGAAAGGAGAAGATAATATTTTTTATTGGACCAACTTCTGTTGGTCAGGGAGACGAGATTTTTGAGTCACTTCTCCAATATCCTGGGACCGACAAGTCTACAGCTATACTACATATAATAATTAAGCAGTAAGATATAAATACTTAGATAATTGCAGAGCAAGCATAGCAGTAGCATATATCAGATTGTCTTATATAAATGCAAAGGCAGAAAGATGTTTACCACTTGAGAAATACAAGAGTTGCTTTGAAATTATCTTTATTTCTTCCTGGAATGCCATATTACTGTTATACATTGGAATGTATAAACTAAGGGAATATACAGTTAATCTTGTTCATTTATTGGTCACTACATGCATTGCTTTGGTGCCGTGGACAGCCAGTCTAGACATTTAAAGCCATCTAAAAACAAATTGTATTGATCTCATATGAATTAAGTTTTTACAATAAAAACATGTTTAGGGTACAGATGGTCAATATTTAGCTTCTCTGGTTTGAATGGTAAAAGGCAGAACACTATTAAAGAACACTATATGTAAGTAGTAGGTTAAATAGATTACGGAACTTTGTATAACTTAATTACTTACCAGACTTAATGTAACGTTTAAAATATGGTGCACTTAGAGATCACATTGGTATTAAGCCCAATAGTGTTCACCTTAAAATCAGTGGAAGTGAAAGACGAGCAGGGTCAGACCTATCATTTATTAAACTAATGGTGTCGGGCAGAAAACTCAAACTAAAGACATGGGTTCTGTTTTGTCTCCACAGGCTGTTTACAAATCTGATTTGGAATGGCTACGTGGAATTGGGTGGATGCCAAATGACTCTGTTGGAATCAACCACGTCAAGCATGTCCAAGATCTCCTGGATGAGGTAATTATTCAATATAAGTGTTAAATATTCATAAGTATGTTATTAACTACACATATTTGTAAGTTGCAAATGCATCAACATTTTACTTTTACTGTAGATTTTGTAATAAAAAGTTGGATCTTTCCACTATATTTGTCTTGCATTGGCTTGTAAATTAATTCTGGTCTTCCTTGTAGTTTTTCTTTTTCTCTCTCTAAATGGAATTGTTCTGTTTGGGTAGACGGTACTGAAATACAATTTGATTACAATTTCATTGTTTTGTCCTTTTACAGAGAAAGTACCGCACAAAAGCTGAAACTCTCAAGTTTACTCCAGTGGCTGACAGAGTTGATTATATCACGGCAAAGCAAAGTGGTGAAATTCGAAGTGATGTAAGTGTATTGATTTATTTTTTGGCTATTAAATGTATCTGCAAGACTTTTTGTCTTTAAAAGGAGAAAATGTAATCCAGACCTCATTCTGGCCCAATACCTGTGAATGTCTTAAATTTGTGGGACTGATGTGAGCATTGCTGAACTCATCCACTTACTTTGTGCTAAAAGGCATTAGCTCCTGAGGAAGAGTGACCCCTCCCAACCATTGTGAACTTTGCAATATGAGAAATTCGACAGTCCCTTCACCAGGCAGGACACAGACACTGGCATTTTGTGGCTAGAATAAGTTATGTAAAGGCAGAATGTCATTTTTTCTGATAATTTTGAAGGCCGGTATATGTGGAGCTGGCCAATGGACATGACGTGAAGAGACGCTCTATCCATGAGACCATACACCTTTTATTCACTGTGCCTCCCACTGGAAGAGAATAGGCCAATATCCACATTTTATTTCCTGCATCTGTACAAATTGGAACATTCCTCCAAAGGTAAAAAGAAGCAGTGATAAATAAAGAGGCACCTTTTTAAAAGTGGAAATCAAATCTTAGTGAGGTAAATAGAAAGGAGCATAAACACTGCCAAATTAAATGTAAAAATGTAATAAGAAAAACCAAAAAGGAGTTTGAAGAATAGCTAGCCAAAAACTCAAAAGGTAATAACAAAATGTTTTTTAAGTACATCAGAAGCAGGAAGCCTACTAAACAACCGGTGAGGCCCCTGAACGATTGAGATACGAAAGGAGCACTTAATGACAATAACGTCATTGTGGAAAAACTACATGAATTCTTTGCTTCAGTCTTTACGGCTGAGAATGTTAGGGATATTCCCAAAATTCATGGAGGTTGAGTCCATTAATGGCTATTAGCCAGGATGGGTAAGGAATGGTGTCCCTAGCCTCTGTTTGTCAGAGGGTGGAGATGGATGGCAGGAGAGAGATCACTTGATCATTACCTGGTAGGTTCACTCACTTCGGGGCACCTGGCATTGGCCACTGTCGGCAGACAGGATACTGGGCTGGATGGACCTTTGGTCTGATCCAGTACGGCCAATCTTATGTTCTTAAGTACATGACTTTGGACCATGATCCTGGAGTTGCCTTTTCCACATAACTTCCTCCATTCTTTAATGTGTCTCTGTGTGGTTGGGTGTCGTGTGTGAATTTGGCCCTGAAAATGTTGACAATAATAATCCTTATAAATCATTTCCTATGTATAATTGCAGTCTTGATGTTACAGTTTCTAAATGTTGTGATGACCTTTAACCAGGGCTGGCGACAGGAATTTTGTGGCCCCGTACGCAGATCGTGTGGGCCCCCCCCCCCCCCCCCCGGTCTCCTGTGGGGGCCCGGCCGGTCTCCCACCGCCCGTGGGCCCCAATCCCCGCATGCGCTCTGGCCGCGTGGCCCCCGCATGTGCTCTGGCCACGTGGCCTGGCGGGGAGAAGCAAAGGGGGGCGGGGGGAGGCTGCTGGGTGCTGGAGGAGGGGGCTGACGAGCGCTGCAGTGGCTGCCTGGAGCCGCGCCTTGCTCACAGCCCCGGCGACAAGGGGGTACAGCTGCGTACCAGGCCCGCCGGATTTAAGGGGGCCCCCTCTTAAGTCCGGGGCCCGGTACAGCTGTACCCGTTGTACCCCCCTGTCGCCGGCCCTGCCTTTAACGCATTTATTCCATAAATCCTTTTTTGCAGATTAAATATCACCAAGACTGGAATGCCATCAAGTCAAATTATACTCTAACAGACACGCCACAGCAAAAAATGGCCAGAGAGGCAGCCAGAATTCTTAACCACGTATGTATTTACCACCTGGAAATACTTGATCATCTGCTAATTTGCAGTCACATTAATAACTTACTAGGAGAATGTATAATATTTGAACTGATTGTCTTTCTAAGAATGGCCTGGAGTCAGAATCTCAGCTTCTAATATTTTATATGGTCACATATCCACAGAGGGAGTGATGGTTATAGTGGTTTTATTCTTGTTTTAACTTTCTTTCATGTTTTATTTCCTACAGAACCTATACAAGAAAAGCTGGGAAAAAGTGAAATCTACTGGTTATATCTTACCTCCTGATGCTGTGCAGCTTTGTCATGCCAAGCACTCCGGTGATGTCCAAAGTGAGGTAAGGGTGTCCTTTTTAGGTAATCACGTGACTTCAGCAGGAGACCGCTTGGGGCCTGCAAACCTGCAACCTCAACAGTTTATATTAAAAAGGCCTCAGTGGAAGCCAACCCCTAGCTTTGTTTCAGTGACTTTCTCCAGCCCACTGCCTTCTAGCTGTCTCTAGTATCAACCTTGTTTTATTTAATATAGGGGTATTGCTGGCTAAGGGCCAGGTTCTGATACAGTTACTTGCCTTACCACCTTACTCAGTGAATTGTCCCTTGAAGTCAACAGAGGTAAGGGCCTCAGAATCTGGCCCAAGAGAATAACGAATGGTGTAATAATGTGTAAAGGTGAGGGCCTGTTGTGCCCCACCTTAATTTCTCCAAGTAGAGCAGCAGGAGATTCAGACCAGGGCAAGGAAAAGCCAACACACATTAATCAGGCATCATGGTCCCTTCTAATAAACAGTTCATCAGGCCCCGGATTTAGGTTCCCCAAACTTACAATCCTCACCCAATTCTCTGAGTTAGGTTTGGCTTGTCCCCTGGTGCCTGAGAGAGCAACTGCCACCGACTACAGCCTGTCTGGCTTCTACTCCTCTCTCCCTTCTGCTCCACTTCCTGCTCTTCTTTATATAATTGACCCTTCAGGGAAGAGCTTCCGTGATGATCTTCAGGTTGTAGATTCCAACCTGTCCCTTAAAGAGATGCTATCCTTTTCCACATTCACCCTTTCCTGGAGTGCAATAGGTAGAATTCTGTTGGCCATCATTAGAAGGACTACAAGAGACTTTGTCATGAACAATCTGTAAGATCAAATACACCACAAGTATTTTGCCATAAAATACATACTGAATGATTGCTTGTTGATAGCTGAATATGCACATTTCTAAATAAAACAAGTAACATTGTTCAGAGTAGAATTTTAAATACAGCTTGGCAAACTATTGATGCAATTTTCAAATTCATTTTTTTTCAAACTATTTATAAAGCTATGGTTATATGCAATTGTGAGCAAAGTAATTGCAAGGTGTTCTAGTTGTGCTGAAGAAGTTGCTTTATTCCCTGTTTAAAACATGGCAGAAAATTAAGCTAGATGGGGTGGCATTACCATTAAATAGGAAGGAATATATATCCTAACAGTTTCATTCACCTTATCCTATAGTACATGTATCTTGTAATGTACTGAAAATGGAGATGTAATTAGCAGCACATTGCCTATATAATAGGGTTCCATTTATTCCTTATGTTGAAGAAAACATAGATTTTACAGGGTAGAAAGAGAAGAAACAGGTTCAGTTGTGTTCAGTTCAGTATTCAATGCTGACATTTAAATATCTTTTCTCCCCTCTTGCCAGCTGCAATATAAAGCTGAGTATGTTAATCACAGAGGTCACTATGTTGGTGTTCCCAGTATGAGAGATGATCCTAAGCTGGTGTGGTTTGAGCATGCAGGCAAGATCCAGAATGAGAGATTGTACAAATCAGCTTATCACAAATCGAAGTCCAATATTAACATTCCGGCGGATATAATATCAGTCTTGGCGGCCAAGGAATGCCAGACATTGGTCAGTGATATTGATTATCGGCAATACCTGCACGAATGGACGTGTCACCCTGACCAGAATGATGTGATCCAGGCAAGGAAGGCCTATGATCTACAGAGTGATGTAAGTGATTTGCCTTATTTATGGTGCATGATTTTGATTCTTTGCGGGTTTATGTACATGGCCTGTAGCACGTAAGCTTAAAACCCCGAAAGATTTCTCTTTAGTTTAATTTATGCTTTTGTCTATATGATATGTGTATTTCTTTACCTTTATTTTCATGTTTTCAGAATATCTATAAATCTGATCTGGAATGGATCCGGGGTTGTGGATGGATTCCTTTGGAATCAGTGGAACATAGGAAAGTTAAGAAAGCCCAAGAGTTAATAAATAAGGTGAGTGAAAGTTTTCACAAATGCAAGTTTCCCTTCTATTTTCAGTGCACGGTATTTAAGAAGATTTTGTCAACTCTTTTTGCAGAGAGCCTATACGAAAGAAGCCCTTGATAACTATTCCCATTTCACAAGTGTGGTTGATACTCCGGACATTGTTTTGGCGAAGATCAACTCTGTCAATCAGAGTGATGTAAGCATTATTTTTTTGGAAACTATAATAATCTATTAGAAATATTATTAGGTGGCTTGATTATTACTGTTAGAATGGGGTCTATAGTTAATATATTATTACTGCAGTTTTGTTTGGTAAAAGTATTAAATAAGTGAGCAACACAATATTACTATACTATTACATTTTGCCTTTTAAAAGAAAATTTAAGATCTCCAATAATCATATTCTCTATACATTTTGCTTAAATTATTTTTAAAAATATCCTGTTCTGGGTAAAGCCAGTATAATACACTGCTTAACTTACAGAACACCTACTAAAATATTTCTGAATATGAAGATTTTTCATATCCTTAGAGTAATGTATGCAATTTTTGATGAACCATTATGATGATACTTGCCTAGGTTCCAGAGTGACTGGAAACCATAATTCAGATAAGGTATTGCAAATGGGTATAAATGCCTGCGTCTCACAAGCAGGCCAATCAACTAATTCATTTCTTATACGTCATTAACACAGACTTTATTTTCTTCTTTAGCTGAAATACAAAGAAACATTTAACCTTGATAGAGGCCATTTCATTGGTTCTGATGACACTCCAGCATTGAACCACACCAGAGAGATGTCTAAGCTCTATAGCGATGTAAGCTTTGGTAAACAGCATATCTAACTAACTAAACTTAATTTTATTATATATTAATGTTAATTGTGGATAGAGCACTGGACCAGGACTAAGGAGACCTGAGTTCTATTCCTGACTCTCCTATTGGCCTTCTGTTTTATGTTGGTCAAGTAACTTCCCTTCTGTGTCCCATCTATAAAATAGGGATAATGGTACTTACCTTCTTTATAGAGTACTTTGAGCTCTAATAATGAAAAGTGCTCTACACCGGTTATATGTATTATTATTATAATAAATATTTTGCATGTAGAAAAATGTTTTAGATTTTGTGAAACATCTGGATATATTACTGATTAAACTTAGTTTTAGTTACTGCTTAAGGGCCAAATTGTGAACCCTATATTCACATTGCTGAGCAGTTACTCATGTGAGTAGTCCCATTAACTTTAATGGGTGAGTAACTATACCTGCAGGGTTCAATAACTTCTCATCGCTACGAGTAAAGGTTTTACAGTCTAGCCCTAAATTATGTTTATAGTATTTAACATATGGTAAACATCTGTCTGGAAAACACCTGCCACATGGTGGGAGCTACCATAAATAAATACTAATAATAGGACGTGGCAGATCTGCATATTTGTGAGGCATACATCTGGATATACGTCTTTTCCAATTCCAGCTAGTGCTTTTATACCAGGCTTCCCATTTAAATTATGAAAGGGAGACATAAATATTAGAAGCCAGAATCCCAATCAGGAAATTGTTACTCAAGTATGAATGTTAAGTTAAGTTTGGGCTCAAGAGCTTTGTTAGATTGGGGGGGATAGCTCAGTGGTTTGAGCATTGGCCTGCTAAACCCAGGGTTATGAGTTCAGTCCTTGAAGGGGCCATTTTAGGGATATGGGGAAAAAAGTCTGTTGGATTATTTAATTGGGGTTTGGTCCTGCTTTGAGCAGGGGGTTGGACAAGATAACTTCCTGAAGTCCCTTCAACCCTGATATTCTATGACAGAAATTATGATCCATTATTCACACTGAAAAACACCTTACTTGGTGAGTGATCCCACTGACTTCAGTGGGGCCATTTGTGGAGTAAGGTACTACTTGGGAAGAAGTTAAATAAATATTTTGATAATGTGGGTTTGTTTACTGGAAAATGTACGGTACATTTAATCAAAACCTATATATGTTTTCTTTGTCTAGAAACGATATAAGCATTCATGGGAAACTGGAAAGGCAATAGGCTACACTTTGCCTCCAGAGTACATCCCCATAGTTGGAGCTAAGCGTGCTGATTATATTAACAGTGAGGTTAGTATGAATCTTCTTTTCATGATATCCCGCATATCTTTTTTTGTGTGTTATTGCTTATTTTAATGATCTCAACAATTTCCATGTGAATGTTTTGCAGCTTAAATACAAAGAGTTCTATGAGAAGCAGAAGGGCCATTACCTGGCTGGGAAGCATATCTCCGAATTCCCCAGTGTCGTTCATTCTCTAGCTTTCCAAAAACTAAGGAGTGCGGTGAGGATTTTTTCTTGTAATATTTTCCCTTTTCCATATTTAGTGTGTGCATAACTATCCTACAGTCTTCACATCCGCATGAAGTATTTGCACATAAAAGGCCTTTAAGAGTTAACGTCTAGCTAATATTACTGTATTGATGAAATCAAAATTTATTTTATATTGGCATATCTTTTTCTGAGCCATGGGTGTTTAGCTAGGGATAAATAATTGTATATGAAACTAGGAAACTAAGAGGAGAGGTAATGAAAGATTAGATATACCAGAATAGAAAAAAATAGGTTTTTATTTTTTCCATTTAATCCTGGGAGAATTCTGTGCCACTGCGTAAGTGCAGAATTCATGTTGCCCGCAGATTTATTTGCTTCCCCATAGAAAATGACTTTCTGACAGTGAAGCAAAGTGAAGCTGCAAAAAGAAGTCACTTCCTAGTAGTGCAGGTACAATGTTTTATGCAGCCCGAACAGCCAGCGGAGAGGTAAATCACCATGGGGCTTGGGACACCCCAGCCAGTAGCTCCTACTCTGAGCTGGGATCAGCTGTTAGTCCCGGCTGGGCAGGAGAGGATAGGACTTCCTCTTCCCCTACAAGAAGTGGCTGGGGCTGTGTCAGACCCACCCCCAGAAAACTCCCCCCAGCTTCAGGAAGCTCAGAATCCTCCCCTGCTTTCTGTCCCCATCACTCCTCAGCTGCAGGGGGAGAGGAGTCACTGTTTAGGTCGCTGCTCCCCAACCACCTAACCCCTGTGCATCCCGACCTCCCATACCCAGACTCCCCTGCCAAGCCTCATCCAGTATCCAGAACCCTCTAGTCTTCCATACCTGAATCCCACCCCACTGAACCTCAATCCCTGCATCTGAAGCGCCTCTGCACCCAGAACCCATGCCTCTGGACCCCTGCACCGAGACCATCCCCCCACTGAACTGCCTGCATTCAACCCCCCCCCCCCCGATGCCCCACTTCCTACACCATCATGAGCCCACACATCCAGACCCACGCCACTGAGTGAACTAGCTACACCCAGACCCCCACCTCACCAAGCCTCACTTCCCCAGTACCCAAACCCTCTGCTGAGACACCCAGACCCCTCAGCTGAGCCCTAACAACCTTCACCCCAAAGGGTCCCATTGCCCCTTACTTGCAAACCCCCCCTCCCATGAGCCTCTGTGCAGCCAGATCCTCAGACTTCTAGACCCCTCACTGAGCTGCCTGCACCCAGATTGTCCCACAAAGAATCCTCTCACCCCACACTTGGAGTCCCCCCACACTGAGCCCCTCTACACTTGGACCTGCCTGGTTGAGCTTACCTGCCCCACGCCTGGTGCATCTGGCACAGAGGAGCATGGCTCCAGGGTGTTTCCAGGACAGGACCAGGTCTTATGGCTGTGTCGGGGTTGGGTGCAGCCTCATCACTGAGTCCATGTTCCTGGAAGTCAGCGGGCTGCAGGATGATCTCCCGCCTTTGTGCAGCCAGTGGCCTCTGCTCCCCACTGTCACACTGGAGACTCTGCATTTATTTATTGACAAATAAAAGTTGCAGAATTTTAAAATATTGTGCGCATAATTTTTTGGCACATAACCTTTAATTTTTTGGTGCAGAATGCTCTCAGGAGTAGCCATTGTGTGAAATCTGAGCACTGAGATGTACTGTGTTGCTCAAGCTACTAGAGAGGATACTATTAGAGTTCAGTGTTAGCTAGCAGCACTTGGTGTAGTAATAGGCCTGTTAATTCTAGCAGGGATTTAACTAGACAGTGATATACATAATGATCAATCTGTTACCATCACCACCTCACCACTTCACACTCATAATCTCCCAAGGCACACATACAGTTACAAACACATATGGTCACTAATATTGTGCTTTCAGTTACACAGGGAGATCTAGCTAGCCATGTGTTAATAAAGATCTGATGAAGAACAAAAGCAGTGCTCATAACCACAAGAAATGTTGTTTCTTCTTCGAGTGATTGCTCACATGCATTCCACTATAGGTTAGGCACGCGCTGCGGGCCTGGTTGCCGGGTAGATTTTCCCCTAGCTGCAGACTGGGTGAGCAGGGAGCCCCCTGGAGTGGCGCCACTGAGGCACTCTATAAGTACCCCTGCGACACAGTCTGGCCCTCAGTTCCTTCTTTACCGCTCGAGCTGGTAGTCGGAAGAGGAGTTCTGCTTTTCAGCGTTCTCCTTATCTCCTAGCTAGTCGATTGTTCTCTTAATTGTTCGTTGTTAGCAGTTGTTGTTAGTTAGTTTACATAGTCTTTGTAGTGTAAATAGTCAAGTGCAGGGGTTTTTCCCTGCTGCCGGAGCCTCTGTCTTCAAGGCTCCGGGATTCAAGCACTCAGAGTGTGGGAAGCCTATGCCTATGGGAGACCCACACTCTAAGTGCCTCTCAAGTGCCTGGTAAGTGCACTTGGCAGTTTCTTCCTAGATCGGCAGTACCTTCAGCCCAGGACCCGCAAAGACAGGGAATCCCGCTTGTGGCACGTCCTGATGAAGGCGGCCCCGGACTCGAGTGCGGCACCGGACCCCGCACCCAAACCGCCGAGAGCCAAGCCTCGGCACCGGTCGCGCTCCCCCAGCACCAAGCGGAAGAGGAGCGCTCAACTTCGCCCCGCTCCGGCGCCGGACCGCGTCCAGCCGTCGGTACCAGTCCCGCGACCTCAGCCTTCTCCGGGGAGCCGACCTGAGGAAGAGCCGCCAGCACCCGCACCGCTGACTCCGGCGCCGCAGGAGGCCCCGTCGAGTCCGGTGCCAGTGGTCTTGCCACTTGGGGTGCCAACTCCGCAGCAGCTTCCCTCCACGATGGAGGCGTGTACTGCTGCGAGAGGGTTGCTTGCCGGGGACGCCCCGCAGCAACAAGTCCGGTCGACAGGCAGGCCGCCCATGACCGAGGCAGAGATCGCGTGTCGGAGCCCGGCAGGGCATGGACACCGCTCGATCTCGCGGCGCCGACCAGACTCCCGGCAACGGTCACCCGCCCGGCTCCGGTCGCAGTCTCGGCGCCGCAAGGAGTTGAGACCCGGCTCAAGGTCTCCTCCTGGCCGTTCGCGCCACTCGCGCTCTGGCCGCCGATCAGAGTCCCGGCACCCTGGTAAGGGCCGGTCGTACTCTCGGCACCGGTCGCACTCCCGGCACCGGTCCCTCAGCTGGCGCCGAGACCGTCCGAGACGTCGCTCCACAAGCCGCTCCGCGTCCCGGCACTGCTCGTCGTCTCGGCACCGAACCCCGTCGCGGCGCCGAAGGTCATCCCGGTACCGATCATCGTCTCGGCACCGAGACTCCCCGAGGCGGCACCGTTCAGGTAGCCACGATTCCTCGGATGGGCACCATACCGCCCGGTACCGGTCGAGAAGCCCACGGCACCGGGAGTGTAGAGAGCGGCACCGGACCCCGTCGCGGCGCCGAAGGTCCTCCCGGTACCGATCATCGTCTCGGCACCGAGACTTCCCGAGGCGGCACCGTTCGGGTAGCCACGACTCCTCGGATGGACACCTTACCGCCCGGCACCGGTCGAGAAGCCCACGGCACCGGGAGCGTCGAGAGTCCGCCGGCACGCGGTCCCCTCGCTCGGCGGGACCAGCCCAAGTCACCCAGAACCCTGCCTGGTCAGAGTGGGCGGCATGGGGGCATGATCGGCCCCGGGAAACCCAGTCTGAACCCGGGTTCCCGGTGAGCTCAGAGGGTCCAGTGGACGTGCTGGCAGGACCATCATCGGCAGTCCAGCCCTCCACGACACGTAGCCCTATGGAGCCGGGTCCCTACGCCTCCCCCGTAGGGGTAGAGGCAGTGGCGGGCACTTCATCAACTAGCCCGCCCGCCTTGGACCTCTCCAGTTACCAACATCTCCTCCAGGCAGTTGCTAAAAACATGAACCTGCCTTTGGAAGAGGTCCCAGTGGTGGACGACCCGGTCACCACCATGTTAACTAAGGGCACTCCGGCACGGGTGGCAGTGCCGTTCATTAATACTATTAAACTCCACACGGCGGCGGTTTGGAAGACCCCCGCCTCTATCTCCCCCACTGCTCGTGGGGTGGAGAAGCGTTATTTTGTCCCAGCCAAGGGATATGAATACTTGTATGTTCACCCCACGCCCTCCTCCCTGGTAGTGGACTCTGTTAATAACAAGGAGCGCCACGGGCAGGAGGCGCAGGTCCCCAAGGCCAAAGAGGCCAAAAGGTTGGACCACTTCGGCAGGAAAGTTTATTCCTCCGGGGGCCTACAACTCAGAGTCGCCAACCATCAGGCACTCCTGAGTAGGCACCATTTCGACACGGTGGAGGCCCTTACTAAATTTGAGACTGCTCTCCCGCAGGAGGGCAAACAGGAGTTCAGGGCCCTATTGCTCCAAAGCAGGGACATATCTCGTCATGCCCTGCAAGCGGCCCTGGACTCGGCCGATTCTGCGGCCCGAACAATGGCCTCGGGCATAGCCCTCCGCCGGGCAGCATGGCTCTCATCATCCAACCTAGCCCCGGCCATGCAATTTAAAATCCAGGACCTCCCCTTTGAGGGACAGTCCCTCTTCTCGGAGGATACGGATGCCCGTCTCCAGGCCCTCAAGGACAGGGGGGTAACCCTCAAAGGCCTGGGCATGCACACCCCAGGTCCACAGAGGCGTCCCTTCATCCCGCCATGCAGGAAATTCTTCCCACCTGCGCGCCCGCCCCAGGACTCCTCCCTTAGGAGAAGCCGCCCTTACCGCCGGCGGCAAGGGCCTAGGCAGGGCGGGAAACAACAAGGCTCTAAGCCTTCCCAGGGGCCCAAATCCAACTTTTGATGGTGCGCCCGGGGGCAGTTCACCAATCATAAACCTGGATCCTCCCTTTGGAGACCGTCTGTCCTACTTCCGCCGTGCATGGTCGGCCATTACATCAGACCAGTGGGTCCTCCACACGGTGGAGGTGGGATATTCGCTCCAGCTCTCCTCCACTCCTCCCACCCACCCACCCTCCTCGTCCCTCTTCAGGGACCCCTCTCACGAGCAACTCCTCGTACAGGAGGTGAGGTCGCTCCTCGCACTGGGAGCCATCAAGCCCGTACCGGAGGAGTTCAGGGGGAAGGGGTTCTACTCCCACTACTTCCTGATCCCCAAGGCGAAAGGGGGCCTCCGGCCCATCCTGGACCTGCGCGAACTCAACACCTACATGATCAGGTTCAAGTTCCGCATGGCCACCTTGGGCACTATCATTCCCTCTCTGGATCCGGGAGACTGGTTCGCTGCCCTCGATATGAAGGACGCTTACTTTCACGTGAGCATCAAACCCTCACACAGACGTTACCTCCGCTTCCTGGTAGCGGGGGAACACTATCAGTTTGCCGTCCTACCCTTTGGCCTGTCCACCGCACCCAGGGTGTTCACAAAGTGTATGGCGGTAGTAGCGGCATTCCTTCGGCGCCGCGGGGTACACTTATACCCGTACCTCGACGATTGGTTGATCCGAGGCACCTCCAGGGACCAAGTGTCAGCTCACGTGCGGCTCGTTATCAGCACGTTCGACCGCTTGGGAATCCTTCTCAACAGGGAGAAGTCCACCCTGGAGCCTACCCAGAACATAGAGTTCATAGGAGCCCTACTAGACTCCACGGTAGCAAGGGCATCCCTGCCCCAGCCTCGGTTCCTCACTATCCAGTCGGCCATCAGACAGCTACGCAACTGTCCGATGACTACGGTCAAGGTCTTCCTCAGCCTGCTAGGTCACATGGCATCGTGCACTCATGTCATACAGCACGCCAGACTACGGCTACGCCCACTGCAGTCGTGGCTCGCGGTGGCCTACAGACCGAGAAGGGACAGTATGGACGCCCTCCTCTCTATCCCCAGAGCCACCCTATCCGCTCTGGCTTGGTGGGAAGACCAGGACAATGTGTGCCGAGGGGTCCCCTTCCTTCCCCCCAGCCCGTCCATGTCCCTGGTGACGGACGCTTCGTCACTAGGGTGGGGAGCTCACCTAGGGGAACTCAGGACCCAGGGCCGCTGGTCGGAGTCAGATCTCTGCCTCCACATCAATGTCAGGGAGCTGAGGGCCGTCCGGCTCGCGTGCCAAGCGTTCCGGGACACATTACGGGGTCACTGTGTAGCGGTGCTGACAGACAACACCACAGCCCAGTACTACATAAACAAGCAAGGCGGGGCCCGCTCCAGCCCCCTGTGTCAAGAGGCGATTCTCCTGTGGGAATTCTGTATAGCCCACGCTATTCACCCGGTGGCCTCCTTCCTTCCCGGAATCCAGAACACCCTGGCGGACCACCTCAGCAGATCCTTTATGACTCACGAGTGGTCCCTTCGGCCAGATGTCATCCGGCCGATCTTCCTGAGGTGGGGGTTTCCCCACATCGATCTCTTCGCCTCCAGACAGAACAGGAAGTGCCTCCAGTTCTGCTCCTTTCGAGGCAGCTCCCGGGGATCCCTGACAGATGCCTTTCTCCTACCCTGGACGGGGCACCTGTTCTACGCGTTCCCTCCGATCCCGCTTCTCCACAAGGTGATCCTGAAGATCAGACGGGACAGGGCACACGTCATCCTCATAGCCCCGGCCTGGCCCAGGCAATGCTGGTATGCGTCCCTCCTCCGGCTGTCCAGGGCCCCTCCCATCAGCCTCCCGCTGTGGCCAGACCTGATCTCCCAGGATCACGGTCGCCTCCTGCACCCGGACTTGCGGTCCCTTCACCTCACAGCGTGGCTACTCCATGGCTGAGAGGTCCTGAGCTCTTATGCTCAGCCGAGGTACAGAACGTCCTTCTGGGTAGTAGGAAACCATCCACCAGAAGTACCTATACCGCCAAGTGGACCCGTTTCTCTGCATGGTGCACACAACATGACATCGTTCCAAGTGAGGCTACTATCCCACGCATACTGGACTACCTCTTAGGCCTCAGAAATCAGGGCCTTTCTACCTCTACTATCTGGGTCCACCTCGCTGCCATATCGGCTTTCCATCCGGGTCAGTCGAACCACTCAGTCTTCTCCGACCCTGTGGTATACCGTTTCCTTAAGGGTCTAGATAAGCTGTATCCGAGCGTCAAGCGTCCCATTCCACCTTGGGATCTCAACCTTGTGCTCTCACGCCTCGCGATGCCCCCGTTCGAGCCCCTCGCCACGTGTTCCTTACTACACCTTTCCTGGAAGGTGGCATTCCTAGTAGCTATCACCTCGGCTCGTAGAGTGTCAGAGATCCGTGCACTGACCTCCGAGCCGCCCTACACTATCTTCCATAAGGACAAGGTGCAGCTACGTCCCCACCCGGCCTTCCTGCCTAAGGTGGTCTCTCCCTTCCATGTTAATCAAGACATTTGTCTCCCAGTCTTTTACCCTAAGCCACACACCTCTGGAAGGGAACAGCAATTACACACGTTGGACGTTAGGAGGGCTCTTGCTTTTTATTTAGATAGAACAAAGCAATTCAGGAAAACAACCCAACTTTTCGTGGCAGTTGCGGAGAGGATGAAGGGCCAGCCAGTTTCAGCCCAAAGGCTCTCCTCCTGGATTACCTCGTGCATTCACACCTGTTATGAACTCGCGGGCAAGCCGCTTGAGAGAGTAACAGCACACTCCACGAGAGCGCAGGCGTCCTCTGCGGCCTTCCGGGAGGGAGTCCCTATTACGGACATCTGCAGGGCGGCTACCTGGTCCTCCGTCCATACCTTCGCCGCCCACTACGCCATAGTCCAGCAGACCAGGGACGATGCGGCGTTTGGGTCAGCGGTCTTACGATCAGCAATGGGTCAACCCGACCCCACCTCCTAGGTATTGCTTGCAGTCACCTATAGTGGAATGCATGTGAGCAATCACTCGAAGAAGAAAACAAGGTTACTTACCTGTAACTGTTGTTCTTCGAGATGTGTTGCTCACATCCATTCCAAACCCACCCTCCTTCCCCACTGTCGGTTTAGCCGGCAAAGAAGGAACTGAGGGCCAGACTGTGTCGCAGGGGTACTTATAGAGTGCCTCAGTGGCGCCACTCCAGGGGGCTCCCTGCTCACCCAGTCTGCAGCTAGGGGAAAATCTACCCGGCAACCAGGCCCGCAGCGCGTGCCTAACCTATAGTGGAATGGATGTGAGCAACACATCTCGAAGAACAACAGTTACAGGTAAGTAACCTTGTTTTACCCAGCCTCATAGATTAAAAGTGGTAGCTGGAGTTTAGGACTGCTTTTACCTCAAAGTCTAATGCATTTTCTAACCAGCTTTGTAAATATAACAGGACAAGGGCCACTCCTTCTCTTATAGCACTCTAGTAGAATTAATTTTAAATATTTTAATTTGAGAATTAAGTATTTCTTTAGCATTATAGGCTCAGTCCTGATCCCACTGCAGTCAATGGGAGTTTTGCCACTGAGTTGAAAAGGTGCTGAATTAGACCCTGTGATGTAGCTCTGTTTATAGTCAGAGCTGTGCCTGAAAAATACACATTTTAACTCTCTCCTCTCTCCCTCATACTTCCTTTCCAGCTGGCCTACAGAAAGAATTATGAAGACAACAAGGCAAACGTCCATATTCCAAGTGACATGTTGAATCACCTGTTGGCTAAAAAATGTCAATATATCCTCAGTGATCTTGAGTACCGAACCTACCTCCACCAGTGGAATTGTTCACCTGAAGAAAATGATGTTGTTCTGGCTAAGAAAGCCCAGGAGATTTTGAGTGATGTATGTACCCTGTTTAGTCATTCCAAATTCAGGTAGCTTCACAACCTTCTGGCTAAATGACTTTTTTTAAAAAAAGTATTATATGTGAAATTAATAACTGTGCTTCTAAATTGTCTAATAACATCATTTAATTGAATCTGCCATAATGTTCAGGGAGGCTTTAAGCAATTTTTCATGAGCTTGTTATTTATAATTTGGTTTGAAAATTGGAATAAGTTTAAGACTTACAGGCCTAATCCAAGTCCACTGGAGTCCACATTAGGGTTTTTTCCTATTGCCTTCAGTGAGCTTTTGGGTAAGATCCTTCAGAAACATACAAACCTGACTTGCACAAGCATTCTAGTAGCTTCTAACTACTTGGGTTGGCGTAAGAGAAATGTTGGGAATACAAGATATGGTCGATGTACTGCAGCACTGCAGTGATCCTCAGGCATCATAACGGTCCCTTTGGACTGCTCTAATTTACACTGGGGCCAAAACAGCTCACAGAAGCTCCGGGAATCGGTGAAGTGCATAAGTGGTTTACCTGTGCCCTGCAACCTTTGGGTGCTGCACCAAGGGCAGTACACAGGTACAACTGACCAAACAGGTTGGAACACACTGGCTTAGTTGACCATATAACTGTACTATTAAATCAATGTGAAATGGTCCTTTTTGCCCAAGAAGGTCTGCTGACATCTGAATAATCCGACTCTACATGCTGTGGTTTGCCACTTAGTTTTACTTTTACTTTTCATATAAATTCCTATAGAAAAAGCTGAAAATAACACAGACTAACTGATATTGAACACTTTTCTTGATTCCTAGATATAAACTTTCAAAACTGATTTTAATCAGTGAATAAGACTGGGTCACAGCCTCGAGTAGCATTTTGCCTTGCTATATGGGAGACATTAGTTTGATGTGGGGAAGATGCAATTACCACCTTTCAGGTAATTGCATTCACATTTTCTGGGAACTGATTTAGTTTTTCTTCTCTACAGGTTGTGTATAAAGATGACTTAAATTGGCTCAAAGGACTTGGATGCTATGTCTGGGACACCCCACAAATCCTGCATGCGAAGAAATCATATGATCTCCAAAGTCAAGTAAGCAAATCTTTCTCAAATAAAAAGAGAGAGTGGGCCACATTTTTATTTCATTTACATTCCTGGGGGTTTATGCCACCATAGCTGAGAGCAGGCTTAATGCTGTACAGTATGGTTTAGATCAGCAAAGTAAAAAAAAACCACGATGTAGTCTTCCAGGCTTATCTGAGAGAGACATCATTATTTCCTCTTGTTATTGAGAAAAACAGAGAACAGAGGAGTACTGGAAAGGATAACAGTTTAACAGACTTTGAACAAGCAAGTTTATTTTAGTCTGAAGATTGCAAGATTGGTCTGCTTATATGTGGACTTTCCACTGCTGAAATTTCTTCATGTGGAATGATCATCTCCCAACACTTGTTGTTAACATTTCTGAATAAACATTATAATATACAGTAAAGAGGCCTATTTTAACAAAGGGAATAGATGGCTGATGGACCTGGAAAACCATGATGAAGTTGCTAGGGAAGCAGGTCTAGTTATTCTCAGAACATTTTTTTGTCTGTGTTTTCTCAGCTGAAATACATAGCTGCAGGAAAAGAGAATTTGAAGAACTACAGTGCCGTTACCGACACACCGCTTTATGTGACTGCGGTCCAGAGCGGCATCCATGCTAGTGAGGTGAGTGATTCCCCTTTTCCCACCTAGAAGCTTTCCCCCATTCCCACAGATAATTAAAACACAGTGAATTAATCACCATATGTTTTTTTATAGGTGAAATATAAAGAAAATTATCACCAAATTAAGGACAAATATACAACTGTGGTGGAAACAGTGGATCACGAAAGAACCCAAAATCTGAAACATCTTTTTAGCAATGTGAGTGTTTTTAATTCTTTTAAGATTAGCAGCCGTGTTAGTCTGTATCCTTAAATAAGATGACGAAGACTTTGTAGCACCTTGGAGACTAGCCAGTTTATTTCAGAATAAGCTTTCGTGGGCTATAGCCCACTTCATCGGATGCATAGAATGGAACAGAAGTAAGATGCATTTATACACACAGAAAGAAAGAAAAAAGAGTTGTACATTACCATATCAATTCTAAGAGGCTGTTAAAATAGGATGGGCAGCAGGAGAAAGAAATACCTTTTGAAATGGATATTTGTGTCTGCATGAGATAACAACTGTTGAAGGTAAATTAACTAGGGAAATGCAATCAATTAGTGTAATGAGAGAACTATTCACAAGTCCTATTTAGCCCCTGGGTAATTGTGTCCAATTTGAAAATTAAGTTCCTCAGTTTCTCATTGGAGTCTGTTTTGGAAATTTTTCTGTTTCAAAATCGACACCATCAAATCTTTAATGGAATGGCCAGGAAGATTGAAGTGTTCTCCTACTGGTTTTTGAATGTTATGATTCCTGATGTCAAATTTGTGTCCATTTATTTTTTTGCATAGAGACTGGCCGGTTTAGCCAATGTACATAGCAGAGGGGCATTGCTGGCACATGATGGCATATATCACATTGGTTGATGTGCAGGTGAATGAGCCTCTGATGGTGTGGCTGATGTGATTAGGTAGTCTCTAAGGTGCTACGAAATCTTTGTCGTCTTATTTAATTCTTTTGTTTCTTTCAAGGAACTAGTGTGATGGGATTTATTATTTTTTTTTGCAAACTCCTTAGTTCCAGATGCTAGGGAAAGTACAGTGTATTGATAAGCCGATTCCCTGTATCAAAGCACAATTGGGGACCAATTCTTGCAGGAGACTGGGCCCCAGTGGATGAACAGCTGGCTTTTGTCACTCATGGAATGAGCTTTTCGGCCTGGTGGTAATTCAGTCTATTGGGCTTGAGTAAGAGTTCAGAGGTCTGCTGGGGTTTAAGTTAAGATACAAATGATTTTGATTGCTTTCCTATACTGTATGTTATGTAAGAGTTTTGAAAAACATATTCAGAGATCTTTGTATCCCCACTCAGAACCTGTACAAGGAAGCCTGGGATAAAGTGAAAGCGTCTGGTTACAAAATAGCCTCTGATTCCGTCTCTCTGTCTCGTGCCAAAGAACTGAAGCATAATGCTAGTCTTGTAAGTGAACATAATGTTTTAAGCTTCTCTATCTTTGCAGCTCATTAATGCTAGCAATAAAACCCTGTTCTGCTTTGCATTTACATAGTACAGCTGTACAAAATTTTAATAGTACTACTTATATTTATTTCAAATGTGTGTCTATGAGTAGGTAAACAGTCATTCATGCAAGTAATTTCTTCTCTCCTGGCAGCCTTATTATTTTTTGACCACAATTTGGTTCTTGCTCGAAACAAGACCCTTCTCTATCTTTCTAGCAAATAATTCAGTAAAAGATTAGCTTCTTATATCCCTAGCCAAAGTTTGCTTTCAACAACTTCTTTGCTTTTTATATGTCCAATTTTTAGACATAAGACAACACAGAATCTAAACATTTGACTAGATTTGAATTTGAGATACTGTTACATTTGGTGGATTTAACCACACAGGTTCAATTAGAGACATATTTCTGTGATTCATCTTTTGATGAGCAAAATTCATATTTTGCAGCACTGTTGGAAAGCTCTTCTTGACAATCACTATACAAGATATAGGCTAGATGGGCCTCATTCAGCAATCCATCCTATTCAACAAAGTACTTAAATATGTGCTTGAAGTTACACATATGCTTAAGTGCTTTGCTGAATAGGGATGGATTCTTGCACATGCTTTCCTGCTTTGCTGAACTGAGACCCATAAAAGATAGTTCCCTCCCTGAACATTTTTATATTGACCTCTGTAAATTTAGAGAGCTGGAATTATTTTCCTACAATATTAATCAATTACAAAATTAATCAATTCATTTATTTCTGCTGTTTTACAAAATTCATCTAGAAGCTGTTGCTATTTGTATAGCATCATACGTAACCCTAAAAAAACATAAGTCAAGACCCTGCTCTGACCTCCGTCTCCACTGACCTCAAAGGAGCTGTGCCCACTTTAATCACCAGTGAATTTGGCTCTAAAAATGTAGTTGTCTTACTGGAGGAAGTCATTTTATCTCCTTGTCTCTGCTTAGGTCAAGTATCGGGAGGAATATGATAAATTTAAAGCACTTTACACTCTACCCAGAAGTGTTGATGATGATCCCAACACAGCAAGATGCCTTCGAGTTGGCAAGTTTAACATTGATGTAAGTATTTTTTTAAAAAATTTAAGTTCTCCTGATAGTCAAAGAATCCACATACATTAATCAAGATTTCATATTTAAATATGTATGGCAACTATTGATATTTATCAAACTTTCTCCAATATGTATAGAAATATGTTTGTGTTTGTTCTGCTACATTTTATTTTGTGGTTAAGCCTTTGGTACTGCATATGTAGAAAAAGGTCTACCCTATGAAAACTACCATGTTAAGGAACCTACTTATAACATGAAAGTGTTTGTTCTAACTTCTATTGCATAAGAAAATCAACAATTTAAAATGACGTCTCAGACTCATTTCTCCCTTTATTAACATAATATTTTAATGTCACAGCGTCTGTATAAAGAAGTCTATGAAAAGAACAAGGCAAAAATCCACATTCTTCCAGACATGGTGGACATTGTTTCTGCTAAGGCCACACAGAAAAAAGTCAGTGAAATTGATTATCGCCTACATCTCCATGAGTGGACCTGCCTACCAGACCTTCAGATCAATGCTCATGTTCGAAAAGTCACTGACCAGCTCAGTGAAGTAAGCCTACAAATTATATTATGTCACTTTTCAACTTTCAAAAAGATTTATATTATTAGATTTTGTCTGTAATAGGTGAAATTGTGTTGCAGAAAAAATGTTGGAATGTCTTGCAATTGCAAGATTTGTCCATTGTTTTATGTCTACACATAACAGCTGTCCAAGACTCTTTACAAACATTGCTTATACCACAGGTGTTTAGCTTAGATCAAGCAGAACCAGGGCTGGCGACAGAAATTTTGGGGCCCCCTACTCTGATCGTTGGGCCCCCCCGGGCCCCTCCAGCCTATTCTCCTTCCCTCCATGCCTGACCCGCCCAGCTCAGCCTCCCCCCCCCCCAAACCTCCTTCCCTCCCGCACCCACACGTCGCTGGCCCCCGCCCCCGGGCCCGGTACAGCTCTACCCGTAGTACCCCCCTGTCGCCAGCCCTGAGCACAACAGGTACAGTCTGATTTCTCCCCAATATGAATATCAGCTCTTCAAGTCTAGTGATCATACAGTTCTCCAAACTCCTTCCCATATTATGTTTATAAATTACCCAAAATAATTAATCAGCAGTGCTAGGTACTCTGGAAGTTTGGATGCTCCGGCTGGGTTGACCCATGTGGCAAAAGGCTCTCTATGATTGCTCCAATATGGGCTCAGGCCAGAGAAAGGACCATAACATCTGTGTTTCTGCAAATCCAGTGACCCCAGTAGACAAACTGTTATTTGTGGGCAGCAGCTGCTATTTCATCATCTATTTAGATGCAGCCCAGTTGTTCTGTCTATATGCAGGTAAAGTGAATTTCATCCACAGAATAGATGCACATACCAAAAAAGTTCAGAATTGCAATCTTTTTTCAGGACTTCTTTCTTTTTATTACTGTCTTCATACCGATAAGTATAGCTGCTGGAAACGGATTGTGAGAATTCCTTGCCTTAGCACAGGTTTATGATCTCTCTGAAGATTTGTGTTTTTTGCTTAGTTTCAGAAAATACAAATTTTCACACAGTTGCTTAGATTTTTTTGGTTTTATTTGCTTTAAAAAAAACCACTCAGATTTTGGGGGGAAAAAGCCCTGAATCTGAGAGAGAGACAAATCATTTGTATTTGGCAAAATTCCCTGGATTTTGAAATGCCCTGTGTATGACTTATTTCAGCAGTAGTGCCTCATTATGCAAAATACAGGTTAGTTGAAAACCTTCTTCTCAAACTACTTTTAATTGTATAGACTCCCTCACCTCGTACCCTGAGTTCAGCTGAAAGCTAAAAGAACCAGTAGTGCTTGTTGTACCAGGATGCAGGCAAATTAGTTTCAGAATATTGGAAAAGATATTTACTGCTGAAAGCTACCATCTAGGGTTAATGTGTAGCTAAGAGGTTAAGCTTTAGGAGGGTGACCAGATGTCCTGATTTTATAATGATAGTCCCAATTTTTGGTTCTTTTTCTTATATAGACTCCTGTTGCCCCCACCCCATCCTGATTTTTCACATTTGCTGTCTGGTCACCCTAAGCTATAGTGAAAGTCTCAAACACTTTCTTGTTTTCTATAATACTCTAGATTGTGTACAAGGATGACCTCAACTGGCTGAAAGGCATTGGCTGCTTTGTTTGGGATACTCCTGAAATTCTGCATGCCAAACACGCATATGATCTTCGCAATGATGTAAGTCTGCAGTTCGGTTCTGCTTTTCAGTTTCCTTCACATCTAGTCTCACTCTTTAATTAAATGCTGTCTACCATTGGGATGAAGTCTGGAAGGACGCTGCTTTTCCTCCTTACACTGAAATGTTCAGATTGAGTTGTTTAAATTTTATTGATGTGCAATAATTATGTGTTGTCATATAGCCCCCCTCTAGCCCCCCAGAAAAGCACGTAAGCATTTTACGTCCCTACCTGTTCAGAAAAGTGCTTAAGAATGGGCATAAGTCTGATTGACATTAGTGGAATATACATGCTGAGGTGCTCTCCTGGAATGGGAATGCTTTACTGAATCAGGGCCACCAATTGGATGTGGGAGAGGGCTGAAGGCTGGGGCAGGGAGATGCGGTGTGGGAAGGAGTCTGGGGTGGAGGGGAGGGTGGAGGCGGGGCAGGGCTGGGGTGAAGGAGGTGGTGAAGGGTGCAGGCTCTGAGTGGCACTTATCTTGAGGGGGGGGCTCCCCAGAAGCTGTGAAAGGGCCACTCTGCTGTATACTGTGTAGCAGCACTGAATGAAAATTAATACTGTCTAGAAATAACATGTCATTGATTTTGATGAGTCTTTTTTTTTTGCAGGCAAAGTTTTCTTACCCATTATTAGTTGGGATTAAGCAGTTGAAGTAGTTGTAGATAATAGTTTTGATGACAAAGAACACATCTCCTCAAGAGTTTTTATTTAGAATTTGGGGGGCTCATGATTTCATATGGTAGATACAAAAACTTAATGACAGAATAGTTATGTTATTAAAGTATTCTAATGTTGTGTTATTGAAGTATTCTAATGTTCCCAAGGGCAGTGCTATGACAGTTTTTATCTGCTCAGATGTCTGACCTGAGTACTTTTTTCTTTTCTTTTAGCTTAAATATAATGTACTTTACTGAATTACTAATATTGTGCATAAGCAAGTTGTTTAATTGAACAACCACATTTACAAAAATCAAATTGTTTTCTTTCTCTCTGTAGATTAAGTACAAATCTAAGGCAGAGAAAATGAAGAATGACTACACCATGATCACTGACACTCCTTATTATGTCCAGAATGTCATTAGTGGCAAGAATCTGAGTGATGTAAGTATTTATACCACATTTCATCCCTGTAGGGTATGTATCATGTCTCAGTGTAACATTTAATGAATCATTTCATGTTAGTCCACTACTACCCTTTGCTATACCATCAATAGAATATTAGACAACGGCTGCTTTCCGCAGCATGGCAAGCATGTTCTACATGGACATTTCCTGAATGTGAAACTTTTTCTTTCCATGTAGTTCAAAAGATGTTCCTGATAAGTCTTCAAACACTAAGTTACCCACAATAAGTTAGACCAGGAGTTCTTAAACTTCACTGTATCCCAACCCCCTTCTGACAACAAATATTAGTACTCAAACCCAGGAGGAACCCTATAACCTGAAGCCCTCAGGCGGTGGCGCTTGGCAACCCCATTAAAGCAGGGTCATGACCCACTTTGAGGTCCTGTCCCACAGTTTGAGAACAGCTGAGTTAGACAAACAAATATCAATAGGCTAATTGTTGTTTTCTTATTTCTTAGGCTGTCTATCGCCATGCATATGTGCATAATATTAGAGGCAAAATGACCTCCACCGATAAAACAGTGGATTTGGTGCGGGCAAGGCATGCTCATAAGATACAGAGTGAAGTAAGTATCAGGTTTTCATTTCTAATAGGATACTAAAGAATAATGGCCAATTTCTGCTCTTCAGTGTCACACACGTTTTTCAACTCTTTTTGGGAGCTGTCCGGGTATATTTCCAGTTTACAAAACTCCAGGGAATTCTCCCCATTAGAACTGGTTATGTCCTCTGTGATTGTTCTCTGTGAAGATGCCATCTCTGAATGCAAACCTTTCAGAGCCAGCAATCCAATCTGTAAGGCCACCATTCTTTTTGCTGCACTCCAAGACTGGAGATCTAGAATACAGTCTGTTCAAAACCATCTGTTTTTTTGAAAGCCATCTGTCCAAGACCCAGCCAGCATGTCTTCATTGCACTCTGGGTTTAGAGACAGAGAGTTCATTTTCTCCAGACCTCTTCCTTGTATCCAAAACCCAGCTTATGTGATGATTTCAACTTTTCCTCTGGCCCATCATGGCTAGACTGTATTTATCTAAAATTAAAAAAATCTCTGTGAATGTACAAGAATACCTGATGTATCTCTATTATCTGCATGCCTTAGATGACCTCGGTGGAGTTAAATTGGGGAAGGATTTGGCCCATTGCAAAGATACTTGCTACGCAATACCAACAAACTCTGTCACATATTTTATGTAATTGTAACTCTTTTACTTTTCCTGCAGAATCTATACCGGGGGGCTGGCTTACATGCCCTTCCCACTGGATACAAACTCCCACCAGATACTCCAGGCTTTAAGCTTGCTAAACATGTCCAATACATAGGCAGTGATGTAAGTAATATACTACGTTCTTTTAAGATATGGTTTGCAAGAAAATATTTGGTGCTCTCAAGGCATCCTATGGGAACATACAATATCGCTATATGGAAGTTGCTATTCAGCTATGCAGACAATTATGTTTGCCCTGAGTATCTGTAAAAACTGATGAACTGTACAGAGATTTGAATATTTTGCTATCATGACATACATTTTTCTCTGATATTTATACATTTTCAAATGCATGAGAAGTTAAACGAAATCACTAATCTCAATAGAAATAACCCCCCAAAGGTTAGTTTCTGCTACATCATTTTAAACCGCAGAATCCAAATGTGCCATGTAATCTCTCAAAGTTAGCATGATATGTATCCATTAAAGATGTGTGGCTTATTTTCCATAGTTCAGGATTCATAAGGATCCCATTTGGGGCTTGATTTAACCCTATGTTAGTGGGAATCACCTTGGCCCAGGAAAAATTAACCCCCCGAGGAAGGGCAGGATAATCAGGATGATCTGGTGGGAGAGCGTGACTTTGATTTGTGCTGGGTGCCCTTCTGACAGACGTTCTCACAGAGATAGCTGAATCTGAACATCCTTTGGAGCCCTCAATGCTCCACCAACCCATACAGATTTTTAAAGGCATTTAGATGCTTACAAAGGCATATAGATGCCTAGTAGGATTTTCAGAAGTGCCTAGGCACCTACTGTCAGCTAACTACCTTTAAAAGTCTGTCTCTTTGTGCTGAGCAGAAGCTGCCAAACCTGAATGTTGTTCTTTATTTATATTGTCCGGACATAGTAGTAGATAAACAGGCATTTGATACAGATGCCGTCACAAGCCAACATCATGAATTATTGTTCTTACACCCTTTTATTTTAAACCTTTTTTCATCTTGCAGCTTAAATACAAAGAAGCCTATGAGCACATCAAGGCTAAAGGCTACACTCTTGGACCCAAAGCTGTTGGCTTTGAGCATATAAAGAAAGTGAATAAAGTTCTTAACGAGGTACTGTACATATTAATTATATATGTTTGTATTAATGCTTCATTATTTGATATTGCTGGTGTATAATAAAATACCTTATAACATAATTTCATAAAACAATCTAGCTGCTATTTAATAAAAGCTGTTGAGAAACTGGTAAGTCTCTGTGCTAGTGAGATCCATATTTTCAACATTTTTTACGCCAAAGCTTGCAAAACACCCCACACACTTTCTTAGCCATTGATTTTAACATGTGCTTAAATTAAGCATAGGCATAAGGGTTTGCATGATCTGGGCCTGTAACACATTTCCAAGATGTTGATAAAATAGTTGTTATGAAATGTCTTCACCATATAAGAACCAAACCTTCCTAGTAAAGTGGTTCCATCTCTTCCTGTCCTTCTGTATTATCTAGTGCATGGAAGTAGAAGGAAGTCTGGGGTTAAAAGAGCAATAGCTAGTTGTTTTTTTGCTAATCCGGATGCTTTATGGCTTTCTTTTAAGAATTCTGTTTTTAACACATGGAATACTCTCTCCTTTGGTGCAGAGGCTGTATAGAGAGATATATCACAAAAATAAGGACAAGATTCATACCACCCCTGATACACCAGAACTTCGTCAAGTCAAAGCCACACAGGAAGCTATCAGTGACGTATGTCTCATTTTTCTATTTTATAAAAAGGAGATGCTTGGTATATTCAGTGTGATTAAATATGTGTAATATTTCCCTTTGTCTTTCAGCTGATATACAAGTCAGATTTCTTTAAGATGCAAGGACACTTGATTTCCTTGCCCGACACACCTCAAGTGATGCATTGCCGCTACGTTGGAGATATCACAAGTGATGTAAGCAAAGATAGAATGTGATGGGCCAAATTCTCTTCCTACTCAAAACATGTGCAGATGTCAATGGGAGAAGAATTTGACTTGACATTTAAATTGTGTACAGTAAAACCTCCATTTAACGGACTAATTTGGGCGAGGGGGTGTCCGTTAAATCAAAAAGTCCGTTATTTAATAAAAAAAAAACAACCGAGCTGTCGGAGCAGCAGCCTGCCCGCCACAGGGTCGGGGCGGCAGCTCCGCAGCCTGCCCGTTGGCGGGACCCGGGCGGGAGCCGGCAGCCAGCTGCCAGCCCGCCCGCTGGTGGGACTCGGGCGGGAGCCGGGCGGGAGCCGGCAGCCAGCCCGCCCGCTGGCGGGAGCCGGGAGCTGGCAGCCAGCCCGCTAGTGGCTGGGACCCGGGCGGGAACCGGGAGCCAACCCGCCTGCTGCCGGGACCGGGGCGGCAGCCGGGAGCCAGCAGACGGCCGCCAGGGAAGGGGACCGGGGCCGCAGCAGGGAGGGGTCGCGGTCTGATATGGATCAGAAATTTTGTCCGTTGCATCCGAAGTCCGTTAAATCGAGGTCCGTTAAATCGAGGTTTTACTGTATACGCTAAAATAATGTGATTGTTTGATTATCCACTTTTTACCAAAAGGATCAACTTTTAATTTTCTGTTATTATGATTGCTTCACAGAATAAATACAAAGAGGATCTACAGTGGTTGAGGGGCCTGGGTTGCTTCCTATATGAAACTCCTGATATGGTCCGTGCTCGTCACTTGCGGGAGCTATGGGTACGTTCTTTTTTCTGACACACAATTTAATATTGATTCATTATTTACAGATGCACGGTTGTCAAGTTCATCTGTGGTAAGTGCTACATCAGAATGATTAAGGAACTTAGGGTGTTTCATGCCACACTGCTAGACAACTGATTCAAAGTACTAGCAATAGAGTATGATGCTGTTGTATCAGCGGTTACCCATGTTAGGATCCCTTGTACATTTTCTATACACTGCTGAGAATACTGCAGCTTCCATATGTGTCATGCTTATTACCTTTCAGTCGAACTACGTATACACCAATACGGCAAAGAAGATGCGGGATAAATACAGTGTGGTTCTGGACACCCCCGAATACAGGAAAGTTCAGGAGCTGAAGACACATTTGAGTGAAGTAAGTATTGCATTATTTTATCTGTTCAGGTTGGCAATGATCAAAAGAAGCTCAGATCATTTCACTGGCTTTCCTGATGTATTTTAGACCTTATCATTTCCCAGCTTTGATTAACTAAATGCTAATTGGACATTTGTAACAAACGAAATAACTGCCAAGCTTTGTCTCCTTCTAGGTGGTTTACAGAGCTGCAGGCAAGAAGCAAAAGACGAAATTCACGTCGATCCTTGATACACCAGATTTCTTACGAGCTAAGAAAGGACAGAAAATACAGAGTCAGGTAAAAATCCTTCCTTCATAGGGGCTGGGAATTTGTGTTGATTGTTGAATCCATCTTACTACAGTGCTCCCCACAGCCCTTCTCAAATCGAGCTAGAAAATCTTAGGGATGACTTGTAATAATGATTAGTACACATTTTCAAATGACAGCATGATTCTCAAGCTCATGATGTTTCTTTAACAAATATGCCCAGTTCTGTTCAGCTGAAGTAGCAGAAATCTTTATTAAACCCCAATACAATTCCATTCAAATTCTCTAAAATCCCAACCCAGGTATCCAAACAAATCTGTCTTTATTAATGGGCTCATTAGCCAGGTAAAATGATGACACTTTAAATTGATGTGCAGTCTGACAAATGATGTGAAAAACCTACATGTACAGTTTAGACAAACATGTAGGTCTAGCACAGGGGTGGGCAAACTTTTAGGCCCGAGGGCCACATCTGGGTATGGAAACTTTATGGTGGGCCATGAATGCTCATGTTTGGGAGTTGGGGTGCAGGAGGGGCTGAGGGCTCCGTCAGGGGATGCAGGCTCTGGTGTGGTACCAGAAATGAAGTGTTCAGGGTGTTGGAGGGGACTTGGGCTGGGGCAAAGGTGTGGAACGGTGATGAGGGCTCGGGATGGGGGTACAGGCTCTGGGGTGAGGGGTGAGGGGTGCAGGTGGGTGCTCTGGACTGAGACCAAGGGTTTTGGAGGGTGGGAGGGATTTCAGGTTATAGGCAGAGGGTTGGGTATGGGAGGGGGTCAGGGGTACAGGCTCCAGGCAGCACTTACCTCAGACAGCTCCCAGAAGCAGCAGCATGTCACCCTTCTGGCTCCAACACAGAGGTGCAGCCAGGTGGCTTGGCACACTGTCCCGTCCACAGGTGCTGCCCCTGCAGATCCCATTGGCCATGGTTCCCAGCCAATGGGCACTGTGGAGTGCATTTGGCTGATCCTATGCATAGGAGCTGAGGGGGGACATGCTGCTGCTTCCGGGAGCCGCACAGAGCCACAGCACATGCGGAGCAGGACAACTGGAGTGTCAGAACAGGGCAGCTCCTGGCAGGAGCTTGAGGGCCGGATGTGGCCTCCGGGCCATAGTTTTCCAACCCCGGTCTTGTGTGTGTGTGTGTGTGTGGGAGAGAGAGAGAGAGAATACTGGCAGAGGGTACAAAGACTTCCTTCTCCCTTAGTGCATTTAGGGTAGCACAATAGGGCTCCTTGCATTCATAGTGTGTAAAAGTTACCTCGAGTGGCTGCAGCACTCAGTGCCTCAAAATGGGCCAGAACCAGAACCCTCCTGCAACTGCTAGCACTCAGAGGCTAGCAAAAGTTGGACTCCCCTTTGTACTTCTTTAAAGGTATAATTGCTATATATGACCTATCTCCCCTCAGTGCCCCATGAGGTGCTCTGCCTGCCTTTGCTCTCCACATGTAGAATGTGTGTGCTGCACCTGGATGCTGCATCTCCTGATAGCCATGGTGCTGCATGTGGTTTTCAAAGCCAGAAACTTGCTTTTAATTAGTGAATCTGCCATAGGTGTTGTTAATTTACACATGGGTATGTTCCCTGTAGTTTTCCACATACTAAAGGTGAAACTCTGATCTCGTAAATAGTCAGTAATGTTTTTTTTTAAAATGGCCCAGAATAAAAGTTCTTAATAAAGGCCATGCGAAGGTCACTGCTATTATGCTCACTTGGGATTTTGATTTGTAAATATTTTGCTGCCATTTGTGGATTAGCCAGAGTATTGAGATGGAAGAAGGATGACTTGAGGGAGGGCCTGGCAGATGAATGAGCGGATGACATTTTCACAATGTCTGTGTGTGCGTACGCATTTTCAGTCATTTTGTGGGGTTCCCAAGATAAAGTTAATTAGAAACTTATTATTTGAACATTCTGTTTTTCTTTCCCTGTCACAGTACTTATATGTAGAGCTAGCCTCCAAAGAGAGACCCCATCACCATGTTGGTGATCAGACCCCAGCCTTGACGCTTGCAAAACACGTAAAGGAAATGGTCAGTGAGGTAAGATACCTGTTCCCATCTTCAGCACAGGTATACTATGAGAAGGTTCCAATTCTAACATGAGTAGGGGTGAGGAGTGTAGGTATAATAGAATACACTTATATTTTATTTTACATTTCCTCGTATGGTCCCTTGGTAGTTTTTAATTTAATAGATAATTCTAACACAGAGAAATGTTTTATAAAAGAGAAAAATATCTGCATCTAAATGCATATCTGTAATATTCAGACTTATAAAGCCATGGATGTAGCTTTAGCACGTTTTCCTCTCCACCCCCAATAAAATAAAATAAAATTTGACCTTTTTAAGTGCTACATTAATAAATAAAGGAAACACTGAATTTGGAATAGAAGCTGCTTTGTGTGTTTATTAAAAGTGGACAAATGTTGACTACTCAGTGAAGTGATGTTCAACGGCTATTATTTTTAACTCTACCTCCAACCCCCAGAATAAAAACTGTTGTTGTCCACCCCTCTGCAAGGCATCATGCAGAGCAGATCGATTAGGACCTGGTTCTTCATGGTGCTGAGCCTCTTTCGGGAGCTGTTGAGCAACTTCAACTCCCATCGGCTTCAGTGGAAGTTGAATGTCCTTGGTATCTTGCAGTAATGACACTCAACAAAGTGTACTCAATGTAGCTTCTCTGGGTGTTAACATAGCATCAGCTGGGCAGATATCTTTGTAAATAATTAGATTTTTTTTCTTTTCTCTCCTGCCATCTGATCTTAGAAAAAGTACAAAGCCCAGTATGAGAAGATGAAGCACAAGTACACAACTGTCTCTGACACACCAATCCTCATCCGGGCTAAGAAGGCTTACTGGAATGCTAGTGATGTACGTATCCGCAGACACCATCACTGACACTTTCTGTCACCTTTCGACAGAGCAGAAAAGGAGCTAGGGAAAATGAACACGTGGCAATACGTAAAATAAAGGCTGCCCATGCATCCAAACTAGGGAGCATGTTGTATCTGTCATTCCATCTCCATGCTGATCTTAAAACGATGTCAGTGAGATTCCTATGTCTGGACTGAAGGCACCATGTATCTTTTTATGTTTGTTTTTTTCCAGTCAATCTTGTGTTCAAATGTGCTAGTCACAAAAAATGGGAGGAAAAATGAGGGAGCGAGAAATAAATCGAAACAGAATGAATTGCTTCCCCATGTGACATTTACAAATAAAGTAGATTAGAGTAAAAGTACTGATGCTGGAAGCAAGCACAAAAATGCTTTTATCCCGCTCCTTCATCTCAGTGCTGTTTGAAGAATAAATCTGAATCCTCACTGAGAGTTCATTCCCTTTTACTTAGAATGCAGGTTTGGAAAAAATCAGTTGATGTCTGAGCTGACCTGGGTAAGGATTTGAGGATGAAATTAGTTTTTGTTTCAAGTATGGAATATGAATTTAAAGTTACTTGTAGAAGTGTTCTGCTATATAATGAGATCTGTGATGTACATTTCTGATTACAAATTGCTTCCTGGGCCATTAAAAGCCTGAAAGGCCATATGTATTGGGCTGCCCATTAGGTCAAGTTGTTCAGTTACGCATGTCCAAACTAGAAAGGCAAATAGTGAGCTCTAGTGATTGTGAGCTTTTATGCTGTGAAAGAGCTTCCCAGCTTTCATTCAACTGAACTCCCTGTGCTGGATCTGGGTTTCTGCCTTGTGGAGGTTGGGGAGTTTCCAATAAACTTAGAACTGGAATTACCTTCTTGCTTTCCCCGTTCAGGGCATGCATGGAGGAAAGGATGGATGTTTTTATACCAAACCCAGCACTCATTGCCATTGTGAAGGGTACTTCTGTGCCTCTCTTCTTCATCTTCACTCTTAGAGCCTGCCTACATAGACTGCTGCAGCAGCGCTGCAGTACAGTGCGTGTGGTGAAGATGCCCTATGGTGATGGGAGAGGGCTCGCCTGTCAGCATAAAAAACCAACTCCGTGAGTGGCAAAATCTGTGTTGATGGGAGAAGCTCTCCCACCATCATAGCACACAAATGCTTATGTCAGTGAAATTTATGTCGCTCAGCGGGGTGGAATATTCACAACCCTGAGCAACATACATTTTGCTGACATAGGCTGTACTGTAGGCTAGCCTAAGGGTGAGTGGGGAAGATCCCTGCTTTGATGGGCCTAATCTTTCCTCTCTAACTGAGTTCCAGTTTGGATCTCAGGCAAGCGGTTAATGTTGGGCAACAAAGCTTCTTAAATTTCCCTAGGCTCCATGCTAACATGATGGGAGATGATGCAGTCAGCTGTGTCATTCTCATGAGCCCAATTTCCATAATGAAACAGGGTGGGACTTCACCTGTAGCAAGGCGTGACTACACTTATAGAAAGGAGTTTTTGTTGAGAGACTACAGAAGGTCAAAACCAAGTTTCTGTGGGCGAGCAGCTATGGAGGCTGTTCTGGACCTAAGAGACCTACACATTTAGCTTTAATAATTGCTAGCAGACTATATAACTGATTTGTTCATATTTTTCTTCTTATCAGCTGCGCTACAAAGAGACCTTTGAGCAGGCAAAGGGTAAATATCACACAGTGAAAGATGCCTTGGATATTGTCTATCATCGCAAGGTCACTGATGACATCAGCAGCGTACGTATACAGCGTTTCTAGTCCTGATTAATGTTTGTCATTAACTGTACGAAGCTAGAGCTTTTCTATTTAATTCCTTCCTACTGAAAGATCCTGGGCCTGATTCTCATTTACACTAAGGCCACTTTGCATTGCTAAGATGGTGTAAAAGGTTAGTGTAAATACAATCAGTTCCCACTTTTTAAGTACGTCTTTGGGGGAGAGTCAGTAGTGAGAAGTAGGAATGTCATAAAATGGGTGACTAATGCGTTATGTTTTGAACTGTTTTACATCATTTACAGCTTTCTTTTCAACTCCTTTTGTAGGTGAAATATAAGGAAAACTATGTGAGCCAGTTGGGAATCTGGAGATCTATCCCAGACCGTCCGGAGCACTATCACCATCGAGCAGTCACAGATGCTATCAGCGATGTGAGTTTGAACGGTTATTGTATATTAGACGTTGCACTTTTAAAATAGAGGGCTCTGCAGTGTCACTTAACTCCTCTCTGGTATCTTCTACTGAAATGAAAGAATGATCAGTTTCGTGGTGCCTGGTATGTTTTCCACTTCCTATTGAAAGCAGTGAAAAAACTCCCAGGACTTCAGTGGAAATTGAATCGGGCCCTATTTCTGTTTGTCACATGACAAGCCCCTAGCAGCAAGCTAGTAGTCTTTCTGACTTATTACAACATGCAAAACACTCTGGGGCTTTTAACTATCTCAGTGGTGATTTTTTGTGAGATGTTATCGAGACATAAAAACAATGCTCATTTTTTTATGCTTTATATTTAATATGTGAAATCTTGTGGCAAGATTCCCACTTGTGTCAGGATTTCATCCCATGTCTCCCGGCCGGACTGTGCTCTCAATCACAACTGTGCAACCCCAATGATTTAATCAAGGGTACAAGCTGCCCCTTAATTGTATAAAAACAAATGAAGTTAGCAAGGTAATTGATGCAGAAACTCATATAACTTTTACTGTCATGTGTTAGACTTAGATCTGGATGGTATTTCAGCATTAATAGGATGCTATTTTTTGTTGCCCATGAAATTATTCCAAGTTTTTAAATTTATCTTTTTTACTTTCTTTCTACAGGTTAAATACAAAGAAGACTTATCCTGGCTCAGAGGCTTTGGTTGTTATGCCTGGGATACTCCTGATCTTGCTCTTGCAGAAAAGAACAAAGCCCTCTATAGCGGGGTACATAAATCTCTTTGTGACATTTGGAAGAATTTTTTTAAAGTTTGGTTATGTGATGATTGTCTTTTAGCTAAAGGACCAAATTCTACCCTCAGATATTGATATGAATATCTCAGAACAGAATTTGGTGCAACACATTTAAATTATCCAAGTTACAGTATCATACATATCAGAGTAAAAAGGACCTTTTAATTAATCCTTTCTATCCATTGACAATGCAATTGTTGTCTGTTGCACATTTTTTTAGTGTTTCCAAGTCTAGTTTCTAATGTCTGAAGGTTTGATGTTTCCATTGCTTTCCTTACAAGACCATTACAAATAGTAGACTTATCATAGAATATCAGAGTTGGAAGGGACCTCAGGAGATTATCTAGTCCAACCCCCTGCTCAAAGCAGGACCAATCCCTATATTTTCCCCATATCCCTAAATGGCCCCCTCAAGGACGGAACTTACAACCCTGGGTTTAGGGGGGCCAATGCTCAAACCACTGAGCTATCCCTGCCCCCCAGACTGCTAAGTCTACAGCTACATTACCAAGTAATATTTTTCATTTTTAAATGTATTTATATATACAATGATTCCACTATTCTTTTGATGTAGACATTTTTTCAATTCATATTTTTTCATAGTGTTTCTTTTAATTTTACTCAGAAATGACTAATTTCTTTGTTTTCTCCAGTGTAAGTATAAGGAGTCATTTCAAAAGATGAAGTCTCAGTTTGAGTATGTTGCAGACTGTCCAATTAATAGGCATTTTAAACATGCAACTCAGCTAATGAATGAGGTAAGTACAATAACAGACCTGTATAGCATAGCATATAATGAAGTGGCATCTCAAGGCCCTTCATGATAACATTAAATTAAAAGTTCATTTGTCTTGGGGCTGGTCTCCACTATGGGGGGGGGGGGATCGACTGCAGATACGCAACTTCAGCTACATGATTCACGTAGCTGAAGTTTGCGTATCTGCAGCCGACTTACCGTCCGTCCTCATGGCGGCGGTGGTCGGCGGCGTGCTCCCCCATCGACTCCAGCTTGCGCCTCCCGGCAAGCTGGAGTTACGCAGTCGACGGGGGAGCCGCGAGCGATCGATTTCTCGCGTCCTCATCAGATGCGAGAAATCGATCGCCAGAAGATCGATGGCTACCCGCCAATTCGGCGGGTAGTGAAGACATACCCTTGCATAGTGGAAAGTACATTGAAATGAATAGCTAGTGAAAACAAAGGTGACTTAAAGTTAGACAAAAATGAAGAAGGACAGGGATGTTCTTGATACCTATAGTGATGAGTAGCACAAAGCAGGTGTACAATAATTAAAATAGAGTAATCTTTTGACCCACATTTCAGCAGTGAAAATGCAAAGAGCTCTCTCAACTGCTGATCAATAAAGACTCAGTAACTCAGAGAGGTATCCGTTCTCTTTTTAGCAACAGGGTTTTAAATCAGTAAAACTTGACTTGTGATTGTCATGTGAAAATGGTAAAGAATCACACTGAAAAAAGAACTTCATTAGCATTAGGAAACAATACTTCCCACAAATCTATTCTATCCATCTTTGTGTTTGGTTAGAATTCCCCAGCTCCTGCTGCAGATTTAAAGAAACAATGTACAACAGTAATCAATGCAACTGGGCTGTGATTAAAGTAATCTTATTTTCCAATGTTCTGACTATTTTAAGGAGTTGGTAAATCATTGCAGGCCCTACAAACTGGCACCATTAATTAAAAATACATGTTTAAAATTCTATGGATGTATGCAGAGTACACATAGTATGCTTGCCTAAATCTCATCACTCTGAATGTGACTGGAATCTAAAGCTGTACTGTTGTTCACTGGCTTCACAAGTATCTTTTGTGCTTCATTGCTCTTTTCATGGACAGAAAAAATACAAGTCTAATGCCAAGTTGTTCCTGCAACATGGATGTAATGAAATTCTGAGACCAGATATGCTGACAGCGCTTTACAACACAAACTTGTGGAGCCAGGTAATGTGAAAGGCTGCTGTTGCAGAAAGGCATTATACATGCCATTTAGCTGCTTGAATTTTTAACATCTTAATAATTATGAATTATCTGAATTTCTACAGATCTTGAGCTCTAATGTTTCCACATTCATTTGCTACTCTTTACTTGGTAATAGAGTATCTAAAATTATACCTATTATGCCTCATCCAGCTCCCATAGGAGCGTGAACTGACTTTCCATTCATCTACTGGCTCACATTATAACTCTCAGTAAAATATTTTAATGGTGAATATTTCCCAACCTAGTTCATGGGCCAAATCCTGCAAATTCTTACCTATGTGAGTAATTTTACTCATGTTCATAAGTGTTTTCGGGATGAAGTTGTGAAAGTGTCATTGTATCACATCCATCACTCATATCACCCAGGACCCAGTTCTGCCATCCTTTCTCATACCTTGCCCTGTGCACGGTCCTTTGACAGAATTGGCCCATGAATATAATTTAAACCTAAGGAAGTATTTATTTTATGCATTTATCTGCAGCTCTGCACTGAAAATGGTCTGGAGTCCCACCATCCCAGGTGGGGCATTGGGAGTCATAGTGTCTCCAGAAGACCCAGACTTCCCAGAGCTCTACAGTAGTGCAAGGAGTAGTGCAGCATAGTCTTGCCTTTGTGTGTGTGTTGGGAGGGGGGGAGGGGGCGGGGAATTGCGAGAGAGCTCCACCTTCTTCATGCCCCAGCTTTTCATCTAGTTTAGTTTCCAGGCAGTCCTCCTGCAGGCATACAATGGGGAGAAGCTCTTCATTCCTTTGCATACTGGTGGGAGGGCAACACAAGTTAGCCATTTCATTATTACAGAGCAAAGAAAAAACAAACATTTTTAAAATTTCCAATTATGAAGAAAGGTAAATTCCTCAACACATAAATGATTCTAATATTTAGTGTTTAGATTTAGTTTTCCAGACTCATCAAATCTGGATTCCTACACAGTTTCTGGATGTACCAGCTGGACAATAATGCAACTCATTCAAGAGCTGTTACATATTTATATCTGTCCTTGAGTCAGCTGCTTTTTTAGTGTTTAAATTTTGTAAAATTCCACTCTGTCCTCATTCAGTACATGCTTGTTACCCATGTCATTGGCAAAAATACATACAAAGCAACAACAACACAAAAACCCACCCACAACACCCTATTCTAATAGGCCAGCTAATACTGTTCCTTTTCAGCTACACATGGAAAATGTAGTATTGCAAAGCAATTACATGGGAGCTAATAGATTTGAGACTGTATCAACATTAATAAAATCCCACAGCATAACACTAAGATGGCAAAGGTATTTGTTAGACAATTTCTGTTTAATTCAGCAATGGAATTCTATTTATTTTCTTGTTTAAAATTTTGCCAGGTAAACTCTGGCATATTTGAAGTATGGAAAATAAGCACTCAGCTGACAGCATCTTCACATGAGACGAATCTGTTCTGAGTGTGGCTTGTACACTCTTGTCTTTATTTTATGTCCTATGCTGTTCTGGTTTCTAATGCATGTATTAATTTCTCATTTGTAACCAAAATATTTTCAATTTGGATGAGTCAGGGAATAAAATGAGAGTTAGGTTGTTTTAAAACTCTGGATTTCCTGTCCTAGCCCATGTGTAGTAAATTTTCCCACTCTCATTATATTTGGTGAGAACAGAATTAGACCCAGAGCTGGACAAAACGACCCTTAAAGAAACTATACACACACATTTCAAGCATTGTGAAGGCATCGGTGCCCTGATATTGTTTGGCACTCAAAGAAATATTCAGAGGGTTTGCTTGGTCCAGTCTGCCATGTTTATATTTTCCCAGACCTTAATTAAAGTATTTCAGCTGGTACTGATTTTAAAAGGGAATGTTGTCCTGTGTGAATAAAAACAAAAGCAGTGCTTTCACTGACCTTACAGATCTGCCTAGAATCCTTTTTAACCTCAGAGTTCTATTTTACACCGTCAGGCCGATGTAGTTACAGTGCCAGACTGTGGAGCTCTTATTCACATTGGAATCAGCATGAGACCACATGTGGGAGTAACTCATACAAGCAGGCCCAGATGCTCCAATATAAATAAGGGCTTCATGCTGTCTGACTCAGAGGGCCACACTCCATCTATGCATGCATGCCCAACTTCCCTTGACTTAAGTGGGAGATGGGCCCATACATTGCAGTATGCAATCTTAACATGATTGTCTCTTTTCTTGAAGATGTTTTCTTGTTTCATATAGTTAACATCCTCTTCTTCCCCGCATTAGTTCAAATACAAGAGACAATATGAATTGCACAAGGACAAGTTTACTTCAATTGTGGATACCCCAGAACATCTAAGGACTGCAAAAGTCAACAAGCAAATCAGTGAGGTAAGTATAATTACCATACTATCATAATGCTACATATACCTTAAGTACATCTTCTTACTCTGAATTGTGACCTTTGAAGTATGCTAATTAAAAAAGTGAGTCGTCCTCAGCCACAATAAAATATTTTTCAACTTGATTTTTTTAAAAAAACACCTACATTGTGCCTGGTTAGCCAGAATAATATGATTTAACACTTTTTACCTCAGATTATTTACAAGATGGAATTTGAGAAGGCCAAGTCTAAGGGGTACACCACAATCCATGATACCCCTCTCTTACTACTTATGCGCAAGGTCAAAGACAGAATAAGTGATGTAAGTAAACTGTGCCTGGCATGTGATATCCGTACAATGCACAATTAACCTTTATTTTACTACATAATACTGTTTATTTCTATCTTGTAGGTAATGCTGTGATAATAACTAGCCTCCTATTAGAATATACCAATATTATTTTATTTGAGAATTCCTTCTGCCACAGCTGACACATTCACAGGGAATATGACAGTGTTTAAAAACATGAAAAACTATAATCATTCATGTAGTTTTTCAGCATAGTTCATGGGATAACGATGGGTGGAATAGAACAGCTCTTACCTGTAATGAAAGCTTCAGGTTGGAGCTATTATCTTTTTAGGTTGGTACAATGGTTATAACACTACTTTAGGAATTGAGAGTTCTGGGTGCAATTCCCTGCTCTGCTACAGACTTCCTGTGTGATCTTGGGCAAGTCACTCAATCATTTTGTGATTCAGATCCTTATCTGTAAAATAGAATAATAGGATTACCCATCCTCACAGGAGTGTTGTTGAGAACCAATAAATTAAAAGATTGTAATGCTGTATACAACAGTAAGGAGGGACACACAGATGAAAAATGGAAAGTATTAATACTATCTAGTTGCCCATACACAATCCTGAAGGACAAAGATTTTCAAAAGTGCACAGTGATTTGGGGTATCTACATTTTTGGAAGCTCAACTTGAGCCCCCTGGTTTTCAGAAAGTGCTGAGCACCCACCCTCTGAGAATCAGGCCCCTTTAAAGCACCCAACAATGAAGGCACCCAGAATAACTAGTCACTTGAAAATCTTGGCCAAAAGCTTTAAACACAGGTTAGTGTGGACTTTCATGTTGAATTAAGTTGATACATCTTTATGTTTCCATGCAAATGGAACTCCATCTGAAGACAGTGTATCTTTTGTGTGTGGGATGGCTGAAAGCAAGATCTATGGATGCCTCTTCCTTTTCTGTTATAATTTTTAATTAAACAATTAGGGGAAATGCCTAAAAGTAGAACCCACGTGCTGTTGTTATTTAACTTTCATTGAGTTGTGGCACATCAATGAAGACTCCAAATATGTTTCTTTCACCAGCTGAAATACAAAGAAGTTTATGAGAAGAATAAGTCTCACTGCAACGTTGTACCAGATGCTGTTCATATTAAAGCTGCCAAAGCTGCCTACAAAGTAAACAGCAATGTGAGTTCAGTGCTTTTAATGCTTTTCACTGTTACTGTCAATAGCTGATATTTCAAAGGACTCTATTAGGCACTCACCTTCCATCGAAATTAATTGGGACTGGGCCCCTTTATGTTCTTTTTGAAAATCACAGCCAGTATATAGAAAATTTTATAAATTTGGAGCATCTCCACTAAGTCTGGATTTTGCTGAAAACCCCAACCTGGTCTTCTGTGTTCTTTTACTTATCAGATAATTTTGATGATCTTTGAAGATTGGGTTGTTTTATCACAGGCTTACAAAGCATTATCCATGCACACAAAATTTCCAACATGTGTAGCACAAACACCAATTATTCTTCAGGAACCTCCTAATTCCTCAGGCATGGAGGAGTAGGTGCTTGTACTATTTTCCATGCTAATTTATTTAATCTTGTAGCTAGCATAAATTCTACCTGGGAAGGGCTGAAGGCCTTCACACCATTGGGTGGGCTCAGCATGCACTGAGATGGCTAGTGAGATAATACATCCACATTCTTCCAGGCCATGTCCACTTTTCAATCCTGCATATGCTCCTTCAGCCTGGCAGGGAGAAAATCAGCATAATAGACTTCCTCTGCATTTGTTCATGACTCAGAAGAGAAGCACATCCCAACAGTGCTGCTTCCATGGATGTGTACTTTTCCAAGCATGATTTCCTTCCCTTCCCCCAATTCTCATGCAGTTGTTCAGGCAAGGGGAGAAATAGGCTTTGTATGTATTGAGGTTATGAATGATTTGATTTTCATTAATGTTTCTTTTTAAACAGCTGGATTACAAGAAGAAATACGAAGCAACCAAGGCTCATTGGCAATGGACTGTTGATAGACCTGACTTTCTCCAAGCAGCCAAGGCATCCCTGCAACAGAGTGATGTGAGGAAACTAGAAAATATTGTTTTAGCTTATACTCCCTCCCTCCCACACTCCATCACTCTTTCACCCAAAGATTTATCAGCTTTTCTTTTCTTGTCTGACAGTATGACTACAAGCTAGACCGAGAGTTCCTTAGGGGATGCAAACTATCTGTCACAGATGACAAAAATACAGTGTTGGCTTTGAAGAATGCTATCCTGGCAAGCGATGTGAGTATTTGAACTTCTGCTTTATGTTTATTCCTTTGCTAACAGTTCACATGCTATTTAAGGAACGTAAAACCTATGTTGTGTGTCCAATTGTTTTTGTAACTATAATATCTTCAAAATGGAAATGCTGGAGTTTGTGAATGTCATTTCATAGAAATTTGTTGCAGATAATTTCATCTGGGTTTAGTTTCCATACCTTGGTTCCTAAATTGATTGGGGGTTGCTCAATATCTCTGAAAAACATGCCACTTCTATTTAGGCATCTAAATAAGGACTTAGGGAATCTAACTTTAGAAATCTAGGTTTGAAAATTTTGCTCAGAATTTCATATTTCATTATTTAGGCTTGTTTGTTTTATTAACAAATTGACAAAACCTGGGGTGGTTTTGGTCTTTCAAACCTCATTGGTCTGGTTGGTTGATTTGCAAACATAAACTAGAGGCAGTTCAGATATGTTCTGGCTCTTTTTATCCAAATACCCAACTTTTATGGTAAATAAATTATTCTGGTTTTGACACGGGTTTAAACGCCATACATTGAAATGCATGCATTATGCATACATACTTAAAACCAAAGCTGCTGCTTTCATTTGGGCATAGTACCATGTCTGTAGAATAAATGTTGGCAATATAGTAACAAGATCTGAGTTTAAGCTCTAGTGAGATTGTAGGAATATATAGGCTGGAGCATATTAAAGTTGACAAGCAAATCAAACTATGGGCCTAAACTTGAAAACCCTTACTCACATCAGTGGTGTTTTCAAGGCTCTGCCATATACAGTAAGATAAGTATAGTTGAAGCCTATTTTTAAAGTCAGCATAAAACAAATACATTGTGTAAAATAACATCTTTTCTCTCCTCCAGATAAAATACAAAGAGAAGCATAACAAGGCTAGGGGAACATGCCTTGCTGTCCCAGACACACCTCAGATCCTCCTCTCTAAGTGTGTCAGCTCTCTTGTATCTGAGGTACCACATGTAATATTGTGTGTCTTCATAAACAGTTCCTTCTTATACCCTAGATTTATTTCAACTATTTTTTTCTCTCTTCATTCAGAACAAATACAAAGAGCAAAGTAAGAAGCAGCTTCCGCATGGTTCATATACAACCTTGCCTGAGACACAGGACACTGTTCGTGTCAAAGAGGTGACCAAGAATGTCAGCGAGGTGTGTGACAAGTATAGTGAAACATTTATTGCTCATGTAGAATTTTGCTATTGCTACATTCACAGTATTTATTTAATCCTATGAAGCATTTTTTGTAGATTCCTCCATATACATTTTCAAATGTCTATCTAATGAGACATTTGAAATCAATAGAACTGATCATGACCTTAAAGTTAAGTATTTGCTTAAATGCTCTGTCGCATCAGGGCCCAAAACATCACATATCATAGTTATTAACTATGCAGGATCCCCTCTGACATGCTTTAGGTAACGTTTGAGCTGTAAGTTGCTTCCAACCTATTATGCATTAGCAGGGACCCTGGATCTGCTCTTTCTAAGTGGTTTAAGATTCTGTTGGTGGCAATAAACAATGCTGGGGTAATATATTTTTAAATATTTCAAGAGACCTCTTCCTGGGGATTAGTCTTATTTCCATTTCCAGCTCCAGCACACTGTCTTCTGGCTGGATTGGAGAATTGCTGTTATGACTGTAAATTGTAATGGGCAGGTAATGGCCTGTTAAAGGTCCACATTCATTGGCACTTGTTAACCTCCTACCATTCCCATGAAAGGATGGAGTGTTGGAAGACACTACCACAGAAGGCTTTGATTAGATAGGAAGATTTGGAACCATTTCAGAGGATGGATATCTTCTAAACACTGTGTATGAATATCTTCTAAACACTACGGGGAGCCAGGTTTCCTTGTCTCTGCTGTTGCATGTTTAGAAGAAGTAAATGATGTCTCTGGCTATCTCAGTTGGCTTCTGCGAGGAGTTATTGCGAGTGTCATTAGAACACAGCTCCTTGTGGGAATAATGAGTGACTTGTAATATAAACCCTATTTGCTCTACACAGACAAACTATAAAAAGAAGTTTGTGAAGGAGAAAGGCAAGTCCAACTATTCCAACATGCTGGAGCCTCCTGAGGTGAAACATGCCATGGAAGTCGCTAAGAAACAGAGTATTGTAAGTTTGTCCTGCATTTATATCAAGAAAACAGCCCATATAACCATTTTTAATTAGAGTCATTCTCAACTCAGAAAAATCAAATTGGTCTGATTTACAGCTGGATGGCTCCCCAGCCTCCATTTTGCAAGGAGAAAATGCATCAAATTATATGTAGGCAGAAAATTTCACCTAGAGAAATAAAGGCCATCTTTGGAAAATGTGATTGGGAGTTAAAATAGTTTGCTTGTCAATAACAGTGACTCCACAATAATGTTTTCTTTCATTTTTTTCATACTCAGTTAAAATTTCAGGATATTTATTACTTCATTTGAAAATGACTTACAAAAGCTGGTCTCAAAGATCTGTTCCCAGTGAAATCAGTGGCAAAACTCCAACTGACTTTCACAGCAGCAATACTGGGTCCTCAGTTGCTATCTTTCTAATTAGTAAACACTAATCCACTTTCCTCTATGTTTGTTTTCATTGATTAGCTTGAATACAAAAAAGATGCTAAATCACAGCTCCATTACACATCTATAGCAGATCGACCAGATATTAAGAAAGCAACCCAAGCTGCAAAGTTAATCAGTGATGTGAGTATTTTGTAAATCTCCTGTGTACCTCCTTAGCAGTATTTTACCTATAGCAAACTGAATCAATATAAATGATTAGAACAGCATTTGGAGGTGTTTGCATTTTATCATTAAAAGCTAAACATTTTTATGTACTGATTGATTTTTCTTCAATAGATTGAATACAAAGCCAAGGCTCGAGGAGAGGCTTGCCTTGGTGTAACCATGCTGGGACGTCCCGATATGGAACTTGCTAAGGAGGTGTCCAAACTTACTAGCCAGGTAATAATAAATGTTTGCAAATTTTGGAGCGGTGTGAATAATAGCATGAGTTGAGATTCTTTTAGGTTAGAAATCAGTAAACTTTTTCAGCCATTTCAGAATTGAACATGGAAATAATTATAGATAATTTTAAAGGGAGTAACGTAATTTGAAAAAGTAACTCATTCGGCAGACTTTGTGTGCTTTGTTAAAGCAGCAGTAAGTGCTTGTCTAAGAGGTGTACTGTGTATAATGAGTCTGATATGGCTTTCAGTGATGTAAGTGGGTCTTAAGTCACCACTGCCTTGCATTGTAGTCATTCACATCTGTGCAAAGTGAGCATACAAGAGTTTTGCAAGATGGCGGAGAATCAAGCCCAATGGCTAAAGCTCAGCTGACTTCAATGAGAGCAGAACTGAGCCCTAGAGAGATGGCTTTTGGGAGCGGGGAGGTTGGACCTTGCTTCTTTTGTTGTTTCTTTGTCTGCTTTCTTTTTTTGCATTCTTCACTTTCTTTACATAAACTTCTTATGTCTCCAGCTTATTAAGAATATGTCACTTGTAGTCCCTCTGGGATGTTCAGCATAAAGAAGTTTACACAAGAGAAAGTGTAACATCAGGGAAACCTACCATGTAGAAATAAATGACAAGCATCTGGGTTGCTCTGTTGGTATTAGAATTTGGAAAACAATCACTGAATGCTGAGGACAAGTCTAATTGGGCACCCAAAATTAGAGGCCATTTTTGAAAACTCGTTCTGAGTGCTTCACTTCATCCCATCTGTAAAATGGGATGATAATACTGTTTACCCACCTTTGTGAAGTACTTTGTAATGGACAGGTTGTCATCACTATCTATACAAGTGCAAGATGTTATTTATACATTAGAGATTTCAAATATCCTTTCCATTTGACTATTCAAGATAAGGAATTATTTTAATGTATGTCTTTCAAATAATTCATTACCTTTTATTTTTGAATGAATACACCATGTTAGTATAAACTTCCTTTCTCTTGTAAAATAATCTGGGATATCAGTTAGTGTGGATCTTATTCTTGCTGTTTCCTGTGGGAATTTTTCAACCAGGACCTCACCACCACTTGGTTCTCTCGCTCAGCTTTATGCTTGATCTCTGTGATGGTCTGTTGTTCTGATCTTGCTATCTTGCTACGCATTATAGGTGGAATACCTCAAAGGACACATGAGAGGGCATGGAGCAGCATCTTATGATACGCCAATGATGAGACACGTTAAGAAAGCTAATGTCCTAAGTAGTCATGTAAGATGGATTTAAGTGACACAAACGGGAATGTCACTTTTCTGTATCTTCCTCTATGTTGTATATGATCTGTGTCATTCCTAGCACAAGACAGCCTGAATTGTAAATGAGTTTATAATGCACCAGTTGCACTGTTTTTTCCTGCAGTCTTTGTGTCAAGTGTGGAATGCACCAAAAATTTGTGAAGCCGACCATTTGGCTAATACCTTTTTTTCCAATGCAAAGACTGTGTATGGGAACTCTGTGGGTGGGGAATTTGACTAAACCAATTTCCAGTGTGTAGAACTTGAAGCCAAATTCTACCCTTGCCCTTCGTGCAGCTTCCAGTATTTTAATGGATGTCTCCAACACACACAGCCGATGCTGGAATTCTGCTCTTAGGATTTAAATTGATATAAGCTGAATTTGGTGGGTCTTGCTCTCTTGAAGACAACACGGGAAATGGGAAAATATGTGCCTTTAGATGACAGTGCTTAAACTGAAAGATACAAAATCACATTAAGATGGAGTTGAGGATCTGATACTGAACTGCAAAAGCAAAGAAGTCTTAATCCCTCATGCATTTGCATCATGTATTTATGTTACTTTAGGTCACTCAGCAGTTTGTACACTACCTAGGCATAGTGGCCAATGAAAACTGCAGGAGTCCATTGCCTTAATGGGGATTTTAAAAAAAACATTCCTTTAATGTTTTTACAGTAATCGGAAAAACAATAAGAAACCCTGATACCTGCTCCCATGTGCTCTGACTCAGTCAATGAGATCCTCTTTCATGCTACAGATCATTCACTGAGGTCAGATTTTTTTCTTCTGCACTGATCTGGTCAGAAGAGGGATTGTATGAATCCCTGTAATGCGCTCTTGTTATTTCATTGAAAACCAAGAGAGATTATTCAGTTGCTGGTCCCATTATCTATACCTTAGACTTGTTGTTGGCCAGACCGTAGGATCAGGCTCACAGGAAGTCATAGAATCATAGAATATCAGGATTGGAAGGGACCTCAGGAGATTATTTAGTCCAACCCCCTGCTCAAAGCACGACCAATCCCCAATTAAATATTCCAACATAATTTTGTCCTAAATGGCCCCCTAAAGAATTGAGCTCACAATGCTGGGTTTAGTAGGCCAATGCTCAAACCACTGAGCTATTCCTCAATGGAACGGTGCCAATTTACACCGGCCAAAATGTTGTTCCGTTGTTAGGAATGGGATGTTGATTGTATATGTCATTTTCAACACACATAATACACTGTGGATGAGGTTCCCCTGTTCACTTAGCTTCATGATGTCAGAGTGGTACAATGCAGCCAGTGTGTTTCTGTAAATTTGGCCCCAAAACCTCTGACAAAATAAATTCTGACTGCAATTATTTCAGGGCACATACTTTCTAATACTCCTTCCTACCTCAGAAATCATGGGTAGTATGGCTGTGTCAGAGTGTGAAATGGCAGTGCACAGATTCCACAGCCTATTTTGCTCAAATATTTCCAAAGGAAAAAAGGGGTTTTACTGTTTTTCCATGTCTACATGTGATTACTGCATGCAACTGCAGCATGTCTAAAATCACCTATTATGTTTGTCAGGAAATAAGAATCTTTCCTTGGAGTTGGGTCCCTATTAAGCCCATACTTGCTCCATAAAAGCAAACTTCACAAGGGAAAGAAGAAAAGCAGCATAACTCAGCAATAATGATCAGTGTTCCGTTTTATGTGTTTTAGCTTCAATTCTGTTTTAAGTATAACCAGACCTTCCCTCAGTCTTTGAGTAACTTTTTTAACTGGTTTGATATTCATCTTGAAAGAAACCAAGTTTGTTGAGTCTTGAAACTGATGTAGTGAGTCTCTGTTGTTGTCTTCTTTGTCATGTTTACTTTTCCTGGGCATTTCCTATTAAAGAAGCAGCTTCTCACCCATACTATCTTTACAACACATGTACCCATTTTGTTCCCTAACCATTCACCCTTTTTTGTTTTCTCAGTGTCTGTTGTAATTATTTTTAATTTGGAGCTATGTTTAGTTTCCCCTTTCTGTGATCATTTCTTTTCTTATGAGTTCAGCAAAAGTGAACTACTCTACTTGGACATATGAACCTGATTCTGATTATTACATCAGTGTGTCTCCATGGATTTTAATGCACTTACATCTAATTTAAACTGTTGTGAATTCAGAATCAGACACTAAGTCTTGCTCTTGAATGGCAAAAAATGTTGATGTTCATTCTTTGTTTTCTTTCAGGAAGTATAGAGCATGAGAGTGTATGGATAAAATATGCTAAAGAAATTAAAAACCAAGAATAAGTGGAATGTGATTTATCGATGCATTGAAGCATCATCTTTTTTGTTTACTAATATAGAACTGTATGCCATTTCTGCAAATGTGTTTAAAGCATAGTATCATTCCCAGCATGATCCATTCCTTTCATCAGTTATGTCTGTCAGTTCTTCTGTAGATGACTTGTTTAAATTGATTATGTATATAAATAGCACTTGTGGATTTGTTTTTACTGGAGAATAAATGATGGCTAGTGCTGGAAAGGGCCTCCTGTCCCTTCCTTTCTCACCTGCCATGGTCTCTTACCCTCGCATTGTGAGTAAGAGAAAGGGGGTGTCATTGCCTCACCCCTTTCCACACCCACCTGTGGATCAGCAAGCGGCAGCACACAGAATATCTCTGGTGACTGAAAGTCAGTTAGAATGGGCAGACACCCAGGCTCACACCCAACCACACCTACAATGTAGGCTCTGGTTGTAAAAGCCAGAATGTAACCCTAAACTCTTGGGAGCCAAGTAGTTGGAGTTTTGACTTCAGTGGGATTAGAATTTGGTCCTAGTTGCAAGATCTCATGTATGGTTTAAGATCTCTGCTGAAAGTACCTCAGCAACAGCCAAAATGACTTTCCTGTTCAAAACATGTCCCTAATTGGAGTGCAAGGGTCCCCATCCTGCGTATTTGTAGATATTGGGAACAATGGTCATCCCCTGTAGGTCCACAAGAAATAGGCACCTGCATCTAAACCTGAGAGCCACTGAGAGAGAACAGATCACCATGTGTGAAATCTTGGTCCCATTAAAGTCGGTGGCAAAATTCCCATTGATTTCTACAGGGCCAGAATTTCACCTTATATCTGCTGAACTTTCATGGACTTTCACCGATGTTCATGGATATGGTTTAACCTGACCCTCCACCTTAATTTAGAGTGGGTTTAGGGATCTTGCTTAGCCTGTTATAAATTGTAGTATCTTCATTATGCATCTGAAAATATTTCTGCTGCCTCGTTTATTCTACTACCTCTTGAGTATTTAGGTGGTTTTCATATCTCCCTCTTCTCTAAGATACACTTATATTAAGCTTCTCTTACAACTCTTTGTACAATTGCCAGTTGGTCCCATTGGATCAGATTCTGCAGTCTGCCTGCACAACTCCCACTGATATAAACAGTGGCCTATCTTATTTAGCAACTTTTAAAAAAACTTTTTCAGTTTACCAGCCTTATCTGCATGTAAGGAGCTAAAACCTGTGCATTGAATGAAAGCTATGAATGGTGTCTTGTAAAAACAGAATGTGCATTTTTTTCCCATGTCAGGTGATATCTAAAAGATCTTTTATTTCAATGGATGTCTTAAAATTATTGCATTTTTTGATCCTCTGTTTGCCATCAGACTCTTTGTGAATGTGGGCTTCTTCAGTCTCTGGTCCAGGACAGGCTAATGTTCAGGAATAATTGACATGCTTTGTTGTTTTCAATTAGTTGAAGTACAAAGCGAAATTTGACAAGGAAAAGGGTAAGAGGCCGAAGTATGACTTGAAGGAGGCCAAGATCTACAAGACCTTGAAAGATGCTCACAACATCGCTAGTGAGGTATGCCTACTCATTACAATTGTTTGCATTTTCCAAGGATTTCTTAAAATTTTGGCTTTGACTATCAGAGTCCTACTTTGTGTTACTAATACATTGCAAATCAAGCTTTTAATATATAATCTTCTTTCCTGATGTTGTTTGATATTTCATTCCTGTAGGTTAAATATAAGGCAGATCTAAAGAAACTTCACAAGCCTGTGACAGACATGTCAGAATCGCTGATAATGAACCATGTCCTAAGTACAAGTCAACTCTCCAGTGCTGTAAGCTCATTAACTAACCCAGATCTATTTGATTTTCCATTCTCATTCTGTATTGACCTCTGCTAACAATTTCTATAACAGCTCCCTCCTTTACTGTTCCAAGCACATCACCTGGTAGTGATCTCTTCCTCTCCTACCTAATGATTATTACCTACCCAACTAGCAACATTAATACATCCAGTCTTTGGACGCTGAAATCTATACATGTGGAACTGATACTATTTTAAAACCTCTAACCATTTTTTAACTGTAATCATTTTTTTTACATTTTTGACTGATCATATCTCACTAACAAATACCATTTCCATTTTCTCCTTTTTTTCAATTCTTTCCTATTTATTATTATTTGTGATTTTCATTTTTACTGTTTTTAATGGGATTTTTGTGTTTAATATCACCCTGCTGTAGTATCACAGAATGATGGCTGTGTCTAATGTAGCACTTCAGAATTATATAAAAGATCAGTCATTATTACATGACATAACCCTATTTCCCTATTTCTTTTCTTTTCCTAGTGTAAAATAAAATCTTGGCAGAATTTGTAGATTATCAGAAAGGATAAATGTCCATCCCAAATCTTTAGAAATAACTCTATTTGGGGGTTGCTTCCCCTCCCCCTCCCCTCGTGTTGTTAGATTTCAAATTGCTGTTTGATGTGCCATTGAAGTGTTTGCATTAGTTGGGCCTAGGAAGTAGACCTAATCAGGTTTTTATTGAGGTGGTACTTGATGCCTTCCCTTCAGTACCAGTACAAGAAGCAATATGAGAAGAGTAAGGGTCACTACCATGTGGTGCCAGATAACCTTGAACAGCTTCATCTAAAGGAGGCTACAGAACTACAGAGTCAAGTAAGTTGGTCAAGTGTTTCTCATTCACCCATTTACTTTAAATGTCAAACAGTCACTACAATTACCCCTTGAGGGCTCTCTGATATGGAATGAGCCCTATGTCAACCTGCTTTATGCAAACTATGCAAGCAGGAACACAGAAGTCAGTTAGAAACATATGTTCACTGTATGTATACATGTTTTCGACACAGTAGCCAGTCTGTCCCTTCCATGTCTTAACCTGTGATGGCAGTGGATAGGAGCCCTGTGCATTTCAATGAGAGCACCAGAGACTGCAGTTCATTTTCTAATGGAAGTCTGTTGACTGAACAAAACAGACACCCATGAGATGGTAATTTGGAGGGTAACTTGCATCTCCTGTTGTTAGGTGAAATACAAGGAGAAGTATGAAAAGGAAAAAGGAAAAGCCATGCTGGACTTTGAAACTCCAACATATCTCACTGCCAAGGAATCTCAGCACATGCAGAGTGAGGTAAGATGCTTCATCAGCGAACTCAGTAGAGTTAGATTTAGGAAACCTCTGTATAGAGTTATGTTTTCACAGTGAACTGAAAATGGTTGGAGGTAAACCTTGAGTGGTGGTGTGCCCTGTAAACTATAGTTCCATTGTAATGTAAGTTCCATTATACCTGCATTGCCAATGGAACCATATTTTGTAAATTCAAGGGATTTCAGTGTGTAACTCTGATACTCTGTCTGCATCAATAAACTGTAAGAAAGTAGCCCATACTTTCAATAGCTTTGAGTCTATGGGAAAAATACAGTGTAAGATTACCATTTCACTGAAGGTCTTTCAGTGTAATGTATTATGTGAGTTCACAGTCTATGGGAAGACTTTTTAAACTGTAAGTGTAAGTGCTCAGAATATCACTTTTATTGGAAACCTAGATTTTTCAGTAACTGTTTAATTGCTGTTTGTCCCTGATGTCACATTATTTTCCATTGGCCTGTCATTCTATCCTTTCAAGCAGTTATTTCTTATCAGCTTTAAGTTTTGATCTTGTTTTGTCACATTGAGAAACTTATACATGTTGAAACACACTTGTATAAGGTGGTCGGTCATGCTGTTTGGGTACTTCCATGGATTGTTTGAATTTCTTGCCATACACAGACAATTAGAAACACTTCTGATATATGGTCAGCTCCGGGTTCCATTGAAGCCAATGAGAGCTGTTTCATAGACTTAAATGAGAGCAGGGTTGTGCCCACAGTTACCTTCCTGGAGATGGTGACACTGTGAAATCAATGAGATAATTAGAAGTTGCTCTTTTGTCCTGGTGCATTTATTTTGAAGCAATATGAAAAAAGTAATATTTGCTTTCCCCCCCTTCTTCCTACCCATATTAGAAAGAATATAAGAAGGACTATGAAGAGTCCATTAAAGGCAGAAATCTTGCTGGCCTGGAGATTACACCATCTTTCTTACATGTCAAATATGCAACCAAAATAGCAAGCGAGGTAGCAACTATTCTGCATTTACTTCCTCTACTGAGCCAAATAATTCCACTAATTAACCTCACCAGTATATTTCCTCACTGCTTACCCATGTATGTTAAGTATGTTTTCAGATGTCTTTGTACCATGATGTAATTTGTTGCATATGTTAATTCCACTAATTGTTAACTGTATTCACATTTATTGTGTCCCTCTACGTCAATATAATTGTTCCTGTGTGTGTGTGAATCCATGAGTTTACAATGAGTTCTGATCTCTGTCTTTAAAGAATACATAACTCCAAACAATATTCTTTGTTACTTAAAACAAAACAAACAAACAAACCCTGTTCAGTCTCACTTTTTCTTTACATAAGAGTGGCGGAACAATGACTAGCCTATTTCTGCAGTTTCCCCTTCTTCTTTTCTTCCTATAGAAAGAATACAGGAGGGATCTAGAGGAAGGTGTCAAAGGCAAAGGTATGACACTCTTGGAAGAGACTCCAGACATGTTAAGAGCAAAGAATGCCACTCAGATCCTAAATGAGGTAAGTCAAATAGCTAGCCGAAATAAGGCCTGACTGGAACTAGAACCGTTCCACATCATTAATGCACAAGATGATATTAACACAGAATGGCAAATGTTGCTAGACATGGTCTTTGGGGAAGGGAAGAATGTTTCAGAGAACTGGAGAATGGGAACCAGCACATGGCTGGTCACTGCTTTGTACTTCCACAACTTGGTCCCTTAGGAGAATTTCTGCTCTGAGACCTTGCTCCAGCCTTGAAATAAACCTGACTCATGATGTTAATGGACAAACTGCTGTATTGTGTTGTCTGTTCTGAGAATTTATGTAGTTTTTATTGGAAATAAACTGTCACGAGTTAATATATTTGAATTTAATTTTGTGTTTTTGTGTGTGTGGTTATCATATGCCATTTCTAGATGACAGAGCTATTGTAATGAGAGTCTAGTTAAAGTTGCCAGAGCGATCGCATTCCACATATATATTTTATTATCTTCACCCATAGAAAGAGTACAGGAAAGCACTGGAGCTCGAAATCAAAGGAAGAGGTCTGACAGACCTGTCTTTGGAAACACCAGATTATATGAGGGCAAAGAATGCCACTGATATTGCCAGTCAGGTCAGTGTGAATAGCAGAGACATAACACCTGATGACTTTTTAAAAAGAAACCTTATGTAGAGTATTTTCTGAGTCGACGAGAGAAGACAGTGGTCATAGATATGATTGAGGGTCCCTAACTGAAATGTTTCCCAACAGATTAAATATAAGCATTTGGCAGAAATGGATAAAGCCAATTACACCTCTGTTATCGATACTCCAGAGATCATTCATGCCCAGCAGGTCAAGGACCTTTCAAGCCAGGTAATGGGATTTAAAGAATCCTGGTGGTGGTTCATTCTCAATGAGTCTCTACCTTACTTGATCATTAACAGATGATAATTCAAAACAGATTTTGTCTTAAAGCGCATTAAACTGGCTGTAACAAAATTCAGGAGAGAACGCTGGACATACGCTACCAAAGAGCTGTCAGACTAGCATCTCTGACCAACATTAATGTCAGTCAACATTTAAAACAAAATCCTGCATAAAGATTATTTTATTGTGTCTGTATTTGCCACTGAATTTCTCGCTACTGCTTAAACTTGCATTCATCAGCAATAAATAATGCTATACTTTTTGTATTATTTTTAACAGTATTATTTTAACTATTTTATTTATTTATTCTATAAATAAATAAAATAAATATTGTTTATTAATATTCTATTTTATTTAATATTTTATTTATTTTATTATTTTATTTATTATTTTATTGTATCATTGAATTATTTTATTTTTATTTATTATTGTGTTATTTTATAAATAAATAAAATATTTATTAATATTTTATTTATTATGTTATTTAATATTCTATTTTATTTTATTTTACTGTTCATATTATTTTATTTATTTAATATTGGATTTATTTTATTCTATTTATTTATTTTAACAATTTTATTGTATTATTTTTAACAATTTTTAATATTGATTTAACAGAAAAAATATAAGGAAGATGCAGGAAGGACGATGTCACACTACCTGGCTGTTGTAGACACACCAGAAATGCTGAGAGTCCGTGAGAACCAAAAGAACTTTAGCACTGTATGTATATGTACCAAGCCATTGTTTGTTGTCACACAACAGAGAACGTCCATTTCTCATCTCATTAGCTTGTTCCTGTTTTAAGTCCCTTATCTTTATGGCTTTGCCAAATTTGCAGTCCATTTTGGTGAATTTCAGTCATAGGATTTTAAAAATTGTAAATTTCATGATTTCAGCTATTTAAATCTGAAATTTCACAGTGTTGGTAATTGTAGGGGTCTAGACCTAAAAAGGCATTGTGGGGAAGGGGAGGGTTGCAAGGTTATTGTAGGGGGGGTTGTGGTACTGTTACCCTTGTTTCTGTGCCTTCAGAGCTGGGCACCCGGCCAACACCTGCCAGTCTCTGGCTGCCCAGCTCTGAAGTTAGTGCAGAAAAGTGGGTGGCAATACCATGACCCTCCCCCCCCCCTAAAATAACCTTATTATACCCCCTTCAACATCCTTTTGGCTGAGAACCATGGCCATACTCCTAAAGATGTGGGCAAAAATTTCAATTTAAAAGGGGGTGGAGAGCAAAGCAATCCACTCCCAGGTGCCTCTGGTTGGCCAATAGAAAGAAGAGAACCCGTCTCTTGAGAAAGATGGATCACCCCTGCATTCCTCTAGACTTAATGCTCTACTGTTTCTTGGGGCTGTCCACCTCACTGCTGAGATTCTGTTTCCCACCCGTTGAGCCTGATGGTTGGCATTATTTTTCAATGGTGTGATTTTTTTCCTAGCTTGCAGTAATCAACTTTCTAGAAATTTCTTTTTAATTTTAAGGATCTATTCCTAATTTATTCTGATTAGCTGCAACCCAGAGTGTATATTTTACATTTATGAATTGTAAAAAAATCCCACCACATGTGATGAAGTTTAAATGTCTCCTCAGAATTATATCCTTGACAAATCTTTTATTTTCTATCTTTAACAAAGAAAGCTTTTAAAAAGACAAGAGTAAACTTTTATGGACTAGAGTTGATATCCTAACCACATTTTTCTTTTAATAGCTTCAGTACCAGTTGGATGCACAGATCGGTAAAGGAAAAGTTACAGTGGTACAAGATACACCAGAAATACTGCGTGTTAAAGAAAACCAAAAGAATTTCAGCTCGGTATATTTATTTTACACATTTTCAATGTTAACTCAAATAACTCCATTTTAATAATTTTAAAACACTTTTTAGACCTTTTCTTGTATATACTTATGCCCATGAGTAGCCTTACTGACTTCAGTGGAGCTACCTATACAGGAGCTCCTCACTTAAAGTTGTAGTTATATTCCTGAAAAATGCAACTTTAAGCGAAACGATGTTAAACTAATCCAATTTCCCCATAAGAATTAATGTAAATAGTGGGGTTAGGTTCCAGGGAAAAAAATTTCACCAGACAAAAGACATATATATATAATGTGTGTGTGTATAAGACTTATATATATATATAATGTGTGTGTGTGTGTATGTATAAGACTAATATATTTATTAGTCTTTTGTCTGGTGAAAAAATATACATACATACATACACACACACACAGTATAAGTTTTAAACAAACAATTTAATACTGGTACACAGTGATGATGACTGTGAAGCTTGGTTGAGGTGGAGGAGTCAGAGGTTGGGATATTTCCCCAGGACTGCCTTACTGCTAAATCAGGGGTTCTCAAACTGGGGTTCAGGACCCCATTGGGGGTCACAAGGTCATTATATGGGGGGTTGCAAGCTGTCAGCCTTCACCCCAAACCCTGCTTTGCATCCAGCATTTATAATGGGTTTAAATATATTAAAAAGTGTTTTTAATTTATAAGGGGGGCACACTCCGAGGCTTGCTATTTGAAAGGGATAACCAATACGGAAGTTTGAGATCCACTGTGCTAAATGAACTAGAAATTTGCTGAGTCCTCAAGGGTTAACCCTCACACTCTAGAATGCAACAGGAAAGGAGGGAGGGCAGAGACATACACCCTGAGAGATAGAGATGAGCATTTCCCTTTAAATGTCAAGAGTGGGGTCAGAAGTACACTGCCTTGTTAATTAGATCAGTAAGCCAGCAGCTGCAGCTGTTGCCTAAGGCAACAGCTCCCTCCTTTGTGTGTCCCCTCTGCTCTATGGGAGATGAGGTAAGTTGGGTGCAGGAGCAGGGGGGAGGGAGACACCCTGACATTAGCCCCCCGCCCTTTTTCTCCTCTCTCCCTCAGCAAGCAGGAATCTCATGGAGCAGCTCCAAGGAAGAGGGCAGGAGCAGCACATTGCAGTGTGGGGGAAGGGACATATGAACTACAGCAATTGAAGGGCTGGCAATTGATTGGGGGGGGGGCAGCTGACAACCTTAGAAGGGAGCATTGCACAACTTAAAATGAGCATGTTCCCTAATTGTTTCATTGTTAAGTTGCTAATCAAAGTTAACTGGGATAACTTTAAATGAGGAGTCACTGTACTTCAAATTAAGCATGTGCATGAGAATTTGCAGCATCTGGTTTTTAGTATTTCATACTAATTTCACATTTATTATAGTTAACTGACTTTTATTACGTCTCCTATCTGTTGCTGTTTGCCCAAACTTCTCATTGACTTTCTGTTTTGACAGTTAAGCCATCCTATGTGCAGTATCGTTAGTGTTCATCCTTACTTTGTCATGTGGCCAGTGAGTGCTGTGAGCTTATTGTATAACAATCTTGATGTGATGGAAATGTCATCTTTTAACAGTAAATGAACTATGTCTGTCCTGATTTGTTTCACATTTCACATGATTTATCTTAAGGGGTTAAGTATTTTCCTTATGTCATGTTCACATTGCATATTTAATAACAGAGGTCTGTCCAAACTCTGGAGAGTGATACAGTTCAGTCTTAAACTAAATGCTGCAAAATGGAATACTATTGTCTATAAAATGTGCTACTACAAATAAAAATTACCCAAACCCTTTGTTTCCACAAGGGTCACTGCTTGCAGTAGGAGAGACTCGTCAAGGTAGATAAAGTAAAACTTTACTGACCTTCTTTTGCACCAGTTACAGATACAGCTCAGAATTGGCTCTGAGCCTCTACCTTTGTATATTAGTTTGGCCTACCCACTTTCAGATGTTTTCTAGTCACTCTCAAGGGGGATAATATGGTGTTTTCTGTGCTTAACTCTGTTGTCTTGGTTCTGAATATTAAGATTTTATATAAAGAAGATATTGGAACAGGAACAGCTATTGAAAAGACACCTGAGATGCAGAGAATTAAACGAACCCAGGACGCGATTAGCACGGTACAAAGCAATGGATTTCTAACACTCTACCTGTGCTAATACAACTCAAATAATTTCCTCTTCCTCACTCATTTCCTTATCTGGTGCTAACAACAGTTTTGGAATTACTTATGAAATTAAGGGTTATTTTAGAGCCTTTGGCTATTACCATTTGTCAAAAAATAGTTTCCTAACAAGCTTTTAAAAAGTTGTATTTTCTTCAGTATTTGTAATAGCTCTTGCTAGGAAAATCTTTCTAATGATTAACAATATGCTAATTATAATCCTTTTCTAAAACACAGAAGCTCTCATTCTAATTATAATCTCTCCCCAAACTTGTAATTTAACACATTTTATATCAAATTACTTGACATAAACGTTTTAATATTCTAAAGTACGAATAAGGATTTATTTATGCATGTTTTCAAATGCAATTTTAAGAATTTAGCCCACATATAGTTTATGCTTTGAATGCTGATGTCATAATAGGGTAAGGGATACTAAAGCTTGCCTCTTTATTCAAATGTTTGCATGATGATGGCGGGAGAAATTTTGTTCTTGAGAAATGCCTTTTATTTTGCATCTTGTAAAAAAGGAGACAAAACTGATTTTTTAAAAATTGACTTTTGTATGCAACCTCATCCATGTTGGATAGGATATGTTTCATAAATCTAAAACTTGAAGACCTACATTCCTATAGAAAGCAGTACAGGTCTGTTCAGTGTATTGAGATTTATATTAAAAATCAATTTCAGTCCAAAGTATTATAACACTGGGCTATTAATGGTAGCTTAAACTGTAGCTGAGATTCGCTCTGCTCACAACTTTACTGTGAAAAGGACTGGAATGTTTTAAAAGCAGAGACCTGCTTTTAAACTGGATTGCTGTATTGGTCAAAAGTGCAGAGACATCTCTGGTCCCAGTGAAATGAATGGGATCTGCAGTTTCTCAAAATCTTTGGAAATCAGGCTAATTCTGTTTGGGTAGCTAAAATATGGATTTAGGTGCCTTTAGGCATTTGGGCTAAGATTTTCAAGTGACTCGCAATTTTGACTTCTTTCTTTCTTTCTTTCTTTCTTTCTTTCTTTCTTTCTTTCTTTCTTGTGCCTAAGTGATATATCTCAAATTAGGCCCAAATTTTAGCCGTTATGTGATCAGCACTTTCAAAATATCACATTCTCTTGAGGTGTCTCAAGTTGGATGCCTAAATCTTGGGCTTGGGTTTGAACATTTTACTTTAAGATAAGATCGTCTACCTCTTTACTCTGGGTTCCATTAACAGTCAATTGGTTTTTGATGCCATGGCAGCTCTGACTTTTTTAAAGATTTGAGAGCCAAAAGATTCATCATCTGTGCCCTAGAGAAACCCTCTGCACCTGTCTATTTCATTAGAATTTATTGAAATCTGGGTCTCAGAAGGAGATAGCTCTCTCTGAAGGGAAGATAAGATTTCTTTATGGACAACTGAACTTTATGGAATATACTTGTTTAAAGATGACCAAGGTCCTCTCACTTATGGCAAAAACAGGTGTGAAGGATGCATTTCTGAACCTACTGCATGTCCTAGCCTTTTCTCTAATTTATAGTATAACATGAATAACAATTATTTTCAGCCTGAAGACTCTTGATTATCATCAGTGAAACGATAAGTGGTTAATATCATACATAATAGCTTGTTTATCTTGAAAAGATCAAACTATTCAAATACATTTTGAAAAATGTATCTGCTGCCAAAGGGTTAGGGTGGTCATAGTTATTTTTAATCACAACGAACTGGGAGTCATTCAGGACATAGGCTTCAATTCCCAATGCCTTTAGACACACTGAAATGGCTTAAGGTAGCCTGATAATGCAGATCCATTTTGGCAAGAGTCTTCCTAGAAGACTGTCCTTCCACATGGGTATATGTAATGCTTTAAGTTTCAGTACGTTTTAAATGATCTGTTTCTTTTTCTATCTTATAATTGGGTACCATACGCATATGTTTAATGAGCTTTAAGTATTTTTGTTTTTTTAATGTGACTTTGCAGATTAAATATAAGGAAAGTATTGGAAAAGGAATTCCAATTTCTGATCTTCCTGAAGTGAAACGTGTGAAGGAGACACAGAAGCACATCAGCTCGGTAGTGGCTGATATTTTCTGCACTCCTCTGTGTGACCTGCACAGTCATAACTCTATGCTTGCATTACATTACTAAATAGTCCTCCTTTCCTTTCTAATAAATGCTATTGTTTCCAACTAGGACTCTCAGGGAGGAATGCCCTTTGCAGAGCTCAAGCTTTAACCTCCATTAGTATTAATGGCTGTTGCCTGTTGAAAGGAGAATGTACCTCTCAATCTTTATGACGAGCAACAGCAGGGCACTAGAATCTATTTTTCTTCACTATTCAAGCTTGGAGGTTGATAAACTCAGCCACTCAGCTGATTTAATTCTAAATAGGTGGTTAAGAACAAAAAAATGGTCAGATAGTTTCTCTCCAACCACTCTCAACACATTCTGCAGTGTTGTGAATGGTTGGAAGGAAATCTCACTAAAAGTATCTGGAGCCATATTAATTGTTACAAAATCCAGTTACAGTTCTGAGTATGTTGGCCTTCTTTGTTATGCTGTTGTTAAAGAGCCACTGGTTTTTAGGTGACATTCCTCTTAACTTCAATGAGAGCATTGCATGTAGACTCATCAGCAGATATGGTTCTTTGCTTATTGGTACCTCAGTTATTCACTATAAAAGAATTATCTTGAGTGATGGCAAAGTCCTTGTAAGTGAGTGTAAGTAACCTTTCAGTAATAACTTTCCCTTTCCTGTCCTCTGTCCCACCTTTTCCCTCTGAGCTCCTTTTGTTACTAATTGGTTTTTACAGTTCAATTTTGCATAATCTGGTTATGTTTTCGAACTACACTGGTGTTCGCTAACCTTGGATTTACCTTATCTCTTGTTTCTCATGCTTTGAATGCCTTATTTACCATACATTCTAACCATTTTCTGGTTTTGGTGGCATACTGAAGTCATATAATGCAGTATTTACATCCATTTTAGTGATTTACAAGTTACATTACTAACATAATTTAAATATTGTAGTTCTGGTTCTTACGATCTGATTTTGGACTGAGGCATTTTATATGCAATTTCCTTTCATGTAAATGCAAGCAATTATTTGATCAAACAGATTCATCTTCATTTCTAATTAACTGAGAGCTGAAATTCAGATGCGCTTTCTCATCAGAAAACTAAAACAAAATGGAGACATTAGAGTATTATTAATAGTTAAGACAGAGAGATAGGGTAAATCTTGAAAGGGGACTTCATGTGAAGTGAAAGCACATTTCTAAGTCTCTATACAGTGTTTTCAAAATGTACTACATACATCTCTAAGAATTGTAGCCATATGTTGATTCTATAACATAACATATCTATCTTTGAAAATGTTAATTACAGGAAAAGTAGCACATGGGAATTTCCCAAACCAAATCAATGTGGTTTTTTAAAGAACTGCAACAGTTTTAGACCCCAAATCAGCTATGTATTTAAGCAAGTGTGTAACTTTTTTAAGTGGGCAATCCCACTGACTTCACTATGTTCATGTACTTAAAGTTAGATGCCTGTCCAACTACCTTGTTGAACCAAGGCCTTAAAAACACAGACCTGCAGCCAAAATAAAATGTTCACATATTTCCATGTAATCCACACAAATTACATGTCCAACTTCAGTGATTTTTCTGTGAAAAGTGAGTAATCTTCTCATCACCTCTGTGGGTGCTTATTTTCTTTCTGCAGGTGTTGTACAAAGAGGACCTCGGGACAGGAATCCCAACACCTATGACTCCAGAGATAGAGAGAGTCAGACGCAATCAAGAACACATCAGCACGGTATTTCTTAAAGAAATAAAACAACTCATCCTTTCACAGTAACATCCTAACAACCATTCTTTGTTTCTTCAATGATTTGGAAGAAAACTACTGACATGAAATATGTAATTCATCTCCTGCCAAATCCCATTGTTTTTAACCTTTTGAGTGATTTACAATTTTATATGCATTAAAAAAACACCCCCAAAACACCCTAAAGTCAGCAGTGAAATTAACATGGCATTTTCCCTCTGCATATTTATTTAAACTCACCAGCTTCTGTGTATTTGTGGAATAATCAACCACCATGCACCAGCCTTTAGTATTCACCTCTAGAAGTGTGGAATAGTCAATACTGTTACTAAACACTGCTCACCACAAAGCCAGTCTTAATAACCTTGCCTGGTTTGAGGACTTTTTTGGATACTTTCTTGTACCTCACAGGTATTATACAAAGAGGGCTTGGGGACTGGGATCCCAACACCTGTCACTCCAGAGATGGAGCGAGTCAAACGCAATCAAGAGATCGTTAGCTCGGTATTTCCAAAAGACAATCCTGTTAACTCCTCTGTTAACTCCTCCATATTAAACTTCTTCCTTTAACACTTCACAGGGCTGTGAATCACAGCCCCCCCCTTTTTTTTTAAACTGAACCACTAAACCTGTCACCCTCCTAGAACATTATTTTAATTTTCCATCCCAGCCTAACTTAGTTGTTATAAATACTTCCCTCTGTGAAATTTTAACCATATTTATCCTACCACATTTCGTTATATATTTCCCTCAGTGAAAAACATGTGATGTTCAGAGTGGATTCCCATCCTCTTCCTCAATAACACAGTAGATGTTTCTAACAGCCTTTGGCATCACCAATTTAGTGCAGTGCAAATGTAAAATAAAACCTAACCTTTCTTTAAAGCTATAGAATGTAATTCAAACATGACATGTCTTTCTTTTGTTCTTGCCTTGTTGGATGCTTTTCTTGTATCCTGCAGGTCTTTGTAAACAGAGTCGGGGCAGCATTGCTGTCGTTCCAGAGAGAAAGAGAATTACGTACATAATGAAGATTCATACTCACAATTCCCTAGGATAAACTCTTCTAGTCCCAATACATTCCATTTGAATTGCCATCTATGATCCATGAGTTTTTAGTCATGATACTTTTTTTTTATTACTACCTTTTCTGTGTCCCTGTTCATATGGAAGGAGGTTTGAATTCATTTTACACCTACTCAAACACAATAGTTTTGAAATTCTGTCCTGACTTCAGATTCTTATGCCGCTTAGAGAATACAATGTCATTATACTTTCTGATACGTGTACTTACCACAAGCTACTCTGATCTCATTTAAACTCGTACAAGTCTACTTGTGCCTTCATATTTTCCCACACATCTCTTATTGATGGGAATTGTGGGTGTATCACTGAGGTCACAAATACTGCATAATCATCAATATTAGATAATCTTCCCCTTTAACTTTTCCTAGATTGGGGGGGTCAGGATTGATATAGAAAAAATTGGATTCTTGATGCTTAACATGTACATGATGTTAAGTGGAGATTTGTTGACTTGCTTCTTCTTTTTCTTTGACACTTCCTTGTTGCCACACAGGTGTTGTACAAGGAGGGCTTGGGGACTGGGATCCCAACACCTGTCACTCCAGAGATGGAGAGAGTCAAACGCAATCAAGAAAACTTTAGCTTGGTATTTTTTTAAAAGAAAATAGATACGTTTAACTCCATTTCAGATGAACTTTTAAACAGTTATAAAAGTTCCACCCTTTTCCTTTCCTGTAATCAACTTATAAAAATAAGACCATCCTCTTTTCAATTTTCAGTGATTATTACTTTTCTTTTTTTGTACTTTTTAAGAGTTATGTAATTCTGAGAAACTCCTAACTACCATTTCACCCCTCCATTTTCCAAACCGCTATTTAACGTTTAAAAAACTAGAACAATTCTGAATTTTTAATATAGCACTAAGTTTTTGATTAGCTTCAATCCCTTTTTTTCCCACTGCAGTGCACGTAAAAAATAAGACATGGTATTTCTGCAAGTCTAAAGAATTCCATCTGAGTTGATCACAGTTCCTGTATAACATTGATCTTAGCTAGCTTATTCATTAACACTTCCTGCTTTTTTGGTGCCGAGTAGATTGGTAGACATAAAAATTGTATTCCTTATGCTCAACACTCACCCTCATCAAGTGGAGTGTTATTGACCTTTTTTAAAAAAAATCTTTTTAACACATCCTTGTTACCCCACAGGTGTTGTACAAAGAGAACCTAGGGACAGGAATTCCAACACCTGTCACTCCAGAGATTGAGAGAGTCAAACGCAATCAAGAAAACTTTAGCTCGGTATTTTTCCAAATGAAAAAAAGTTTTCTTTAACTCCTTTTTAAATGTTTTAACCTTTACCAAAATAACTATACTGCCATCCTTTTCCTGTAATGAACTTATACTGATAAAACCATCCTCCCCCCTCCCCATCTTTTACTGCAGTTCCCAGTGATTGATACCTTATTCCTATTCCTATGTTTTATGGTTTAAATAATCCTGAACATTGTTAGCTTTTTTTTTTTTTAATAACAGGCTTTTCTTAAAAAAAAAACACATTAGCTCAATCCTTAATTTTTTTCTGGTTTAATGCACATAACAATTAAGACATGTTTGGCCAAAACCAAAGCTGATAAAAGCTGTATAATTTTAATGTAAATACACCAAGTTAGACTGCTAATCATCTGTCTCAGTATTTCTGCAATGGCTAAAGAAGCGTTTAGTTAGTATTTATGAGCAGAGTGCTTCTTTTGTCACGTCAGATGTCTTTTGCCTCATCCTTACCTATCTTTCATGGTGCAAAGACTCTGAATTGAATCCTTATCCGAGTAACCTGGCATACCTTCATTTGAAGCTCTGGTTCTCTCTTAAAGAGAGAAATTTCACATGCAACCAGACAGCAATGTTAAATAAGTATTTCTCAAGTACCATTCCCAGTCCTTTGCACTCCTTTTAATGTAATCCCTGTACTCTTTTCAGAATAAGGCAGCAAGATTCCTTAATCTTAACTCTGGGCACCATTTTATTTATTTATTTTTTGACTCCTCCTCCTCCTCATTGCACAGGTTATACAAAGAGAATTTAGGGAGGGAACATCAATGTCTCGCCAGAAACACAGGGTCAAATATAATCAAGAAAATGTTATTTCATTATTGAAGAAAAATCCCTTCTATTCCTTTTTAAGCAACAATTATCTTCTAAAATACCCTTCAAACCTAGATATCTCCTGTGAAACACAAATAAAAAACCCTTTTTCTATCAAAATTGATCACAATGTATTGTGAATTACCCTGACTCTATAGTTATTTCATTAATTTGTCTTGCTTTTAGTTCAGGGTGCTGTGAAAAAAATGTATCCCTCACACTTATCCCTTTCTGCCAGCACATGGGATATTATTGACTCTTGCTTTTTGGGGGTGGGGGGGTGACTATTTCCATGTTACCCCACAAGTGTTGTACAAAGAGAACCTGGGGACAGGAATCCCAACACCTGTCACTCCTGAGATTGACAGAGTCAAACGCAATCAAGAAAACTTTAGCTCGGTATTTTTAAAAAGACAAACGTTTCCTTTAGCACCATTTAAAATGCACATTTTAATCTTTATAAAGAAAACAAAAACCACACACCCTAGTCCTTTCATGTAATTAATTTCTACCAATAAGACCATCCTCTTTCCATCATTTTACTGTAATTTTACAGTGACTGTTACTTAATCTTCTTTCTAACTTTACTATTTGTATAATCCTCAATAATGTTAACCACTTTACTCCTTGTTTGAACCTTCTTCTTCTTTTTTTTTTTCCCCCTTTTCTCCTGTTGGATATTTTTAAGAACTCTATTGTATCTGTCATTCACCATCCAAGGAACATGGGTCTGAATCTCCAGTAGGATAGAGTGAGACGTAATCATAAAATTTTCTCCAGTAATCAGATTATGTTTTTGATCTGTGTTTGCCAAGAAAACCATTCTCTGGTGGATTCAATACATATTCCACAATAAGACATTAGAATTATCTGGTCTTGAACCCATACTCCTTGCACAGCCAAAACTTTCATGGCATTCAGCCAGGATTTTGCGTGTATAAAATGCAGAATCAGACCACCCAGACTTAATACCTGACATCATGTGACACTTTATTAATTGTTGTTTTTCTGATTTTTTTGGATGCTTCATTACTACACAGGTGTTGTACAAAGAGAACTTGGGGACTGGAACCCCCATACCTGTGACTCCAGAGATTGAGAGGGTCAAACGCAATCAAGAAAACTTTAGCTCGGTATTTCTGATAAATGAAAAGTTCCCTTAAACTGTTTCAAAATGAACTTTTTTAACTAATGAAACTGACCTTCCATTATTTTAACCTATTTTTGTTTTGATGTTGTTACTTTTAAAAACATTTTTTAATTCCACATTTCTAATCTTGAGAACTTTTAACCATTTGCCCTTCTTCGTTTTTCAATCTTGATTTTCTCTGAAACTTTTACACTAATTTTTTTTTAACCACTGCGCATTTTTGAAACAGCCTCAACTACCACTTTTTTTGTGGTCTTGTTAAAAAAACAACAACACTATTTGTTCAAAGAATTATTTTGTGCTTCAAAAGCAATGTTAGATCTGTATTTCCCCTGATGCATTCTTTTAAAAATGTAACACCGAAGTCTTACAACATGAAAAGATAGCACATGCCCTAGGCTTCCAACTTGTCAAGAAATGGAGTTTTATTTATTGCTGCTTTCTATGGCTGCTTTCTTATGTCTCACAGGTGTTGTACAAAGAAAACATAGGGAAAGCGACCCCAACACCAGTCACTCCAGAGATGGAGAGAGTCAAACGCAATCAAGAAACCATTAGCTCGGTATTTTTAGCAGGAAAAACACTCTTTTTAAGATCTGAACTGTTTAACATAACCCTAGAGGTTTTAACATTCCATGCTTTCTAACTTTAAAACGGATGCAAAATCACCTCTTGGCATAAAATTCCTACCTTACACACTTACAAATAAACTACAGAGACGCATCTTTAATCTTTGGTACTAGGATTTTATTAGAGCAACAATTTAATAGACTTTCTTTTTTCAATAAACAGTGGGTTTTTTTTGTTTTGTTTTTGTTTAACCCTTCCAGACTCCTTATTCTACTAAGATACTTTGCTTTCATGAAGTGCTGATTCCTTAATGGAGCCATTCCTGCAGCCAATTAGATCAATCACAAAGCACTTATTGATTTTACTGGAAACAGGAATGAGTCCCAAAACGTAACCCATTCTAAATGTGCTCATTCAGAAGCTCTTGTTTTTATTGTCATTGCCTTTTTATGATTTTTGGATACTCCTTTGTATCATGTAGGTTTTGTACAAAGAACACGTGGGGAAAGCGACCCCAACACCAGTCACTCCAGAGATGGAGAGAGTCAAACGCAATCAAGAACACATTAGCTCGGTACCTATGAAACCAAGTTTTTCCCCCTTTGCTCCTACTTTTTAATAAAATAACACTAACAAATTTCACAAAGACTTTTTTAGCTTTAAATGTTACATATGGCTTTGTTTGCATAATTTCTTTTGCTCCTAAAAATAAACCTACCATTATTGTTAACAGTCTGCTCCTGGAATTTTAAGATTGTTTTATAACCTAGCTCTGTGACTGTAGGGCTCTATCCACGTATTAACAGTCTCTGTGGCTGCTGGCCTATACGAGCTCAACAGCACTTCCTTCCTATTGTTCCACTGAATCCAGTTAGAACTGATCTGGGGACATACTTTAGACTAGTCTAGACTTCTGTGGGAGTTGGAAGTACAGTAGTTGACATTATCTAGGAAACACTGAGAACCACACAGGCTTAAACATTAGGGTATGACCCAGCTCCCGTTAGAATCGGTGGGAGTCTTTCCGTTGTCTTAACTGGAATTACACAACTGTACAACCTGCCCCTTTTAAGGGCCCAAGTGTCAGATTGCCATATACAACTGTCAGTGTCCTGGGAGTGATGCAGTGAGATTTACAGAACATCTGCCCCTGGAGTTGGTTTTTAATTTGACTGACTGGTGTAAATCAGCCAGAGAAATAAACATCTCTGGCTTACCGAGACAGGGAGAAGAATCCTCCCCAAAAGGTGATTTAGTGAAGAAAGTAGTAAGAAGGGATGTCTTCACTGGGGAAGCCACCAACCACCCACAGTGATCATACCCTGGGAAGGTTCAGTCAATGGAGTCTCATTTGGGTAGGGGTTCAGATTACAACAAGTTCAGGTGATTGAAGACCCTCTTAGAGCCCTTCTTAGAGCAATTCCTCCTTCAACCCTAATCTTAAGGTTTGCATAATACATGAAGGCAGTAATGTGGTGCATGGGAGTTAAGGACTCATTTTTAGGTCTCCCTCTTTCTTGACTAGGTCTGCCCAGGCAGACAATTTCCCAGAGATTGTGCATCCTGCAGCACCATAAATATTTGTAGCTGGATAGAGCCCTTATATTTTAATGTGAAAACTTCATTTTAAATCTTTTTTTCCAGTTTTTTTTTTCCTTGCTCTTGCACATCCTTGTCCCTTTAGATGTTTGGCATTCGTGCAGTGCTGTGTACCCGTCATGATTTTTTAAATTTGATAAGTAACTTGTTTTTTCTGGATACGTCTTTTGTATCCCGTAGGTATTATACAAAGAAAACTTGGGGCGAGCTACCCCAACACCTGTTACTCCAGAGATGGAGAGAATCAAACGCAATCAAGAAAACATTAGCTCGGTATTGTCTTGAGAAAATAAAATGTGATATGACAGTGCATTTTTTAAAAATACCTTTCATCTGAATAGTTTTGTTTCTCCCCCCACATTTTTAAATGTAATTTTAATTGGCTTTTTTAAAATTACAAGCATTGATTTTATTAACTTTTAAAATATTTTTTCCAGAGGGATTTTTCCTATTAACACAATAAAATTTACTATTACAAAAGTAATACATTTGTACATTTTTTGTGATTTTTGGATACTTCTTTGTAACCTGTAGGTTGCGTACAAAGAAAACGTAGGGAAAGCAACGCCGACACCTGTAACTCCAGAGATGGAGAGAGTCAAACGGAATCAAGAAAACATTAGCTTGGTATTGAAAGGAACAACCTTATATTAAAAAAAATAACATAGCCTCAAAAACTTTGTTCTGCTTCTAATTTTACCCCAATTTTCTCAACTTGCCTTTTTTTCTTTTTGAAATAATTATTTTACTTTTTGCATAATCAGATAACGTTTTAACTGCTTTACTTCCTGATATCCTTATCCATGCAGTGATGAGTATTATTAAACAATAACACCATTTACACCATGATTCATCAATAATTGTCTAGTCTTTGACTTCTGGACACTTTTTTTGTGTGCTATAGGTGTTGTACAAAGAGCACATGGGAAAAGGAACTCCGACACCAATCACTCCAGAGATGGAGAGAGCTAAACGCAATCAAGAAAACATTAGCTCGGTATTTACTAGGACAAATAAATAAGCTATAAAATAACATTTTAACATTCTAAATCATTTAGTCCTTTCTTAATTCAACTTAAAACATTTAAATATTAACTTCCGTGCCTAGCTTTGAAGTTTTAAAATGATACTAAAATATAACTCTAATTCCTGAAGTTTTCCACTCCTGTTTTAACTGGTTCTCTATTTAAATCCGATTCCTTGTTTTAAATAACTATTTGACTTCAAATAACAAATTTAACCATCTAAATTCCTGGTATTGTCCTCTGTGTTTAAAGCACATATACGGTATGAGATGCATAATGGGTATTATGGGTATTTTGTATTTTTTGATAGTAGCTTATTTTACATAAAATGTATTCATTCCTACAGGCAGTAACACCCCCCCCCCCCCATAAGCTGTTACTCAAGACACCAGAGACTTGTCATGCCCCCTCCTGCAAATGCTTATTCATGCAAATAGTTTCACTGACCCTATATGCCCTCATCAACACAGTATTTGAGATCCTAAAATAGGGAACACTTAAGTGAATAAGGAATTGCAGGATTAGGTTGCAGGTATAAAGGCCGTGGCTGCACTTGCAAGTTAGAGCACACGAAAGCTCATGGAGAAAGGCAGGAATTCCCCCCTTTCCCTCCCTCAAATATAATTGGATATTTGAAGACTAAAATGGGCCTAATTATTTTCTCAATTACTCACTGATAACTCCATGAAGTCAATAAATGAGACCAGATTATACTGTATAAGGTTCAGCTCTAGCCTTTGTTCACCAAGACAGCCATTTTTCTCATACATCTAACAAAATTAATCAGGCTTTCACCACTACTTTCTATTTACAAGACTTTAGAGCTCAGAATAAAAGATCTTTTACTTAGTGAAAATAAAGTTTGAGGCATGTTCTTATTATACTGTGCCTCTCAAAAGCCATTGCTATCCATGGCTCAATAATTAAACTAGCGTGGCGGCCTAGAGGCTCTCACCAGCATGTCCTCATTTAGTCTCATCTCGTCACTCCTGTGCAAATGTCTCTGTGAATTCAGAGGCAGAAGAACTGACCCACATTCACTTTCACTTTCTCATTTGTTAGGTTCTCTATTCAGATAGTTTCCGGAAACAAGTGCAAGGCAAAGCAGCCTATGTATTGGATACCCCTGAAATGAGGCGTGTACGAGAGACCCAGCGACACATCTCTACAGTAAGGCTTCCTTTTTTTTTAGAAGGTTGGCAAGTGATGTAATTGAAATTTAATAACGTATCTATGGCAATTCTGACTGCCATATTTAAATAGCAGAAGCCACCCCGAGTTTATCCTTTATAGAATCCACAAGGGCTACATATTTGGGATTGCTCTGTCTCTTGGATTTCAGAAATCAAAAATGCCATGCACATCTCTACTAGCTGTTAAGCAGTAATACCAATAGTAGCTTCTCTACAGAGGCATAGACTTGTCTTTTTATTTTTAAATTGTAGGTGAAATACCATGAAGATTTTGAAAAACACAAAGGTAGCTTCACGCCTGTGGTTACTGACCCCATTACAGAGCGTGTGAAAAAGAACATGCAGGACTTCAGTGATATTCACTACAGAGGCATTCAAAGAAAGGTTGTAGAAATGGAGCGAAAACGAGTGGACCAGGATCAAGAGACAATCACAGGTATTCAGCACTCATACTGCAGAGCAGTACTGAGAGCATTTCTTCTGCCCCCATGTAACACTCAAACAGGCCTTGCAAAATGGTCATGAAAATTTACCATCCCAAGCACTTTTCACAGATTCCAAGACCAGAAGAGATCACTGTAACAGCTAGACTGATCCCCTGTATAACACAGGCTAAGGCCATGGAACATTTGAGGAAAAGCATCCAATTTTGATTTAAAAGTTGTCAGTGATAGACACTCCCTGGTAAACTGTTCTAATGACCCCCTGGAAAACTGCTAATGGTTAATTACTCTCACCAAGACTCCCTGCCCCTTATCCAACCCCCGGCTCCAGCCCCCTTACCGAGCTGCTTAGACCACCCACGTGGAGTCAGACATGCTGCCCCACAGGAGCTCACAGTCCCCCCCCGCCTCCCTCCAGCGCAGCCCGTGCAGCCCGCTGAGGCTCCAAGAGAGTGGGGAAGGTGAGGGCAGGGCCAGCGGCAGCCTCCCCAGACCAGAGGTCAGGGGCTGATCAAGGCGGGCCCACAGACCAGATGTGGCCATAGTTTGCCCACCACTGCCCTAGCACATGTTGGATGCTAAATAAACAAAAATGGGAAAATACAGGAAAAAAAGGCAACAAGGTTTAATGGAGTTTCACTGAAATAAAGTTGTCAATGTCTCACAGAGGTTCTTGTATCTGTGGAAAAACCCCACCCTGGTCACCTAAGGAGCACACTGCTAAGGCTGGTCTCATTACCCTTGTTTAAATGGGCTCCGGGTGGCACGCCAACCCCCCTTTCCTGGTGGAGTGCCCAGCCAGCTGTGGGTCCCCACTCCTGGGCAGTGCCAGCTCTGCTCTCCAGGTGAAGGGCCCAGCCAGCTGCTGGCCTGCTCTCCCAGGCTCGGGGGCAGCACCCAGCCAGCCGTGGGCCCCCTCTCTCGGGCTGTGGGCCATGCGTCAGACCCACTCTCTGGGCGGAGTGCCCGGCCAGCCGCCAGCCTGCTCTCCCAGGCTCAGGGTGCAGCGCCCGGCCACGGAGAGCTGGACCACTGGCCCTGCTCCTCTGGCAGGAGCTCGCGGGCCAGATAAAAACGGCTCATGGGGCAATAGTTCGCCCACCCCTGTTCTAAGCTGTATGAATGTGCAGCAGCCCAAGAGTGAATCAAGTGCCACACAATTAGCAAAGCTGCACACCATGGTATGTGTTCAGGTGCCCCTGCCCTATGCCTTGAAGCACCTGGCCAACTGCTTCGGGGACCCTCAGGAGGGGGGGAGGGAGGCGGGATTTAGGTCAGATGTCTCCCTCCTCCTTGCCCCTGGGAGGGGCACAGGGCTCAGGAACAGGAGAGCATGGCTGCCAAGCCTTCTGGTGTGAGTGCCTTAAAGAGACAGCAGACAGACTTCCCCAGCAGCCAGCATGCACACTGTCTCTCTCTCTCTCTCTCTCACACACACACGCACACTCTCTCTCTCTCTCCCCCCCCCCCCCCCCCCACACACACACTCACTCTGTCTCTCTCTCACAGTCCCAACACATTTGTGTGGTGGTGATGATGTTACTACTTGGTATTTCCTGCAATGCACATATATTCTCTGTAATTTTGTTCTTTCAAAGTGCTGTTACTTTAGTTTTTGGGACTGATCTATGCATTTCATAATCTTATTTCTCTCTTATGCTTAAATTTAATAGAGTGGTGAAATCTAAAATGCCTAACCTGTCCGAACTGGAGTAATTATCCCTACAATAACTTTACGAAAGTTTTTTGTTTCTACTGGTGGCACACATCCACACGTTACTGGTGCACATAAAATTGATTCCGCACATGGACAGAAAAAATTATAGGGAACATTTGCCTAGCTTTAATTTCCAGCTTTTGAATCATGTTAGATGAGTTTGATTAATTAATCAGCATTACTTTGCACTATTTTAGTCACCCTTCAACAAATTAAATGTTGCAACGCTCTCTTCAGTGGGCAATATTAGCTACACATTGTGCAATCTAGAAACCTACTGTTTGATCCAGGTCTTTCTAAATATAACATAATTCATATTGATTAAAAAAATTGTTTTAATTTCTTTCTAAGCAGATATGAACATATCCTTGCAGATCCTGGAGACACAGTTGACAAACTGTTACTGTACAATGGCATCACTCAGAGTAATAAGGAGATGTGCCTTGTGCAATTATTTGGTCTGTGTTACGCCCAGATTTAAGAAGTTCTCAAATTTCTCTTATGGATTTCAAACATATTCAGCTCTAAGAGACAAAATTACTGCATATAGGAACCTTTTATGTTCCTGTTCAGGATGCAAGCTGGCTTTTGGATAGCTGGTAAAAAACGTACATTTCTCTTTCAGGTCTTCGTGTGTGGCGCACTAATCCTGGATCAGTCTTTGACTATGACCCAGCAGAAGACAACATTCAGTCTAGAAGCTTACACATGATTTCTGGTGTGTCCCCCAATAGCTGCTGTTGCCCAGATGTTCTATTCAACACAGTGTGTGGTCAAATGTGTTGTCACTTGAAATGTATGTTTTTAGATACACAAGGACAGGTCAACTCTCTATCTACTATTCAACAAAGACTGAATTCCATCAGCAGGTTAAAGAATACAACCGAATCGATTTCCATGCTGACTTCTGGAAGCACGTTATTAAATAGGGCTAAGATTTTCAAACCCATGAAGGGACCAACTTCCCACTGAAAGACACCAGGACTTGCCTTTGAAACTCCCAGCCTACATGGCTCTATGTTAAACTTATCTAATTGTACACATGGGTAACTGGCTATTTGATATTGCTAATCTTCAGAAAACACATATTATTCAACTTCAAGTATATACATGTATGTTGTGCCTTTAACACAGACGCACTGGATTGTTTGTCTTAAACTATTGTTGGCTTAAATCACTATATTATATCTATAGAGTCCTGTGGCACCTTAAAGACTAACAAAAGTATTGAAGCATAAGCTTTTGTGGGCTAATACCCACTTCGTCGGATGCATGCTCCGACGAAGTGGGTATTAGCCCATGAAAACTTATCCTATATAATAAAAGACTAGAAAAGTGTGTGTGAAGTTGTCATGCGCAGTAGAGACGGCCCTAGACGAACGGCATGCTGGGAGGTGTAGTTCGGCATCACAACATGGCCGCCGCGTGTACGCCGTTGAGAGGGAAGCAAGGTCTGAATCAGGGGCCTAGGGCAGGAGGGTGGCTGGGCGCAATAGGCGCAGGCAGGGGGCTTTGGCCGGGCGGGGCGTGGGAAGGGGGCGCTGGGCCGGCGGGGCAAAGTGGGTGGGAGGGGAGGCTGAACGAGCGGGGGGGGCGTGAGGGGGAGGCTGAACGAGCGGGGTGGGGGCTTGGAGTGGGGGGCGTGCTTGGAGTGGGGGGCTGAGCAGGGGGGGGCATTACTGTTGGCCCGTGTCCACGGGCTTTTACACTAGTGCTTCAGTACTTCAGTTAGTCTTTAAGGTGCCACGGGACTCTTTGTCGCTTCTGCAAACCCAGACTAACACGGCTACCTCTCTGAGTCTTTATATTATATCTTATCAAATGTACTTCTTTCATTACTTATCTAAAATGAAATGGATGCAGAGCTGTAAGTCTTCTTTTTTTTACTTCCTTTCATTTTTAGAGAAAAGCTCTGTATGGAAAGCACTAATAAGAAAAACGTTCAGCAACCTTGACTCAGCTTTGTTTTACTTGGGTGGCAGCAAAGATTGATTTGTTTTGGAAAATTTTCATCTAGTAAGAGTGATAACCAAAAGGTCAGGCACTCAATCTGGTTTCTGCTTGTTCTCCTCTAGTACAAGCCCAGCGCCGCAGCCGGGAGCAATCCCGCTCTGCCAGTGCGTTAAGCCTCAGTGCTGGGGATGAGAAATCTGAGCATTCAGAAGGCGCTGATCACCACCTGTCTTATTACAGCAATGGAGGCCTCTTCACCACAACTACATCAGGTAGGAAGGGAACAAAATCTTGGAAGATCTCAGGATGAAAGACTTGGGCTACCTAGTCAAACTTCTCCTTTGCATTTTGTAAGAGAGCACCCTACCTCATTCTCACTAGCGCTTCATCTAACCTGCAAGTAAAAGTCAACAGAGCGATGGGTGGTGGTAATCATTAGGACATTACCTAATTCTGAGGTATTTAATATAGGGACAGGCTAATTCTTAAGGGCTAAAGAAGCACCAAGTGGGACAGGGGCCTTGCCTGGAGAAAGGAAGATGTTCTAGTTGGATTATACTGGTACACTTGTCTGCTGCGAGTCCTGATTACTAACTCACCTATGCCAGGAATCCTTTCTCCCTAGGCCTGTACTTCTCACATGTCATATATCACTCCCTTGCTGACCAGGAAGTAGCAGGGGAGGAAGTGGCACATGTTGGCTGAATGGACTGTGTGGGGGAGATGTTAACGCACTGCTTACCATACAGAAGCATGGGGTCAATGACTGAGTCTCTCTCTCTCTCCCTCCTCTTGGGGGTATAGGCTCTCCTAGTATTCTACAGGAAGGGGATGGCTGGGGAAAAGGAGAGGGATTATATGAGTGGGACGGGATGTTGAACTCCTACTGGGGAATTTTTGGCTCACATCCCTCAGCTTTGAAACCTCAGGGAAAAGATACTACAGTGCATGACTGCAGTACTTCAGAGGTTGTTAAAGCAATGGTACTAAGAGACAGGACTCCTGGGTTCATTTCCCAGCTGTGCAACAGACTGTGTGACATATGGCCCCGATACATGAAACAATTTGTTCAATCTTTGAACCTCGTAAGCCTATGAGGTAGATATTACGGCCCTTTTAAACATCTGAACACTATTCAAGATACTCAGGTTTTTTATCTTTCATCTAACAATACATTTTAGCCATTACAAAAACATAACTACACAATCTTGACAGTGGCTGAGACCTCAGCTGATGTACACGGGCATTGGTTTAAATGACAAACTGATTTCCACAGCTGATGATTTGACCAACTCTATTTACATTAAAAATACTATTTGCATACAAAGTTCTTAGCTCTGGAAAAAACTGGGAATGCAGGAGACAGAGAAATAATCCTCCGAATTATTTACCATTTAAACCTTTTCTGTTCCAGTGGCTTACAAACAAGCTAAAACTATAGAACTACAACAAAGATCTTCTTCTGTTGCCACCCAGCTGACAGCAGTGTCTTCCGTTCCCTCTCACCCATCTACCACGGGTGTAAGTAAAATTTATTACATTGTTTGTGGACTGTCAGTCCCAAGTTGTTTTACTAGCTACAGTACAATTAATGGTTGTGTGATTTTCTTTCGCTACTTTCACCTTTTCCCCCAGTGTCCCTACTGAATAAACAGGTTCCGTTTAGAACGAGTGGCATTTATGCACCTGAGGCCCTTCTACTAACTGCAGCATCTGAAATCTCCTGTGATTTAGATAAACTTGGCAAAGTCAAGCCTGTTAAGTAGTTTGGTCAGATATCACACACTGAAAACATTGGTGCTCATCAATGCTTGACGGACCTCCAAGGCACACCACATGCAGAAACTGATTCAGTAGCAGATGTGCCAGCATTCCACACTGATAGACAGTGGAAGGTCTGAACAAAAACAATACATCTTACATTAGCAGGAATGGCATGAGCTCCAGCGCAGCCCTGAAAATTACATTAGTCTTCTCACTCTCTAGAGGCCACTTTTTAAAGCTAAAGCCAGGGACTGCATTTATTACCATTAGCTGAGGGTTTACAAGTTAAATGGCAGATCCTAGCTGGGCTAGAGGGATCAGTGTTGCCCTCAACAAGAGTTCTGCAAAGGAAGGGCAGCTTAAAAATGGTGACTAGAGCACCATACAAGTCTGCCATTCAAGTCTGCCCAAATGATACACTACGATAGGGCATCCCTTTTTTGGGCTCCAGCCTCCTTCATTAAGTGGACATTACAGACTGTGCTGTGTGACCTCCAAACTACTCTTCTTCTACCCCAAGTTGTGCAGGTATAGAATACATTGCTGGGAACTGGAACTGAATGTACCCTGGAAACTACAGTTTCTTTATTGGGGGAGGGGAGAATCAGGCTAAATATTTACAGGCATAAGGAGAGTATGAAATTGCATCCTTGGGTGCTGCCTTATAACCTGTTGAACAATTTGTGGCAAGCTATGGCTTTCTTTAACCTCTAAGTATGACTTTTTTTTTTTTTTTTTTTTTTTTATAAATAGAAGACCTATCGTGCCATGTATGACTACATGGCAGCTGATGCTGATGAAGTTTCCTTCAAAGATGGGGATGCAATTGTAAATGTCCAAGCTATTGATGAAGGCTGGATGTATGGGACTGTACAGAGGACCGGCAAGACTGGAATGCTTCCAGCTAACTATGTAGAAGCTCTCTAAATGAAAATTAGGTCTTCTATAAAGCATATCTAGATGATCAAAACACAGAGGCATTTTGTTTTGTTTTTTTAAAACCACAAATCAGACTGGCCACTATAAATTAAACCCTTTCTAAAGTGCTTATTCTTTTCCCCAATTGATGGTGTCTTATGAATTGTCATTCTGGGGGAAAAAATAGAATAATGTTTAAAAAAACATTTACAATTCATTTCTGATGAGAATGTTTGCTAACACACTTGTACGCCCTAGAGCACTATATTCTTCCAAACTATCATTGTAGGTCTGGACTTTCTCATAAAAACCTATTACAATGCCATCTTCCGTAAGTTATTTTTATGCCAGGGAATTTTTGACACAAAGGGTTCTGAGTACATTTTTGGTTTGGAATCCAGTTGAATTTCACAGTATTCAAATATAATTTTAAAACGTCTGCATTTTTGTTGGTTTTATTGGTTTTCCTGTCATGCACCATAGGACTGCTCTATGCTGTTCTAAAAATGTTTGAATATATATTTATTGTTCCCAATACGCAACATGTAAACTTAACATCTCAAACCAGCCAAAAGTAAACGTGGAAAAAGCCTCTCCTCTCTTCTGCTTGCTGAGCGCTGATGCATGTTTTTTTCATGCGATTGCGGTGGTGTCAGTAGTCATGAATTTACAGGGAAAGAGCTTTCTAAATTCACATTTCTGCAGTATGATTGATGCATTAACTTTGGGTCAAGAGCAGTGAAACAATCTGCATATTAAACAATCTTGCTACAAAACAATCTTGTCTGAAAATCCTTGAATTATACATATTCAAAGATCTTTATTCCACTGTTACAAGATATAGTTGAGGCCAAGATTTTAAACAGAATTCAGAAAAGAAATAGACACATTCATGTGGATAATAAGAACTTCAGTTACATTAGTATGATTTTTTTAAACCAACAAGTTCGAAAGGCATATAAAAATGCTTCAAGGCATTAGCTAACCTCTAACTGGTTTGAGAAGAAATTATGGGCAAATTAATTAACTTCTCCCCCCTCTAGTGCTGGCCCATCAGACAGAATACTATAATATAGGTACCAGTGGTCTAATGATCTAATATGAAAATGTCTATGTTCCATTTATCAGCACAGTGGTTCAAGCAGCCTAATATCTCAAGAAGACTGAAGCCAATTCTTAATTATGTTACCTGTATGTTTTCAGCACAAACTCAAACTCACTCATGTTATGGGGACCAGTGGTTTTTGGTAGCCATACCATGACATCATGTTCCTGGAGAACAGAGCTTTCGTACCAGTAATTTCCTTTCTGTTAATTGTGTCTCTTACAATTCTTGATGTCTGAACGGTTTTCTTCTCACTGCAGCTCACAGAGGCAGATCGGAGTTTGGAGCTGCATGGTCTGGCCATTGCTCCCTCCACTCACACCAAGATGAGTTATTTCCAAGCTGTAAAATCTGCATAACATTAACAAATATTCCAGATATGATAAAATTACTATGTACATTGGACCAAAGCTCAGTCATATGGTAATGTTTCCACTTAATATCTGGGCAGAATTGTGAGAGATGCTGCTAGCAGAAAGAAAATTATCAGTAAGAAATTTTCTGTTTTGCAGTTCTATCTTCCACAGTTTTTGAAGTCTGTGAAGTAGCAAGCACTGAACAGATATAGGGAGGGTTACAGAAAAGGTCAAAAAGAAAAAATGTTATCTGTCCCCATCTGAATTATTTGCTCAGAGGGCAAAATAATTTACAGGTTACCACCTACAGCATTTTCCTGCCAAAGGATGCCTCTGCAGAGGACAGGAAGTCCACCTTGTAGTGCTTCACAAACAAGTGTCTGCTGTGGATGTATTAGCTTGTTCTGTCCTCGACGTTGCCAGAGTTTGCATAGTGTGCCCCCTGACCCCTTCAGGAACTGGAATCTCCAGAAGCCCTCTACGCTTCCACAATATGTGATCTAATTACTTAGTGCTTCCAAATTCTCTATTGTGGAGTCCTTGCCGTTTTGGATAGAGGGATACAACAGGACCCCTGCTCTCCTCATGAACACTCTACATTTGAGGTAAATTTTCAGATTGCTTTGGACATTTAACATGTGCCACTTCTCCTTCGTGCGGTGTTAAAAAAGAGTTCACCTTTAGGATGAATGATTCAGATTCTGAACTCCACTTTGTCCTCACGCACTATGCAGTAAGCTTTCTGCATAGAAAGTGCCCTGAGCTCCGACATTTGCCTGGCAGACATGGCTATCCTAAAGCAAGTTTTTATTGACAAATAAATGGTGACACTGACACAAGTGGTTCACAGAGGTGTTCTCGGGGCTCTCAGTACAAATGGCAAGTCCCGCTTGGGATAAAGAGGTCTAGTTGCCCACTTGGCCCTAAGGAATCTATCTGGGAGTTCTCTATCAGAAAGCCCCTAAATCCTGAAAATGTCACACTGCTAAGGGCAGATACCTGAAGTGCAATGGCACTGGGTTGGTACCTTTGTTGAAGACTTACTGAAGAAAATTAAGATAGCTGGAATTCCTGCATTTCTAAGATTTGCTGCATGTTTCTGCCACAAGGTTGCAAAATATTGTCCAGACAGGAATATGCTTTCAAGGCTGATACTCTTAAAAGAAAGGAATGTTCTGATGACTTTGAAGGACAGACCTAATGATACCTAGTGACTTTCTTTCAGTAGTCAAGCTGTTAGAGGATTGCCTGAAGCAAAGATCCTGGTGAAGTCTCTGGGAGCTGTAGTGAGGGTCCCAATTTCAGCTTTACAAGATCCAGGATCTCCTTGACCAGTGTGGGATTACCAATATTACTGTTAGGTGGTGTTTTATTTTTTGGACCACCTTCCCAAATAATGGGGAGGAAATGCATATAGGAGGTCCTGCGGCCATCTGTGTGATAAGGCTTCTATCTGAAGGCATCTGTGGTTAGTATTTTGGTCTCTGAGTGTATGTGGCTAGCAAATAGGTCAGTTGAGGGCAGGCTAAACTCCTTGACAATTAACTTGACAAATTCCTGATTCAGGCACAACTTAAGAGCCGTTCACCTTGTGCCCGCTAAGCAAGTCTGCCTTCTGGTTCAGGTTTCCCTTTATGTGAGCTGCCTTTAGGGACAGGAAACAATGCTCCCCCGACTGCACGATTTCCATTGTCTTGATATATAGTGCTGGGCGGCTTCTTGTTCTTTCCTGGTGTTCACATATGCAACCACGGTCCTGTTGTCTGATCAGGATGTGGGTCCCTTGTAGGCTGGACTGGAACCTTCATAGTGCTAGCTTGACTACTCTATAGAGTTTATGCTGCGAGTCCTTTCCTCCATGTTTCAGATTCCTTGACCTGTTTAAGACTCCAAGTACACTCCTCAGTGCTACAGTCTAGTTGTGAGATCAAGGGATGTGGAATGCACATGGGTTCACCCTTGCAGACAATTGCCCTGGGCTGACCACCATTTTAAGGAGTTGACCTGCACTGGAACTCTCATGCATTCCAGGAAGTGGTCTCATATCTTTAAGATGAAACCTGAAAGGTCCCTGATGTGTGAATGAACCCATGGAGTGATTCCTGTGCTTGATACAAGAAGGCCTAGCAGCTGAAGGTTCAGCGCAATAGTGTCTTGCAATTCCAAAACAATGTGAGGTCTTGAATCATCTGGAATCTCTCTACAGATGGATTTGTCCTTGCTATCGAGGTGTCTGTTGACACTCTGACATGAGTTAGTTGGGTGGGTGAACTACATAATGACATCATGAATTACAGTATAAGTATATTAAGATTGCAATCACAAGTTGTCTTCACTAACATTCCAGTTTAAAGACATTGTCTTTCTCTAGCTTTCTGTCTGAAACTGTCAACAATCTTATTTACATCTAAGTTCCCTAGTATTGTTTTGATGCATGGTAAGGACAGTTACATTAGTTGCATTTGTCTGATTTGATGACTGGAGATCATTTTCACTTCTTCGGACGCTGGAGAATGAGTTCAGGATGATAGGGGCACAGTGAGAAGGATTCTTATGAATGTACAGTACTCTGGAAACAGTGCTTCCAGAGTACTGAAAAGGACTCCAAGATCTCTTTCTTGACGGGTAACAGTTAATTTATATTTTGTTACGTTCATTACTTTGCATTTAACATTGAATTTAATATGCCATATTGTTGTCAAATGACCCAGTTGTGCAAGATCCCTTTGTAAGTCTTTGCAGTCTGTTTTGGACTTAACTGAGTAATTTTGTATCATATGCAAACTTTGCCACCTCACTGTTTACACCTTTTAGCAGGTCATTTATGAATATGTTGATCAGCAATAGTCCCAGACAAGTACAAGCCCCTCGGGGGACACCTATATTTACTTCTCTCCATTCTGAAAATGGACCATTTATTCCTAGCCTTTGTTTCCGATTTTTTAACTGGAATGCCTGGGAATGCTTTCAGGATCACTAAAGATCCTTAATTTAATGACAAGCCTTTTGTTCTCTTAATCACCCTGCTTCTGTTTATAAAACAAACTCCCTGCCCCAAGAGCAGAAGCTCTCATCACATTCCACACTAACACTCTGGTTCCGGGGCACCCGAGCACCCACTATTTTTTTCCCCAGTGGGTATTTGAGCACCAGATCACCCATGGAGTTGATGCTTATGCTGTGGATGAAGCAATCCATTCCTTCAGGAAATGGGAAAATCTGTCCCACGTTCCAACTCTGGGCAGACTTATGCAGCCTGTCATGAAAAAGCTTTGGGAGCTACAATGTTCCCTTGGGGATTTCCTTCTAACCCACAGTCCCACAGCTGCTCTCTGGAGAATCTGCTGGTATTCTTCCGAGGATGAAGGCTGAAAGGAACACGTTTGTCTGAAGGCTGGTCTATATTCTCTCGTAAGGATATGGTGAAGCGCTGGAATGGGCCGTTTAGATTTTGTGGCACTGTCCGCCACTACCTCATCTAGCTTTGCTCCAAAACGCAGGGCTCCTGTGAATCTGGCAGAACACGGCGCCCACTTCCAGGGATGGAGCCATAGGTCACTGAGCTGGAGGTCATGGCTTTGGCTGAGAAACTCATTGCGCTGATTAAGACCTCAGCTACTAAACTGTTGCCTGGGGAACTTTTTTTAAAAAATAGAGCCAAAGTCAGGATGCTCTCTATCCTTTGAGATCTCCTAGGCCTTCAAGATCTTTTTTGAGCATAGCCTCCATTTTTCTATTTGTGAGGAGCCAAGAGAGGGGCACTACAGCTGAGGCTCTGAGGGGGTTCCAACATCTTGATAAAAAATGGGCCTAGGTGAAGGAGGGGCTGCGAGGGAGATCAATGCTCACCACTACCCAAAGTTTGACAAAAATGTCCCTTAGGCAGCTGCAAAGGCAGGAACTGTAAAAATCACTATCATAAGAAGTACTATTAAGAAAAAGCTGAGGAGGCCCTTCAGACAGCATTTGCCAGAAGAGTTCTGACCACTGTCCGAGACATATCTTCAGACAAGTTTCACGTGCACCATACTTCTTGTTCAGCATACACTAAAAAAATGCAATAAGAATGTCTATTCACAAGTAAGACTGCATTAACCGCTGGAGAACTATTCATTGTTTTATTTGTATATACAGAAGTCCTAAAAACAGCTGCAGTTATCACATTACGTGACTGTCCATTCTGGAAGCTACAGTACATTATATACAAATTATATTTCCAAACTAAAACCCAAGAACTCAGTAAACAAAGTCTTTGAGAAGCAGCAGTGCATTCCATGCAATCAAAATTCAAAATCATAAATTATAACCAACATCTGTAGCCATAAGTCTATACAAAATATAATATAATATACAAAACTGTGCATGTCAAATCTACTTGTGTAAGGTTTTTCCAGTGGGACATAACACTGCTGCACATAAAATTGTAAGGGCACATGAACCGAGCCTGAGAAATTCTGCAGCAAACCCTTATAACCTCATAAGCCAATACCAGCTTTACCTTTTGAGGTTACAAAAATGCATGCAAAAATGGACTAATTCAGGTGCTTGACAACTGGACCTTACTGAGATGTGAAAGATACTACTGTAAGGAATTAGTCAAGCATAGCACATCTCAATATGAAATAGGGTCTAAACCAGAAGGAATTCCTCTCAAAATATCAGCAATTTAAAAGAAATCACAGGAGCATTAGGTAAAACTGAGCAACACTTTCAGGTTTCAATTAGAGTTCTGAGATATATAATCTTTTACATTTAATAAGGCTTCACAGGAATAAAAACACTTTACATTTGAAAAATATTTAAGATACTATTTAGATTTCACAGTCTTTGCTATTGCATATCTTAAAAAGTTTACTTTTAAATTACTTGAAAGAATATGCACAGCTACAAAACAAATACTTTAAACATGGAAATGATCCCACAAATAAAAAAACATAAGCAATACATCATGATACACTATTTCCCTCTGTGTTAAAAAATTGGCCATTGTATGAATGTTCATTTATGGAATACTTTATATTATCAGTCAAAAATAAAAAATTGATTTTCAAGAACTGTTGTATATCAAAATCTCCTACTTGAAAAGTGTTTAAAGTACAAATGACTGAACAGAGCTTTCATGGGGTGGTGACTTCCAACGGGACTGCAAATTTTTCATAATACAGTTTGTCATGCTTCCCAGTTTCTCTTGCATTTCAAAAAGTTGGCTCCCTGAATAACTGTGAAGATCTTCAGAGGTTAGCTGAGCAGCAAGTGCACTGACCTGACTCAAGAGGTCTGTTGGTGGCTGTCCATCTGTGCTCAAGGCAACTGGCTCACTCAAATCTTAAAAAAAAGAAACAAAAGTGATTAACATACGCTGTTGTAAATGTATCCTACTTTTAATATAAGTGAAATTCATTGGTATGGAAGTAGTATGAATTTCTCCATCACATTTATGGCACCAACATAATTTAGCTGCTGAATGCAGAAAATTTAAAAATATTCCACTTTGATATGAATGTTTTATTATAAAAGTCTTCCATTTGTGTTCTAACTAGTATCAAATGATATGTAGCAAAGTACTGATAAAGGCCACCACCTCCCAAAACCAGCGCAATTCAATTACTCAGGAGTTTTAAGAATCTACCATCACACAAGGGTATTAATTGGTTTAACTGAATTTGTCACACTACTCAGAGAAAGCCACCAGTTACATTTATATTGTGACAAAGACAGGAGAGCAAGTGACAAAACCCAAATATGACGTTAAACAAGATAATGCAATGTTTACCAGTTGCAAGTCTTTCTTCATCTGTGGAAAAAGGTTTATCATCTATGACATTTTCTGTCTTTTCTCTGTCTTCAAGAGCTGCAATTTCATCAGATCCACGAGCCTTCACCTACAGATTTAATTAGAAAAAAGATCAGAAAGGAAAGAAGATATTTCCCCAAAGGGAGGCAATCTGAAATCCCATGGTGGAAAGCACTTACCATAAACTTTAAAAATGTGATTTTAATTTCACAATTTTTAAACACAACTGAGGTTTATCCATATTACCGTTGTCATTACCTTGGTGAAAAAGTGACCTGTGATATTGGCAGCATGCAAATACTAAGCTGTAAGCTGGTTTCCACCAAACTTCAATATTGCTTTGATTGTTAAAATTGTACTTTAAGTCTATATTAAAGTATGCAAAAGATTAGGAACTCCCAATTTATTGGCATCACAAGTTACTTTTTTAATCCAATCAGTCACTGCCAACACTGCTAAAAACTAGCTGTTTCAAATTTTAAGAGTTAGCAATGTAGAACTTTATGATATTGTTTATATCATTACAGTACTTAAAATAGCTTTACCTGTTGTTCATGATATCCTCTAAGAGCCTTTTTAACATTGGAAACTTTAGGAGAACGGATAGGAAGAGTTTTGATTTCAGCTGCTGTCAGAGTACTCAGGTCACCCACTGTCTTAATATTCTTTGCTCGAATGAGCTGCCCCAAACCTCTTGCCCTGGGGAGAAAAAGGATTCTGTATATTTATTACTACTAAGACATGAAAAAGGTGTTGGCAGGATCATGTTTCCATGAGGAGGAAGAGAGGCAAGAAATTTGCTGGAATGCGTGTCTGATTTCATATAAAAGGAGGAGAAAAGTCAAAGCAGACATCTTTCCACAGAAAATTTAAAAATTTTATTCTCCAATTTACTGAATTTTCCATAAAATGAATGGCTTTTAAATCTAATTAAGTAACATGAATTGAAAAAAGGAGTAAATCAAAAACAGGTCATTCTGAACAGGGCCTGTGGTAAGTCCAGAAAGCTTGTCTTTTGGCATATGTTCTCAGATTCAAAACACAAAAAAGTCAAGTTAGTCGAGCCTAGTAAAGTGTTGGAAACACTCATCCAAGTTTTTGTAAACCTGAAATAATGCTCTTTCATCTCTTGAAATGCTCACCGCACAAAGGATAATTTTAAATAAAATATGGTGATATGTCAGGTGGGCATTATCAAACATATTAATATCAACTCTGTTGAAAGAACTGACATTCAGAATACTATATATCAAAAGCTAAAAGGTCACAAATACTGCAAAATCATAAGATTTGTACTAAAAATCTTGTTTAACAGAGACCGTGGTGTTTAACAAAGTTTTTGTTCTAGAACACTAAAAATATATGAAATAAATATATTATAGGCAGGCTAGAAAAAACCTGAAGTTCATGCATCTTTCATATTGGAGTACAGACAGATAATGCAGTGGTAAAAATGCTAGCAGCTGAACCACAATAGTGCCCTCATTCCTGCTTTTACAGCTGGGGATGCCCCTGTGCATTATTGAAAGAAATTTGCCATTGTCCTTTTTGTATTCTTAGGCCAAGAATAAAAGAGTTGAGCACTTCTGCTAGATGCTAAAAAGAAACTAAGTTTGACAGTGCAACTTTCTTTTACTATTTTTGCAGGAAGTGCCTCCAGTGGATGCTAGAATTAGAGACCGATATACCGTATTTTTCGTCTTATAGGACGCTCCGGCCTATAAGACGCCCCCTCGTTTTTTAATAAAAAATCCGGACCAAAAAAAAAAAAAAAAGCGCCTCGCTCTCCCGTCCCCGCCGCGCGAGCGGGCTGCCGAGGTTCCCCCCTCCCCGCCGCGGGCGGGCTGCGGGGACGGGAGAGCGAGGCGCTTTTTTTTTTTTTGCCCTATAAGACATTCGCCCTATAAGACGCACCAACTTCCCCCCCCCCGTTTTGGGGAAGAAAAAGTGCGTCTTATAGGGCGAAAAATACGGTATCTTTAAAATATAAAATTCATGGAGGTGTAATAAGAGTTTTTAGTTTTGAAAAGAATAACCACTTACCAAATGTTTGATGTAATCTGAGGCAAAATTATTTCAACTGGAGCTTTACAGCCCACCAATGCAGGGTACACACTCTCTGTAGGACACGGCAGCGACTCCTTGGTCATTTCAGTGATCTTGAATAGTATAGAAAAATTATTAATTAGGTATTACACTACTGAATACAGAAGAAATTAGAGAAGAGATACATGAACTGAAGCACTTCTTACTAAACACTTCTTTGAGCTCTTAGATTTAGCATTACGAGATCCTGGGGACAGAAGTCCTTTGGTTGGAGTGGTAATATGCTGGATAGAAAAGAGGAAAAAAGCTCTCTCAGGATCATATATATTTTAAAATAGTCATAGGATTTTAGTTCTCAACATAAAGCTCTTCATTTCCAGAAGGTGAAATTAGAATCAACCAGACTACAAAAGTATTTCTTTCATTTACTAATTCTAAAGCCTGTTCTATATATTGGCCATTCTTGGCACTGTTTACCCTTAAATACAAGTTTACACTCGAGTAAGACTAGCTCTGATAAGGTAAAAGAGTCCTGTGACATCTTAAAGACTAACTAAAGTACTGAAGCATAAGCTTTCGTGGGCTAATACCCACTTCGTCAGATGCAAGCACTGTTAGTCTTTAGGGTGCCACAGGACTCTTTTACCTCTGCTATTCCAGACTAACACGGCTACCTCTCTGATTCTTAGCTCTGAAAGGCATACCATTATGGTATAAAGTTTATGCTATACAGACTGCACTAAAACCTAGAAAACTATTTTGAAGAAAACACAGTTTACCTTGGCTTGGGTATCAGATGAAGTTTTAAAACTTCGCAAAGATGGTGAACTATTCAAAGATGAATGCGACCTAACAATGGGACTTCTCCTATCGATGTCATCTGCCAATCCTTCTTGGTAAATTGGATTTGCAAAAGAGACTCGACGAATCTGTTTTTAGAGATTAAGTGATTTTCATAATTAAACAAACAGAATTTGTATTATTACAATTATATTGTCCAATTCATTTTATACCAGATAGATCTAAAGTCTGAGATTTCAAATTGTTGCATTCATCAGATCTCGATTCATACAGCTGTGTTTCACTAACGAATATTTAAGACCATAATAGGTTGGGCGGTGGGTGGGAGGTTACTGCTACAGAAAAGGTTACAAACTTTATAAAGAATTTTTCAAGGAATACAATATTGAGGAGTTAACTGTACAATGATTTTGTACTAATAGTTATTTTCTTTAATAGTGCCAAAGCCTTGCTGCATTACAACACAGATGTTGCTACTATGCAAAGATTAGTTAGGAGAGTGGCATAAAAAAGTGCAAACAAGAGAACGAAAGAAATAAAGGGAAAAATACATAACATGCATGCCTGAAAGGACAGAGTGGGAGTGAAAGAGTAGCAGTAAGACAACAAGAGAGGGAAGATGAAGAGTTGAACCAATGGGACAATGAAGTGTGTATTTTATTTGGTAATCCACATTTTAATCATTCAGTGTATTTACTGACCTTACTTGTTAATTTAGACAGATTCTTGATATGGGAGATTAGGGGCGCGGGGGGTGCAGAGGAGGCACAAAAAATATAAATATATACTCTACATACTTCCTTATAACTTTGGCAAATAGACATTCACCCTAATCCTTTCCAAACACCCTACTCATTTTTAATAACCTGGAAGAAACACTGATGGAGAACTTAGTGGATCACTGAATTTCATATTCATATGCTAGGTAAAGGAATCATACCATTAAAATTATTCTGAAACATTGAAATATCTGATTAGTGTGGGGAAAACATGAACGTTATTTAAATCCTGGACATGCAACACTAAATAAAAACTTCAACTCATGTCCTACTTTTCTCATGTTCCACAAAAATTCCACCCTAGAATTAGCGCATAAGGGGCATGTTACCAGATGTTGCAAATTGAACTTATAAAAGTATCAGCTTTAACCACTGTAGACACTATCTTTTCAGTAAAAAGAAGAGCATTCAACAGTTTAAGAAATTAAACATCTATATTGCATGTAGCAGATAACTACCAACTATTGCCAGAGTTCTGCAGAAACAGAGAAAATGAGAGCTTCTTGGCCCAGAGCACTTATATTTCACAGCAAGTCATATAACCAGTGTTAAAGGTAACCTGAAAAAAAAAAAAAAAAAAAAAAAAAAAAAAAAAGCTGGGCTTGTCTCCCTCTTTCCATTCTGCTTGTTTATGATTTCATAAGGCCTGAAATGAGCGCTCATTTTTTTAATGGAAATGTAGGCCCTGTCTAGTTCAGAAGAATATGACGACATGAGGAGGAGGAAATGATATCACTACAGCCAAGAGTGAAAGTTGAACAATTAACAAGGGAAGAGGTTTTTAGTCAGATAATAAAACAGGTTTATTTAACATCTATTTAGCATCACTGACCACTAATTTGGAGAACAGAAGCTTTTATTAAAGATTCAATGCTCCCACCTTTAATTAAGGAGGAAGTTAAGTGTGCATCCTGATCATCCTGCCCCTCCAAACAAATCCTCCAGCAAAACCAAAGGAGGAGTTGACAATTGATATTTCCAAGGTAAAAACATGCAGAAAAATCATTTTTAAGATAAAACCTGTCAGCATTTACACATGAAAAAAAGGGACAGCCTAATAAAAAAAAAAAAAATCTTTGCAGGTCATCATTAGCACTTCTGCAGGATCACACGGTAATGGCATATATGATATCCAGTGTACTCAGTACACTCTCTATGTACGCTTACAAGTGTTCAGCAGTACCTAAGACTGAATTACATCACAATACCTTGTTAGCAGGTGATGGGGAATCATCCTCTTGATGTCTTTTTATTCCTCTCTTTAAAATACTGGTGGATGGAGAAGCAGAAGGAGACCAAATGCAGCGTGTCTGCACTCCACTGGGGCTTTCATTAACTTTAACCAAAGCTACAGAATCAAGCTCCTTCAATTTCTGAGGAGAATCCACATTGTCACTTTCTTCTGCACCCTCCTGGTCTGAGGCTATATTTTCAGGCATTGTAGCTGCCACTGTAGCTTCAGTGAATATTAAACCTTCCTCCTCCATCTCACTATCTTGAGGGCTGTGTGCTTCTATAGGAGCGTTCTCAGTCTTTTCTGCATCATTCTGATCATGTTTTGGCTCATTTATCTTTGGTTGGTTAGATTTGTTAACAGTTTCTGTATCAGATATCTCCTCCATTTCCCCTTTTAGACTAATTTCCTCCTTTTCTGTAGCTTCTGGCTCTGTGCCATTCTCCAAAGGAAGACAACTTTCTATGGACTCTTTTGAAACAAAGTCAGTTAAACACTGTTCAATACTGTCTATTAGATTGGTGGGCTCTGGCTCCTGCTCCTGAATGACAGGATCACAAGTTTTACTTTTGATATATGACAGTTTCTCAAGATCTTCCTCCACTGGAATAGCATTTTCATCCAAATAATTTTCAGATTTCATTCCTCTTTCTGAATCCTTAACAAAACTAGATTTGTTAACTGGAAGCAATGGTGTACTCATTGCACAAGGTTCCACAGACAATCGTTCTTCAAAATGAGAATCATTAGAAGACGTTTCTAATGCAGTCATAGTTATCTGAATACATGTGTTTTTATGTTCACTTTGTGCACAGTTATCTGCATTTTTTAATTCAGTGAATGACTTTTCTTGCTGATGAGAGTTTTCACCACAGCAATTGTAGCTTTTTGATCTTCTCGTCCTCTTACTTCTTTTGTGCTGGCACTCAAGTATCTGCAAAGGTTTTTCAGAGGAGAGTACAGCATCTGAAGTGGTAGTTACTGCTGCAAATTCAGATAGAATGATTGCACTACAGCCTTCTACACTTTGCTTATCAAGTGATTTATTTGCCTGCCTTGTTTTCAGAACTGGTTCAGATATGCATGGGTTCATGAAGGGTTCTCCCAATATGTTGGTTTTTTGTTCTACATATGTGTGCTGCCCACCAACTGAAGTCTTTGCCACATCTATAATTCCTATAGATTCGTTAACAGCTGTATAGTTTTTGTTTTTCATTTCACATGCCTGAGATATCAATACAGTATCTTTGTCCACTCCAGAATTTGTTTCACCTTTATCTTTTACTTCAGGTGGATTCCTAATTTCAGTTATTTCTTGCAAAGAGAGCTCCTGATTTTGACTCTCTTTTTTCACTTTGCTTTGAAGAGGATCACTTTTATTTTTCCATTTTCCAGATCGTTTCCTCTTAGTACTTTCTTCTCTTGTCTCAGAGCTATCAGACTCAGAATTTTCTATACTAGAAAGCAAGCCTTGTGAAGCTCTTCTTGTTTGATACCGGGTGCGCCCCCTTGTCTTTTTCTGACCTGTTATATCCGAACCAGAATCTTGAACATTATCTATTTCAGATTTCAAGTTATCACTTTCAGATTTCTTGGCATTTTTGTTCATTTCCTCTTCAAGACCCTTTGAAGTGTGAGACTCCTTTGGGCCAATGTCTTCGGCAACAGTCTTCTCATGAAAGTTGCACTCTTTTTTATTGGCATTTTCTTTTGCATCTATAGTTTTTTCAGAAACAGATTTCTGCTTTTGGGATGCATCCTCTTTAATTTGCGGTATCCTCTTTTGGAAAGACTTTTCATCATCTTTGTGTTTGTCCTTTTTTTGTTGACTGTTTTCTTTATCTTGATGATCTGCTGCATTTTCAGCAATTTCTGACCGTCGTCTTGAAGACCGTCTTAGTGTTTTCTGATTAGGAGACATCTGTGGAACTTGATTGTCGTCATTAGATATCTGATCAGTTGATATGGCAACCACTGGAGGTGTATTTTCTTTAGAATCCAAATTGGGTCCTATACATTTTTCTTCCTCTTCTACACCATCCACAATTTGTTTATGCTCTATTGTTGTGCTTTCTATCACTGCAGAATTGGGAGCCTGTGTCTGAGTATCTAAAATGCATTTTGTCTCTTCCATTTGACTAGGTGTGTCAGATTTATTTTCCAAATGGGTGGCAACAACAGACTCCTGTATACTTTTCTCCTGTTCTAATTCTGTTAACAACTTGGATTGCCTAGTTTCTACATGCTGTGTTTTATTTTGCCTGCGACTCAACTTTTTTATCCCAGTAACTATTGCTTCAAATTCAGATTTTGAAGAAATTTTATTCTCCTCTTTAGGTTTTTCTATTTTGGAGGGAGTCTTTGGTACATCTATGTTTTTCTCTTTGTCTAGAACAGCAGCAGTCCCAGATGCTCCTGATAGTCTATTCAATGCAGAAGGGCTAAAAGGTCTGCTCTCTGAACTATCAAACTTTTCCAAAGTAATAAAGGACTGTCTTCGGCTTGCAGGTTGTGGTGTCCCAGAAATAACATCACTAGAAGATGAACTGCTGCTGACATTTGAAGTGTTTTCATTTCCAACTGAAGGCTCCTTTGAAACTGTTTCAGTTGCATGGTTTTTTGAATCCTCTCCTATTAAAGACTCTTTTGCAATCAGTTCAGTTGTACTTTTTTTAAAATCCTCCTCACAATTTAAATCTGAACTTTCTGGAACATGAGTGATGGATTTGTCTTCAATATTCACAGAATTCTCAAGAGGTTCACTTGACTTGCAGTTCCCCCTGATTTCATGTGTACTATTGTGGTCATTGCTCTTTGCTCTCTCATCCTGCAAAGACAAATTAAGTGACATTATTATAATTTTCCTACTTTCACAATAACCCCCCCCCCCCCAAAAAAATTGCAATCCCATTTGGATTTGAAATAAAGTAAAAAAGACTGCTCTGCCTAAATAATAATGATTTTGAAACCACCCACCCATTCATAATACTATGAATTTTCATTTGTTAGTCACAGTATAACTGTGTAACTGTTCCAGTGTAACTGACATACTTTATATGATAATATTTATTTAATTGGTTAGACCAAAGAAAGGGGAGCGGTAGAAAGACCTTGTGAAAGTCTGTAGCAAAGAACAGCAGTAAACTTACTATCTAGCAGGTTTTGTTTCGAAGTTATTAAATAGTACTTCATATATTGTTTACATTGTTTCTTTACATTAATGTACCGTAAATATTTTCTAAGCATACTGTACAGTACTTTCTGAAAGCAATTAGGAGTTGTTACTACATCTAAATTTAGGATTCTGGATACAATACAATTGTCATGGAGTGTGACTAAGTACTGATTTCTGAAGAGTCCTAAGGGGACAGAACACTTGCCTTAAAGAGTTAAATGAGCAGGAAAAGGAAGTGAAACAGGTGTGCATAATCTGAACACATGCTATTTTACACAAATTTTCCTGTGTCCTGAATTCTACATCCACTTAAATGTTTGGTGTTAACTGCATGTCCGGTTTAGCCTGTACAACTTCATCTACAGTCAAAGTTTAGATGGCTAAAAAAGTCTAAAAAGAGGCTCTCACGCACAGATTACCTAATTTATTACAAAAGCGGTCATAAATGAATATTTTAGCTCCAAGAATTACCTTACTACCTAAAAACTACTTTGAAAAACTATTCAGACTAAATGATGTCTAAAAGGCTAAATAGTTTCCAAGATTTTTTTGTATTCTAATAAAGTTTCAGGTCCAAACTCACAAGCAGACAATATAACATTTACATTTTAAAATAACCAGTGAAGGAGAATGTGATATGGAAGTCATCGAAAGTAAAATTCTTGGAAAAAATAAGATGGGCATGTGAAATAAGTTCATGTTTCAACTGTGGGACTAATCAAAATTCGAGCACTGAAGAATTTCTCAGAACAATTCTATAATATTTTTATTAAGTTACTGAAGGTGTCTTGTATCAATTTTCTGATTTGTCTAGTAGTGTATACAGGTGGATTGTTTTAAAGACTCCTCTTACTCTATCTGGTAGTTACAGGGATAAGAGCACTACTTATAGTTACTTAATACCTAACTTCTGAATCATGTAATTATGAGATTGAGTTTAGTTAATCAGGCAGAGAATCACAAGTTTAGTAAGATTATGTTCAAATAGTCAACAGTGTATACAATCTTTCATATGTTCTTTTCCTATCACCCCAAACCTGAGGACTTTCTACTGTAAGTCACAAGCAAACATATTATGGTTCTCTCTGTTGTATTTGGAATTCATCTCAAATGAGGCAATTTGAATCAATAAAAGCAATTAAAAAACCATTAGGCATAAGACTATCAGTATGCTTTACACAATCATATGATTTCTGTGGTTGAAGTTAATATAAGACATTAAGGAAACTGAATAAAAAAGAAAATTTAAATTAAATTACATTGCAAGAACAAACAAGATTGGCAAATGTTCTCAAAACTCTGAAGTTACTAACAGGTATCTTTCTCCTTTAGTTTTTATTCCTGGACCCACATAAGACAGACTTACCGGGTATTCTATAAAATGGAAACTAGACTTAATATAAGAAATTTACAGGTGCTCTTTGTTTTAGATTTATCAAGCTTACCTCCTCCACCACATAGAATCATAGAATATTAGGGTTGGAAGGGACCTCTGGAGGTCATCTAGTCCAACCCCCTGCTTAAAGCAGGACCAACCCCCAACTAAATCATTCCAGCCAGGGCTTTAATCAAGCCTGACCTTAAAAACCTCTAAGGAAGGTAATTCTACCACCTCCCTAGGTAACCCATTCCAATGTTTCACCGCCCTCCTAGTGAAAAAGTTTTTCCTAATATCCAATCTAAACCTTCCCAACTGCAACTTGAGATCATTACTCCTTGTTCGGTCATCTGCTACCACTGAGAACAGTCTAGATCCATCCTCTTCTAAAGGTAGTTGAAAGCAGCTATCAAATCTCCCCTCAGTCTTCTCTTCTGTAGACTAAACAATCCCAGTTCTCTCAGCCTCTCCTCATAAGTCTTGCGCTCCAGGCCCCTAATCATTCAGCTTTGGTCTATGATCAAAGAAGTTCACTGTTACTATATTAGAATTAACAAAGAGTCCTGTGGCACCTTAAAGACTAACTATGAAGTATAGAAGCGGAAGCTTTCGTGGGCTAATACCCACTTTGTCGGATGCAAGCAGTGAACACAGTGGCCACTGCTTGCATCCGACGAAGTGGGTATTAGCCCACAAAAGCTTATGCTTCTATACTTTATAGTTAGTCTTTAAGGTGCCACATGACTCTTTGTTACCTCTGCTATTCCAGACTAACACGGCTACCTCTCTGATTCTATATTAGAATAGTTCCTCAATTGTTCCTCAAATAGATTATAAATAAGCATGACAGTCTTTTTTTAAAATATTTTCAATGCATATCAATGTTTATTCTTAACCTTTTTTATTTTTATTGATTTAAATTTTTACAGTTGGGGAAAATTATGGGGGGACATATTTAATGAAAGTAGACACATTCAAAACATTAAAGCTTTAGAACTGAGAAAATGCAAACTGTCATAATCAAATGCCAAAATATACAAAGTAAATATCCCTAAATCAAATTCTAATCAGTCCTCAAGCAGCATCTTTCCACCTTGTCTAGCTATAAATTTTGATTATCAATGGAATTATTTTTGTTGGCTACTTTGTATACAATGAAATCAATCTTTACTAACAACTACTGATAAAAATCGAATCCTTCCAAGCCTATTATAAAGCATCATTAAGATAGTTGTAATTCTAGCATCTCCAATACTATTAAACATGGTGAAAATACCTGAGGTTTATTTTCAAGATCTTCTTTCAGCTCTTCTATTAAAGATGTTTTTAATCTAAAAACAAGATCACCCAAATTAGAGCTGTTGCAACAGAACTTGGAGAATATCTTATCACCACAAGCCCAGTTGGTATATCATACTTACAAAGAATCTTCCTGGCTCTGAGAATATTGAGAAAATAAGGCAGTATCTTGGGATGCATCCAGATTATTGTACATAGCAGGAATATCAATTCTGGAACCAAAAAATCATTTCAGGTAGATGTAACTTTATCTGAGACAATGTGTAATTTAAACAACACATAGTTCTAACACTAAAAATTCTCATCAAGGAAATTCTACATAGACTGAATTACCAAATCCTTACAACATTATTTAGACTTCTAAATCACTCTGTGATGTGGAATGAGAGACCAATTCATAATACAACCACTCGTCAGTGCTATGGATTACAAACCTCTTTGTCCTAAGAACTTCTTTTTGGTGTTCTGTCAATATTCTCTCTTTTGTTTCCAAAGGAATAACCACAAAATCAACAGATTTCTCCTCTTCCAAAAGTATCTCGCTTGGTTTTGTCTTTGAAGATGAAAATTCCAGTTTCAGCTATAGAAAGGAAAAAATTGGTTTAAAACCAAGATGAAGTAAATACTATTAATGATACTTCTGTACCCCAGGTACACCATTCCAAAACAGAACAAATACTAACCTATAGTAACGGTGGTTTTTAGAGATGTTGTATTCAGTATTGATCCTTTTGTAGGCACATGTACACCTCATGCAGGATATATATACAAAATAGCTGTGTCAGGGACATATACCCTTCCTATACCTCTTCATGCTACCACGTGAGTACAAAAAATGGAGTGGCCATGACCCTTACAATTAAAAGACCATATTAGCGAACTACTCTAAAAGGAGGGGTTGGAGAGTAGGTCATGGGATCTACATACATGGCATCCTGAAGCAGCACAGTTACTGTAAAACACGTTAACTTTTTTTTGAGCATGTGTCAGTATGGATTATAGTGCAGACAGCTGGCATACAATATGCACTCAAAATGGTGGGAATTGGGAGCTCCAACTGCATCCGTCGAACAGAGATTGTAATATTGTTCTCTCCAACTCTGCATCTGACTTGTTAGCTATGTGCACAGCATAATGTTTGACAAAGGTCAGTAGGTTACTCCACGTTGCTGTCTTATAGATTTAATATTGGCATATTCCTGAAGCAGGCAGAGGATGCAGCTTGACTTGGTAGAGTGAGCCTGGATGTTCAGTGGGAAGAATACATCAACCAGGTAGTAACACAGTGAAATACATTTTATTATCCATTTTGATTCTCTCTGTGTAGTGACCTTTAGAACATCTGACTACATCTATAAACAGATGGAATTTCAATATGAATGGTTTGTTTCTTTCCATAAAGGGAGTGTGGTTTCTTTTCTTTTACACAGAATGAGGTTTTGAGGCTGACTGACTGGTTAAGAAGAAAATCTGAGACCACTTTATGAATTATCTTCGGGTGAAGCCTTAGAACGATCTCATCCCTATCAAATGTCATTGTGGGGGTCAATCATAAGTGCTTGAAGCTCACTCACTCCTACTAGTTGAAGTGACAGCCACTAAGATTTACTTCAGAATGAGGTGGTGAAGGGAGCATTCTGAGAGAGGCTCAAAACAGAGGATCCATGAGCCTCAGGAAGATTATATTGAAGTGTGAGGTTGAAGCAGATTCTCTGACCAGCAGGCAAGAGCGTAAAAGCCTCTTGAGAAACTTCGATACAGTGCGTGTTACCTTGAGTATCACGATCGTTTCCATTATAGGTAAATTGGCTGTCTACTCTGAAACTATGGGTGAACCCGCTGTTTCTTTTGAGACTGGTATTTGCAGAGCTTCCTGTAGGGTGTACAAATCCTCAGTGACCTCACAGTGGCCTTTAATTCCTCTCTAGTATCCTGTGGCACTTTTGTCAGGAAGGAAGTCACTCTCTCCCATATCAGGAAATTACATTTGATGAACAATGCCTGGTAGTTTGCCACACTGAACTGCAGTGAGGTGGATTAGAAGGCTGAGCCCAAAGAGAATTTTGGGGGGTTATCCTTGGGCATGTCTTTTGTCAATTTCAACACCTTCTGCACTTCAACAACTGCCAGTGTCCCTGGATCTGCTGGGATTAAAAGCCTTCAAAGTTTTCTGGAGGCACCTGACAGAGCTTCTCCACCTCCACCAGGTTGGAAGGTAGCCAGAGTTTGTCAAATCGCTTTGCTAGCACCCATGTGCCCTCCTTTATGGGAATGCAATTTTTCTCAGAGCTGATGCTGTTAAGATGTGTAAGTTTGTGTTACTTCTCTTGTATGACCATTGTTTTGATATCCAGGTCTGTGATATGAGCATCATGAAATGCTTTAAAGTTGACCACTGGGGTAGGGACTAGCATGACCACTTCATCAAGTGACTATGATAACTCTTTTGGTGGAGACTGGGGATGCTGCTGTTTTTCCATTGCTCCTAATTCTTGGTGCTGAAAACTGGCTCCACTATTGGTGGCCAAGGTAATGATGCTTCCAAAGAGTCTGATCCCCTCTTCCTGGACTTCTGGCAGGACACCTGAAATGATTATCCCCAGCATGGATAGGTTGGCATGGCATATGAGTACTAACCTGGTTGTTGCAGGTTGGCCCAATGCCACTCGTGTCTTTTTTGAGGCAGTGCTCAGAGTACCAGCTCTAGGGTCACTCTCAGAAGGTAACAGAGCATCACTGTTTGCTGCTGAGATGAAGTCGTAATCTGGCAATAAAGGTGCACTCTGCATTGCAATGCTGTAGTGTACTGTCACATCCCCATTCTGGCACCTGCTGCTGCACCGGTACCAATGATGTTCCCTGGAGGGAATCTCAACAGCTCTCTAAGATGTACCTTGGTTCTATAATAGGTGCAGTGGTTGGCACATATGCCTTTGTCGGTTCAGACACTGGCAGTGACGCTTACTTAGGACCACTTCCGTGGTGGAGGACTACGCTCCTATTCTTGGAGGTCTGATGTCTCTCTTCTCTATGGGGAAGGATATCTGTCTGGTCTCCACTCGCCCTTCCTTTCAGCCTCGCCCCTGTATTGTGATGCTGATGCCAATGGTGATGTTGTCAGTACCAGAAAAGCAAGTGCCAAGTCTGCCAACACTGGTGTCAAAGCAGCTGCCAACACTGGTATTGGGAGTAGCATCGGCCAATACTAAACGCTTTGGTGTTGGGGTGATAGGCACCAATGTAACCAGTTTCTGTTTCAAAGATATTTTCTTCCTTGCCATTTTTTGCTGCTGGGTCATTGGCTGGAGTGTCTGCTCAGAGGGGCACTTACTGAGGATGACCTGTTAGATTTTTTGGAGATCTCCAAATAATGTGTATTGATTGCATGTGTGTGCATAGCTTCAGCCATGCTGACCTCACCTTACATATCACCAATGAGAAGGATTTGTACACTGAATACTTAAGAGGAGGTGCCCAAGACAGAAAAACTATCCGCTCTGCCCATTAAACAGGAGAATAAGTCCACTGAAACTCTGTGCTTATACCTTGAAGGTTGAGTCTGCCACTGGGGGTTGGCATGAGGCACCTCATCCTCAGCCAGCTGCACGGAGGTATCTTTCTGGGGTAGTTTTTTAAGGAATGTCCACATTAAAGTATTAATGAAGATAAGGAGGGCAAAGAGGATTTTTTTCACAAAACTAGTCTAAATTAGCCTGAAGGTCAAAGTAGTGGGTTGTACACTTACCAGGTTCTGTCCTGCTACCCAGGCAGTAAGAGGGAACTGGGGAAGGTCCTGGCTGCACCATCATTCATAATCTCATGGGAGCACAGGGAGGCACAGGGCACATGCCCTGATGGACACAGCTAGTCAAAGCAATCCAATCTCAGATGCATGAGGTGAATGTGCACCTACAGCTGGATACACACACATATACACACAAAGACCTAATACTCTGCCAAAAACAACTAATCAGATCTTAATGTTCAGCATCCTGCTGGCTGCTCTCCCTACTCCTTATGGAGCCTCTGTTGATTAAACTTCCACTCCTTATAAAACCTACCTTGCCTTAAGTTTCCATAGCAATAACAAAAAAAAAGAAAACTCCCCAAATACTAGAAAATCTGAATAAGTAAAAACTAACAGCCAACTGCTATTATGCAGGCTTGCTTCAGACTGGTGGAATTGAGAAACAAAAACAGCATACCTGATAGTCTCTTGTGGAAGAAGAAAGTCAGCATAAAGTAATGTTTAATTTTATTACATCCATTTGTATGCATCTTACCTTCGCTGTTGTTACATGAGCAGTGGTAGTCTTGTCTTTCAAACCATTGGCCTGTGCCAGCAAGGAATCCCTTTTTCCACCTGATTTTACTTCTATTCCACTTATCTTTGCATCCCACTGGGAATTTTCTGTCTGTTTAAAGAGAAATAAAAATTGTGTTTAGTGTAAAGAGATAAAATAGATAATTTAATGAAACTTTACATAAGATTCAATTTCACTCGACTCCAAAAATTGTTTGCTTAACTTCCTCAGTAGTTTCCTCTAAAATGTAAAGTTTTTTGTAGATGTGCTATGTAAGAACAGGCCAATAGTTCAGGTACAATCCTAGTTATTATTTACCGAATACCATCTTAGCCTAGGCCCTTCAGCCTCTGGTTATTCTAATTCAGGACATGGTTATAACCTAAAACACTAATCAACCACAAATCATTATAATAAAATCTTGATTACTGTAACTCCATAGGGCATTGTTACTATCCCCAGCACAATTCCAGAATTGTACTGCGTAAACCACTCATAAGAAGTAACATAATACATACTTACAGCATCAGAAAATGGACCACTGGATTCTTCTACCATCTCAACACTTTCAAAACCAGGTAGTAAAAGCAGAATTTTCTTTCTCGCTTGGCTTAAAATGGATCTGTTTAAGGGGAAAAAAATTAATATTTATGGAAGTTCACTAGTACTTACAAGCAGCTAACATATAGCGAAGCAGAATGAAGCTCATGGATTCTGCATATCTTCAGATATATTTGTTCAAGAAAAAGTATCTTTTAGATCAGAAGCTTTCAAAGAGCTCATTTGTGAGGACTTCCAAACTATCCCAATAACCCATGAACATCTTTTTTTTCCCTTCCAAAATTCCTAAAATAAAACTTCACATTTAAATTCTCACTCCATACAAATTCTCTCCTATACTAGGGATACTTTCATGATTTAAACACAATTAGTGGTTTGATTATTTTTTATCTCTATGTATTAGACCAAGGTTAAATCCTGAATTTAGGATTAAAAAGCTTATGTTATCTTGTCTTAATTTATAAACACTCTGTGATTATGTAGCAAAATCAAATGTAACAAATAAACAAGACAGCATCTTACTTTAATTCTTCCGGGTACGTTAACACTGTAGCTTTAGCAAATGTTGCATTCCAGAACTGAGCACTCTGGTTGCGTATCTGTTTACTATTATGTAGAAAGATTATGCACAGCAATGGAGAGAGCTGTTCTAATAGATCACTATCATAAAATCCAGTATAGTGGGATTGTAAACATACAATGATCTCTCCCAAAAGTTTTTCTAACTGGAAAAAAAGAGAAAGGTATAAATAATTTTCGAATTAAGTACACATTCTAAAAATTCAAATAGTGAAATATACAAGATTTATATAGTGGAAGTTTATGTGGATGACAAGAATATAGCCTAAGAATAGGTCCGCAGAAATACAAAACCTCTATATATGAAGGAGCCCATAATATTAATTCAACGCAGATTTGTACATCACGCTAGCCAGTTTTCAGTTCATCTTTGTAGTACACCTTTAAGCTTGCCTTAACACAAATACAATTTTGTTTTTAGAACACGAAAGTCTCAGGATTTAAATGTCATACAGTATTTGTTCTTTCACAGACGTTTTCTGCTAAAATTTACCTTGTGGCTGAGACTACTGTACACTCTAGATACATCAGCAAGCCTATGAAAGAAAGAACATAGAATGGATGAAGTGTTAATGAAATATTTCTTAATCCTATTTGTTCTCAGCAAACATATCCAACAATGTTGATACACGACACTAGAAAAGATGCAATAGTCTATCTTCAAAGTCTCATGCCAACATATGAAGTTGCATATTATTTTAATGGCTACATTTAATAATTTACAACCCTTCTCGATTCCCCCATAATGGCCATAAACTTTTTATGCTAAATGACAATTAAAAATTAGTTCTAATAATCCCCACAGAGTATCTTACAGACACATAACTAATTGTTTCCTAATAGAATAATTTCTGCTCTTCCTTCTGCTCCTCTTCGTCTGAGCTACACTTACTCTGCAAGCAAACTTATCTAACTTTAGAAAGATTTTTGCATACATAGCTGCAGCAACACCGGGACAGTTTAATACTATATCCAATAGGCTTAACTGTAACCACTTTGTATGGTGAAAATTAAATAAATTACTTTAAAAATGGTTATTTTTTTGGAGGTGAAAACTATTAAAGTCTTTGGAAAACAAAACAGAATGCAGAGCACTGCACAAATATTTCAAAATCTTTACATAAAATTTCCCACGGCTTAAACACTCTAGGCTTTTACTTAAGTCCAAAACATATGCAACTATAAACTTGGTTTTCTTATTCTTGTGACCAAACCCATCTATTTCCTACAAAAAGATTGTTCTGAGTACATCTTAATAGTACTTAACCCATGCAACAGATACTGAATAAATTAAAAGCAGGACATCTTTTTGTTTTTCTTTATATGTTCTGCTACACAGTTTTAAAGTGGAGTATTTAAGATTAGTATATTTTTCCTGGAATCTGTTTAAGGAAAAACAAATTGCACATAGCTCTTCTGTTAGTAAGACTAGATAACTGTGAGTGTGTGTTAATTTGCATATAAAAAAGGCTGGGGTTTATAAATGTTATTTTATGCAGAATCTTGTATTTTGGATAAATGTATTAATGTTAAAGATAATCATGATAAACACAAAATACTTTTAAAGAGCGTTTTCAATATGAGGTTTAAGTGGCAAAATAGGATAGGGATCCTGACGTTGATACTATGTTCATTCTGGAGAAACGACACTATTAAAGACAACCTTCAAATTAAAGTTATTACCAGCAAGTTCTTATTTGGAATCCCAAACTGTCCAGCAGTTTATGCTCTACATAACTAGAGAGCAAGAATACAGCAGTTTTGAGGAATGGAGTCTTCAGAAAATAGGTTACCAATATTCTACTAGTAGTTGTGTATCCACTTATACAAATTCAAACTTGATATCTGCAATTCAGGCTGAATTCTGTAACGTACAAGGTGCCCTCAAATACCACTAAATTCAGCAGGAGCTGTGGACATTTAGTACCTCACAGGACAGAAGCATTGGGTAGCCTGATTTATGGGCTATATTTTAATATAGCATATTGAAGATGCCACAGTTTCACCAATATGCAGCAATATTACAATGTACATTTATCTAGAAGTCATCCTATAATTTCTGAAATACTCACTTTGTTTTTTCATAAAACATTGCAAGTGGTTTTGACAGAGTTGCAAACATAGTTCTGATCATTGAAGGCAAAGAAATGTGGCTGATGATGTTGTGAAGAATAGCAATAACTGAAGTGCCAACCGAGATCAATGTTTCTGACTGGGTATCTTTGGAACTGAACATATGGAAAGAGTTTATCAACTTCACTAGAAGTTTAAAGAGGGAGGCCATCTTTCCAAGAGGTTCCTTTTTCTTCTTAGACCAATCCGTAGGTGTCTGTGGGGCTAAGGAAAAATAAATCCCTTAAAGACAGTGATATTAAACTTTCTCTCCTGCTTTATATAAAATTCAAATCAATATTGTCTGACATACAATATTAGAATGAAATAGTCCCGGACAATAGTAAACAGCATATTTGGACTCCTAAAATAGCTCATCAGTATAAATACAGTTATTCAGATCCAGTCTAACCAATAACAATTCCAATTTAGTGCAGTTACTGTGGATTTGATTCTAATTTGCCATTCACCAATCCTTACACTTGGAACTGATGCAGGAACTTTGATACTGGTTGATCTTACATACTTTTAAATTCTACATGTAAAAATCAGAAGGGCAAGATTCTGATAAATTTAGTCATGTAGACTATACTCAAAGCTGAATAAAACTCAAAAAGTTTCAATTAAAAGTTTCAATTACATTATTTCAAGGGGAAAATCATTTATCCTCAGCTCTAACTAGTACCTCCACTCCTTGTGTAGTCCTCCCAGATAGTTGTATGTAAGATACTACTCAATGTGTGCAAGGGTGGCAGATACTACAGGAAAAAATTAACTCAATTTCCATTTGAAGTTCCATCTTTTTAATGGATATAAACAGGACTGGGGTACAGGACAACCAGTAAGACAGTTTGCCCACAATCTCTGTGTTTATATATCAATACCTCAAATGAAATGTGGAAAACGATTTCACTAACACAGGACTTTGGGTCAATGTTATGGGACACACAGCTAATAAATGAAATAACTCCCATTTCAAGTGCACTACTGATAAGTGTTATGAAAACTAACCACATGTGCGGTAGCTTTTATATTTTAAAGTTAATTGCTTAATGTATAAATTCTTCAAGGCACATTATATGTTAAACTAAAACTGGAAACTAATAATGAAGTTGCTTTTTTAGGCTATGTTTCAACAAAGTAGTATGTGAAACAGGAGTTTTTGGAAGGCTACTAAAATAAAATGCCTTAGTAGCCTTAAGACTTTAAAAAAAATGAATCTATAATTCAGGGGTGGGGAACCTTTTTTCTGCCAAGGGCCATTTGGACATTTATAATGTCATTTGTGAGCCGCTTCCCCCCCCCGCCCGAGGAAGCCCAGGCTGGCAAGGGAGCTGAGACCCCAGCTGGCAAGGGGCCAGCGGGGGAAACCCCAAAGCAGTGGCAAGCGGAGTGCTTAGCCTCAGTCAGCTCCCGCTATCAGCCTGGGTGTAGGGGGTGATCTTCCTTTACCCCCGCCCAGCCTCCACCCATCTAACCGTCTTCCCTCCCTCACCCCTGCTTGGCCCGGCCCATCCCACCGAACCTAACCTCCTCCCCCCTCCCACACCAGCCTCCTGCCCCCCCCATGCCTGACCCGCCAGCTCAGCCTCCCCCCCACCAAACCTCCTTCCCTCCCGCACCCACGCCTCGCCCACCCCATCCAGCCTAGTCTCCTGCCCCCCTCCCCGCCTGCCCAGCTTGGCTCCCCCCCCCCACTGCTCCCATGCCTGCCCCCAGCCCTGCCTCCCCCCCACCCCTGACTGTCGGCTCCCTGCGGCTCCTCCTTTCGCCGCCCGACTAATGGTGGCCAAGTGGCGCCCCTGGCCAGCGGCTCCCCCAGGCGCTTCCCGGACCCTTCGCTCAGTGCGGAGCCGCCGGCGGCTGCGGCGCATCTTCTCCCCACGCCCCAGTGCCTGACTCAGCCCCGGCCCTACCGGGCTCTCCCCGGCCGCTCACTTCCGGCACGCAGACCCTGGCCCTCCCTCCGACGCAGCCCGCTGTCTCCCCCGCTCCATTCATCCAGCCGCCCCCTCCCTCCCGCTGGTCTCCCGCCGCCCGGGCCCACGTGGGGCGTCCGCTGGGTCCCGCTGCTCCAGACGCGACTCCTGGGAGGGCACCTCCCACCGCCACATTGGTCCGGCCCGCAGATTTTCGAGACCCGCCTGCGAGTCGGACAGAATGATTTGGCGGGCCGTATAAGGCCCGCAGGCCAGAGGTTCCCCACCCCTGCTATAATTGAACTCACAACTAAATTTTCCAAATTTAAAGAAAGTTTGTATTTTCAATAATCCACTGAACAGGAAAAAAAATTGCTATAGTCATGATATACCAACCTATAAACTGATTTTCACATGTGCATAGCCCCAAGGAGCTTTTACCAGGCTTATGTGAGAGGTGCTAAATGCTCAATACTTCTTAAAAAATCAGACTTAAGTGCCTAAGTATGGATTTCTGAGCTTAATTTTAGTTTCCTATTTTTGAAAATCTTGAACTTAACTCTTAATTAAGGAAGAAAAATATCTCAGAGGTGGACTGTTAAGAATATACATTATCTAATTTATCACTTGCAATAATTCTAGTTTTCAACCATTTATTCTTTGAAATCACAGAACAAATCTAATTATAGGACATTTTTCTTACATCTATTTTTTGGTTGATATTTAGTACCATACGGTGTAAAGTTGATGCAGTCAACCATAACTGATACAATATGGGTGAGACCATCCACCATTGACAGGTTCTAAGGGGGGAAAAAACCAAAAATCATTAGCAAAGCCAAAGTCATGGGGGTAGAGAAAAAATGTGACACAGTGTTTGAAAGAAACATAGCAGTGATTGTGAGTAACAATCTGGATATGTGTTCGCAACTATAATACATGGCAAGGAGACAATGCAATTTTAAACTCCAAGGAGAAAATCATAAGGGCCAGGTTATCAGCTAGTCTAAATCAGCATCACTCCACTGAATTCAAACAAGAAGATTTGTACAAACTGAAAATCCAGCCCTTTAGCATGTACTGCTGCTTTCAACCCTGACACCACATTACCAGAAATACCTGCAAATGGAAGGAGTTTAGAGAGGAACATCAAAAATTATTGTAAATCTAGAGGTACTGACCTCTAATGAAATGTTTTATCATATTGCAATGTGTATGGCTAGCTGAGCACACATTTAGAGCACACACTTTTGGTTAAAATATTTTAAACATAGTAATAAGACCTTCATAACAAGGAATGCCATAAAGTAAATTCAAGGGGCATATGATTAATCAATTGCTAACAGAAACACTAAGTTTAAGAGAGCATTTTCCTCAACCCATCCTATATGCATAAAAAGAACTCCATTTTGTTTCAATAGTTGTGCCAAAACTGTCCAACTTTCATAAAATTTATACTTAGCAGTTCTTCAATTTAAAATAAGACTGAGTGCAACAGCTATTACTGTTCCTCACATTAGGAAGAGCCAGCATGATAGCAAACATAAGAACATAAGAATGGCCATACTGGGTCAGACCAAAGGTCCATCTAGCCCAGCATCCTGTCTACCGACAGTGGCCAATGCCAGGTGCCCCGGAGTGAGTGAACCTAACAGGTATGATCGAGCGATCTCTCTCCTGCCATCCATCACCCCCCTCTGACAGACAGAGGCTAGGGACACCATTCATTACCCATCCCGGCTAATAGCCATTTATGGACTTAGCCTCCATGAATTTATCCAGCTCTCTTTTAAACCCTATAAGCCTTGTTTGTTGGTTGGTCCTCTCTCCCCACCGCAGCCCCAGGGCAGTCTGCACCCCAAGCCCCTCATCCCTGGGCCCAAGTTAGCCGTCTGCCCCAGCCCTGAGACACCTTCTACATCGCAAGCCCATCCCCAGCCCTTCCCACACTCCGAACTCTTGGCCCCACCACCACCACCACCACATTAATTTAGTTATGTCACAAATCACTTCCAATTTGGTGCACATAACAATCCATTCTGTACATGGATATAAAAAAAAGTAGAGGCAACACTGGTGTAAAACATAACTTTATAATCCAACTCCTGATGTTTAGTTTTGACTAGGCTTATAACAAAGATTGACGATTAAATTGAAATTTAACGAAGTACACACAAAACAAAAAGTTAAAGTGGGAGTGTTTTTCCATGTGCAGACTGCGCCATCAGGAGTTTTGTATAATTTAATATTGTGGTTTATACTTACTATTAGGGCTTCATCTTCTAGTCCAGGTATTTTGGCACAAAGTTCTTCACAGCACAAATTTTCTTCTGCCGTTGCCACTAAAGCAGCACAGCGGGCAAATGTTCTATACAGCTCTGACCAGGTGCGCAACAAGGACTTCATAGTGGACTTTAACAACCAAAACAGAAGTTATACATATAAAAATCAAAACACAATTTTTCCTTCTTTCTGTATGTCATAAGTCAAAGTGAGCAAACTATTTGATTTTATTCTTGAGACGTTGTGAGATATTCACCAAGTCTAATCTTGATTTTGTCTTTTTATATTCTCTCTCTATTGTCAATAGAACTACATCAAGTAACTGAAGACTCACCTACATTTTTCTAATAGGAAAATCCTTTTCACATTTTAATTAAATTTCCACTGCTTTAAGATCTGAATATATCTATATATATAAGATCTAAATATCTATATCTATAAAAGAAATCCTGTGGTTACAAGTGTTGCTCTTTTTTTCCAATCAAAAAACTACAAAATGTCAAGACATTAACCTTAGAAGTATAGAACACAAGTTTATTTTTAAGAACATAACATAAAAATGTCGATACTAAGTCAGACCAATGGACCACCTAGCCCAGTATCCGGTCTTCCCAGAGTGGCCATTGTCAGATGCTTTGAACAGCATAAACAGAACAGGGAAATTATCAAGTGATCCATCCCTCCATACAGTCCCAGCTTCTGGCAGTCAGAGGGTTAGAGATACCCAGGGCATGGGGTTGCATCCTTGACCATATTGGCTAATAGTCACTGATGGCCCTATCGTCCATGAACTTAATTCTTTTCTAAACCCAGCTATAGTTTTGGCCTTCACAATATCCCCTGGCAACAAGTTTCACCGGTTGATTGTATTGTGTGAAGTACTTGCTTATGTTTGTTCTAAACCTGCTACCTATTAATTTCATTGGGTGATCCCACATTCGTATCTTAATTTACCCTTTCACGTAACTCATTCATTTTCTCCATACCATTCATGAATCTATTGACCTCTATCATATGCCCCCTTAGCTCTTTTTAAACTGTATATAAAGCTTGGTGCTCATTTCAAAGGTAGAGTAGAAAAACTGAAAAATTACACTCAGTTTAAAGTTTCTAGGAGACAGAGAAAGATTTAAGAACAGCCAAGTGTGAGTGGATATGGAGGAAGCTTACTTTGCATACATAAGATTCCGTATCTTAAACCCAAAGGAAGATTAGTTTACCAATGTTTAATTTTTACTAGAAACACTGCATTTTTATAGGATCTAAGATATTTCATTTCTTACCTGTGGAAATTCTTGAATAGGGAAAATGTGACTTATGGGTAACAGCAGTGCACTGTAAACAGCATTAAAGTTGTGTTCCAATGCATCTCCCTGATTTACTTCATTAGTCTAAATAAACCACAAAACAGTAACTTATTAGATAAGTAATCTACAAGAAGTAAAGGACACCCAGATTAAATTTGGTTTCTAGTTTTTTAAATAAAGTTTTTACAAATTAAAGCTAAATTCCATTTTTTTAAAATGTGAATTAAATCTTTAATTACTAGCCAACCGTGTTTGCTAGAGAATCTAAAGATAGGCCATCAACTAGTTAAAACAAAAAAGCAAAAATGACCACTCAATTTTCACTGTCGAGAGAAAAATTCAAGTGAGTAAATAGAATCTATAAAATAGGATGCCAGGAATCATTTTGAAGCAATAGTAACCGGTACAAGCATAGCTGAGAGATACTTTTGTTTACAGTATCACCAGGTTGAATCATAACTGGGATCAGCTGACACTGTCCAATTTTTAAATTTGCAACCATTTTTTATTTAAAAACAAACTCTACAAGCTACACATGTAAAAAAATGAATTCTAAAATTTATTTCACCTGTAATAACTAGCGATTTTATTGGTAATTTAGGTGACTTTTTAAACACTTTAGAAACTATTCATAGTTTTAAGGCCAGGAATCATTATGATGATCTAGTTGTACTGCTGCATAACACAGGCCAAAGAATTCCAACCAGTAATTCCTGCATCAAGCTTATGACTTCTGGTTAAGATAGAGAATATATTTTAGAGAAAGACATTCCATTTTCATTTAAATTCTTCACATGATAGATTCTCAATCTATAATGGGTTAGAACAATGATCCATCTAGCTCAATATCCTATTTTCCAACAGTGGCCAATGCCAGGTGCTTCAGAGGGAATCAACAGAACAGGTAATCTTCAAGTGATCCATCCCCGGTTACTCATTCCCAGCTTCTGGCTAACAGGCTAGAGCAGGGGTTCTCAAACTATTGAGAACCCTGACCCCTTTTTACTTTGTCCCTCGGCGCGGGGACCCTTATATGTCCGCCGAAAAAATTAACTCATTATTCGGCGGACATGCAGAGCGCTCCCGAAAGCGCTCGGTATGTCCGCCGAAAAGCCGCCGAATAAATTAACTTCGCATTCGGCGGACATGCCGAGCGCTTTTGGGAGCGCTTGGCATGTCCGTCAAAAATAGCCACCGGATGCAGAAGCGATCGTGGCGGCAGCTTTTCAGTGGCAGAAGCAGCTTGCGACCCCTCGGGAGGCAGTCGCGACCCACAGTTTGAGAACCCCGGGGCTAGAGACACCATCCCTGTCCATCCTGGCTAATAACTATTTCATTCCTGGAAAAGCTATTTAAGCTATTTCAATGGTTAATTACCCTCACTGTGAAGAATTTGAACCTTCTGTCTAGTATGAATGTATTTAGCTTCAGTTGCCAGCTGTTGAACCTTGTTATATCCTTGTCCGGTAACAGAGCACTAGTACAAGTTTCCCTGATTGTAGGTACTGTTAAAGTCTGATAAAGGACTGATAAAGTCACCTTTTTGCTTTCTTTTGACTAAAAAGTAAGTAGACAGTGTCTCGCTATAAAGCATGTTTTCAGGACCTCAAATAATTTTTATGGCTCTTTTCACTCCTTTCCACTTTGTCAGCACCTTTTTTTAAATGTGGAAAGTAGGAATGGATACTGCATTTCTGTAACAGTCTCACTAACATCAACTAGAGGCAATATCGTGTCTCCACTTCTCATTGACATTCCCACTAATACCTACAAGTATACAGCAGCTGTCTTAGCCATACCCTCTCATTGGGTGATCATTTTCAATGGGTTAGACACAAAGATCCACCTCAAATTATTTCCAGCATCACTGTTATGTAGGATGCAGTCCCCCATCATATAAGTATGACCTACGTTCTTGGTACCCAGAGGTATGACCTTGCATTTGGCAGAATTCAAATGTGTGTTATTCAAAGGAGCCCAGTTTACCAAACAATACAGATTATTTTATAGAACTAGCCTGTCATTTACTACCCTTCCAATTTGCATCATCTACAAATTACCAGAAATGATTTTTATTAACGACTTAATTGGTCCCTTTAAATTTGAAGAGTAGAAAATACTACAACAATGAAAAGTTATTATTCCATCTACTTGATGTGCAATTTTACTCTAAATAGTGACTAAATTATGATACTGTATTTCAGTGACCGTACATAAAAATATTCAGTTTACAAAAGGTTGCTTTATATAACAAAGCATCAACCTGGACTCTCTTCTTCTCAATCATCACTAGCCATAAAAATTTTGCAGGGCAAGCTATGTTTTTCATAAAACTTGTGCAACTCCACTGAAGCTAATAAAAGCACCTATGAATTATTCACATTTGATATCTGAGAAATATGAAATATCAGCCATGTCATATTGACATCACTTTTCAGAATACAGTCATACTTTAAAATCTACTTTTGGACAGCCTTCCACTATTGATCAACTACAAACTACAATTATTTACTCTCTCTTGTAAAAGATGAAGTAATACTTGCATTGTCTCTAACTAAGGGTGTAAACTCTTTGGGCAGGTGACTGATAATTCTATTTTTTATGGCTGTGCATTTTGTGTGTTTTTTTTTGTTTTTTTTATAAGAGCCACAAAATTACCAAAATGTCAAAATATGATATTTCTTGCCTTTATGTTATCATATTCTCATTGCTAATAAGGCAATCACACATTAAAATGCTTATGAATATTTGGTATAATACTATACCTGGTTAATCCATTCAGTCAATGGGTTGACTACAATACTCCAAATTCTCCAAAGATGTTCCTTCTTTTCCACCTGTTTTGCACACTGATTAATAATGCAGAACACAGACTCACTGAAAGCCAGAGGAGATGTGGGGCCAGACAAAACACAACCCACAAGGACTTCCAAGTTTAGGAAGAACCTAAACACAAAAGTTTAAAAGTTAGATGGGCGACTATGGGAGGAAGTAATATTTAAAATTCAAAGGAAAAGCCTCTGAAATCAGCATACTGACGTACAAAAACAGGACAAGTTTGGTAACAAAACAAACAAACATTCTCAAATAGTTCCAGAAGAGGATCACCTACCTCTCATCTGTTACACACCATTCCAACAGATTATTACGGAAAGGTAGTTGAATTAAGAATAAAGCTGGTGTTCCCTTGCAAGAAAAAAATATTTAATCAGCCTTTTGAACTGTACTTTCATTAATGAAGTGTTTATTTTACAATCAGAATAGTGTATGTGTGTGTGTGTGGGGGGGGGTTCAGTTAATGATCCAGAAATGAAATATATAAGAGCTATATAAATTTAACTCCACAGGCCGGTAATTTATTCAGTCAACTAAAATTCTGAACTTGAATTAAGTAGAAAAAAAATGTGGTCGCTTAATTATAACAGCTAGAAACTGAAGCTTGAAAAATCTGAATCAAATTATTCAAACACCCTCACTTAGCGCAGAAAGCCACCATAAACAGTCAGACTCCTATACAGCAGATTTTGCATTTGTCAAGTTATTGCCAAAAACATATTTAGTATTTGCCAAATATTAAAAACATTAAACAGCCCCTTTAACACCAACCTAAAAAAAACAAATGTAATCTTTTAAAGATTAACTTGGTAGAAAAATTACACAGACATGAGAGCATATTCCCTCTCCTTCACCTACATGCACTTTTCTTTGATTCCTTTTGAGAAAGATATGCTCGAGTTCACGTTGGATATGAGTGAGTGAAGGGACTGTACTTATATACAACATATGTTATGAAGTGGATTTCCTTGCCCCTACTAAGGTTTGTCTTGTCTGGATACTGCTTAACTTGGCTCATAAAAGTAATTTAGAAGGCTAAATGTTTTTTTTCTTTGAAATGCATCATATAATACTAAATGACAAGCAATGTCAGAAAAAACTCCCAAGAGGGCAATGCATTGTGATTCACATGCCCAAATTGCCAGTTACTAACATGGTCTTCAGCAGTGTACTCATGATGGAATTTGGTCCCAGCCAAGGTTAAGCCAGTGCCATTTGTTAGCCAACATACATTACAAATGTATTACTTATGTCACATTAATATGTATGAAGCACACAGTATGAATATTGTGTGTATAATGCTGGACAGTTATGCCAACTGAACTGTACTGCTTTGCTCAAAATGCTAATCACTCTTGTTCACTGGTATATCCCACAATACCTTCGAACATGACAACTCATCATTTGGAATAAGTGGCTAGAAAACTGTCAAAGGCAAAATACATTTAATGTTCTTCCCTGGTACAAGCAAGTGAGGTATCTTTGAAGACTAGTACTGGGAATGTTAGTATACAAAACAAAAATCAGGAAGGTACAGAACAAGTTAATGAACTGGTGGGTAGGATCTTTGCGGAGTATGAAGTGCTTTCTAACTCGTAAGCAACTGTCCTATAAATACATATGGTTTAGGGCTTATTTTGGGAGCAAACTGTGTATAAAGTGAACTGAACCATGCTGCGAGAAACTACTTCCCAGAAGGCCTAGTATCATATTAACTCTATCCTTCCTGAGTGTATGGTTATTCACTTTTAGCAATAAATTAGCTAAAAGTTTGATTATTTTGTCTCGAACATTTTTTGTGACATACCACACATAGGGCTGGTCTTCACTGGGGGGTGAGGGGGAGGGAATTGACTGAAGATACGCAACTTCAGCCACGTGAATCACGTAGCTGAAGCTGGCATATCTTCAGCCGACTTACCTGCTGTTCTCACAGTGGCGGCAGTCGGCAGCGCGTTCCCCCGTCGACTCCAGCTCGCGACTCTCAGCAAGCTGGAGTTCCGGAGTCAAGGGGGGTGCTGCGGGCAATCGATTTCTTGTGTCTTCATGAGACGCAAGAAATCAATCGCTAACAGATCGATTGCTACCCGCTGATCCGGCAAGTAGTGAAGACAGCGGTGTCCAATACATTCACCACTAGCCACATGTGGATAAAAGGCTACTGAATTGTGGTTAATGCATGTGGGGTTTTTTTTTAATGAAAAATAAGAAAAATTCAAAACCACAAGTGTGGCTAGCAGCATGGCTAACATTGAATTTCTATTGAACACCACTGACCTAGTATGACCACCTGCACAATGCAGGCCACAGAATCTCCCCCACCCACTCCTGTAGTAAACCCCTAACCTATGTCTGAGCTATAGTAAATGTAGTAAATCAATAGATTATAGACTATTAATCAACATACTGCTCCATCAATAACATGTAACAAAATAAACTGGTTAGTTTCTAAGGTGCTACAAGTATTCCTCATTTTCTTTAGGTAACAAAAGGTTACATAAACAAACCGTGCTGTCTTCTTGGGTACTATCTACAACTCTTCCAATACATAGTGTCCTCAACAATACAAGGAGGTCACTTTTACAAATAGGTCTCCTCAGAGTATTTTTCACACATGAGGAATTGCTAACCCTGTTTCAACTCATTTTAATCTCATTTATTGACACAGTTAAACTGTCTGTGACAAATGAATGCTAAACTTGTTCCAGACATTCTAAAATGAAAACAACAATGAGAACTGTATAATTTCACCAAGATATGGCTCTTTTGGTTTACATAGTGTACCATAAATATGCAGTGTCCTCCAACTGCTCTCTCAAGTATAAATAATACTAACAAAAAATTTTAAAAAAAATAACTAAGGTTTTACTTACATTTAAAAGATCCATGTCAGCAACCTGATATGCTGGTGATCCCAATACTTTTGAAGGTAATTCTTTAATTGTAATTTCTATAAGGGACTGAGGAATGGAAACAAACAAGAAAACAGTCAAGTATTAAAAAAAATTTAATCCTTCAGAACAGACTATATATAAATATCTAATTCTATGCAAGAGCCAAATACTAGCAAGTAAATGAGAAACCAGATGTTAACAACTGATTTGAAGTTTTCTGTAGCAGCATAAAGAAAGCAGCCTTACAAACAATTGCTCTCTGAAGTAATAACAACTTGGGAAGAAAAGGGATACAAATGACTCATACCATGGGACTCATGCTGACATTTGATATATACTCTTTAAGGGTTCCTACAAAAGCAATCTATGTAGTTTGTCAAGAGAACTTAATTTTTATAAGAGAATTGAAACATTGTCAGCTCTTCAGAACCAGAAACGGATATAAAAATCTAGAAGGTTTCAATTATACAGTATCTACTGAACAGCACGTAAATTGTAAGTTTAATAAAAAACAAGCTTACCAATATTTTCTGAACGGGAAGTGTGCTTGAGGCAACTATGTTTTTTAAGGCCTGTAATAATACAGTTAACATTTCTGAACCTTGCCTCTCTTTCTTATTGCCTAAAAAGAGTAAAAAGCGTATTCAAGCCAGAAATAAATGGGCTGCAGAATAAAGCACTAATCAGTGTAATCATCATTTCAAATTTATTTTTATTGCAACTAAATGAATCTTAAAGCAAGGACATTTTCTGAAAAAATCAATACATAATATGGACCATAGCACCTTACATCAATTTTCAATTCAACTCTCCTGCTATTATGAAGATATGCAATGAACTGCCCAGAGAAACAGATTATAAATAACAACACTTAAGTGTGCTATGTATTTCACTAAATAACTGAGAGAGTGTGTCTGCAGAGCAGAGTGGATTAAAATTATTTTTTAAATTTAAGTCAGATCTACAAATTCTTTACTTTCTTCCCATTTTGTAGTCTTAAATCACTAACGTAGATGTTTGGTACTTGTCTTTCAGTTTCCTTTTAAAATTTCAGATTTTACAGGATTGTCTCTAATTAAAAATTCACACAAATGCTCATCTATGCTGAAAAAGACATAGCCAAGATCTTATATTTACTGTGAGTGCACCAGAAAGTTGAAAAAAAAAAAAAAAAGATAAGCAAATAATAGCTTATATTTGCAATCACCACTTTGACATATTGAACCTCTACAAGTCAAGAAAGCTGAAATGCCTTGACCAGGCTACAACTCTTCCATCAGCATTTGCAGGCAATGCAACTCATGGTCCTAAACTGCTTAGGTACTTTTAAAAAAATCCCATCAGAAATTGCCTAAACATGGGTTTGAGAGACTAAATTTCAGCTCCTTTTTTTAAAATGTAAAAAACATTTTAGAAGTTCATAATTTTGTTAATGTACTAAAGTCTAAACTTCTCACTGTTAACATTGAAGCAATTTTGTTTTGAAATGACAGATTTCATGCCACTAAGAAAGTATATATTAAAAATACAATTTTAGCTCCTAATGCGGTGAACATTTAGACAAATGCTTAACTTTAACTACATGTACTTTAACCATGAGTAGCCCCAATGTTGGGAGGATCAGGAACTTAATATTTTCAGTGTTTTTGCCTAAGAAAAATGTAATCTGGAAATGATGAAAAAAATGTGGAAAATGTACTGAGTTGACAAAACATATAGCAATAAGACCACCTGGAGATGATTTTGGTATGCTCACATTTTGATGTTTTCAATGTTTAATACAAGGATATGTAATTCTTATGATACATATCCTTATTATGGGGCTAGGCTACATAACCCTTGCACATGATGAGGACTTTATTAGAAAAGTGGTATAATTCAGTCCCTTTTGCACAAATATTATACATGCATATATTGTACAAAATTAATTGCTTCTCTTAAGTATTCTAGAAATAATTGGTTTTTACAAAGGGTTTTACTGAATAGCCAAATACTTTCAGAAGCATCGCTCCTCCACCCTACAAAAAACCCTCATGTCTTGGTCACCAATAATAGATATGAAATAAATATTACCTGATTCAATCGCTGCTTTCACAAAACCAATCATATACTTCCATATAATATTTAGCATAGCATCTACAAAACAAAGTGAAATTTTCATTCACAGAAGTCAGTGAAGAATACTGAGCAAAAGAAATAGCAATGCACATAGAAAGGAGTTGTTAAATTATTGACTTTGAAATGAATTTTAAATGTAATGCTACAACCCATACCTGAAAAGGTCACAAACACAAACCTGAATATGTTGATAAGAAAAATGTTATTTTAATATTTTCATTATTACTCTACTAAAAATCCTCTTTTCCCTACTTTTTAATAACTAGACAAAATAAAAAAGGTTATTTCACCATGACATTTTTACCTGGAACCTCTTTTCCAACTGCAACAAAGCCTTCCTGAACTGCATTTATGAGTGTGCTGGCATGCTTGCAAAAAAAAGAAGGGCTACTGATCAATGGATGTTGAAGAGGCTCTAGGACAAAACAGAAAACATGAATCAAATACTGCATATGGATTATTATTATTTTTACATTCAAGAGTTTAAGAGATAGAAAAGAAAAATCAAGTACAGTGTGTTCTTTAACTGTTCTATATTAACATATGATAAAAACAGCTCCTACTAAGCAAAAAATTAGGATCTACAATTATTTTAAGTATCTTATCTATTATGTACATCTTTAGGTTTAGCAAAATATTATGGAAAGACAAGGTAACCATTTCAAACTACCTCAGTATCAAGAATGCTTTGAAAAATGTAGTGCAAATACCTAGATTAAGTACAAGTTTGTTTTGCATAGAAAAAGCCAAAACTTCTGGCCCCATTAGGAAATGAAGCAGCATTTCAATTCCCAAAAGTTGAATTGAGGGGATCACTATGATTCCTGATACACTAGAATTCAGGTTTATCCTTGGAGTGACTGGACTTCCAAATGGATAAGAACCTAAGGAAAAGAAAAACACAATTCTTGTGACTGTATCATAACATTCAAATGAAAAACAAAACAGATCCAAATAATACATAAAAATTAAATCTGACAATTTTACAAAAGGGGAAAAGAGAACAATTTCAGACTTAGCACTGTGGTAAAGCCAGGAATACAACCCAAATCTCCAGACTCCAGACTCCCAGCTTTGTGTTTTAGCAACAAAGCAACTTCTTCCTGGCTAAAAATTCCCATTATAGTAAGTACCTACTAGCAATGTTCTACTTAATAAACTATCAGTTTCCATTAGAATCCTTTATTTTAAGGCATCTATACTATGTATAGGGCCCCACCAAATTCAGTCACAGAATTTTTAAAATCGTAAATTTCATGATTTCAGCTATTTAAATCTGAAATTCCAGGTTTTGTAATTGTAGGGATCCTGACCCAAAAAGGCATTGTGGGGAGGATCACGGTTACTGCTACTCTTACTTCTGTACTGCTGCTAATGGAGGTGCTGCCTTCAGAACTGGACAGCTGAAGAGTGGTGGCTGCTGAACAGGAGTCCAGCTGTGAAGGCAGAGCCACCACCACCAGCAGTACAGAAGTAAGGAAGGCATGGTATGGTATTACCATCCTTATTTCTAGACTATTGTCTGTAAAGCTGGGCCCCCAGTCAGTGGCCGCCATTCTCCGGCCGCCCAGCTCTGAAGGAAAAGCAGAAGTAAGGCTGGCAACAGCACGACTCCCCTGCAACTCCCTTTGAGGTGAGGGCTCCCAATTTGAGAAACACTGGTCTCCCCTGTGAAATCTGTATAGTAGAGGGTAAAAGCACAAAAGAGACCAGATTTCAAGGTCCATGGCAGAGAATTTGATAGGGCCCTAACTATGTAACTACAGACATTTATTTCAGCACAGCTTACCTTGAGGTTTTAGCTCAAGATTAATTTAACAATTTTTCAAAAAGTTATTTTAGCTGATTAAAAAACAAAAATCTTCCTTTTTGACAGCTGTGACTCAGTTAACATGTATTTTTGTCTGTCTTGTTTTCCTGGTCTGAAGAGAACCTATTCTCTTCCTATGCCTCATACTTAGCTTTACCTTCCCGTCCACAGGATCACCTCCCTACTGACCAGCATGAAATCTGCTCGTAAAAATCAGATACACCATTTGTCATTGTTTAAGGGTGAAGTCTGCCCATAGTGGATAGAAAAATATATTTCCCATTTTATAAGATTGTCACTAGTCAGACCTCAATGTTTTCAAGTTAGACAGTGGTGTCCAATACATTCACATTCCAGCATTTGAATTATATTTGGAAGCAGGGTTTATTTTGTACCTGATTTCTGTGCAGATGCTGCTGTGGATAAACTCTGATTGGCTGCTGCACGAGAGGGAGTTCCTTGAGGTACAACAGAAGAATCTAGACCTAAAGTGCTTTGGATTAATGGAACACAAACCTGCAAAGACACCAAACCCCAACGATAGTGTGTATGACACACATGAAAAGGAATTAAAGAGTACATTAGTCTCAAATCTGCAGCATACCTTGTCTGAGGAGAAAGTGGAATCATACAAAGACTAGACTGCTCTGTAAGCCATAGGCACCGACTCCGTGGGTGCTCCAGGACTGGAGCACCCACTGGGAAAAATTAGTGGGTGCTCTTGACCCGCCGGCAGCAACCCGTAAAAAACTAGCAGGAAGACTCAAGAGCAGAGATAACACATTTACTTGAATATGCTATTTACTCGAAATCTATTTGAATTTCAAAAAATAGAGTATCCTTTTAAACTTTGCAAAAGAGATTAATAAGTTCATGGAGTATAGGTCCAATAATGGCGAGGTGGTTAGAGCCGTGCCCATTTTAGGGTAACCCTTAACGTCTAACTACCAGAAGCTAGGAATGGAAAATGGGTGGACTCTCCATAACTGCCCAGTTCTGTACACACTCATTGAGTTCAGATACAGGCCACTGTTAGAGACAAGATATCGAGCAAGTCAGACCATCACTGACAAAGTATGGCAACTCTTATGTTCACAGAGAAGTTAACTGAGAATAAATGCATATCACAAAGATATACCGCTCCTTGCTAAGAATATTACTTTGTAAACAGGCAGCCAAATACTACATGCATTTTCTATTTGTCCACTTGAATGCGTCTTTGTGTATTCTAAGCCAGGACAACAGAAGTGTTTGATCTACTTTTGCTATACCATTAATTTATTTATATCCCCTTTTACATTTTCCAAGTTAACAAATCCTGATCTTTTCAGACTCTCTTCATCTGGAAAATGTTCTATGTGGAGGCAGGATGATAAGAACTAAACACAGAATTGTAGGAGCGCTGGTTTACATAGTGAAAATGTTATGTTAATATTTTCCATTTTATTCCCTACAGAAAGCATATTTTATCTAATTACTGCTGTGTATTGAGTAGAGGATTTAACTGAACAGTCCACAGTGACATTCAGGTAATTCCTCTTGATAGTTAATTTAGACCTCCATGTGTACTATTAGTACAAACTGTTCTTTTATATTGACCTACCAGCTTAAATTTTTGGAAGCATGTCAGATTTGGTACCCACAAGAGTAACAGTGTGCTTTAAATAATTGTTTTATGGCTAAAGATTACAGAGAGTCCAGATAAACAAATACAGAAAGAAGATAATCATAAAGCAAGTTTCAGTTTTACATGAACATAGGTTCTCAACTACCATGTTAAAACTATTTGCATTTGTTACCTGTTCAAAGTTGGCAGGCAGCTGAGGTCCAAGCCTCACCAGTAAATACCACCAGACCTCCAGTTTTGTCAGGGCTAAAGCCTCTGTTCTCACATGGATAGAGCTCAATGGCTGCATTAGCAATTTCAGCCTTTTTGCACTGCACAGTATATCTTGAGGAACAAAGAAAACATTTTAAAAGATGCAATAAAAAGTCTAAAATATTTTGCAGCACAGTAAAGGGCAATTTCTAAACTGTTAGGTTCTTTTCTTTCAATTAACACAATGACTAATTCAGCAAGAGTCAGTCTTCTCCATCAGCACGTTTTCTAGGTACTCAGTCCTATCAATATAGTCGGCAGAAAAAACTCATTTCCATTTTCCACCAGGACCCTGCCAGAATAAGTACTTCTGAAACCGGTTAGTAATTTATACTGAAAAAGTAATTTTGTTAAAAGAGGAATAAAAGGAAGGAAAAACAGTTTTTCCCTATAAATCCTGGAAGAAAAGAATCCAAGCCTAGAAAAGCTAGTTTTGATAAATGATCCAAAATTAGCAGATGTTAAATGGTAGAAAATAAATTAACTAATAAGGAATCCCCTTCTTATCTGAATCACAGATTTGGCAAGACTTGGAAACAGCAATGAAAAATCAAGGAAATTGGGAAAGGAAAACTATGGTGTTCAAAAACAAGCCTGAAAAATTAGGATTTCGTTAATAGGGATAATTTATTCAATGAATGCTTAGGGGAGTTGTCTCCTGAAGGAATAGGAGAAAAACAAAATTTAATTTATGATGGCTAATGAAGGTGAAAATCAGGTCTTAAGTTACAACTCTGCATATTTCTTCTGCTGGAAACAAAGCATTCAGTTCAATCTAAAAGGTCAATATTGAGCTGGGTTGCCAATACTGATATATGTTTTCTTGATGTATTATCAAAACCATGGATATACTGAATTGAAGCTATTTGAAGCTGTAATTTGGATGAAAGAGCACAGCCTGAAGATCTCTGGTACAGCTAATCTATGCTCTCACGGTTCTTCAGACATCCAGTTCACACTGTAGCTGCTCTTTTATTTTGGATACATGTAGAATGAGAAGAAACCTGACTTATTCAGTATCATGTAAAAGTGTTCAGGGCTACTGGACTTATCTCCCCCTAAAACACATGCTCAACTTGTATTTGAGAAAATACAGAAAAGTCCATTTATGGGCAGCAGAATTTGAGAGAGATGATATTGAAACATTGGAAGAGAGGCTCTATTCTGATGATGAAATAGTGTATCAATGCTCCACTTTGTCAACTAGCTCATTCTTGAATGCAGTTCAAGATCTCTACTTGGGAAATCTGATCACAGCTACATTCTACTGAAACAATTAAACTGTTGGAGCAATCTCGAGAAAGGGAGGCAATTTCGAAAAGGCGCTTGACACATATTATAGAACTCTTTAACCAAAGAAATTAGAATGACTGCTAACCTTACTCTAATTCTACTGCTTGGTTCCTTTTGGCTGTCTCCCAATCCCATTATCCTTTCGCTATATGGGATTACACTCGAAAACCAAGAGATTCAGTGAGAGAATTTCTAAAACCAGTATACTTTGGGTATCAAAAGAAATAGTGATTGCTATTTAACATCAATAGCATGTACTTGAGGGAAGGTAGGAAAATTTGAAGCCTGAATTTATATCCTTGTGTCTGTGTCTAAGTGCCACATACAAGGTGAGAGTCAGGATGTGTTCCCCAATCTAAAGGGCTGGCACTAGTCATCTGTGTTTCAAATAGAAGCGATATTCGTTCTCTCACCATGCTTATCACTTGAGAAGCTAACTGTGATCTTGCTCACAAAACAATGTAGTGCCCAATATTTTAATAAAAATAACTTTAGTTACCTCAGATGAAATTAGTGGGCAGCAGGTTTAAAACAAATAAAAGGAAGTTCTCCACACAGCGCACAGTCAACCTGTGGAACTCCTTGCCTGAGGAGACTGTGAAGGCTAGGACTATAACAAGGTTTAAAAGAGAACTGGATAAATTCATGGAAGTTAAGTCCATTAATGGCTATTAGCCAGGATGGGTAAGAAATGGTGTCCCTAGCCTGTTTGTCAGAGGGGGGTGATGGACAGCAGGAGAGAGATCACTTGATAATTACCTGTTAGATTCACTCACTCTGGGGCACCTGGCATTGGCCACTGTCGTTAGACAGGATACTGGGCTAGATGGACCGTTGGTCTGACCCATTACGGCCTTTCTTATGTTCTTATGCAGATGAACATTTCTATAGATATTGTGCCAGCAAGGCTGAGAAGTAGGATAGGTGATCTCTAGATTACTTTTAGACTACACAGACAGACTGATTATACTGCAAGTGTGTGTCTGTGGCAGACATGTCACTTGGATCCACTGGTAGACAAGGGAAGATATATTATAAGTTACTCTTCCAGTAGCAATTGGTGATGAAGGAAGATGGGAAGTCACTCCTGTCTGGCTATGCCTCTGTTTGGATTCCATAATTTATTCCTGTTTAACCTGATCATCATCTCAGAATATTTTCAGGATGCATGGGACCAAATCTTGTTATCCCATCTTCATCAACAGTGGAAAAGATGTAATAGTTGCCTATGGAATCTGTCATTATTTTCTTGAGCTTTTTCCCAAATAAGCAATTCATTTCAAGTTTTTCACAAAGCAGAATTGCATAATTGCTTGTCTACTTTACAAGGGAAGAGCCATATATACCATTCATCATCAGTGGTGTTGAATTTCACAGCTTAAGAGGCGAACATGGGAGAGTCTATGTGATGAAGTGATGATTTTGAATATGAATCTAAAAAATGTTTAGAGCTCATATAATGTTAATGGTACCCCCATCAAAACTATATGGATTGAAAAGCCAGAGCCCAAGTTTTTCTTGTAGAAAAAATCAGCTGGGATTTTGCCAAGGAGGTGACTACAACATCTGTCTTGAAAAAACAATCATGTTACCCTCAAAATGTTGGATTTATTATCTGGTGGTGAAGATTTATAAACCCTTACACTGGAAAACACTCCATTATTTCATCGCCAGATTTGTCAGCTACTGTCCTCCACCTTTCCGAAATATTATTATTACTAGCTCAAATTTGGAAAGAGATTCAAATTGCAGTATTGCAACTGGTTTTTAAAGGAATTGTTCTGGAAATAGCCAGGTTCCTTCAACTCTAGAATCCAATAAAGGAGAAAGAGGGGAGAGAACCAGAATTCACTCCTTAGTTTGAATGTAATATTTAGTGTGTTTACACAGGACAAAAAGACTTGCCAGAGAAGGTAAAACAACATCAGGGTTCGGGGCTGACCAGGCTCAGAAAGACAGAGCCTGCCAAATACAGCATTAGCAACACTATAAGAAGAGTGCTGTGCTGAGAGCACCTCACTGTATTTGGAGTGGGCCTTCGCTGGTTGCTTCAGCATCAATCCACCACCATTCAACTAAGATGAGGACAGTGTAAAGCCCGCCATATAGTGTCTGTAAATAACAAAAAGGCAAGGGAGAGCTCCAGAATTTCAAAATATTGAAGTGAAAATACACTGCTCGTTATAGATTATTGGCTAATAAGTAAAAGTTGAAGAAGAGTGGTTAGTAGGGGAGTGCTGCATTGCTGATTGTTCTACAAACAGAGATTTCTAATGAGCTCCTAGAAATGGCCGGTATTTTCCCAAGCTATCTTAACTCCAGCAGATGCATGGAGGGAGAAGATCTACTCTTGTTGGTTGTGAAAAGGGGGGAAAAAATCATTTCTATCAACATTTGACATTGTAATAGGAATATAGGATAACAAAAAAAACTACTTGTACATTTTAGCAACTGCATCAGGCTGACAAATCTTAAATCAGATATAGATATGTCTGAAGTCACAAACTTTCACAGTACAGTAAACCCTCGATTTAACGGACCTCGATTTAACGGACTTCGGATGCAACGGACAAAATTTCTGAGCAAGTCTGATGCATTCTTGATCCATTTCTGGCGGGCTGGCTGCCGGCTGCCGCCCGGCTCCCGGCAGCCAGTGCCCGGGCGGGCTGGCTGACGGCTCCCGGCAGCCGGTGCTCAGGTCCCGGCAGCGGGCAGGCTGCGGAGCTGCCGCCCCGACCCTGTGGTGGGCGGGCTGCTGCTCCGACAGCTCATTTTTTTATTATTATTAAATAACGGACTTTTTGATTTAACGGACACCCCCTCACCCGAATTAGTCCGTTAAATGGAGGTTTTACTGTAGCAGTGAAATGTCTGCATGGCTTGGCTATTAGTTACTTCTGACACAGCTTTAACTTCCCAGTTTAATTAGCCTTTATACTCAGAGGAAGTAGCAAAGCAAATCCAGACAATTTTTTCTTGACTCCACATAAAAGCATGCAAAAGAACAGAAAAGAGGTATTTAGTCATTTCACTAGTATGGGATAAATACTGTACGCTACAAAACAACAGAACGCTACTTTTACTTAGATTCCTTATTTGTACTGGAAAATTAAGCCACATTACCACCAATAATCCTATCTGTTATTTCTTTAGCAGAACTGAAGCATTACTAAATGACCTATTTTAAATAGCCTTGGAAGGATTAATTTTTTCCTAGTAAATGTCGATTTTACCATATACACATAAACTGACAAAAAAAATACTTCCATTTATGATCATCAAAACTTTCAGATAGGTAAATAAAGAAAAATACCGCTTGAGAACTTAGGAGTTTGATTTCTGGTTATTTACTTTGTATATTTTTGACTTGTGATTTGGGGCATGTCTTCACTACCACTTTAATTCGACCTTAACGACGTTAGGTCGAATTAAAGGTGTACCTGTCTTCACATACATGCCCTTAAAGTCGATTTAAAGGGCCCTCAATATCGATTTCGGAACTCCTGCCTAACGAGAGAAGTAAGGCTAAATTCGACATTAGAAGCTCGACTGTGGGCTAGTGAAGAGGCATCAGAAGTTAAGCCTCCGACCTCCGAGCAGCCCCGCGAGGGGGGGGCTGTTCGGGGGGGGCTGTTCGGGGGGGGGTCCGCGGGGCTGCTGGGGGGGGGGGGGAAGCCCGCGCGGGGCTGCTTGAGGGATCGGCTCAGCTGTCTGGTCAATTTCACCAGGCAGCTGAGCCGATAGCCCCGCGCCGGCTCTCCCCCCCCCCTCGGGCGGGGGGGGGTCCAGCGGGGGGGCTGTTTGGGCGGGGGGGCTGTTGGGGGGGCTGTTCGGGCGGGGGGGGGTCTGCGGGGCTGCTGAGGGGGGGGGGGGAAGCCCGCGCGGGGCTGCTTGAGGGATCGGCTCAGCTGTCTGGTCAATTTCACCAGGCAGCTGAGCCCATAGCCCAAGCAGCCGCGCACTGGCTCCCCCACCCCCCCTCGGGCGGGTGGGTACGGCGAGGGGGGGCTGTTCGGACGGGGGGGTCCGTGGGGCTGCTTGGGCAGAGGGGGGGGTCCAGCACGCATTGCACTGTGGGCTACCTACCCACAGTGCAATGCGGGCTATGTCGACCCCCTGCAAAAGTTCAAGGACAGACAGTGTCGACCACTGTCGACCTGCTGTCCTGGTGGGGACACACTGATTCGATTTTCTAAACTCGAGTTTAGAAAATCGAATTAAGGGAAATCGACCTAGACCTATAGTGAAGACATACCCTTGGCAATTTAACATTCTGAATCACATCAACTATAGTTAAATAATTGTTGTCAGACCCCAATAATCTCCTGTAACTGTGAAAAGTTAAATCAATGAAAACAAACGCTTAAAAATAATCAATATTATCCCTACAGATTATTTAAAAAATGAATTCTGCAAAGTCTAATAATGAGGGTGGGGAATAAACACATCAGTGAGAATTTATATGAAATTTTACTAATTTAAGAAAGTTTCATTTTTGTCTCATTTTCCTTCAGAATAAGTATCCTGGAGGGTATGGTCCAATCTTGCAAAGGATCTTTTATAAAGTAGTCAGAATACATGATGAACTTAAACAGGCTTGTTCAAATCGCAGTACTATTAGAGAAGTAATTTCTCAATCTCCAGATTCCTTAACCACGGTTTCAAGTAATAAATCCATGTAGCACAAAATGAAGAACTGTAGTGTAACAGTGTGTGTCCTATATCTCATTGCTATCTGTGCTTGGCCCCATTAAACTACTATGAAAAAAAAAAAGTTTAATTTTAGTAATTCTACCGTGCAGCAAGACTGAGCTAAGGAAGAACCATCAATCAGTAGAAATGTGCATTTTTAGCTAGATAATATTTAACCTATACATAGTTGAGCACTACCAGATTAAGAGGGGTAAAATAAGTGTTTTCCTTTCTCCTGTTTTGCTTGACATTAAACTTAAGTTGTTTAACATATTTTTATCTACCTGGATTCAAAGCAAAATTATCTATCAGACTCTTCCATGCAATGAAGGCTATTTTCTTTACCACTGGTGATCCACTACGGAATCCAAGTTCTTCCAGTTGCAACAATGAGTTGATAAAACTGCCACTACGATGGAGTGTCTAAAGGTAAAATAATACTGTTTTTATACAATGAAGCATTTACACTGTCAGTATCTATTGTCATGGAACCTTAAATAATAAAGTTATTGCTCTTCTGCTTACCTTTCCAAGTAGCTTGACAAACAAAGGCCACAATTTCAACACATAGGTCTCATTTTTTGCAGAAAATAACTTTTGGAGTTCTGAAATTACTTTCTGAAGACAATAAAAGGTTGTTATATTTTCTTGTGCATTGAAATACATAGAATGAGCGACACGTTTTTGTAATGAAGATTTTTAAGTTAAATGCAATTTATAAAACACAGATGCACTATATTGACAAGAATTAAAAGGAAATGACCCCAGTTTGGGATTTAACTACTACTTGTACAAAATCTTTTAGAGGCGTAGCACAAAACTTGTAGGTCATCAGAGGCGTGGGAGGGAATATAGTAGCTTTAAGCTACTCTCATGGAGTGACTTAGACAGGCCCATGGATCTATGAAAATTACAGCAGCCACAGTGCTGTAACATGGTATGCTATGGCCACACCAACATGCTCCTCCTGTCCCAAGTGTCACCTCTTACAAACTCTTATGATGTAAGGGAACTCTTGAAGGAAAGCAGTAGAATAGACAAGCAGACCTCACACAGTCCTTTTCCATTTCTAATATATATCTTACTATAGAAATAGTGGGCAATTATTTAACTAGTCATTGACCAGGAACCCATCATGAGAGGCCCGGAACACACACTATAAAAACATAGCCCTTGCCCCCAAAGACCTTGAAATGATTTCTATAAGGCTTAGGCAGTCTTGCAAATCTGTCATGAAAATTTACAACCTGGTGCAAAATTAATTCACTTTCCCTTTAGTCTTAATGATGATAGGAAAAAAACTGAACATACTTTACTCGCACTGGGCAAGTGTAATTTTACATGGCTAGCTAAGGTGACTGATAACATGATACAGAGCCATTTATCTACGAGGTATTGGTTTAAATTCAGCCTAAAGTGATAACAGCCAAAATATGTTGCCACTATTTGACTACTGAGTTAGGGAAAGTTAGCGGACTGTCTCAGTTCTTAATACTTTCATTGGAACTCTCAGCAGACAAATCAAAAAATGTATGGGTATGGAGACAGAGTCCTTTCCAAAACTGAGTGGAAGCATACTGGGACATTAAGAAAGCTTGCACTTCTATTTACTGCCCAAGTTGAATATGCCTTCAGTTCTATCACTGTTATCTTCAAAATTCATATTAACAGGATGCTTTAAAAAAAGAAACCCATAGTATGAAATGGCCTTCCAGTCAAGATTGCAGAGACAAGTACATAGGGCAATTCAGAAAGTTAAATGATATTTTAAGAGCATAAAAGAAAACATTGCTAGAAGCCTCACAGCTTCTCTAAAATCATGACAAAGAAGTTTATAAACACTTTGTACTTACAGTAGTCATAAGATGTTCAGTGATGACTGCCACCTCCTGCTGTTTCTGAAGTAACAATGGCATTCCCATCTCCAATGCAGCAGCACCTCGTAACTGCACCTTATGAGCTGAATGGACGACCATAGGAATGATCAGCTTTGCCCACTTCACAGCCTCTTCTCCCATTTGGGTTGGAGTCTGTTCCATTAGACTGAGTTTAACAAAGCACACATATATTAACTATACAGAACCATTATACTTACTCCTGGGCTTAACAAAAAGATTATTAGCTAGTGTTATTAAAATATGCATATATAATTCAGATGTATTATGCACTAATAAAATGCTATTCAAAACATTTTCTAATAAATCTGAATTAGACTTTGAAAATCTAACTGAGTGAAACTCTACATATCACTGAAGTACCAATTCAGATACTTCCCCTGAAAAGCCTGATCAAGGTGATAAAAACCAAAGAGAAAATTTATTCTGAACAACTTCCTCTGAAGTTGTTTTGTTCAAATTAAGATTTCAATTCTTAATGGTTTAACCCAAAGCAGCAGATGATACTATACTGAGGTAATTTCCCACTAAGTTAGAAGGGAAAGAAAGCTAGTTCTGAAGGACTTCTGAACAGGTGTCCTTGTTAAAAGATTGACTTCAGGTTGAAGGTAATTATTTTTAAATTACATTTAATTTCAGGTCTATACACCTGCAACCTCTGAGGGTATCACATTTTCCTATTGTGCGCTATTGTCCAATAGAGAGCTATCCTCTCTATTGCTGTGTGAAAAACACACATACACCAAAGGGTAAAACTGAATTATTCAGAATGAAATTAACGATGCCCACAGTATTGCCAAATACACAATATAAACACAGAGAAAAAACCCTCTAACTTTTCAGTTATAGTAATCATAGGTGTTACCTGTAATAACAGTAGGTAAATATTCAAAAATTACTGAGTCAAATGTTTGTCTTTAACAAGTACATACTGAAACTTCTCAATTAAAGCCAAAATTGCTTTCCATGCATCAGGAAAATGTAGTAAGTGGACAGAAGTAACTATTATTCTCTACTTTACAAGGTTTATTTCAGAAGGGCAAACAACATAGAGACTTAAGTGAAATAACCAGTTTGTTCTAGAGCAGTTTCTCTCAATGCCTGGACTATGGACTGACATCGGTCCCTAGGTTCTTCCTGACACAGTTTAGAGACTGTTTCTCTCAATCTTTTTGATACCAGAAACCAGCTTGCTACCTTCCTAACTTGTGACAGGGAGAGCTCAGAGACTGGTGCCAGTCCATGGATTGGTCATTCAGAAACATTACTCTCAAGAACTTAAATGAAACCGATTAGGTCTCAAGTAAAATAAAGACTACAGTGAGACTGAATTAATGTGTGCACACACACCACCACATAGTTTGGTGCAACTGTGTAATTTGTCTCTGCTCAATAAAGGACCATGACTGGATTGTAGTCCATGAGTAGAGATGGTAAGAGTATTTTACAATGAGCCTAAACATATCCACTTCAAGACAATGATCTTAATTCTTCACTCTCAGGAATACTAAATTCAGTGCTGATGATAAAATCTAGTATTTCTATTATTTCCAACACTGCCAATGGGAGGAACACACTCTCAATAGTTTTAATTCTAAAATGTAGGCTTTGTAATTAAAAACATATACAAAACAGTATCCTAATAAATATTGTAATGAACTTAAAACAAGATTTTGGATGTAAACGTTGCCTACTCAAGGCTAGAAACATCTCATTGACTCTAGCTTCATTTTCCAAGGTGACTAAAAGGTGTAGGGAAAAAACAAAATCAACTGTGTAAAGCAGAATAGAATTAAAAAAAAAGTTTAGTAACTTAAGTTGTTAAAAATGGTAGCAATGATTTTTTTTTAATCCAACTGTCCCTTTCCACATCAAAATCAGTGATGACATTATAGGTCTGGAAAGACATTTTGAAAATTAAATGGTCCAGCAGTCTTCAGAAAAGGCATACCGTTCATAAAAAACCTATCAAACTGATTTTTTTAAAATATATACAGACAACGTTGAGAACGCTACTCAGCATGTTTAACAAATTTTAAAGTAGGTCAAATATTGTCCTTAAACTACTATGCCTCCAACAGATTCTTTTTTTCAAATAGGCTTTCCCAAAGACACAATAACTGTTTCAAACATTTAACATTACACTTCACGTACCGTATGACAACATTTAGTGCTTCATATTCAACAGCCATGGAATATACATCTCCTTTAGTAAGTATGGTTTCTAGTGTAGAAATTATACTGGGTACCTGAAGAAACAATGGGATGAGGTTAACTAAACTGTCTATTTAAATTACAGAGAGGGGGAAAAAAAAGAAAAGAAAAAAAAAAGGTAAGAAGCTCACCTCCTTCCCAACAATTTCAGAAGGAAAGGTCTGCTTAGAGATTACCCAAAGGGCTCTTGTGCGTGTATTCTTGTCTGAAGTTTTTACAGCAATACTGTTCACTGTTGAAAGTAACTCTTGTATTTCAGTTGCTAAAAAGCAGAATAGATCATATGGTATTCAAATTATGTTTTCACAAATTCTATTCATTTTTTTAACAAGCTTTTAGGTCACACAAGGAACTTTTGCTTGGGTGTATCAAATGTTAATACAGGACCAGCTATGCAATTCCAAAACCCATAAAAATGTACATTTTAACTATATTAATCATAAATAAACTTTCCAAAAAAAGAGTACTAAAATAGACTACCAATAGGCAAAAATGTGTAGAACGGTACTCATCTATGTTGCCATCTACAGTAGCACTATAGAAAACTGAAACACTATAAACTTGAAAGTCAAATTTCGATCTAAAAAAATGTATCCATTACAAGAAACCCCGAAGACTAAACAAATATTTATCTAATTCTCCAGGCTTTTTTAAAAAAACACTGCAATTGGTACACTTTTGAAATAATCTATTTCACTGTTTTGTTGATAGTGTATACCCATCCCAGGCTCTACATGGTTTTAACCATTAACAGAAGCAAAGTTGAATGTGAATAGGCTATTTGTACAGCACTGTGGAGGAAAGATAATGTTCACCTTATTAATGTGATGACTGGACATAATATAAAGTTTGAGAGAGTTTGGGAGCAATGAATTATTTACATTCTGCCTGTACTACAGAACAAGCTGTTTCCATCACCTGGAACCAACACAACAATTAATTCAAACATTTTGCCTACAAATCTTTGCCTCATTACTTGAAAATTCCTAATTTTAATCTAGAATTAAAGAAACAGATTAGGGCACATTTCAAAATCAAGGCAACAGAAGGACTTCTAGTAATACTTTTTTTACCAGATAATTCAGAGGTAATCTTTGAGTTAAAGACACAAAATCCTAAAGCTTGTAGTGCTGCACTGCTCAGTTCTGAGTTTTGACTAGAAATGTGTGCCTACAAAAAAAAAAAAAAAAGACATTAGAATTCCAAGTTGTATCACTAATTACAAAGTACGATTATGTACTGCATAGCTGCTCAGATGATTTATGATTAAGTCAATGAAATGGAACACAGAACAATAAAAAATCCCATGCTTAATGAAATCTTATACCTAAATGCAAACTGAAAAATATGCCTCGCTTTTAAAGCACAAAGTCACACCTAAACCTACAAAACCTAGTTGGGGTTTTCAAGACACTTCTTATTGAATTAAGCTCCAAAACATCTAAAAATCTGAACTGAAATCATCTGTACATAAAAGGGGAACAATCATCCATTTTTATTATTGTATTTTGAATAAAATAAGCATTACATGCTTAAAATAGAGATGAACTGGTTACCAAGAAAGGAAGTCTAAATAAAATGACCTTCAAATAACTTTATATTACATCAGCAGTATCTTGATGATCTCCACTACTCAAGTTATGTGGGTATTCACTACATAGGAAGATACAGACATCTTCAAATTCTGAAATCATTTAATCCATTATGCACTACACACTGACACCCCAGATTACATTACTTCTTATTTTTTATGATTATTAGTGCCAGCCTACTCAGGGATACATCAGAGAAGTGGCATGGATAGTAGGGGTTACTTTTTAGTTTTAAAAATATTTTAAAGTACAGTAGACTCTCGCTTATCCGGGATGATCGGGGAAACCTTAATCCCGGTTAATAAAATCCCGGATAATCACGCGTCTACGTGGGGGGTGGGGGGGGGGAGTTGGGGGTTCGCCGGGGGGATGGTGGTGGTCCCACCACCTGCCCCAGTCAGCTCCCCTGCTAGCCTGGGTGTAGGAAGCCCAGGCTGGCAGCGGGAGCTCAGACCCCAGCTAGCAGGAGCCTGTGGGGAAACTCTAAAGCAGCAGCCAGCTGAGCGCTGAGCCTGCCGCCGCTTTGGGGTTTTCCCCCCCCAGGCTCCTGCCAGCCGGGGTCTCAGCCCGCTGCCAGCCTGGGCTTCCTACACCCAGTCTGGCAGCAAGTTGAGACTCCGGCTGGCAAGGATCTACCGGGGGAAACCCCAAAGCGGCGGCAGGCTGACTGCTCAACCCGCCGCCGCTTTGGGCTCTCTCCCCAGTCTCCTGCCAGCCCGGGTCCTGCTGCCTGCCCCAGTCAGCTCCCGCTGCCAGCCTGGGTATAGGAAGCCCAAGCTGGCAGCTGAGACCACCCCCACCCCCCCCCCCCCCGGACAGGAGCCTGCGGGGGGCGGGGGGGGAGGAGTCTAAAGCGGCAGAGAGCTGAGAAGCGGCAGCAGCTGAGCTCTCAACCCGTTGCTGCTTTAGAGTTTCCCCGCAGGCTCCTGCTAGCTGGGGTCTCAGCTGCCGCTGCCAGCCTGGGCTTCCTACACCCACTGGCTGCAGGCTGAGACCCCAGCTGGCAAGGGGCCAGTGGGGGAAACCCCAAAGCAGGGGCAGGCTGAGCGCTCAGCCCGCCGCCACTTTGGGGTTCCCTCCGCTGGCCCCTTGCCAGCCGGGGTCCTGCCTCCTGCCCCAGTCTGCTCCTGCTGTCAGCCTGGGTTCCCTGCACCCAGGCTGTCAGCGGGAGCTGAGTGGGGCAGGTGGCAGGAGCCTGGGAAGAGAGCCCAAAGCAGCGGCGGGCTCAGCACTCAACCTGCTGCAGCTTTGGGCTTTCCCCCCAGGCTCCTGCCAGCCAGGGTCTCAGCCCGCTGCCATCCTGAGTTTCCTACACCCAGGCTGGAAGCAGGCTGAGACCCCAGCTCGTAAGGGGCCAGTGGGAGAAGCCCCAAAGCAGCGGCAGGCTAAGGCTGAGCCCGCCGCCGCTTTGGGGCTTCCCCTACCGACCGGTTTAGACATCCCGGTTAATCCGCAGCCCGGTTAACCCGTTTATGATTGCTTGTAACAATCATAATAGACAGTGAGCCCTTGCTGCGAAAACTCAACTCGACCTGACTGCACCGCAAGACATCCATGCCTCCCAAACAGTCCTTTGCATCCAAGAAATGTTGGTTGCAAGCCATTTTGTAGTCAAGAAGTAAACCTGGAGAAATTAATCTTTCTGTTGTAGAAGAAGATACAATGTCCATGATGTGAAGGAAAAGCCAGGAGAGTACAATTTACTGGACACCTTAATTCACAAGCTCAAAATTAGGCTACTTCCTCACCCAGTTTGACTGCAAATTAAATGCGATCGGTATTAATTCAGCCTCACAGTGAACCCAAATCTTGAGTTAAGCTTTGGTTCTTTTATTTACTGAGCCTTGTGCAGCAAAATTAACTTTTGAAACACAACACTTACCTTAAATACTTTACAAAGTCGAGAAAAGTGTTTTCCAACATCTGCAGTCAATTCTTTTCCTTCCTCTCCAGTCAGGCGACTCCAAGAAGCAGAGAGAAAAAAAATAAGTCATATTTACAAAACATTTGATTCCTATAAGGTTTATATTAAAATACTGTCAAATTATTTACTTTTTACAGTTTCATGAACATCTTTTAAAAAAACAGTTGAAACATAGCACTCAAGTGTTGGAGGAGGAACGAGAAAAATCACACCTTTAAGCATTATAAGTCTATATTTATACCTGTGGCCATGCAGAATGACTAATATGGCTCATCATTGTATTGTGCATACATGATATTAGTGTATTTTATATTTTGCTACTTATGCTGCTAAACAACTAGAGATTATTCAGCTACCAAATTGAAATTACTAATGAAAAATCAAATAAACTTTATAAAACCATACGCCAAAAAGGGCTAAAGAAAAATTAGGTGGATATTTTTAACTAACATCAAACTCAGAGTTTGGGCTCAAAGAATAGCTAGTGATCCCCACCAAATAACTGAATGGAATATTGAACCCTAAATGTAAAGGTACCACATCATAACTCAGCCAGTAAATTTTAACAGTCACAATTTGAGTAATGTGTGAATAGTTTCTTAAAGAGAAACAGCTTTATTTTCTTATGTGGGGTCACCAAAGACAACTCAGAGGAAGCTTTTCTTGCCAAGACCTTAGTTAGCAGCATTCCATTTTCTCTCTCACTCCATTATGGCCCTACTCCTGCAAACACTAAAGCATGGGTGTCCAACCTTTTGGCTTTCCTGGGCCACATTGGAAGAAGACAAGTTGTCTTGGGCCACACATAAAATACACTAACACTAATGATAGCTGATGAGCAAAAAAAACACAAAACGTAGAATAGATAATGTACATATCTAAGTAATAAAACTTCATTAATTTTTTTTGATATTTTTTATTATAAAAGTAAAAGAAAAAAGGGCAACATAAAACTAGTGGGATATTTGACATTGTTTTTGAGACACTAATGCTTCAATATCTGGTTCGATGGAAGTAGTTGCAATTCTCAGTGAGTTCTCACGGTGCTCATCAGATATTTTGGTTCTAATTTTACTCTTCGTGTGCTTCATCCTTGAAAATAGCTGCTCACAAATGTAGGTGCTCCCAAAAAGCGATGACATGAATAAGGCATGATTGTGAAGCGAGGGCTATTTTTCTCTGGGAAGATACGTCTTATAAAAGTCCAGTGAAGAGACATGATCAAATTTTTCTTTAAGTTGAACATCAGATTGCAGCTCTATGCATTCCATTTGAAAATTTGCAGGTAACATATTTATGTCGACTGAAAATGGAGTCGCAAATATACCAAAATATTGATTATTTTTCCGGAAATCTTGAAACCTGTTCTCAAATTCCTGTATCAAATCGAAAAGCAAGGCTGCATATTTTTCGATGTTCACAGGATCGTGTTTAGCCAATGTGTCGAAATGCATAAAATTGTTTGCCTTAATTTGAGATTGCCATAGTTTCAGTTTCATTTCGAACACTGTTATGGTTTGAAACATTGTATTGATAAGTTGGTTTTCACCTTGAAGACGCATGTTTAACTCATTTAAATGAGCAGTCAAGTCTACTAAAAATGCTAAATCTGTGAGCCAGTTTTCATCATCAAGTTCTGGCACAAATTTTGTTTTTGATTCCATAAACGACTTGATTTCATTTCGCAAATCATAAAATCTTTTCAACATTTTGCCTCGACTTAGCCATCTTACTTCCGAAAAGTAAATGATGTCCCCATAGTCAGCATCCATACTTTTAAGAAATTCCTGGAATTGGCGATGATTCAATCCCTTGGCCCTTATGAAATTCACAGCCTTGATGACAATTTGCATGACGTTATCCATTTTTAAAGCTTTTGCGCATAAATTTTCTTGGTGTATGCAGTGATATTTCATCAAACGTAAGTTTTGGGCGGCAATTGCATCGTCTTCTATTAATTTTACAAGTCCCTCTCTTTTATCTACCATTGCCGGGGCACCATCAGTAGCTATACCAGATATATTCACAATGGACAAAGAAAATCGCTTTAACGTATTTTTCACTGCTTCGTATAAATCTCTTGATTTAGTTGTGTCTTTTAATGGCACTAAAGAAGCCATTTCTTCAGTGACATTATATTCGTCATCAATACCTCTAATAAAAATTGCCAATTGAGCTGTATCTGTAGCATCAGTGCTTTCATCCATCGCCAAAGCATAAAATTTAAAATTAACAGCTTTACTCTCCAAACCTCTTTCGATAGATTTTCATATTTCATCAATTAGCCTGGCTATAGTCTGGTGAGACAAACTGATTTTAGAAAAATCCCCTTTTTTATCAGGGAAAATTATATCTGCCACGCTTTCTATATATTACTTAATAAACTCACCATCGGCATATGGTTTTGATTATTTTGCTATCAGATTTGCTACCACATAACTAGCTTTTACAATAGAGTCCGTCTGAGTTGTAACTTTTTTAAAAAAAACTTTGTAGAGATGATAGACTTTTTTTCAGTTCCGCTATTTTGTCTTTACAACACATTCCTTGATACACACTAAATTTCGCAGCATGTTTTTGCATATAATGCCTTTTCAAATTGTAGTCTTTGAAAACTGGCACAAATTCCCTACAAATTAAGCAGAGTGCCTTAGTATTTGCCTCGACAAAAAAGTAGTCATCTGTCCACTTTTCGTTGAACAATCTTCCTTCTTCTATAATTTTTCTTTTTTTGGGTTCTGTTTTCTTTTGAGACACTGTGGAAGCCATGCTGGAATTAAAAAAATAATAATAAATATGCAATTATATTTACTTTTATGAAAATTAATAGAAAATTAGAAAGCAAGGTTTAATAATCAAATAAGAATACTTACATGTCTTCTAAATAACAATAGACGTCTATCGTTTACAAAGGTAGGTTGAAATATTATCGATAATCGCTGCGTTTTACTCGCCAAATCGCCACAAGCACACGTAACGTTTGCACCTTTCTTCGGTGTCAATTCGACTGTCTGCACATTGGAAGCCGTACACCGCCAAAAAACTTAAGCCACACATGCATACAAATAGCGAGAGTGTACGGCACGCAGCGGCGTTATGCCTAGTACACACAAATTCTTTGTCACAATTCATTTTACGCGACATTAGAGTCCTCTCGCTCTTTATTTTATTGGTCAATTTTATCAGTTTTTCGGTTTTTTTGGTCGAACTGTTTGCAATTATAATGCGAATAACGAATAATACTCCGGTATTTGTGGACGTAATCTCATAACGTTGTAAGTTTATGATTTTGTGTTGGGCCACATTCATAGCCGTCCTGGGCCGCAGGTTGGGCAAGCCTGCACTAAAGCATGGAAGCAGCCTCATTAAAGTCAATTGCATAAAGACACCTATGGATAGGTGTCTGCAGGATTAAGGCCTATTTGTTTTCCCCAAAAGTAACTTCAGGGAAGGGATGTTGTCTTTGTACTTATTTGTACAGTACCTACATAATGGGTCCCCAATTCTCAAATGGGCTCTCCAGGTGCTACAGTAACTTAGTTAAACAGACTGTTGTCAAACACTTTGATAAAATACGATATTACAGAAATCACTAAGGATCCAACCACACAAAAACTGAGCTTTTCTAACCAGAAAAGCACATTGATCTCAAGAGACAGGATACCTGTCCATTCATTTCTCGTGAAATTTGGAGCTAGTTAAAGCACAAACGTAAAAGCCCATCCGCAATAAGATTTTGATTTGCATTTTGATCTCAAGCATTTGCTCACAAATGGGCAAACATTTCAAAACTTTGCAGGTACTCCCCGCCCCCGACCTCCAACTAAAAAACTGCTTCAGTTTGCCGGTGCCTGAGTGTGCCGTTGGTATTTGCAGACAGTCGTATCGCTGAGGATCTATCCAACATGCACCCCGCCTTCAACGGGCCGCACACAGATCACCCACCCTCCATGCGCCACGCCATTAGCGCGTGTGGCTACAGACACGCTTCCAGACACGCCTCTTGACCCGCGGTCTGTAACGAGGTAACACGGCCACGCTCACACTGTTACGCAACCTTCACCTGGAGCACCCCACTACCCGAGCCGCTCTCACACCTGTTGCACACGCGCGGCTCCCGCATCCTCTCCCGGGCGGGCGCACGTGAGTGAGCCCAGGACAGAGCCCTCCCCTCCTGCCCATCACTTCGCTGCCGTACCGCAGCTGCACCCCCAGCCCCCCCATCGCCCCAGCCCGGGGGGGTCGGAGCCGGGGGCGCAGCGGCCGCACTCACTTAACGATGGTGAGATGCGCATCCGTGAGCTCCCCGAGGGGGGCGGCCGGGTCCTCCAGGGTCTCCAGCAGGGGCAGCAAGCTGGGGCCGGCGGCGCTCATGGTGCTGCGGGGCGGGGGGGGGGCAGAGAGACGCAGGCTGGTGAGCAGAGAGTCCTCCCGGCCGGGCGCCCGCTCGCCGGCCGCTTCGCTTTCTCCCGGGCTAAGATGGCGGCGCGCGGGAGTCGCCGCCAGACAGACCGGGACTGGACCGGCCCAGCCAATCAACGCCGCAAAGAGGCGGCGCCTGGGGCCGAACGCCGAAATAGCGAACGGCGCCGTCCCGCCCACCGCGCGCTTTTCCCCGCGCAGCCGTGCCTGGGGTGGAGCGCCGAGACATCGATCGGAACCCTCCTTCCCCGCTGTCACGGATCGGGCCCCTCTTGCAGGGCCCGCCAGTGGGGGGAGATGTGAGAGCTGCTGTCTGCAATCCGCTCCTGAACAGCAGCTAGGGCCCAGCCAGAGGAAATGGGCACTTGAGCCATCAGGGGCAAGGGGCTTTAGGGTGACCTTATTTCAGGTTCCCCAAAAGAGGACACTGCAGGAGATGAGGCGGGTACAGTTGGGGGTGTGGGGGGGGGGTCTCACTGGCCAGGGGGGTCAGGGTCACTCCCTGCCACTGGGGCAGGGTTGGTGGCGCAAGCCCAGTTCCCATCAGTCAGCGCTGCCCTGCAGGACCTTCTGCGGGGCTGGGGCCTGGGTGAGTGCGATCCTGCAGGGGGGTCTTGCCAGGGAATGGACCACTTAGCTGCTGAGTCCAGGAAGGGGCCAAAGGGGAAGCAGACCAATCACTGCCCTTTCTGAGCTGCAGCCTCTGCTCTGAAGAAATCCTGGACATTGCCTGTTATTTGAAAAATCCACCCAGTCGGAGGATGGGGGCTCGAAGAAGAGTAAATGTCTGGAAAACCCAGACGTATGGTAACCCAGACAGGGTTATGGGCCAGGAAAATAATTCATCAAACAGCATGGGTGGGAGCTATGTCACATTGACTGTGTCCACAAGTCCACAATCTTCCAGGGGAAGCCAGTTTTAGGACCTTCTATTGCTGGCTTGGTGTGAAAATTGCCAGATTTATTCTGAAGGCAGAGGAGAAAATTTGTGCAAAGTCTGAAGAAAATTCATGGAACTGTTTTAGAGTTTCTGGTTGTTTGGTTAACCAACAAATGGGGTGTAGATCCTGTCTACTATGCCATTGTCATGTTTCCCAGGGGTACCCAGAGTTGTGAGGTACCTCACTACCATCTCCCCTTAGGCTTAGTGTGATAAAGATTTGTTTCTGCCTGCCAGGGGTCAGCTCTCTATCTGCCATGAGCAACACACAAATTTGTCTCTAGGTCTTGAACACCCTGCCCTGTCTCACTACAGGTTGGTTATTGGCACACCCAAACCCCTGAGCCCTCTGAGCACCTCCTTAGAGTGTTTAGCCCCTGGTCCTCTGGACACTCGCAGTATTCACAGATACCCTGCTTCCAAAAAAGCAGTACTCTTCACCTTCCCGATTACTCCTCAGATCAGTGCTTAATATATACAAATTACATAAGTTTATAGTGAAAACTAGTAAAAGTTTATTGAGCAAAGTCAATAAACAAAGTCAATTAAAGTCATATCAAGTAGGAGTATTAGTAATAATTACATATAAAATAAAATCATCACACATTCTGGAAACGAGAGTTACTTAAATAGCTACTTTAATGTCTTATAAGGATTTACAACCAGGCTTGGCTGTGATCTTCCATTTATGAGACAAGTCATGCTGTCAGCTTGCCTCCTTGGTGAAAGGCGCAGGGTATTCCTCTGCACTCCCAGATATATTTCAAAATCCATTGTCTTTACTTGTACATAGGGTGCTCTCCTGCTGTTTATTTCATCCTGTAAATTTCCTTTCTTGAAAATTTCACAATTTCTTGACTAGCATTTGGCTGAGCATAGAAAAAGGAACACATCATGAGACACATAATACAGAATGACCAGACTGGGATATAAGCATCTGTTACCCCCTATAGCAGAGACCTTGCTTGACATGAGTAATTAGCACATAGAGGTAGGTCTGATTTCTTGGAGGATAGAATTAGGGAGGTAAACACATTATTAGGCTGAAAACAGAATGTTTGTGCTAAATAAGATACATAAATAGGTCATTAGGCTAAAGTGACAGAATGTCTGAGCTAAGAGGGAGAACACCCAAGGAACCATTTACTAACAATGGACAAGATAAGTTAGGAATGTAGATTATGAGGTAAAGAGTAGGCTGAGCATGGACAATGTGTGAACAGAGTATGCTGCACAAAGAATGGTTTGCTTACCATTCAGGAGCCAATCCCAAAATGTGTGATGCAAAGAATAGTAAATAGTACTGCATAAATGTATATAAAGGAAGAGATTTTCTGTGTAACTTTAGATGTGTAGTATGCCCCCTAAACCCAACCTCTATGCTTGAGCCAGATCAGATCAGCATAGATTTTCTGCATGCCAAATAAAGGAAGCCGAGTGACAAAATCTGGAGTAAAACTGATGACTAGAAAACTGGATGAAGTGTTCTCCCAAAACTGGACACGGTGTTCTGGAAAGCCAAGTGGAAAGGTCTCAGGGGATATCCCAAAACCCCTTCCTGAAAAGAACTAGTTTGAGACTTGTCACCTCCTGTTACCTATCTTAAGGACATAATTTTCAATATAGATGCATAATTCCTTCAATCATAGGCACTGACTCTGGAGCACTCGCGGGGAAAGACCGTCAGCTCCCCGCCACAGCTCACCTCCGATCTGCCTCCTCCTGAGTGTGCCATCACGTCCTGCTTCTCCCCCCTCTCTCCCTCCCAGCGCTTGCGCCATAAAACAGCTGTTTCACTTGCCAAGCCTGGGAGGGAGGAGGTGGAACGCTGTGCGCTTGGGGGAGGAGGCAGGGTGGGGCGGGGATTTGAGGAGGGGTCCAATAGGGGCAGGGAGGGGCACGGTTTGGGCTCAGACTTTGAGGCAGGGGTGGAGTAGGGCTGGGGACAGCGGTGGAGTCAGGGCGGGGGGGGGGGGGTGCGAGCACCCACTGGCGCTGACAAAAGTTGGCACCTGTGCCTTCAGTATTACCTGCACATACTTTTCACAATGATTATGACTACCACTGGGCTTCTGGCTCTCATTAGAGACCTGATATGGCACCCTTTAGTGAATTATTATGCATATATCTGACTTAGGGGATCCCAGTAAACTCTATGCCCCTCCTGTGCTCTCTGCTAGTTGGCACCAAGAGATCCCTGAGTCACACTGGTCATTTAAAAAAAAAGGTTACTTACCTTATAGTAACTGCAGTGGTTCAAGATGTGTGGTCACTTTGTGTATTTGCTGTGAGTTGTGCATGCGCTCTGTGTGCCCATGACCAGAAATTCTTCAATAGCAATGTCTAGAGGACTGTACCTGTGCACTACACCTCCTCATGCTGCAGACTGAGGGCATAAGTGGTTTTGCAGACTTTAGATCCTACTCTGCCATAAATCATGTGAGGGTCCAAAGCAGAGGAGGAGGTCAAATAAAGAGCTAACAGGATGGCCTTCTGCACAATCAGCCACTGTGCCACCAGCCATCAATTTGAAAGACTCCAGAAAGGCCTCAAGGTCATACTCTGCGCCCTTCTTGGTGAACCTCATTGGCATAGCTGGCATCACCGTGACTGGGCCTATGGGCCTCACAGGATAACCCTGGACACCTTGATAGTTGAAAGAGAATCAAAACTTCTTGTGCCAGATGTTGATGCTGCTCCTGAATCAGTTGCTGTTTTCATTTCTCACTAAGGTGACCAGACAGTAAATGTGAAAAATCAGGATGGGGGTGGGGGGTAATAGGTGCCTATATAAGAAAAAGACCCAACAATCTGGATTGTCCATATAAAATTGGGACATCTGGTCACCCTATCTCTCAGTCATCGCGTTAATGTTCACTCTAGGGGTATGTCTTCACTACAGCAGTAGGTCGATTTCCTTTAAGTCGATTTTTTAAAGCAGACTGTATAGAGTCGATTTTGTGTGTCCTCACAAAGCACAGCAAGTTGACAGTGTCTGTCCGCACAACTGTTGCAAGCGTCGACATAGCGAGCATTGCACTGTGGGTACCTATCCCACAGTTCCCGGAGTCCCCAGCAGGCACCATTTCGAGTGCTGCACTATGGGTAGGCATTTCATAATTTTGCGCACTTTTTTCGTGCCGCCGACCCCATTTTGAGCGGTGTACTGTGGGTAGGCATCCCATTATTCGCGCCCTTTCTATGCGCTTCGCTAACGCCATAGCACTGCAAGCATGGAGCCCGCTGATGCCACTGCTGCAGTACTGGCCATTGTGAAGACCTTGCGCACTGTTGTGGATTTCATGCTGTACCGTCTGCAGAGGAATGCGATCCGGAGACAACTGCGCTTTCTGGACCCTGATGACAGTGATGAGGAGGAGATGGACCTGGACGTGCACAGCAGGGACAGGGACACTGACACTGACATTTTTGGAAGTAGGGTGACTGACAATCTGGCAAATTTGGTGGCAATGGGGCAGGCTCGTGCCATGGAACGCCAATTCTGGGCCAGGGAAACAAGCACTGACTGGTGGGATCACATAGTGCTGCGGGTCTGGGATGACTCCCAGTGGCTCAGAAACTTTCGCATGCGTAAGGGCATGTTCATGGAACTTTGTGACTTGCTTTCCCCGGCCCTCCGGCGCAAGAATGCCAGAATGAGGGCGGCCCTCACAGTTGAGAAGCGAGTGGCGATAGCCCTCTGGAAGCTTGCAACGCCAGACAGCTACTGGTCAGTCGCAAATCAGTTTGGGGTGGGTAAATCTACAATGGGGTCTGCTGTGATGCAAGTAAGCAGAGCAATCGTTGAGCTGCTTCTACCCAGGGTTATAAACCTTGGAAACCTGCAAGCTACAATAGATGGCTTTGCCGCCATGGGATTCCCTAACTGTGGACTCATATCCCTATCCTGGCACCGGACAACGAGGCCGCAGAGTACAGAAACCGGAAGGGATATTATTCTATGGTCATGCAAGCAGTGGTTGACCACAAGGGACGTTTCACCGACCTGTACGTGGGGTGGCCGGGAAAGGTTCATGACGCTCGTGTGTTCAGGGCTGCAGCAAGGGATTTTCTTCCCCGACCAGAAAATTACTGTGGGGGGTGTAGAAATGCCGATCGTTACCCTTGGGGACCCAGCCTACCCCTTAATGCCCTGGCTTATGAAGCCCTACACAGGAGCCCTGGACAGGGGTCAGGAGCTGTTCAACTACAGGCTGAGCAAGTGCAGGATGGCAGTAGAGTGTGCATTTGGCCCTCTGAAGGGGAGATGGCGTTCATTACTGATTCGCTCAGACATCAGCGACAGAAATATCCCCATTGTTATTGCTGCTTGCTCTGTGCTCCACAATCTCTGTGAGAGCAAGGGGGAAACGTTTATGGCAGGCTGGGAGGAAGAGGCAAATTCCCTGTCCGCTGCTTACCAGCAGCCAAACAGCAGGGAAAGTAGAAGAGCGCACCATGGCCCTGCGCCTCAGGGACGCCTTGAAAACCAGTTTTATGAGTGCCCAAGATGGCGTTTGAGAACCCGCTCCCTTTCTCTGCTCAGCCCTAAGCCTGCCGTCCTTGCACCCTCTTTCCGCCCCCCCCCCCACACTTGCAGAGGAAATAAATTCACTGTTTTAAAAATCATGGTTTCTTTATTGCTGCATCACAAATACAAATACAGGGGATCACTGGCAAGGTAGGCAAGAAGGGGTGGGTGAGGAGGGAAACCAGCAGTCGTAGCGGTGGAGGAGCGGGGGGGGGGGAGGGCAGATAGCAGCTTTTACAAGTTTTTAGAGAAACTCAACCTGCTGCTGCTTGTGCTGGCTTGTGGGGTAGAGTGGGTCGTCCCCGGAGCTTCCCCCGCCCCCCCCCCCCCGGGTTCTCACCCCGTGTCTGGGCGGGGAAGCTATGGGACTTGGGGGGGGGGGGGAGGTGGTTATACAGAGGCTGTAGAGGCGATCTTTGGCCCTGCTGAAGCTCCACCAGACAACAAAGCATGGCACTTTGCTCCTCCATTATGCGGAGCAAAGCATCCATCTGCCGTTCTTCACGTTCCTGCAACTTTTCTGCTGCAGCTCTTGATTCTTGCCTTAACGGTAACAATTTTCCCCTACATTCTGTCTGCCGTGCGGCCTCAGCATGAGAGTTATGCAGAAGTTCATTAAACATGTCATTGCCGGGGTTTTTTTTACGCCTTCGTATCTGTGTTAGCCGTCGTGATGGGCAAGAGGGAGGATTCACAGATAAGTGTGCAGCTGGTGAAGAAAGAAAGGTATAAGGTTATGAGACACATACAGTCGCGGAGAACAATAGGATTACTATGCAGCGGGGAAACAGTATTCACAGGCCTGATCTGATTTCTGTACAAGGTCATATTCCTCACCAAAAAGTTACTGGATCAGTCAAAAGTCACAGAATCACCTCATGCAGGAGAGAGCCTCACCACGGCTGCTGAAATCACCATGCAGCCCGCTATGGTAAGCTCTTTACAGCAGCGCTCAGATATTCCAGGGTAACCCCACCTCCTTCCCCCCCACCACGTGGCTCCCTGTGAACCGCAAAATGCAAAACAAAAAAAAAACCTCTCTGGGTTCGGGCTGGCTGCGGAAGCATCCGCTTGTAGGCTCAAAACTCCTCTAACTGCTCTCGCAACGGGCTGGCGGGGGTGAAGGGGGGGGAGGGGGGTTGGGGGGCTTACAGGCTGTCTCGCTCACTGTGTCCAGACTAATTGCAGTCCGTATTTCAAACAGGCAACCATGAACGACATCACTTTGCTTAGAATTTCTCAGAGAGATAGAGAGTGCATGCTCCTTGAGTCGCTGCAAAGTCCTGGTCCATTCGCCGCAATGCTAGCCTGCTCAATGATACCAGACTACTTACTACTTTCGTGGCGTGGGATGGTCTCCTCTCACGGGGGACCACATAAGGCGGCTCTCCCCAGAAATCTGGTGCAGAAGATTCATCGCTACCTCCTGGATAGCTTCAGTGAAATGTCCGTGGAGGACTTCCGGTCAATACCGGAGTATATTGACAAACTCTTTGAGTAGAAACTGACCAGCAATGAAAGCACCCTTAGGGCAAGTTAATCATTAATAAATGCTTCCTTTAAAAATCATGAGTCATGTAATCCCTTAAAAAAAAACACTCACCAGAGTTCCCTTCGCCAGCTTGGGTACCTGCTTGGGAGGGTTGGCTGAGTACTGGATCCAGGGTGATAAACAGCTCCTGGCTGTCTGGTAATAATACTGTTTCTCCGTTTGCGTCCTGCTGTTCCGTGATATTTCCCTCCGCATCATCCTCCGCCTCCTTATCCGAATCGTCCTCGTTCCTGGCCATTATCCCATGTGTGGAGTCCACGCAGACCGGTGTGATGGTGGTGGGGGCGCCCCCCATTATCAGATTCAGTTCATTGTAGAACCGGCATGTCCGCGGCGGACCCCCCGAGCGTCCGTTTGCCTCTTTGGCTTTCTGGAATGCTTGCCTCAGCTCTTTAATTTTCACGTGGCACTGCTGGGCGTCCCTGTTGTGGCCCCTTTCCAGCATGGCCTTGGAGACCCTGGCGAACATGCTGGCATTCCGTTTGTTGTTGCGGAGTTCCAACATCACAGATTCCTCTCCCCAGATAGCGATGAGATCCAACACCTCATTATTGGACCATGCTGGAGCTCTTTTCCTCTGGCTGGTCTCCTGTGCTGCTGAGCTCTGCATGGCGCCTTGTGATGCTGAGGTCTGCATGGCGGCTTGTGCTGCTGATTCCCTGAATGGCAACTGAGCTGTGCAGGTGAGCTGGCCACGCTGACCAAACAGGAAATGCTATTCAAATGTTCCCGGGTCTTTTCCTGTCTACCTGGCCAGAGCAGCGAGTTGAGAGTGCTGTCCAGAGCGGTCACAGTGGAGCAGTGAGGCAGTCCAGAGCGGTCAGAGTGGAGCATTGTGGGACAGCCTCTGGAGGCCAATAACGTCCCATTCGTCCTCACTAGTCCACAATCGATCCAGAGAGGTCGATTTCAGCGCTACTCCTCTCGTTAGGGAGGAGTACAGAAGTCGATTTTGAGGGCCCTTTAAATCAACGCAAATGGCATGCATGTGAGGACGGGTACAGGTTTATATCGACTTAACGTCGCTAAAGTCGACGTTAAGCTGTAGTGGGGACCAGCCCTAGGTCTGTATTGCCATAGAACAGCCATTCATCCCCTCTTCCAAGCCTTGGGAGGTCTGCAAAGCAGGGTTACTCTGGCTTCTCCCTTCCATGGGGGTCTGCCTGCATTCTCCACCCACATGTGACAGGATTGCTCCTGGGTTCATGTGCAGCCACTGCTCCATTCCCAGTGAGGAAACAAAAGTTTTTATTTAGCTGTTGCCCCCTTCAGGCAGAGCATCTGTAGCAGTCCTCCCTACAACAAGCAAGGCATTGGTAGCCAATTGAAACAATAGTCAGTCCCAAATCAGGAGGATCAGCTTCCCTCAGAGAGAGGAGCTGCCAGCAGCAGTTTCTTAAGCAGTTGCTGACCCTAGACAGGCTTTTCTGACAGACAGAGCTAAAGGTCTGGTTCTCACTCCCAGCTAGCACCCAAATGAGCTTTTAAGCCCTTCCTTGTTAAACCTGCAAGTATTCAGTTGCAAGTGTAACAGGACAGGGCTGACTAAGGCCACAGCACTTCCTGGCCGATGCGCATACACCATTACAGGGTAGTAATGCAAATTTTTTGTATAAAAGTTGTTGACCTTCCTCCTGACTATCAGAAAGATTTCCCATTTATCGACTATGGACTTACTTAGCTCTGTGTCTGTCATTTGAAGACTTTATAACCACCTGAGGGGCAGAGCTTTCAACAGATGTTCCAGGGGTTTTCCTATAGAGTGTAGAGGTTAGATGGCTGCCTGTCAGCCACAAATGGCTCTTTAATGTGTCTCCTGTGGCTCTCTGCAGCACATGCTATTAAAACACTGTGATTTAATTATTAATGAATCAGGACCCTTTTAGTATGTTATTAATATTAACCAATTAAGTTATCAACTTGCACTAAGTTATTAACTTATTTGCTGTGTTTATATATATATATATATATTCCTGTCATAGTGTTTAAATATGAATAGTACTATAATAAATGAAACAATGAATTCATGCTACTGGAGTTCTTTTAGGTAATGCTGATCACTGAACCACTGAGATCTGGTTTAGATGCTTCTTAGGAATCCCAGACTCTACAATGCTTCTGGTTTAGATGCTAAACTCTTCAGAAACAGATTATTTTGTATTTTGAACTTACAAATTCAGTTGGGACTCCAGTCTCTGCAATGTTTTTAAGTGCCACAGAGATAAGCACAGTAACTGTTACATCTCCATGACTGAAGCACCTGTAGATCTATATAGAAGCCTTTGAAAGTATTTTTTAGAATATCACTGAAATGACTGCACAGCTGTTTGTTGGGGATTGTTTTGTTAGCCTTGGACACTTTCAGTGGATATTTTGATTCTGGCCCACATTCATTTAATTTGTGAATTAAAACAATTAATATTTTATGCTAAATAAAATGTTAACAGACCCACTTAACACTTTGTGATCAACAAACTACTACTGCGGAGTTTAGAAAAATAAAGAACATGTAATTATAGGAACATGTCTGTTGCCTCATTCAGTCCACCAGAGGGCAGGAGTTAGAAACATTATTTATTTAAATTTGATTCAGTTCTTAATAAATGCATCTTGATTCAATTAAGTATAGTTATATGAAACTTGTTTTCTGGAGGTACTAATGTGATGCTCATAGTAAGGTAATTTGGAGTGAGAGGCTGAAATAGTTGTATTATTGCTCAACAGAGTTACAAAATGTGTTTTTACGTACATTATAATTTTATATGTAGTGTTCTGTTCTTTTTAGGGGATTTCAGATGTATTTTCTGGGTTACTTTATTTCCGAGTCATTCCCACTGCTACTGATTTATATCAGAAATGTTCAAAGCATCAGGAACTCTTCTGATAAAAGGGTCCATATTGCATCCAGGTCCATTTTTTTGTGGTTTCAGAAACATATAGGTGCATGTTTGAGAATGACAAAGGAATGATGTGTGACATAGAGATGAAGGAACCACCAGCAAATAAGAGCCAGAAAATTACATAGTTTTTGAAGAGTGGTAGTAATGGGAAAAGACCACTGGGATTTAATTTATTTTAGCTTACTTACACAGTGAATACTATTATATATTATATTTGGTTTGGGGAATCCAGATTCTCAAAGGAAAGGAGCTATTTATGACAGACATTTCAGCAGCTGGAAAGGGAACATTTATGGATTACAAAACTAGAGGATAACTGGATTTTGTAATGGCTGCCAGCATACAGTGGTTTTGGAACAGTTAAGAAACAAAGTTGTTTCTGTAACTCTCACGTTACATGCTGAAAATGAAAATGGTCCCTTCTGGGGATGCTGTCTCTACTCTTATTTACTTGTAGTATGTTTTTGGCTTCATCTTAAAGTTAAAACCAACAACCTCTCCCACTCCCTCCCCCAAACTAAAGTACACTAAAACTACCCAGGAACTCTTAATGCTGTAGTGTTGAAAATTGTTTGGGGAGAAGGCCGATAAGACCTAAAGGTCTCCCATTCTTGCTGGGAACTTTTCCAAGGAACAAAGTACTTTGCCATCTGCTACAACACCTACTGAAGAAATCAGTGGAAAGACTATAGGTGACTTCAACAGGCACTGGATTGGACTAATTTCTGATTTATATATCTATATCTATCTATCTATCTATCTATCTATCTATCTATCTATCTATCTATAGCTATATATCTATAGCTATATATCTATATCTATATCTATACATACACACACACACACATACTCTACTATCAAATGAGCTAGCCATTCCAACTTATTAATACAAAAGTCAATAAAAAAATATCCTAAAGTATCAGAAAAAATAAACAGCACAGACTGGAAACCTTGGACATGATTAAAACAGAGGTAGATTAAAGATCTTTTGGAGTCAGGGGTTAACAGACAGATATATATCCATTCTTGATATCAGTTTATGTCTATCAATTCAGCATAATGCAGACTTAGAACTGGTGTGAACAAAATGAAGCCTGTTGACAGGCTGAAAAAGGGTTTGCTGATAGTTGATGGACAATTCCTTTTGGTGCTTCAGTTTCTCATTAATAGAGAATCTTTCATCTTTTTGCTCTTTACTAAATGTGGTTTGAGAATAGAAAAGGCTTGAATAACTGCACTGGGTAAGGAAGACAAACTCCTTACAAATCTGTTAAAATAATTTATGACCCAGAACACAATAAAATCACAAAGACAGTACAAAATTACAGATTCAGTGCTTTTCATACAGCTTTATTACCTTCTGGCTCTAGAACACGATTACGATGGGTTCGTCAAGTATATACCACAGGTCAACTCACAAGATGAATTTGCACTTTGAAGTAAACTATCATGAGGCAAGACTTACACAAAAGGCATTGGAGGTGAGTTAGCTTAAAAATAGAGAGAGCAGCAAGGAAACAAGAATAGGGAAAGGAGAATTCGGACAGCAATAAATATACAGGAATGAAGGAAAGTGAGGGGAGAAGGATTGAAATAACATGCCCTCAAAACTTAAGCTGAAATGGTGCAAGGGGTGAGAGAAAAAGAGTGGATAGCGTGGAAAAACAATTAGTTGGGAAATCTAAGGTGATAGTGAATCCTTCACTTTAGTTCAGACAAGTTCATGGAGGATAGGTCCATCAGTGGCTATTAGCCAATATAGTCAGGGATGTAACCCCATGCTCTGAGTGCCCCTAGCATCTGTTTGACAGAAGCTGGGAGTGGACGACAGGGGATGGATTGTTTGAGGATTACCTGTTCTGTTCATTGCCTCTGAAGCACCTGCCATTGGACACTGTCGAAATACAGGATTTTGGTCTAGATGGACCATTGGTCTCACCCAGTATGTCTGTTCTTATGTTCTTAGTTTCACTGACTCCTTGTGATCTAGAAAATAATTTTCTATCATTTAAATATAGTTTTCTAATTTATTTCCCAATATTCTGTATTAAGAAAAACTACATAAAGCAGAAATTATAGAAGTCAGAAGGATAAGATGAAAAGTGATTGTGGCTGCTGGCTATCCTAAGTATAGTATGACAGCTATAATTTATAGGACAAAACAGGTATCTCAAGTAGTATTTGTATTTAATAACTGTATATTCCAACTGCATTTTCTGTGGTGTTGATCTGACTGTTCACATAATGCCAAATTTTCCAGACAAGAAGTTTGTGTTTCCTTGGGAAGTTGCATTTTTCTCATCATTAGGTTTTGAAGGTGGGTCTACAGCAACATATTTAATTTGAAAACCACCTGCTGTCACTGAGGCATCAGACAAAAACTTTAAGGTCATGAGATTTCCTAGGGGCAAGAGAGAGGGAAAAAAAGTTACTTCTTTGCTATTCAATAAAAAGTGTTGCTTTGGGATTTTTCTCTTCCTTCTTCCCTCCCCAAGAGCTATTGAAGTATTTTCCCCGCATTAATCCTAAAATCTTTACTCACTTCTTATACAGACAACATTGAAATCAATATTGGTGTATCTCATTGAAAACTAAACAAGGAGGTCAAGATTCACTCACCAATATCAATAAGAGTTTTGCTTGAGTAAATACCGAGTAAGACCTTCAGGAGTTGGATCAGCATTGCTTACTGTGGGCAGGGCCAATTTAATGTAAGCAAGGGACACCCTTAAATTAGATATGATAAATAAGCACATTGGCTCAAATCCTCAACAGTATTTAGGAAGAGGCGAGGCTGGGTGGGAATTGAGAGAAGGAGTGGAGTGTGGGTGGAGTCTGGAGCGTAGCACTCTCTGGGAACTGAGGAAGTTGGTGCCTATGTTAAAAACCCAAAGATATCATGTATTCCCCAATGCCAGAGGCTCCTTTTCAGACATATTCTCTCTAATACGAGTGTCAGGCCTGATCTTGCATCCTGACTCCTGAGTAATGGGAATACTTATTGACTCAGTATTATGTATGTGGATAGAGCTTGTAGGACTAGGCCTCTGATACAGACATGCTATGTAAACTCCCAAAACTTTGATGTAAAAGGGAGTTTTGTCTGAGTAACGCCTACAGGATTGGCTCCTAATTCTTTGTCTAACTAGAGTTCTCCAGGATGTCTCTTCCTTTACACTTATTTTTAAGCAAAAGTGTTAACTAAAGTATATGCTAGAAGGTTTGAATGGTGGCTTATGACATATTAGCCATGACATGGACATTTAATCTTCAAATATCCTGTCTCCTGGCCCAGTAGGTTGATATATTTGTCTATAAGCAGTACATACAATATTACCTGTGCTTATGATATCATCTGGAAGTTCATCTCCACAATACCTGGAAAAAGATTATAAATGGTTCATAATTAAATGTGCAAATATGCAATAATATACATGGCACAAGGATACGTTAACAGACAAGGATGGAGTTCCCCTTTCTGTTATGGTCAATAGTTTTAAGTTGTTCTTTGGGGTCTATGATAACATACAATTATATCACTGGCTTAAGTACATTTATCTGCACTGTTTCACAAATGAGAGTGAGGGAGGAGAGAAGAAAGAGGATTCAGGAAGCAAAATTTGCAATACTTGAAGAAAGCAAATGAAATAAAAGGAGGCAAAAAACTACTGATTTTCATAAGGAACAATGATCTGAAGCTGAGGGAGGGCAACCTTAGGCTAGATAGCAGGAAAATATATTAAAGGGGACTTGTCAAGGGAAAAATAAAAAGGGGATTTTGTACTCTCTTTGCTTCTTAATGATGTATAAAGGAGGCATGAAAAGCAGTGAGAATTTTAAGGGTGTTTTTTTTTCCTTCTGTTTTTTTTACATTAGAAATTCAGATGTTCTAAGCTGGAAAACTCTATGATTGCGGGGAAACCAGTGAAATGACAACATCACAAGAGCAAAGAGAGTAAAAAAATTGAGCAAGTAAGTGGGAAAGCAGTGTTTCGGACTGTAGGATTGTTTAAAACTCCTTGGGTTATTGGATTGTTTTTGTTTTGTTTTTGTTAGTATTTATTTCTCTTCCATAAAGAATAACATTTTGGGTTAAGTGTGTTTTTGCTAATAAAAACATCCCTTCAATTAAGGTGTTAGCACAAACAAAAATTGTGCTCTGAGACTTCTAAGAGCTCTTCCACCAAAGCCAGGGATGGATGACCATACTTGTATTTCTAAAGTAACAATAAGCAGTTGTTGAGAAAAATCTTGCAGACTTTCTTTATATTTCATAAAGAAGCAAAAAAGGGAAAAACCCTAATTTTAAAAAAATCTTTGCGGGTCACCTTTACTAATAGTGAGGAAGACTGCCAGAGGAGATGGTTTAGGCAACATTATTGCATATATTCAAGAACATATTAGATGCAGGAGTGCTGTAGGTAGCATCCGTGTAAATGCAATGTGGTCAACATGTTCTTTTTCTGAGCATACTGTCAATGAAATATTATACCTTGAAAATTTTAACTATATAGCTTCAAATATATGTATAAATATGTGGAAATTATTTTTACCTGCCCACAAAGCCAGTGATATCGTCATAGCTATCATAGACTTCTAAGAAATCAGCCATGCAAGCAGTGTCATCTTCAACATCAAAATCCAGGAACTGCAGGTGAATCCGTTGTCCGTACTTTAGTCTAATATGCCAGTAGCATATTAGTTTATTTTCATACTCATTTGGGTAGCCTGGTGACTTAAAGATGTGCTTTGCATCTGTGAAGATTCCACCACATTCTTTTGCTAAGAGAAAAATAAAAATAGACTTTTAACGTGTATTGATTTGTCATGCCTTTTTGACTATTAGCTCTTCTGACTGAACCTTACACAGAACCAACCCAGTATAACAGCAGCAAGACTCTTGAGCTCCGCTCATATATTCTTTAACCTCACCATTCTTAATTAGTACCCATGGTAGCACACATATGGAGTATATAGTTAGGCCAGGGGTCTCAAACTCAAATGACCACGAGGGCCGCATGAGGACTAGTGCACTGGCCCGAGGGCCGCACCACTGACACACGCACACACCCTCGCTGCCCCAGCTCCGCCCCCACTCCACCCCTTCCAAGAGTTCCCACCCCTGCCCCACCTCCTCCTCTGAGCACGCAGCTCCCCATTCCCTCCTGGAAAGCGCTAGGCACCACCAACAGCTGTTTGGCAAACAAAGCAAGAGCAATATAGGAAGTCCAGAGCTAGAAACACGCGTGGCCCAGCCAGGCAGCAGAGAAGCCTCTGCTTCTGGCCCCTCCCTCCCGCAAACTGCTATGGGGGGGGGAACAGGAAGCCTGGCGGGCCGCAGGGAAGGGCTTCGCGGGCCACATGTGGCCCCCGGGCCGCATGTTTGAGACCCCTGAGTTAGGCTGACCATACGTACAGTTTTAAACGGGACAGTACCATTTTTTTCACATTTCCCGACCGTCCCGTCGTTTTAATAAAAATGTCAGTTTTGTCCCGTTTTTTGTAAAAAACTGAACTCAGCTTATTTATTTCTCATAATGCCCCATAGCCACTGCACCGCCTCTCAGTCCTCCCTCCCCCGCTATACTCCGGCTACCACCCCGCCCCCTCCCTTCGCGAGCCCCTGAGCTGGGCAGGTGGCTGTGGCATGCGTGGGTGATGCAGTGGGGTTGGTGAGAAGCCGTGTTTCTGCTGCAGGAGCAGGGCCGGCAACAGAAATTTTGGGGCCCCCTACTCTGAGCGTTTGGGGCCCCCCTACTCTGAGCGTTTGGGGCCCCCCTACTCTGAGCATTTGGGCCCCCCCTACTCTGAGCATTTGCCCCCCCCCCGCCAAGGGCTGGCCCAGCTCTTGATGCAGGTGGGCAGGGGAAGCACTGCAGCCGGGGGTGTCTCGGGGCGGCTCCTGGGGCGAGGGACGAGCAGCCGGCTGAAGGGCTCGGGACGCAGCTGGCCGCGGCGTTGGACACAGCCGGGGAAAGAGCGGCCAGGGAGATATGGTGCACAGGGGGGATGACTATGGGTAAAGCTGTATACCGGTCCCCGGACTTCAGGGGCCCCCCCTCAAGTCTGGGGCCTGGTACAGCTCTACCCGTTGTACCCCCCTGTCGCCGGCCCTGTGCAGGAGATGTAGGGAGAGGACTTGGTCAGTCAGAGGGTTACTGATAGTGGAGGCGGTTGGGGGCCTGCCCAGAGGAGGAAGGCAGAGTGGCTGGCCTGAGGGAAGCTCTTGTTGCACAAGCTTCTGCCTGTGAGATGCTACACAGGAAACTGAGCCATAGCCACAAGCTGATGTGGTTGGGGGAGGCAAATAGGGGGTCATTTGAGGTGTCTGAAGAGAATCATGGAGTGTGAGAAGTTTTATGATAAGGTATTGAAAGACCAAAATTTGCTGCGTAAGATTACTTCATCGGAGAAATATTCATGGTACAATCGTGGTGAAATACAGTCCCCCTCTACGTCTACCTAAATTTTTGTATGAGTTCTGTCACTGAAGAATAATTGTTAGCTCAAGTCAATATGTTCATGTAATAAAACTTTTTTTATCGTCTTACTTTTTCATGAATACAGAATATTACATAACCCGTCCCGTTTTTGCTATCCCAATGTCCCGTTTTTGTCTCAAGGAAATATGGTCAGCCTATATATAGTATATATAGAGTTGATATGTTGGCAGCCCGGGGCCTAATCCAAAGTCTATTAAAGTCAATGGAAGTGTCCTCATTGACTTCAATAGGTTTCAGATCAGATGCTAGCTGCTCTGTATAAAGAAAATTGGGATGTCAAGCTAAGTCCATCTACAGGCCTCACAACTGCACTTATAAATCACCCCACTTCCAACCTGGTCTCTCTTCCTTCAAATCCTTCCTTAAAATACTCCACATCCAAAATGTCTATAAACTTAGCCTTTATCCCCATTCAGTTAGACTGCTTTTTTTTGTTTTTGTTTTTCATGTCCTATTCCCCCCTTCCTTTGAGGTTTATCACTCAATATGTTGAGCACCTCTTGGAAGTTGAGGTCTCTCAACAGCTCACAATCCTGTGTAGACAAGCACTCAGGGCTGGTCTACACTACCACTGAAGTCGACGTAAGTTTTGTTGACTTAAGCACTAGCCACACTGGTGCTATGTCAATGGGAGATGCTCTCCCACAAACATAGATTTTCCACCTCCGGCAGAGGTGAAGTAATTATACTGATGGGAGAGCGCTCTCTCGTTGGCATAGTGTGTCTTCACCAGATGTGGTGCAGCTGCACCAATGTAGCCTCTAATGTAGACTTGCCCTCAGTTTGTACATTGTCTATTTTGATTGTAAATGCTTCGGCACAGATACTTTGTCAGGAGGGACTTGCATCCCAAACACACGTTATTGCACAATGTACTGCCAACATCATTAATACCTCAGAGAAAAACACAGGCCTTAATTCAATTAGAAACAACTTAGCATCCTATCCTCGGGATGCTGCCCTTTCCCCATGAAGACAGGCAAATCTTCTCAAATCTGAACAATATTCTCAATCAAGTATTAAGAAATATATTCCCAATGGCAGGGACCCAAATCAACCTCTGAATGTAAACAGCTCTGGTTAATCATGCTGTCCACCACCCAAAGAATGTATTTGGAAAACATCTAATTGGCATCTCAGAGAGAGGACTGATAAATGAGAAAGTAAGGGTGATAGTATAAATGTAATCACTGCCATAGTCTCTCACACTCTCTTTATTTGTTGAGCATCTGAGTGTCTCCCATCCCATGCAGCTATTTAATTGATGACTGCTGAGCTAACATAAACAAGCTAGAACCACAGTGTAAATAAAATAAATAAAATATGCACAGCTGTATATAGTTCTCTGCTAACCCAAAATGCTGGCTATGTAACACAGGATAGGACATTTGGAGTGGTTTGAAAGTTAAAGAGAACACAAAGTTAAACAATTTTTCTTGCTGGCGCCTACTTTTTTATTTCTTCCCTCTAGTTTATGCCTTCTTCATTATACTAGTGGTACCAAATTATATTGAAACAATATTTGGTCCAAACCTTGGCAGTCGTTTATGGGTAGTTTCTTCATGTGCTGAACACCCAACTCGCTCTATTACTCTTTTAATCGTGTTAATTTATATGGTACCTATTGCTGGATAAATCAACTGTATTTCAATTCGAGATTTAGCGCTAACTTGGTTTTAAGTATTTCCACTCCCATTAAAGTCAGGAGCAAAAGCTCCCATTAATGGGAACAGGAGTAAGTTCTAAATTTGCCTGTCTGAAAAACATCTGGCAAATGTTTTCATTTAAAGATGTTTCATCTCTTTGTGTGTTTATCTGGGGAGGTATTTTAAAGTTGACATGCAGGGGGAAAAAAGCAGTTGCAGTCAGAGACATATTTTCCTTCAAGATTGTGTATTTATAACAAAAGACTAAGATCACCAAACAGTCAAAAACTCCCTAGTTTGCACTTCAAACCCAGTTCTATGATTTGTGCTAAGTAGGAGGTCAGTCTAGATGATCAGAATGGTCCCCTTTGGTCTTAAAATCCACAGGCCACAATCTCAGCTGGTATAAATCAGCTCCACTGAAGTTTAACCTTTTGATGACTAGGGAACGGATATTGTCCTTGCACCCTGTCATAGTACCGCTAGGCATCCATGTTAATAATACATACACATTCTTCAAATCTTTACATGTAAATCAAAATGCCCATCCTTATTTTTTATCTGCTTTTAAGTATAGCTAAGCTTCCTTCCAAGTGTCAGAAAATTAAAGGGGATACTTTTTAAAGAGATAATCACAGTTCAAATTTGGGCCCAACTGTAGCATAAACAAGCTTTTTACAAATAGAAGAAAAATAGAAATTTTCCTCTGGACTTTTTTTTCATACTGCCATGAAAACTGTTGTTTTAAAGCAAATAAATACTCTGCTGCACTGTGTGTAGCCACAATATAGAACTGATTTAATTGATTTTAGCTTGTGCAAGCTAAGAGAAACGTAAAAGGAAAACAGGATAATGAATTAATTGCTATTGTTAATATTGTTAATATTCTTTTAATTTTAATGATCTGTTACCTGGTAACAGAGGTGAATATGTTTGTTTACAATATATGATTGTAAATTTTCCTGTTAACATTACTTTTATAAACACACAGACCAAAATATTCAAACAAACATAGGTGCCTAATGTTAGGTGTCTAAATAAAAGTATCTTCTAATCACCCATGGCCTAATCATAAATTTAGGCGCACAAATATACACACACCCAAATTGGAAAATTTGACTACATGACATTAAAAACATTAGCCACATTACTGAGTCACTAGCAAGCAGTTGGTCTATTATTAACCTTAAAAATCTATTTTACTTAGTAAAAAGGCATGTAATTAAGCAACATTGGATTTTTTTAGACACACCATGAGGGTTGTAGCAATAGACATCCCATCTCTCACTTCTGTTGAGGCGAATCCCATAATCAACAATGCCGGTCTTTCCAAAGCCACAGCTGGGTCCAGCTTTCACTATGGGATAACCAACTCTGCCCTTAGCCATCCAACCAGCAGCACACACATGGAAACCTGTGACAGAAGGAAAGTATCATGGCTGTTTTGAAAATTCACTCTAAGCAAGAAACATTACAAAATTATTGCCTCATTCAAACTAACATTTTTTTCTCATTGCCAAAATCTAGTTTATGTATATGTAGCTTAATGCAAATCACATCACAGTACTGAGGCATGTGCTGTCTTTAGTATGGAGAAATTTGAATGCAGAGTATAAAATCACTTCTTGTCTGCCACAAGAAATTTTTTTCTCAATGAAAAATAAAAATCAGATGCAGATGGACAGTAAAGCTCCCCACCCTAGAAATTACGTTACCAACCTTTGTATTCAAATTAGATGTCAGATTAGTCATGTAAATATAATACACTGATTGCTTTGTTTCCTTTTAGTGCCTAATCGTACAACCTCACTCAGTCATTACTCATGTGAATAAGGGTTTTCAGGAGTGAGTTCTTTGGGTGGATAAGGTAAAGCTAAGAAATGCTTATTGAATTAAAAACAACCTGTTAATATGGCATTATGGCTGAGAGTTTAAAAACAATAATAAAAAAAATCAAAGTTATTCATGGCTTAGTACAAAACAGCTCTTCCTTAAGCTTACCAAATTTTCAAACTAAAAAACCAGAACACTTCTTTTGTGGTGGTTTTCAGGTTGTGAAATAGTCACAAACAAGAAAATGTACCCTATTATTAATGTTTGCTAGTGCCTACTCCCAGGTTTTGATTCAACAGTGATGCTTACATATTCCTCAGAATGGAGGGTTTTTTCCCCAGTAACTTAATGTTCTGAATGAGTTGCTCATGAAACACTGAAATTTTTTTTTAACATTCACTCAGAACAAGATAACACCTTCAGTGAGGTCTGTACTCATTCAACTCTTCATTCCAAACACTTGTCATCACACTGAACACTCTTTCTGCTGCACTGTTTGTTCTCAATATATATGGAGAAAATGTAGCAAGATGTCTTGGATAAACACTATAAAAAACAAGTGTTTTGACTGATTAAATGAAAATTTGGAACATTCTAGAAGTTCCTGAGGCACTGATCATTTTTTAAAGAAAATGCAGTGAAGGGGAATGCCCAGAGCTTCTTCTCTAGTAGTACCCCCTCTGTGTAAGGCTAGTGGTGAAGAGATTGAGGGTGAGCCTGCTGCTCCCAAATTCAAGGAATAGGCTGTTCCATTGTGTTGCACCCACTCTAGGGCTCGGTTCCACACACACAGCACAGAGTCACTCTAGCACAGCAAGCAGCCACTATAACTATCTGCAGTACAAGTTGCATATCAGCCTCTAGCAATCAAGGGGGGAAACTGCAAATTCAAGCAAAATTCCTGAATTGCCTGTGTTTTCTAACAAGATTGCAAAAGCCACCCCCAAATTCATGACACTTGCAATGACACAAGCGTTGGCAACATTGAATGTGTGATGTAAGATTCAAGTGACTGCACATTCAAATGCACATTTTCTTTCATACCTATTTTTCTTGCTGCCTCCAGCTGCTGGTATGTGGCTAGTTGTCCTCCTTCATATTCACACACTGCTTTAGCTTCTGTGTAGGTGAGCTGATATTTTCCAGCCCGTGCTTCCCTATGGTACACTCCAGCTGCTCGCTCTGTGGGATCAAATTAATTAAGAATTTTAGTATTTCTTAGAAATACAGAATATAGGATCCCAACTGGCCTCCCTTCCTGGATGATATCAGACCTCATTGCTGCCAACAGTTGATCAGGAACTTCAGCTTGGGCTATTGCCCAGATGAGAACATAAGCAAGATATTCAACTGAACTTTACGCTATTAGAAAGCGTCAGGAAAATGTGTGTCCCTCCCGTCACAGGGGTATTTTAGAGTCCAGCGGGACGGGGGCTTTTTGAAGCAGTGAGTCAACACAGTTCTGGGAATTATTTCAGAAGAACTACTTACAAAGAAGCTGCTTTAGCAATGATGAACCCTTGTCAGAAACACTGAGTCTTGGATATCCCACTTAAGCTAAGAGGTGATCTTTCCTGACTGGTATCACTATGTACTTTTGGATATAATTGTGACCGATTTGGCAATGTCCTGCCATGTCCTAGACAAACTGAACAGAATTAAGTTAATCTTTATTGAATTAAATTTAAGTATTTTAGGAGTTCATTCTATGAAAAAGGCAAATATTTATGTATTACTGTATGTAACTTTTTAAAGGGGAGACATGACTAATGTAAACCCTGGAAAGTAATATGAGCTGCAAAGGATGTGCCAGACTCAGAATGTGCCAGAGAAGACTGAACTTTTACTTTAGGAAGTTTCTTAGGAAAGAGTGTTTCCCCTCCTTGGGAAAGCAAATTTCTTCAAAAGGACCCCACTTGCTGAAGCTACCACCTTGAGGTGAAACCATTGTCTGGCTGATCTCTGCAGATCAAAAGACTGACTTTATAAAGGAGTGACGATACATGAAGGTTCTTGTTCTGAGCAAAAGCTACTTTGAACTTGCAAAAAAAACCTGTGTGGGGTTAGGAGGACTGTTTACTGGAAAAAGTCCTTGTTGGTCTCCGTTCAGCTATTAAGCATGAATGTAGGTTCTTCTATTGTTTTTAATATGTTTTATCTGTAATACTTTTACCTTAAGAATAAATGTGCTTGCCTAGAAAGGGCTGTGTTGTAACTTAACTTACGCTATTTTCAACTTCTGAGGAGAAGGCAAAGCAGGCCTGATGAGGCAGTCTGACTTGTTGGAGAAGTGTGCAGCCTGGGAATAATATGGTCAGGATGGAGAGAGACACACCAAGAAAGAGACACACGAAAGCTCATGCTTCAAAACTTTATAGTTAGTCTTTAAGGTGCCACAGGACTTTGTTACCTCTGCTATTCCAGACTAACACGGCTACCTCTCTGATTCTTGACACCAAGAGAGGTGACAGCAGAAGAGCCAGCCCTAGAATGGGGTCCTCGCTGCACCACAGAGGGGAATAAAAATGCAGTTGCCCTGAATTATTATAATAATTTTGAGTGTACTCTTTGTAAAATGAATCAGAACTTTGTTCTGAAGGTCTAGAGAAATTACATCAGAGTTATTTGGATAGAGGCGGTCCAGAAAATTAAAGGGAAGAGTGATGTGACACACATATTTGAGCTACTGTCACTACTAGGCACAGAACCAGAGCAATTGTTAGCTAATATTTTTCTTAAACAAAAAAAAAATCTTACATTTGTTTTATAACAACATTGCAATATTTCTACCATCACCGCTGTTAAAGGGTGCAGTTGATTTGCATGCAAAACTCCCATTGATTTCAATGGGAAACTTTACCCCACTTGAAATCTGACAGAAACTACAATACATCATGTTAAATATCCATCACCAGTCAACATGACCCAAAAAATGGCAAATATAAAGCTGTTTTACACAATAGCACAATAGGAAAAGAAACCTCTCTTTTGAAAGAGTACTTAGATTCAGTGGCTTTGTCTATATTAGGGACATTTTTTTCAATTTCCCCCCATTGAACTGTGCTTGGCAATGGTGGGAATCCTAGTGTAGACAGTCTGATTACTGCCAATACAGTTTTTGGACTCCTGTTAATTAGACTTGTTCCCAATAGAGTTAGATAAAAACAAACAAACAATCTCGGCAGACAGTGGGCTGCTTATACGAATATACTAAAAAATGTCCCTGATGTAGACAAGGCTAATATATATATAACATAGTTAGCTATGCAACTACTATAAGATAGTATGTATGCTCTGTGATGGGATCCCCTGGGTGCAGCCTGGGGCTGTGGGACCACTGTAGCTCCTTAACTCTCCAGCCTGGGCTGTCTCTCACAATGCTTTGCTAGTGACAAGCCGCAAAGCCTTCCAGGAGCTGTTATCATTCAGCACAGCCACAGGTGGAGCCCCACACCCAGCTAGATTGCATGAATGCTCCCAGAGCCACTCATGAATCACACAGAGAAAGGCACCAGCCAAATACCCTCAAGTCCCAGCCTTGTACTTCAGGAATCTACCATCCTGCACTGCTCAAGATGAGCATTATTAATTGGTTCACCACTTCATCAATGGAAAGTGGACATACACCAGCCTTTGCAAACCCGAGCAGATTTACCAAACACTTCAGGCAAACTCACTGGTAAAGATAATCAGTAAACAAGTTTATTAATTACAAAAGATAATCTTTAAGTGATTATAAGTGATGGGCAAAAAGTCAGAGTGGTTACCAAAATAAAATAAAATATAAGCACACAGTCTAAATTCTCAACCCTATTAGAACGGGAAATATCTAGATTAAGAAGTTTTTCTCACCCCAATGTATATTACAGCTCATAGGGCCCAGGTTTCACTCTTGAAACCTGGGCCAGTCTCCTTTGTTGGAGTCTTCAGTCTTCTGAGAGTCCTTGCTGCTTGCAGCATAGGTGGGGGTGAAAAGGCCACACAGGGGGCCCATGTGTTCTGTTTTATACCATAAGTCCATGTTCTTGGAGAACACAAGTCCAGGCATGTCTGGCAGACATTGCTGAGTCATCAGGCAAGGTTGCATAATTCCCCTGGTGTGGCCTTGTGCAACTGAGTCATTGCATTGTAGCTCTCTTGCTGGACAATGGCTGTTGATGTCTATTCAGCATCCACCCACGCATTGGTTACCTCCCTTGTCATTGTCTCTGGAGAGCCAGTATCTGGACACTTCCCAAACCCACACCACATTTCAGTGAAAACCATACAACACAATTTTTATAATTTTATATATATTAGTGATACACATATTTAGATGGAACAATGGGTTTAATTAGATCATAACCTTTTCCTTCATATCTCACAGGGCATGCTTTATGTGAAATATCACAATTATATACAAATGATGAATATGGGGATAACAGGTGCTGCCCGCAGGTGCAGAGTGTCACATGCTCCATTTAAAACATTTTCACCATTATTTTTTTTCAGGCACGATCCTTTTTGTAGAAGAGAGTTTTTGAGACCATAAAATTGTCATCAATCAGGCTTTAACCTATATATCCTGGCACTTTCTTTCTCCGGTAATTAAGTTAAGCATATGTTATAGTTCTGTATGGATTGAAAAACTGATTAATACAGTAGAGATGCATAATTTAACATTACAGTACTTTCATGTGACAATCTGGGAAATGAGGTAATCAGTCACCATGTCTCACAAGTAAGCTCACAAATGAATCTAAAAATCAAAGGCTTCAATCCTTCAGTATTACTGAGCTATGCTTAGAGTATGAATAAAGTTTGGGATGTTGGGGGGAAAAAGTGGCTGATTTCTGAGACTGTCAGTTAGCAAAGGTGACCAGTCCCCAGTGTAATTTAGAGCAACCTCGGGGCTACTCTAATTAATAGATGCTGATAACTTATAACAAAAAGACTAAAATACCACTATGAGGTTCTGGTCAGATCACTGTCCTTTTGGACTTAGCCCTCTTACACCTGACAGTGGTGCCAATAAGAATATATTGTGTGCAGTTGCCCATAAATGGAGTAAGAGCAATCACCACCTTACAGCTCTGTTATTCTTTTATAAAATTGTGTTGGTAGCTTTTGACTACCACACACGTATCTCACAAAGCTTTGAGCTTTGCTGCTGATTCCATATGTCACTTGTCAATGCTGTGGCAATGGTCTATTATGATAATCCATATTTACCGATCACATCTTTCAGATTTTTTTTAAGCACATCCAAGACTGTGCAGGATTGTGATACAACACAACAGCAAAACACCCCTTTGATAAATTATTATACCTATTGTGATGCTGGCAGGCCAGATGCCAGCTCTTGCTCAGGCTGCAGGCATTAGCTAAGAACTGACAACCTCATGAGTGGAGACCAGACCTGTACGTTAGTTTTGCTCAAAATAGATATTAGTCTTATAAGAATATATTTTAGTGTTTAGACTTTATAAAATGCTTGTATGTTGCTATATGTATTAATCTCACTTATACTATCTATATTCCATGTTATAGGTATTATTTAAGTGGTTTTTTTCTGAAACTGTAAACCCCCACAATTGGGAAAGAAACATTACCAAGAAATACTAGTTTGCCACAGGAGGTGTTGTCTCCTGCCCAACAAAAAAAGGTCCAGAGACACCAGACCAACCATGGTGGAACATCAGAGGACAGAATACTTTGTTGATTGCTCCCCCAACCCTGAGGAGGTGCACATGAACTCGTCCCATCATCTTGAACTCTGGAAGAAGGGAATAAAAATCCCTGACAAAGAGAAACTGCAACGTCTTGGATTTTTGAACTGTGAGCCTCTAAGGCCATGTCTTAATGACCACTTACATTGGCAAAACTTATGTTGGGACTAGAAGCAACCTGACTGTGGTGTGATTTTTGGTATCACATTTATCACTAAGTTCAGATTGTCGGGGTGGCATGGTAGACTGGAGAGTCGAAGGGAACTCTCTGGTACTAATCATAGAACAGACCACCAGTTTGGGGTGTCTTGCCCTGCTTTTGACAGTCTGCCCTGCGGTGGGCGCACACAGCCGTGAACCGCTTTAGACAGACTGACATGTATATTGATAGATATATAGATATGCACACATGCACTTATGGAGGAACCATCATGTCTCTGTAGTTAAAGCTGAATCAAGTTCTACTTGTACATACAAACATACATCTGATGCAGTTTATACATCCCAAGTGAATGGTTTAATACTGGCACTAGAGAGCAGGAAGCACTGCAGCTGGAGCGGATTACAGCAGCTATAAAGGCTATTCTCTGCAGAAGGAGAGGGCTGGCTGAGAAAAATATATTCTCCCTGGGTGCCTAGCTGGGAACTTTTCCTTGACAGTAGTAAAGGGTTCTAAACAGCTCAAAGGCCTGCTTCGTGTAGAACTCTTTATGCTTTCATCTGGAGAGGTCTTAAAGGATTGCTACTAGCTAGGCAATAGCCTGCCCCATAAGAATCCATATGTAGGTAGCATATGTAATCATTATCCTCAGTATTCGAAACATTGTATACTGGGACCATTCTCACAGGGATTTCTCCAACCACCACTGCCTTTTGGACCATACCACAGCCTGTCGAGTTGACAATGCATAGTTCTTCCACCACTGGCCCGCGATAGCTCTCCCTGGAGTCTAAGGATGGAGGATGCTGCTGCTGCTGCTGCAAAGGTGATAGACCTTCCCCCAAACCCACTTCCACAACAGCAGATGAGCTCTGAATGCAAAGGGTCCTCTGTGCACATCCAAATCACAGCTAGATAAGACCATGAAATATGTACACAAGGGCCCTGATTCTGGGCTTTGTTCTAGTCCCTTTATGCCACTCCAGCAGGTAAATGGGGCTATCAAGCATCCCGATCCCCACACCCACTTACTTCTTCCTCCTTATGCTACACCTTGGCCTTCAGGGGTATGTGTGCCCAGAGTGCTCTGTATTCCACTATTCTGGATTGTTGATGGTCCCTTGGAATCTGTTGTATCCAGTGTGGAAGTTACAGCAATCCCCAAGATTGCTCTAGCCAAATTGGCCCCCAATAGCCCTAGAATCCTTGAGGTGCGAGGGTGGCATGAAGTCCCAATATGTGCTTCAGGACTGGAGCAGATCATGGCCTTGGTGTTAACATTTGAGTTTTGCAGAACCACTCATTACCCATATTCCCTCTAAAATCATGACCTACCAGTTCACTGGCCCTTGCTAGTTTATTCTGTTAATCAGTTTCACAAATTCATCTAATGTCTAATCTCCATAGTTTCATCTTACTGATCCTTGCCCCAGGAATGGATTTTAGTTGCACGCCTTAAATCATTTGTAAACAATTTCTGCTGAGCTGAGCAACTCCCCATTACTAAAAAGTATGCTTTCTATTTACACATTTCCTTGTAAACATAACAAACGAAAGGATCAAATACTCCTGTACTTGCTGAGGTTAAGAGTACTTTTCTTTTTCTCTTTGGCTTGAATCAACTTGTTCATGAGGAACTTACTTTAAAATGAAAGAAATATACTTTTCTAGTTTATTTTCGTCTCCTGGTATCTGAAGCTGATTAGAAAAAAGTATTCCCCTGCCCACACACATGTTCAAAATGCAGCCCTGTATGACAATATAAATGTTTGTGCTAAGTTACTCTGATATTAGTAATACAACAACTGCTTTTGGAACATTCCAGAATGTGCATGTTCCAAAAGCTGACTACAGTCAAATAAATAAGATGTCAGTATAAAGCTAATATATTCAGCTGCATTAAGTATCCATGTTTAGTGAATATGAACACATTACATTGGGTAGCATAGAAATAAGATGAATGGAATGTACATTTCTAATCTGTCCCAACATCAAGACAGGATAGTTTTGTGTCATTGCTACGGTGCATTATTTTACTGAAAAAAAAAAGTTCTCATTCTGATTTGGATATTTCTTTGCCAAAAGAGAGGAAGCAAAGGAAAGTTCAAATGTGACTATGCCCTGTTTTACAGATGCTTCAATTTATCTCAGTAGGATTGGTTCCTTTCTTTACTGTTTGTGTTATGGTCTAATTAAATCATCACTGTGTTGTTTTATTGGACAGGGTATTTTTTTCTCACAGTCAATATGAGACGGGACTGTGGTTGCTTATTGTTCACATTACAGTTGAAACATTTTTATGATGATTGTATAAAAATGTGTGTGTTGTAACTTTGCCAAATTTCTCTTCATTTATAATTTGGTTCACTGCATTATGTTTTGGTTGTATCAGTAGCAATATTTTTGTTGCAATAGTTAGACTATAGTGTGTAGGTGGAGACCCTCCGTTTAGTGCAGTGGCCTGGAGCTGTGATAGGCCTTCAGGGTAAAATATTTGAAAGTTATGGTCTGAGGCACTCCATGAGTTCTCCTTTTTGGAGAACGAATGATCCGTTATTTTTCTGTCATCTTTCCTGTTATGATAAATCCTTTTATAGCAAGTGGTGCTGACACCAGTATTTTTGGTTTAATACTGGGAAGAGGAGTAATCCATGTTGCCCTGATTCAGTCCAGTTAATACCTTACTTCTTCATTTTAAAAGAGAGAGGAAGCCAAACTAGGAGGTGAATAAAGCACTCCATTTCCACTCAACCCACGCAAAAGGCAGCTGCTGAGATCTTTATTGTTATAATTACTTAACATTTATATTGTGGAAGCATGTAAAGGTCACAGCCAAGTTGGGTCCCATTGTGCTAGGTGCTGTACAAACATATGCTAAATGACAGCCCCTGACTCAAGAGTCTCCTTGCCCAATGCTCCGACCACATCATTTGCCTAATGGCTCTCCCATATTAAGTCCAAGCTTTTTGTCCTTACCCTAAAGGCTCTTCACAGCCATCTGAGCCTACTTACTCTGGTGTCTTATCATGTCACCTACCTCTCCACCACCGGTCAGCTAGCAATGCCAGCCTTGACTGCTTCGCACACAAATGTCTGCTAAGTTGCCCCTTAGGCATAGTATATTCTCCTTTTGGTAACCATAAAGATACTACCCTCTGCTCCTTTAGAGCTCTCCTTCTCTGTGATATCTCAAATATATTTAAGAAAGAACGGCTATGCTCAGGACTTAGTGGGCAGGGAAAGTAGTTTTAAAAAGTATTTGCATAGAAAAGATTTGTTCTCTCTCTAATGAAGTTTCCCTTCCCCCACCCATATTTCATACCTCACTTGTCTTTTAGTTTTCAAGTTTTTTAAAGGGAAGGGACAAGATTTATCTACATGTTTGTTTGGCACCTAATAAAGTAGCCCAGATTTTAAATCTGCCCACTAAGCAATCACTAATAATAAACATGAATTAAACTAGCTAGAAATCTTTTAAAGAGATGTATAATGTACTGTAAAAGATAAAATAGTGTATAATTATTCCATAAATCAGTCTTTTCAGACACACATTGCTTGGTTGTTCTTTATGTTAATGTGTTTTGTATTATAGTTCTTTCCATAGCATTTGAAAATGTATAATTTTAAGAAGCCCTTTTACCCACATATGAAAGGAGAGACTTCTGCCACAGTATTTGTACATACTTCATTCTTTCATAATTATTCCTCACAGCTGCTTAATGATGCCAGAAAACCATAAAAAAAAGTACAGCCTTTCCAAGAACTTTTACTGAAAATTTAGGAAGTATTATATCTGTGGAGAGAGCTATTACCTCGGCATTCTTTAGTTTCACATGTAGGACACCATGTATTTGTGTTATGCTCATGCAAAAACTACTGTGCTCCTTTTACAGCTCTTTCCTTTTACACTTTCATATTTTTCCTTCATTGAAAGAATTATCATTTAATACTGAGTTTTTATTTCAGCTCATGCTTTCAGATAATACATTCAACCTACATAATTCATGGATTCTTTTCCCGAGTAGCTGTTAGTTAGAAAATAACTGTGAAAAATTAAGAAAATTATGCAAAATTATAGTCATTATTCAGGTAACAATCCTATTGATTTCAATGCAAGATTTTGCCCTTATTAATATATGGTACATTTTTATATCATTTTAAAGAACTGTGGTTCTTTCCGCAACAAAGTGAATGAATGAAAATGAAATGAATGAAGTTTTTTCTTACCTAACCAAATAGAGTTATGCAGTACTCCATTCTTGAATCCCCAACTTTGAGCCTCGTTCCACAGCAAGACAAAGAAGAAAATTAACACGATCATCTCTTCTGTCTGAGCGATTAGATTGTAAACGCTCTCTGTTAAAACAGTCAGGGTAACCTTTGCTAGCAGCTGCCTACATTCTGTTGGAACATCTGGTAACCTGATCTTAAATAGTACATTTCCCTGTGAAGTCAGCAAGCCTGCTCCAATTGAACTTTCTGTAGTATTGTTGCAGAATTAAATGTTATGTCTGAGTTGGTTGGTCTGACTCACTTTATGGCTCCCTTGCTGATGTGTCTACTCCTCAATGTATCCATAACTACCAAAGCACATGTGAAAACTTTTATGTGCCAAAATTTGTTCTTTTCTTTAGCACACATGGTCTTCAAATATATTCCTGCCTGTGCTAAAACACAGTAGCAAATTTAACAGTGGATGATGATTCTACTCACGCAATACATTATTTGTTGTCATTTAAACATTCTAAATGGTCTGGGCTGGTTGAATTTCTCAAGGACCTGATTGATAAAAAGCAGTACTGCCTCTAATGCTTTGCCTTAGATATTTAGGCTAAATAACCCTACATAATATGTTTAATTCAGGATAAACCAGGACCTCCCCCTGGGTCAGCATAAAACTAGAAGTGTCAAAAATTGATGCTTTTGGTTCAGACAGTGAGGAATAAAGCTACCCACACATTAGAATCTGATTCATGGCATGATAGCTGTCTGCCTGTCTTCCCTACTGGCTACAGGATGAGTGCTTCATAAGCAGCTGCTCTTTGTGAGTAGGACTACGTTGGAATGAAAAGGGGAAAAAATTATAGAGTGGAAAAATTTCTGCTACCCTACCCCGTGTTCATGAAGAGCTTAAGGTGGAGTCCAGTCTCCTTTGGAGGCACTTTTGCCTATTGTTTTGATAACACCCTTGAGTCTGGAGTCAGAAGTTACAGCTAAAGATCAGATGTGTTCATTTGCCATGACCTCAGAAGTTAATGAAAACCAGCAATGACAAGAAAAGGGTCAAGAACTAACTTCACATTCAGGCTGGTTTTTGACATAAATCTGTTACATTAAGGAAATAAAAGATTATTAAAAATGCCATTAAATCCTCATTGGCTGGCACAGAGGGGTTTACACATTTTACAAACATACATGCAGAGGTGCTGGAACAATGTTTATAGTGGAGGTGCTAATGATGGAAACCATGGAAACCATATATTTGGTGTTTGTTATTACTATTTCAAGCCAGGAGGTGTGGCAGAACCTTCCGTACCCTTTGTTCCAGCACCACTGCACATATGCGTGAAGCTAGTCATCCTGTCCCCCCATTCAACCACACACACCGGCAAAGCTGGATTGGGAGTGTTAGGGAGGTAGGAAGGAGTGAGGAGCTCTCCCTTCTCTTTTGGCAGATGAGGGAGAGATGCACCACCCTACCCACATTAACCCCTGGATCTATTCCTATTATATTCAGTGACAAAAAACCTCCTTTAAAGCAGAGTTAAACTTACTTGGTGGTATGTTGTCCCCTTGCGGAATGCTGACTTGAGCAAAATTGAAACTTCTGAAAACCAGGAAATGCATGGGCACCTTTAACTCTGGCCTCTTTCGGCAAAGCCCTAGTATGCCCTGTTAACACACACACCTTTACTCTGCCCATCCCACAGCTGCTGAAAGCACAAGCTCTTCATCTGCTTTTATAACTCATTCACTCTCCCCTTATAAAGTCACTGTTTTAAACGAAGGCTTCCTTTGAGGATGAGCTCTGAAAGATCAGAACACAGAGAAAAAATCCAAACTGACCACACACCCCTAGTTGTCACCTACCACCCCATGCTGGAACCCATATGGGATATCATCAAACAAACAATTACAACCCATATTTGATGGGGACCACACCCTGTAAGAAATCTTTCCTGAACTCCCTCTTCTGGCCTTCAAACACCTCTCTCCCCCAGCCCAACCTCAGTAAGTTGGCAACTGAACTATGGCAACTGAACCATAAACCCTAAAGGCTGGGCATGCACTCCCCCCCCTTTACAGTTTTGTAGATGGAGTCTTGGACATTCACACTCAGGGATCACAGAACAAAAATGCAAGTTTACTCTCAGTCTGACATAGTTATGGTAAAAGGCATCCATGAGAGTAAGGTAGTTCTATCAAAAGAGTTATACTAAACACCACAGTACATAACAATTAAAAACTATTGGTCACAGTAACCCCTTTGCCCTAGATAGTTTATAATCCCTGTCGGACAGCATACATGCTCCTCTGAAGGAGCCATGCCCTCTGTTTATAAGAGTCAAAAGCAATGTGATTGGCTCAGAGATGGGACTCAGATGTCTATTACAGCATCCTATGACCTGTCTTAAAACTGCATCAACTCAGCCACCTGATGGCAAGACAATTACACGCCTTACAGGAGACAGTACATGCTTACCTGGAAAAGATAATCTTTTGACATCTAAGGAAGTTTCTTATTGTCTGTTGTCTTTCTGAATTAAACATATGGCCAAGATTCAGCTTTATTGGCATAAGCCTGTGCAGCTCTCACTGGAGTTAATGGGTTGATACATTGAACAGAGTTCAGTTCCTTAAGTGTGGCTCAAAAGAAAGTTGAAAGGAATACAGTAGAACCACAGAGTTACAAACACCAGAATTAAGAACTGACCGGTCAACCACACACCTCATTTGGAACTAGGCAGCAGCAGAAACAACAACAAAAGTCAGCTTCCACACAGTGATTGTCACTTGGTTCTCCACCATTAGTGCTGCTCTCATTTTGGTGCCCTGCACCAGCGGGCTGAGGCAAGCACCACACACAGTTGCAGAAGTTGGCTTTGCTCATCCAAAAGTTCTGCAGCCACTGCTCATCCTCCCATAACTGCATAACAATGCAACCCCACCACTCAGTGCTTGTTTCTTGAGCTCAGAACTGACAGTCCACCGTGTGCAGCTGTTCCATGAATGTCAGCAACAATCTTGACTTGTTTCTGTCCCTAGCACACAGGAGGGAAGACACCATGGTGTCATCAGTGTCAACTCATGAAATACTGCAGGATCAGGTGCGTTGTGTTCATAATGCTCATCTCAATATTGAAGAATAGTGCATCCTTTTTGATGGAGATAGCAGGAAGAGAGTTTACATGGGCTGTTGAAAAGCAGCACAAGCCACGTACTAGGAATCCCATGAAATGACGGAATTGAGAAAGCTGCAACATGAACCTTCCCCCAGGAGGCATTGCAAACGCTTCCTGGAACACACTGCAGAAGATGGTCGCCAGTTGCACAGTGGAATAGCTACCTACCGTGCACTGCTCTGTGTCTCAATACAAGAGTTGCTAATGTGGACGTGCTCCACTGATACAAGGAGCATAGTGTGGATATGCACCAGTAGTTTAATTACAGCAGTGTAATTGTAGTGTTGACATGCCTTAAGAGAATGTGGTTGAGGCAGTGAGTAAGGGAGGAGTGGGAAGAGTGGGTAGAGAATTCAGACTAGGAATTTTTTGATGTAAGTCAAACTATATTTATTTTATATTACTGTAAAACAGGGTGGGAAAGACAAATCTACTGACTAATGGATGAACAACAGAAGAGGGAGGAATTTAAAGCAAATAACTATTACATGTTGTGAGATAAATCTATTTTATTCTGTACTAGCAGAAATACCCGGCGTTGCTCAGGTCCGTCGGAGGGGGGGAAGGGGACCCAGCGTTGCTCGAAGAGAGCTGAGCGATAGTGGGGTCCGTTGGAGGGGGGAGAGAGCTGAGCGAGTGCCGGGGCCGTTGGAGGGGGGACGGGGGCAAAGAGCTAAGCGAGTGCGGGGTCCGTTGGAGGGTGAGGGGGGAGAGAGCTGAGTGAGTGGGTGGGGGGAGTTGGAGTGGGGGGGAGGAGGGGAGATTTAAAAATTTTTCAATTCTTACCTGAGGGGCGAGAGAACTGAGCGAGTGCAAGGTCCGTTGGGGGGGGGGGGAGGAAGGGAGCTGAGCGAGTGCGGGGGCCGTTGGAGGGAGGGAGGAGGGTTAGATTTTAAAAATTCTCGATTCTTTCCTGAGGGGGGAGAGAGCTCAGTGAGTGTGGGGCCCCTTGGATGGGGGGGGAAGAGAGCTGAGCGAGTGCCGGGGCCGTTGGAGGGGGCACGGGGGCAGAGAGCTGAGCGAGTCCGGGATCCATTGGAGGGGGGTATTATTACATCATAACTATGTCACAGAGAACAGCAGGTGTTAACTTGCTGCCCAGATGATGTGAATGGGCTTTAAAGAATTTCACCCCGGGGGGGCGTCAGAGGTGAGATTTGAAAAATTTTCAACTCTTACCCTGATTAGGACCCTAAGGCCTATAACTGTACCATATTTCAAGTCTCTAGCTCAAACGGTGTGGAAGGAGTAAGGGAACGTACATACATGCACGCATACATGCATACACCATTTGACTTTTATATAAATATAGATTAACTTGTAAAATAAGGCAGACTAACAGAGAAAACCTTTTTTTCATTACTCTTCTACTCTGCCAGTAATTGAATATAGTGAAATTTGTTTTTCGTGAACAGAGCTGTCAAGCTGGGACAATTTGAATTAGTGAGATTTTATTTAAAAATAAAAATAGTTGAGTGAAATTTTTAACTAATTGAAATGCAGAGCAAAATCTTTCTTTGCAAGAAGCCTAAGAACAATCCAAAGCAAAAGTGTCTACATCTCAAATGAATCAGACTTGGCAGGCCTACATGAAAGTAATACAATTGGCCAATACACCTCACAATACATTATTAGATTTGGGATTTTCTTGGGCCTACTGTTTGTGTTGAAAGGTATCAGTTTGTGTGGAAATTTTGTGAAGTGGATAAAAGCCCAAACAACTCTTTTTTTACTTACAACTTTAGCTAGTTTGATCCTATTTCCCTAGAGGCTAAAAGCTAAATATATATTACCAAAACCAACCTTTTGGTAATTTATATCATATTTTTAAATATATTTAAACAGATACTTGAATTAAGTTCTGAACAAATTTCATAATTTTTTCAGTTCTGTTTATGTTCCTGATAAAACAGTTTAAGCGTAAGGATTAAATTTATAATTTGTTTTTATTTTATTTTTCATTGTTATTTGTACCTGGATCTAATTTATCCTTTGCAGAGTATATTGCTAGTCTTTTAAAAGTTTCATTTGAAACATTACCCTCCTTTTATTTTCTATGACCCTCATCGAACTCCCACTGAAGTCAATAGCAGTTTTATTAGTGACTTCAATGAGATTAGAATCAGCTCCTCTACGTATAATGGTGTTTTAGTTTAAAACTAACTTTGTATGAAAAGAGAATAAACCAAAGGCATTTTGGTTTATGAAGAGCAGATGTTGGGGGAGGATAATGGATTCACTTACTAAAAAAACTGACCATTTGCCAAGGTAAGATATTGTTAACAGGCAATTCTAAAATATAGTAATTACGAATAAAATGGACCTATTCCAGTAGGACCTTTTTAATGCAGGCATACAATTCAGCAAGTGGCTCATGGACATTTTTCTCCATTTACATTTTGTGAAATAAACACATGTCCAAAATACATAAAGTATTTACACTATAATTTAGAAGAATGGGTAATAACCTTGAAAAAACATGTGTGTTCCAAAGCAAGAAAATCCTTAAGACTAGTAGCAAATTTCTCGAAGCAAAAAAGGGGAGGGGAGCCACTGCAAGGCAAAGTAAACTGGAAGCAACTTTGGGGGACTGGGGATTGGTCCTGCTTTGAGCAGGGGTTTGGAGTAGATGACCTCCTGAGGTCCCTTCCAACCCTGATATTCTATGATTCAACATATCAGTATGTCCACTTAAATTTCCAGTTGCAAAGTTAACCTATACAACAGAGTTGGAAATACTGTAAGATTTTGGGCCAGATTCTGATTACACTTACATTTAGTTAAGTCCTCAGTTACTTATTTCAATAGCTCAGTTATCTCCATTGGAATTACTGTGAATTTGTATCATTGTAAATAAATTAGAGCAGAATCTGACTTTTTATTTGTTTTGCCATATATTCAAAATAGAACTTATATACAAGTAAAACCCTGGTTTAGTATTCACTTTTTATAAACACATGCTTTAAAATAAATAATTGCAATGCCTTTTTTTATTTACTGCATGTAGTCCCTTGCTTCTCAAAGTGCCATACAAACTTGATCTGATGTACAAACTATACACAGGGATCATGAAATGCACCTCCTTTGGGATGGAACAGCACATAACACTAGCAAAAATTTATGTGGATAGGAAGAGAAGATTAGTGCAACCAAATGAATCTGTAGGGAGAAGATAGGGAGACAGTGTAATTTACCTGAGCTGGAAGTTAGCTGGACATCAAGGCTAACTATCCAACTCTTGCAAAATGTTGAGAACTTCACTTTCTGCTCAGTAAATCATGGTTAATTTACATCCATAGACAAGGTGAGTTCTCTTTAAATTGGATGGAAGCAATTTTCTTCCCCATGTAAGAATGTATTTCTTCATCAAAGAAATGAAGAGAAAGATGCAGCTTACAAAACATGTATTAAACATCTACCAAAGTCTTCTGTGCTGTCAAAAGTTAAAAGTGGACATCTGCATTAAATTGCTAGAGGGCAACATATGGCCAACTCCCCTGTATGGATGTAAGAGATGGACACTTAAAAGAAGACACAGAACATTCTAAATGTGATGTTATAGAATAATGTTAAACATTAGCTGGATAACCAATATTACAAATCAAGCAGTGATGAGATGGATGGATTTAAAAAGAGTGCAGTTATCTGAGACCCTAGATAAAAGAGCAACATCTTTTTGGACACACAGCTTGCCAATAGTAGACCAACTCACTTCCCGCTATCAGCAAGATCTCAGGCAAACCAGGAAAAGGAAGAAAGATCCAGTTACCTTGAAAATATCATCAGATGGCCTGGTATCCAAAGGAGAGTGGAAGTTTCACAATTATGTCATGACTGGAAAGGGTGGAAGGTGGTGCTTGAGAACCTCTACTGTGGAGACGTCACTTGAGGAAGAAATTGTTAGAATTCTGACATGTCAGGCAAGCTATTGCACAACAGTGGTACCCTTTCAGGTGTCAGACACATGATCCTCCTGTGTGTAATGTAGTTAGCTATTATCAGTACTTCTGTGTTTTTAAGGGGTTGAAAAATGTAGCTCTAAAATGTACCAAGCTGCATTATATTCCTGCAGCTGATAAGACTAAGCCATGTCCTACTTCGCAGGCAAATCATTTGGCTCTGAGAACAAATCATGGCAACCAAAATGCGGAGTCTCATTCATCCACGTAGGCATTTATACTGTGCTCACTACCATGATATCTAGAAAAAGATCTATAATAGTTACAAACTACTATTGAACAAAACAACATAACTCTGGTTTTAATGCTGCTATGTCAGCTTGATTCACCGCATGATGAGACAATTATAGACTGTCTGTTGGGTCTTAGACAACATCTCATTTAAAAGAGTAGTTGGTCTCAATCAGAAATCTTCAGACTGTAAATGTACCTCTAATTGTATTAGCCACAGGGCCAAACCAGAGTCTTGTCAAATTAACACAGCCTGTGGTGTTTCAAAAGTCTGCAGATTATCATTTCTGTCACATTTACGCAACAAGATTTTAAAGTTCTACTCAGAGGATTAGAAGAATCCATGTGATGCTTTGTAGTAAATATGTCCAAAAAGTGTACATGACTTGGCAAACTTACTTACATGGAATACTATTACATGGAATATTATTCACTTGCAAGCCTAGTAAATATCCCTTTACGTATATCATATTAAAAGGAGTCAACATGCTTTTTATTAACTTAGTATAATGCTACAAAAGATCAGTAATTCAGAACATATCCAAATTTCATTACCTATCTGCAGAGCTATGTTACTCAATGGATTTTCACTGTTGTTTCTAAGAAAATTTAATGAAATTCAGTGATAAATTTCAACCCCCAAAAATCTATGTTTTCTCCTAAAATTTCTAGGATTAGGCTCAGAATCAATTGCTCAGAAAGAACTTGACTGAGAAATATGGGGTTGAATTCCATGCAACTCTTTGAAATTGTACAGGAGTTACTGGATAAAGTTAGCCTGTGTAGGAGTAGGGCAGACACAGAATACCTAGTGACATAAAAAGGACCAGAGTCTCATGTGGGAAATGTTGACATAGTTGGCCTAAAGTCAAGGGAGCTGTGCTGACAGAGGCTACCTGAGGATCTGGCCCAGTGTTTTCTCTGGATCCTGAGGAACATTCATCTTATTTCAATGTTTGTCCAAGTTCTTGTTCATTAGTCTGTATCTTTAATTGTGCCATAAAAGACCGAAAGATCTGTTACACATTGAAATAACAAAGTCCTGTGGCACCTTAAAGACGAACTATAAAGTTTTGAAGCATAAGCTTTCGTGGGCTAATACCCACTTCACTGCTTGCATCCGACGAAGTGGGTATTAGCCCACGAAAGCTTATGCTTCAAAACTTTATAGTTCGTCTTTAAGGTGCCACAGGACTTTGTTACCTCTGCTATTCCAGACTAACACGGCTACCTCTCTGATTCTTGACATTGAAATAAGTGGCAGTTTGATTTAACTTCAAGATTTTGATCTTTAAGTGTCAGTTCCAAACTTAAAATGCATTTTCAGTTAAAATAATACATAATGGGGTGATCCATAATCTTGCAGTACTCAATCAAAGCTTCCACTGAAGCTCTTGTTGGAGTATAATAACCTCATCAGCTGTGCTGGGTGCTTCATTGCCATAGCTGAGAACATGGCCCAAAGTATCACCAAATAAACCTAACGACAGCACATTCACTGCTTTAGGGCTAAATTTTACCCTTAGATACACACCTACAATTCTACTGAAATCAATGGGCGCTACGTGTACAGATCTAACAGCAAGATTTTTCTACATATGTGCTAAGGTGTCCACATGTCCCGATTTCATAGGGACAGTCCCGATTTTGGGGTCTTTTTCTTAAATAGGCTCCAATTATACCCCACCCCCTGTTCTGATTTTTCACACTTTCTGTCTGGTCACCCTGATATCTGCCGAAGTTCCGAGGTTGACAGGTCAGATGTTGATGTCACTTACGTCAGTGTAAATCACTTCGGTGGTGTTGCACCAGTACAAAATGGTGTAAAGGATATCACACGTAAGCTACAGTGATCATTCTGCAATATGTACTCAACTTTGGGGAAAATGCTCTGTAATATAAGTGCACTTACAGTATTATGGGAAAGCAAGAGGGTTACAAAAAACACACCAGATTATTTAAGTTTATTAAAACATGCAATTGTCAAGAACGTATGCTTCCTTTGATGTATGAAGTAGTCATGTAAGTTATACATGCTCACAGAGGGCAGAATATAGTTCTCAGCAAGTAATTACTGCTGTAGAAATGTTGGAATCTTTTTCCTTTCCCACAATTTACATTCTGTAATGGGGTGGCATGCACCTCCCATGAGCACCTCCTGCTGGCTGAATGCCTGTGCCTGCACTCTTGTTCTGGGGTAACCTCTGCTGGTGTTTTTTCAGTCAGGTTTTCAATGACTCAGCTCTCCTACCAAACCATATATTGTGAAACAAACAGACCCCTTCCAGGGCATATAGTTCAACAGGGGCCTATCTCTGAAGCTCTCCCCAGGCCCAGTCTTTAAAAAGTCCCAGACTTGATATGAGGCCGTACCCCACAAGACTTCCTCCCTGGAAACACTGGCTTCCTGCAGCCTTCCTTGGGGCTGAAGGCCATAATCAGCCCTGCAACCCCTTCTGGGATAACTTCAAATAGCCCCTCTATCCTGGCATAGGGCCAGGCCCAGAGGGCTTCCTCCCTAGAGGCTCTTGACCTTTCCTGGGCCTTTCTGGCCCCAGCTCTCCAGCCACTTTACAGTTCAGATCCCTTCTGGGGGTGTATCACAGTTCAGTATTTAGGCCACATTTCCAGTGGCTAAATGGGGAGGACTCAGGCCCACCCTCCCAGCAACTGCTTACCTCAGTCCCAGCAGCCAGCCAGGAGCACCTTCTCTGGTCCCCTGGTCTCTGCCAGAAACTGCTCTGTGCATGGTCCTGTAGCCACCCAGGAATACCAACCATGCTTCTCTGGCTCCAGGCAGCCTCTATTCCTGCAGCTCCTGGGCTCTTATTGGCTGCTCCCTGTAGCCTGTCTCCAATCAGCTGTTTGCCACTGCAACCACAATAGGCAGCTTGGAGGACTTCGCTACTGCTCCTGTCTGGGATGGGGTGTAGTAGGTCCCTGAAGCTTCCAGTATGAGGCCTCTGGGCCAAGTCTACCCTGTCACACATCCCTACACCAATTATTTGACTATTCAGTTTTCATAGCACCATAAACCAGAATGACACCCCCCCCGCCCCCAGCAAATCTTAAAACAGAACAAACTAAACAAAAATGCCCCTTTCCCACACACAGTATTTATACAGATAATAGAAAAAGAAAACAATACATTTTCATTGAAATGTTGCACGATTTTCTAACACTACTGGCATTGTGTAAGCCATAATGGTAAGTAGTTGTGTTTCTATTGTTTTGTTTTTTAAAATTATAGTTTGCTTTTAAAGTTATAACTGGGCCTTCACAACAGCGTGTTATAGGGTTCTACGCTTTTTGTCACTTCATTATTTATTTGATTTAACATAATATGGTAACCTCTTTGGGGCAAGGACTGACTGTTTCTTCTGTCTTTATACAGAGCTGAGCACAATAGGGTCCTGGTCTATAACGAAGACTCCTCAGCCCTATGATAATATATATAATTATAAATAATAAATCTAGGATATATTTCGAGGGACAGTAGAAGCTATATAAGGAACTTATCCAACACCCCTTGAAGTCAATATACTCCCATTGATTTCAGTGGACATTGGATCAGGTCCTAAGGAATTATGTTCATTAGGGAGTGTGGTGAGACCATTAAACTTACATTTTGCTGGGTTAGGTCTCTAACTTGAAGCCAGAACTCCAGAGGTATACAGTGAGTGAACTAATGCAATGCGGCATATAATGCTTGAATGACTTTTTTAAAAAAACGTGTACTTCATGCTTCTACTTGTCCATTCCAACATTTTGCTTGCCTATCTGACAAAAGATACAAATAGTACTAAGGGCCAACGTTTAAATATATTTATCAACCTAAAGATGTGATGGGCACCTACTGGGATTTTCAAAAGTGCCACCTGCAATTTTAGATTCCTAAATACCTTTAAAAATCTGATCCTTGCACTTTTATGGTTCTGTGTCTTCCTGTGGACTATTTCTATTTATTATACATGTTCTGCATTCTTGACCTCAGTCTTATAAACACGTCCCAAACACGTCTTAATTCAAAAATCATGACCTATTGCCTGCGCCTTTTTTTTCTCATTTTCTGTATGTCTTTGTAACTGATCCTCTCCCTTACCGTGTTTCCCCGAAAATAAGACAGTGTCTTATATTAATTTTTGCTCCCAAAATTACATTACATTATATTACAGCGAGAGGCAAAACTGGAAGTACGTCTTATTTTCGGGGGATGTCTTACTTTCGGGGAAACAGGGTAGTATAGGATTCATCTCATTTTGTTTTGTGTCTAAGATGGTGTATTCCATGAATAGGACCTTCCAGTTATAGACTAGAGAAGAGCCTGTGGTAAACCAATTGCTGCTTTCCCTGCCTTGAATCACACTTCCACAGTACTGATACAATCTCCCTTTGGTTTCCCAACTACTTACTTTATTAGTTAAGGACAGTACCTCCCATACCATAAAAATAGGCATTAGCTTTCCTTCCTTTTTGAAGTCCAAAGTGATGAATATAGTGATAATATGTTCAGTGGAGTCAACGCAGCAGTCTTATCTTAAGATCTCTCTATTAGCCTCTAACCCTCATTTCCACTTACCACCACATATTCATTTCCTTCTCCACCCTCCTCCTGTCTCTTTTAACTCCCACCTAGCGAAAATCAGATTTTTTAGACATTATTAAGTCCATAACAACTCAATATTTTTATCAGCTTTGAGTGTATCTGTGTGCTTTATGAATTTATTCCACATAGTGTCAGACACTGATGTCAGATTTACTGTTTCTGCCTTGCTCATTCTCTGACTGAATTTTACTTCCCTTCTTAAAGAGTTGTTATGTTAGCTAATATTCAGTTCCTTGGAATATCTTCTTTGTCTTTCAGAAATACTTCTTTTTTTTTTTTTTTTACTAGAAATGGCCTCTGCTGTCCCTATCCAAAGCATGAGCCTATCTTGTCTTGCAGTTTTATCCCTTCTAACTAATTTTAATTTGCCCAAGACATATTTTTGTGTGACTGCTAAAGCCCTAGCTTTGTTTTTTTCCTTCCATGGAAGGACTGTTTCAATTTTCTGGCATTTTATCTCCAGTTTTTCTCATTAACACTGGAAAAGAGAAAGCAGTTAAACTTTTTAGATAACACTTTCTTATATTACTGCTATATTCTGACCCCATACTAAGCTCTCACTGTTTTCCCTTTGTGACTTGATTGCTGACTGGATCTCCTCCTCTATGTGAGTTTTAAGGGAATTTTGCTTGGTGTTGTTGAGATCATTAGCAGACTGTCTTTTCAAATCATATTTTTAAAGTATTTCTTATTTTTCCATATTTTTAACTTTTGTCCATTCAAAGCAACTCTGCCTATCTTAAATCCAGCTTTATACAGTATTCATCAACAAACAGCTTACATTCCTCCCATGCTTAAGTGGTCTCTTTGCTTTCTTTGCTAGCTCCCAACTTTGTGCTTTCTTTCATGACACCCATTATGCTTCAATACCTCCTAGTAAACAATTACTACATGCAAAAATATAATCTTCAAAAAGATTCTGAAGACCTTCATGGTCCAGGAAGCATACTGTCAATGATTATCTTTGGTGCTCTATACGTTAAAAAAATAAACATCTTATACAATGCATGGACAATGAATGTATAAGCTCAGAGTTCATGTCACAGAGCCCTTCTCCCTCCGGCAGGTAAGTCTGGCAGGGATTGGGAAAGCACAGCAACCCCTGGCCAGGCGAAGGAAGAGAGGTCCTGGGGTAGGTACTGGGAACAAATTCCCTCTGCTCAGCCTGAATTAGGGGCATTGCCCAGGCCCCTCCCCCCTGGGGAGCTCAAAGAAACTGGAGTTATTCTTATCTCCACACAGGAGACCTTCTAAATACCACTAAAGAAAATGACACACGGGTATGTAAATCTCTACATATCAAGATGAGATGCTAGTTAAGGTTAGAAACAAATGGACCCCAAAGGCTCTGGAACCATAACAAACCATCTGCCTTATGGATTCTGTCAGCAGAATTAAGAAATGATCCATGAAGTCTCTATTGTGAGGTGAAATGGACAGGATCAGTTTTCAGTTCATCAAGAAGTATTTTGAGGTCTAGCAATCCCAGAAGGCATCCAGGGAAAAAAAAATCAAGCATGTTCTTCCCCATTTTCACTATCTTTTATCAGTCTGTCTGTCTTGGATATATATGTAGTGTTCTTCCATGTTGTCAACTCTCATGATTTTATCATAAATCCCACTGTATTTGGTGTTTTCCTTAAATCCTCGTCTCCTAGATTCATATGATTAAGTGAGAATTTAAGCTTTCATTTAAGAAACAAAAACAAACAACTAAGTTTCCAAGACCGGTGGCTGCAGATAAAAGTTTGAAACACAAGCAACATCGGCTCAAAAGCTGGAAAACAAATAGCACCCCCCAAAAAATTATTTAAAAATATTTTAAGCCAATCTCATGAACTTGGGGGACTGACATGATTTTTGGATGCATGGGGTAGCAACGCTGATTTTTCACTGTAGCATCTAAGCAGTGAGTTAAGCCATGAATACCACTTATAGGGTGACCAGATGTCCCGATTTTATCGGGACAGTCCCGATTTTTGTGTGTCTGTCCCGAGTCCCGATCAGACTCCCGTCGGGACTAGTCTTGTCCCGATTTTTGCAGATGATCCCTGGCGCGCAGGGCTCATGAAGGCAACGTGGCCCCGCCCACTGCTCCAGGCAGCCATGTGCTGCCTGCGTGAGCCCTGCCCAGGCAGGGCTCATCTCTAAAGTTTCAGATCCCTCAGGAGAGTGCTGAAGCTAACTTCCTGCCCGGAGACAGATCGCAGCCTGCTCCTGTCCTTCCCCCCCCCCCCACCTCTCCGGCTGACAGAGACTGGGGAGGACCCTCCCACACAATCAGGCAGCGCCCGGCCGGGCCCGCAGGAAGGGGGGGGGTGAGGGGAGAGACAGCACAGCATTTCAGGGGGGTAGCAGGAGGTGGGCTGGCAGCAGCAAGCAATGGCCAGCCCAGGTCAGGAGAGCTCTGTCTCTGCCCCCCTGCCTGCCTCAGAAGCATGCTGCTTGCTGCCTGTAAGGAGGGGGGGGGGAGCCCACTCCCCCCCCCACACCGAAACAGAGAGCCTCCATCTACCCTGGCCTGCTCCTGCGCCCCTCCCCCCCTGCTGAGTCCATAATTGGCCCCACACCCCAGGAGGTGATGATGGCCAGGAGGACAGGTCTCTCACCTTCTTGCTGCCTGTGGGGCATGCATAGTGCAGGCGCCAGCAGAAGAGGGTGGGGGAAGAGACCCCCCCCCCAGCCACACCTCCCAAACCTGGATCCAGCCAGCCACCTTGCTGGATACTTCCTGGCTGGCCCCAGCCCCAGGCATCCCCCCACCTCACTGGATCCCAGGAGCAGCTACAGGAGAGGAGCAGACGAATGAACCTGCCTGCTTGCCAGATACTCCCCAGGACAGGACAGCCACCCCAGGTAAGCACCCCCAGCCTGGGACTCCCTTGGCCCCTGGCAGGTGACAGGTCCCTCTGGCGTTTGGGGGAGGGGAGCCTTGTTGCATGATGCAGCAGTGATTACCTGCAAGTCCTCCGTTGCTTGCAGGTAATCACTATATGATTATAAAGTGGAGGGGAAGATCTTATTCTACTCCTAGCAGAGACATTTTTCTTTTACCTTAATTATACTACCTTAGGGGCTATAACATATTACCAAAGTTCAATACAGAGTTTCTAAAACAAGATTATATGAAAAGGCATAATACAAAAGTCATATAAAAGTTAAACAAAAATGCATAATGCATTTATCTACAGGCGGGGGAGCGTAGGAGGGGTAGTGTGAACAACACACTGTGCATGTATTGGGGGGAAGTCTCTGGGCATAGGTAAGTGTCAGAGGTTGCATCCTCCTCCCCAGCAGAGTGTGTGCAGACCACCTTGCTCATGGCAGAGCCAAGGAAAGGAGGCACCTGCTCTGCACATGCTGATTCTACCCAGAGCAGGCTGGGTCTGACTTTGCAACCAGGATCCTGCGCCCATGTCTGTCCTGCAGCTTTGGCCGGGGGTTGGAGCCGGAGCCCTGTGCCCCTGACCCCATGCTTTCTACAGGCTTTTTGAGCTTCCTAGGGCTGTGTGCCCCCTCTCATGGCTCCGATCAGGGCTCTGCACCTTTGCCTGTGGTGCCCCCCCCCCCCGCTCATGCCCCGCCCCCTGCTGGTGCCCCGCCCCCCCTCCATCCCCCCCCCCCCCCCCCGGCTCACGGAGTGTGTCCTGATATTTCACTCTTCCCATCTGGTCACCCTAACCACTTAGTGCATACTAAGCAACACTGGATATTGTTATTACTGTCCATCTTTCTTGTTTCTTCAATTTCGATTTTAAAAAACCCCAAACCATTTCCTCCAGGCAATGGGTTCTTTTAAAAACTAACAAACAAGCACAATAATGTAGAAGGAGTTGGGGGAAGGAGTAGCTCTAAGAAATGTTTGTTCAGAATACTGAACACGTCCACCAAAGTTAAAAAGAGATGTCTAAACGTCTTCAAAAGCAAATGCCTTAGGAAAATACTAGGTATTAAATGGAATGAATTTATAACAAATACCCACATTCATCAGAGTTCAACAACCTCCTCTCTCTACAGATATGCAGAAAAGAAGATGGAAATATCTGGGACATATATTATGAATAAAGCCAGAGAATCTGACATGTCAATGGGCAGCTGGAGGAACAGAGTAAAGGTGCTGATCAAAAGAATCTCTCCATCAAACAGTACTCAAAGCATGTCTACAGTATAAAATTTAGTCGCATATGCATGTCAACACTTTGCTCCTTGTGTTGGTAATGTGCATCCTCACCAGGAGCACCAACTGAACGGTGGGACAATTGTTGGACAGCTTCTGAAAGCCAGCAACAATCAGTATAAGCAACACTGTGTCTACAATGACACTGCGTCGACCTAACTACATTGACTCTATGGGCTTGTCTTCACTACGCTGGGGAGGGATCAATTTTTTGGCAATCAATTTATCGCGTCTCGTCAAGATGCAATAAATCGATCGCCAACCGTGCCCCCGTCAACTCCAGAACTCCAGTTCGCTAAAAGGAGTACGCTGGAGTTGACGGGGGAGCGCGCCGCCGACATGACGATGGCACGTAAGTCGGCTGTAGATACGCCGATTTCAGCTACGTTTTTAACGTAGCTGAAATCGGCGTATCTACAGCCGATCTCCCCCCCAGTGAAGACCAGCCCATGCCTCTCATGGAGATGAAGTTATTAAGTTGGTGTAGTGGGCACGTTACATCAGAGGGAGCTAAATTTACATAGTTAGGTCAATGTAAGCTGCCTTGTGTCACCCTAACTCTGTAGTGTAGACCAGGGCTTAGAAACGGAAAATTTACTTAACAACATAGAGGATATGTAAAGAGTAGCCCAGCATAGACAGGGATGTCAGAGCTTTGTGCATGCCCGAAGCAATGTCTGATGACATGGGAAGGATTCAAATTCAGTCAAAGATTGGGTTAAAAATACTGCCTCTCCCTGCTTTCCCCAGCTCCCCTTCTGACTGATACAGCAATTTCCTGCGTGTTCTTGGGAGACCTTACTAAATTAAGTTTAAGTACCTTTTGGGTCCATTGTATTAAATGAAAAATTATTTATTATCGTGGGCTGGGATTACATGTAACTTTGAATCTCAGGGCAGGGACAAAGGGAGGGAGAGGTGTGAGGTAAGGACTGGTTGTTCAAAGGACTAATGTGAATATTGAAAATGTGCTGGACAAGAATGAACTTTTGGAACAATAAGGCCATGTCTACACTACCTGCGAGATCTTTTGGGGATCGATTTATCACGTCTCGCTAGACACGATAAATTGATCCCAGAGTGCTCTCCAGTCGATTCTGGAACTCCATGACACTGAGAGATGCAGGCAAAATCGACGGGGGAGCTACTTGGCGCTGTGAAGATGCCGAGGTAAGTCAACCTGAATAAGCTGACTTCAGCTACGCTATTTGCTGAAGTTGCCCAGTCAGAATGGGGAGAGAGAGATGCTAGTATCTACCCAAGACAGGCAACGGCTGAAGAGCCTAGATTGGGTGACCTTTGTGGACCACAAGGAGGGAATACAGACACAGTTATGCTGAACTATGATATCACTCCAGCCTGGTTTACTGCTTCAGATTTTAAGGAACAGTACACATATGCTTCTAGCCTGAATTCCCAGTGAAGTAAATAGGGTTCTGAGCACTTGGCAGCTCATCAGTACAGAGACAGAGAAATCTAGTAAAGTGAATAGTGTTGAATGAATCATCCTTCCTTGGAAGCTAAATTTCACATAAATCCTACTCATTGACTGTTACTCTATGATGAACATAATCCAACAGATTGATGCAACACAGCTGTTGCCAACTCATTGGTACTGGCAAATGTTTGTAGAAACAGAGATTCAATTTTTTTTAAAGTTAAATAAGTGATCCTGGAAAGAGAATATCACTGTCACGTTTGTAGCATATAGTTTTGTTGCAGATCAATATTAGTTTGTGAATCACTCATATTTAAGACAAAACAGGACATAAAGTTGAGAGAATTATAGGAAACTGCAGGACAAAGTGAGCTGTAAGGGCAAAGTGAGCTGGATTCATAAAAATACCTCCAACATAACCCTTAACATGCAAAAACATAGATAATAGATTACTGTTGGGGTTAGGGATTTTTTTTTAGAAATAAACCGTAAAATGAACAGGGGACCAACTATTGAGTGTGTATATATCTTCAACAAGAACCTCTGTTCCAAAATACTACAGGAAAAAGCAGGAACCAAAGGTGTTCATCCAAAGCAGTGAATACAATTGTGAAAGGATTTGAGAAACAGTTAGTGGAGTTTTCTGTATCCTCCTTGGCAAATCCATCAAAGGAAATATCTTTATGTAGAAGGTATTGAAGTGGGAGCACAGTCCAAAAGTTACTTCCAAAGGCCCTGGAGTCTCTTTTAAGGGTAGGATTTTACAATGTGAATTAAAGGTCATAATGTAGTATATATCAAATGTATTAATGTATGTTCATTCTGCCAGCAACCCTTTTTGAATAGCAGAAAGGAATGACCCTCCATGGCATTGGTAGAAACACATATGACAGGCTGTCAGTATCTGTACTGATGTGATATGGTCACTCTTTGTTTTAGGATAAACTGTATTATAAAAGATGGGGTTTTGTTTCCTATATGCATTACAAACTAGGCACTCAAGTCATTTCTGTGTTTTGAGGTTTAGTGCATAAAAGACAGGATCGTGTATTGTGTCTATGTTAATTAGATTAAAGGAATGTTGCAGTCCACAATGTGAACTGTTTTGACCATAAGGTTTAGTAATGTTTAATTTACAATGCCTTTCTTGATCAATATAAAACTGCTATTTGTATACCTTTTAAGGTCTCTATAAAATACTTTTTAATGTGAATGTGTATGCAACAGGAAAAGATAAGGTGTGAAGGCCATTGCTGAAGCCAGAGAGTCAAGGACAGAACCAGACTTAACGAGACTTAGACTTAGGGCCAGAGAACCATTAACACATATCCATGACTACGGAAGGCAGATTGACAACCCTGAGGTGGAGGCTGGCACCCCTAAACACAAGACAATTGATTAAGTCGAAACCAGACAGGATGAGCCTCCTGGAGGTGTTTTGGGCCATCAAAAGATAACACCCACTGAGGACTACCTGGTCATAAACTGACACAGCAAAATCCATAAACTTCAATGGAGAAAAAGGACCATAAGAACAGGCTACTTTGCCATGGGGCTTTCGGTTCATCTTGCCAACAACTTCAGGAGCATCGGATCATGACTGACAGAACCTGGCTCCCCTCTGCGACCAATCTGGCTGGCCACTAGATTGATTCAGACTGTGAACTGATAACTATAAACACTGACTGACGGGAGTGTGTGTGTGTGTGTGTGTGTAAAGCATATGCTAATTGCTGTATTCTCGATAAATGTGGCGTGTTGTCTTCCCCCAGTAAAAAGATCTCATGTACTATGTTTAAGCATAACACTCTGACCTGTGCGTCAAGAAGCCTGTCTACACTGCAATTAGACACCCACAGCTGGCCTGTGCCAACTGACTCAGGCTCACAGGGCTTGGGCTAAGAGGCCCTTTAACTGTGGTGTAGACGTTCAGGCTCAGGCTGAAACCCTGGCTCTAGAAATCTGCAAGTTGGGAGGATCCGAGCCTGAATGTCTACACTGCATTTAAACAGCCCTGTGTGGTATAGCCCTGCAAGTCCCTGGCAGCTAGCCTGGGCTGGGTGGCGGTTTCTAATTGTAGTGTAGACAGGTTTCTTGATGAAGGGGTCGAAAAGAGAAGCGAGGGAGAAAGAAGAACCTGTGATACATGCTTAGAGACCAGAGTCTGGGTTCTGTGACTTGTGGTCTGTCAAAAGGGTCAAGAAAAAAAAAAAGAAAAACTGAGGAGAGAAGTAGTGCTCTCTAGAAATGCAAGTTCTCACCTTTGTGTTGTAACTGACCCAAACGTTGTGTAGGGTGTGGACTTTGGAGTCTACAGCTGTGGAGTTTAAGGCTAGTTAAGATATTCATGTCATTTTTAAAATTTAATTTTCTCGTTTCTTGCTAAGCTTTGCTTTTAATGAAACCAAATGAGTCTTACATGGTTTTGGGGGTAAAATGGACTGCGTTGCATTTCCGAAGTTCTTGTGCAAGGCAATTTGGAGAAAACAGAACCTAACCTGGACAATGGCTGCAGTCAACAGAGATTTTGCTGACTATAAAATTTGGCAGGAGCAGGAGACCAAAAGCAAATATTTTTATAATTATAGTTTTAGAATCCTATAATTCGGAATTCAAACTATTCCCACGAGGCAATGCATGCATTTCAGAGTTCTAAATTACGTACAGTGACTGCGTATCCCTGTAATGCAGGCTGGGGACCACACAGTTCAGTGGTAGGTTTTTTAACCCATGAATTCAAACAACAAGCAAATTCTCTCCATTTTGCAAAAAAGACAAAAGCAACCTCTGGGTCAGAGCACATTTAAAAAAAAATTATGAATATGAGCACTAGATGAGCTCACTGCAATTTGCTAATGAATCCCCCAGTGTGTGTGTTGGTGCTACTGCTAAAATTTGATTTTCCATCTAGAAACTAGATAACTAATACTGAGAAACTACAAAAACTTCATGTGAAAAACAATGTTTCTTTGTGTTGCTCAGGGAGTTGTCCGATTTGTAGCCAAAGAACCAGGATTTGGCTCAGATGTAACATTGCATCTATTAAATTCTATTTACTTCATTGTTTTCTTTCCAGTGGCCCTGCTGGGGCTGTTGGACTAACTCACAGCAGTTCCACACAGTAATGTTCTGAGACCTTAGTCCCAGGGGAACTGAAACATTCCAAAACTCTTAGGACATATTTCAGAAGCTGTCCTGTAAATAATGCAAATCAGTATTGACTGTTTAATTCATAACCATTTTGGGGTGAAAAATGGATCCTTCCAATCATGCTTTGTAGTATAGGAGAGAGGTATCTGGCACCTAAGTAAAGCTAGATACCCCACTCAGAAAAATGTTCTGGTCTGACAAGAATTAAAGTGGAAAAAGGATAAATTGAAGATGAATATCAGAAAACTTTACCTCTCCAAAACTGCCCTGGGATCTTTAATTACTGTTGTGCTTGGTCCCCACCCCTGACCCCAGGGTGCCACTTGGAACTGAAGTACCACTGCGCCCTCTGACCCACCAGCCTGGGCTCCCTCTCACACTGTGCTGTTCTGACAAGCTGTAGACATGCTCCCGGTTTTACACTTCCACCAGCACACACACAGGCAGGGACACACCCAGATGCAGTTACATGCAGGCTCTCTGACCAGGCATTGAGGCCCAAGAATAGAGAGGCTATTCAGCCAAAATAACTCCCAGCTTTCCAGCCTAGGACCCCATAGTGGTACCATCCTGCCCTGGTCCAGACCCCAACCAGTATGAATTTATCATCCAGTTCACCTCCCCCTCAATGTGGACAGGAATATACAAACAACCCTCTGAGCTAAGAGGCCCACACACTGCACTCCAAACTCACTGATTCAGAAAAAGCAAAAACAAGTTTATTAACTAGAAAAGATTGACTTAAAGTGATTTTAAGTGATAGTAAACAGCTCAAAGCAGATTACCTAGTAAATAAACAAAACCACAAACTAAGCTTAATATACTAGATAGATTGGATATGAATTAGCATATTTTCCCCTAACTGATGGTACAGGCAGACTACAGATTTTTAAGGGGGTAAGCTACACTTGCTTTACAGACTAAAATCCCCAGGTCTTTTATACACAGGCTAGTAATCCCTTTTAGTCTGGGTTCAACACTTCCCTCAGTCCAGTCTTTGTTCCCCAAGTGTTTCCAAGAGTCTCCTTGTGTGGGAAGTGAAGAACAACACGTGATGTCATTCTCTGCCTTATATAGCTTTAGCATATGGCAGGAACCCATTGTTTCAAAACTTGGTTCCTAGACTGGTTTATGGAAAAATACTGACATCCCAACATGACATTCCAGAATCATGTGACCTGGTCACGTGTCCTTGCAGTGTTATAGCAGCCATTGCTTACAGGCTGGCCAAAATGTCCACAGGTAGGTTAAGCTATTCTACAATCCATTGTCTTTGCCGATGGGCCATCAGCCACATCTGTCTTCTTCATTGTTATACTTGAACGGCTGGCTGTGGGTGTTTTCCAGAGTAAGACCATTTGAAATTCAGATCTCTAAGCAATGTTCATAACTTCAGATATAAAAATGATACATGCCTACAAATAGGATAAGCATATTCAGCAAATCATAACTTTGCCAATGACACCTCATAACTTATCTTGTACAAAATGCATCATAATTATGCCATAATCCTATCATATCACTGTGAAGAATATGGGGTGCACTCTTACAACTGTGATCCAGATCCTGAGCTGTGGTCAAACTGTACTGGGGCACAGGTCAGTGGCAGGGGGTGGGAGCTGAGTGCAAAGGTTCTTTTACAATCAGAGAGGTAGCCGTGTAAGTCTGGGTTTGCAGAAGTGACAAAGAGTCCTGTGGCACCTTAAAGACTAACAAAAGTATTGAAGCATTAGTTTTTGTGGGCTTCCATGCATCCGACGAAGTGGGTACTAACCCACGAAAGCTTATGCTTCAATACTTTTGTTGCCACAGGACTCTTTGAAGGTTCTTTTAAGCAATTATAAGCACCTTTGAGCCCCCCTCCCCGAACCTGGGGCTGTCCAGCAACAGGAAGGGCCAACACTCATGTGAAATCTCTAATATGTCTTTTCCACTTCTAACTTTTAGATGTATCAAGAGGGTTCATCATGCTGAAGAACCAATTCAGCATCAATCCAGAGTTGTCAGGGGAATTTTCAGATTTTCATTGGTCTTTGTATCTAAGCTACATTTTATCACTTCCTCACTCTTCCCTTTATCTATGTAAGGTTCTTTCCAGAGTCACACATAACAGCTCCATTTATAATGTACAAGTTAGATTTTCAAAAGAGTGGATTGACTATGCACTACAGCAGGGGTTCTCAAACTATTGAGAACCGCGACCCCTTTTTAGTTTCTCCCTCGGCGTGGCGGACCCTTGTATGTCTGCCAAAAAGCCGCCAAATAAATTAACAATAAATTAACTCCTTATTTGGCAGCTATTTTCGGTAGACATGCCGAGCGCTCCTGAAAGCTTGTTTGGCGGAACAAGCAGCTCGCGACCCCTCAGGAAGCGGCCGGCGACCCCCCCGAGGGGTCACGACCCACGGTTTGAGAACCCCTGCACTACAGGTTAAATCCACTCCCTATGCACAGAGCCCAGGTAAACATTCTTTGTGCAGAAACTACAAGGATTTGGGGGAAAGAATCTACTCCAACCCTATGGGGTGTGTGGGGGAGGGCATGCAGCCTCTCCCACAGTCACATTCTATGGCCCTAGAATACTTGCTTGAACCCTAACAGGTCACTTTTCCTTGACTGCTCCGTTACAATAGATGCTAACTACTTATGTTAAAAAATGTCTTTCACCTTACATTTTCCTGTGGTGCTGGGAGTACCTTTCCCAGCCCCGAGGAAGAACTCTGTGTGCATAGGTGCCAATTTTCTTCTTTCTGGGTGGTGCCCCACCTTAGCCCCTCCCCCTCCTGCCTGCCAGCATCACCAAACAGCTTTTTGGTGGGGCCTGCTGAGCAGCTGATCGCTGGGGGTGTGGGGAGGAAAGGGGGGGGCTGGTGGGTGCTGAGCCCTGGAGCACCCAGGGAGTTAGCACCTATGTCTGTGGATCAAAAGCTTTTCTCTCTCGCCAACAGAAGCTTGTCCAATAAAAGATATATCACCCACATTAACTCTCTAATATCCTGGGACCAATACGGCTTCCACTGCACTTCATAGCCATGCACCCTCTATTGCATTGCTCCATTCCCAGTCTACTCCCAGTCTTAGGGCTTGTCTAGACTACAGGTTGTCAGCATAATTTATGTGGTTCAGGGGCATGAATACCCTCCTCCCCAAGCGGCGTAAGTTATACTGACCAAGTGCCAGTGTGGACAGTGCTGTCTGCAGAGCTTCCCTCCTGGCAGAGGTGGTTTTATTATGCCAAAGGGAAAACTCTCTCTCTCTTGGTAGAGAGCATCTAGAAGTAGTGGCGAATTAGCCACTGGGCCAACATGGCCTGTGCCCTGGCCAATTGGGGTTCCCCTGTGCCCCAACCTGCTCAGCACACCCAGCATTTCTACCTGGGAGCGGGTTGTGGTGCTGGGGCTTGCCCCACTCTATCTGCCTCATGCTCCTGCCAGGGAGTGGGGTCAGGGCACAGGGTCTTGTCCTGATCCCTGGCAAGAGCGCCAGGCGGGCTGAGCAAGCCCCTGCACCCAGCCACATTCCCTGGCGGAAGTGCCAGGTGGGCAGAGCAGGATGGGACACAGGGGTCATGGGCCACCCACGTTGGCTAATCCGCCCCTACTTCCAGTGTACACTGGGCCTTACTTATTTCCTGCAATATGCTAGTGTGGAAAGGGAGCAGGAATCCAGACCCGGAGAGGTGCTACAAAAAGGATTCCCAGGGGTGGCGGCATCGGGAAGGATTCTGGGATGCTGGGTCCAGGGGGTCCATGGAGAAGCTGGGCTGGCAGGAGCTCTGATGCCCATAACGTGTGTGTGTGGGGGGGGGGGGGGGGCGGGCTGCCTTAGAACAGCCGCCAGCGCTGGATGCCCCAGCTTAGCTGCAAAAGGGAGCCAACCCCAGAGGTGCGGCGTCTCCCCACAGGGCGCCCCTGCGCCGACTGCGTGAAACACCCCGAGCACATCGGCTCCTCCCGCTGGAGTCTGTTTCCCGAGCGCGGCCCAAGGCTCCCCGGGGCTGGGCGGAGAGTGACTTCCCCAGGCGCCGGGGGCGGGAAGCCGCCGCCCGAGGGGTGGAGACGCTGACGGCCGAGGGCCCAGCCCCGCGGTCCCCGGAGCGGGGCGGAGGGGAGGCGTCATTGCGGGCTGGCTGCCCCTGGAAACGCCCTCCCCGCCACGTCATTGCCGGGAACGGGAGACCAGCTGCGGCCGCCCGCTGCACAAAGGCCCGGGGCTGGAGCGCGCCGGGGGACCCGATCCACGCACCGCGGCGCCTGCCTCGCCCGCCCCCAGCCCTGTAAGTACAGCCGGGTCCGGCGGGACACGCGGCTCCGCGCCGCAGCCGCCCCCGCCCCCGCCCGAGCCCCCCGGCCTCCGCTGCGAAAGCGAAACTGAAAGTGCGCGCCCGGGGGATGCAGCGGGAGCGGCTGGGCTGTGCCGGGGCCCGGCGGACCGGGCAGGGGTCAGCAGCGCGGGCCTCGTTTGGTTCGGGTTCCCTTAAAGACCCGGGTCCAAGGATGCGAGCGCAGATTCCAAGCGGGCTTCCCAAGGGCGGGTTGTAAAGGCGCCTGCAGCCCGAGGCCTGGGTGTGATGCTGTCGCTCTGAGAAACATCTCTTGGTTATTGACCGTACACAGGACACATGTTGGTAAATAATCACAGTCACCCAGGTTTTAAAAAACGACAGAGAGTCTTGTAGCACCTTCTACACTAACAGATTTTAGGGATCATGAGCTTTCCTGGGCTAAGACCCACTTCATCAGATGAATGTTGTGGAACTCTACAGAGGCAGGTATTAATATGTAGACAAGAAAGCAAGGTAAATTCAAGGGGAGGGGGGTGAGGCCCACTTCCAGCAGTTGATCTGGAGATGTGACCAGAGAGGAGAAACTGCTTTTGTAATTGACGAGCCATTCACAGTCAATATTAAGTCCAGACCTAATGCTGTCAAATTTGCAGATGAACTGGAGCTCAGCAGTTTCTCTTTGAAGTCTGGCCTTGAAGTTTTCTTTGCTGCAATATGGCTGTCATTAAATCTGCTATTGTATGTCCATGGAGGTTGAAGTGTTCTCCTACGGGCTTTTGTATATTGCCATTCCTAAAATAAGGGTATGTCTTCACTACAGGACTAGGTCGATTTCCCTTAATTCGATTTTCTAAACTCGACTTTAGAAAATCGAATCAGTGTGTCCCCACCAGGACAGCAGGTCGATAGTGGTCGACACTATCTGTCCCTAAACTTTTGCAGGGATCGACATAGCCCGCATTGCACTGTGGGTAGGTAGCCCACAGTGCCGGGAGTGCCGGACCCCCCCGCCTGCCCGAGCAGCCCCACTGACTCCCCCACCCGCCGGAGCAGCCCCCCGCCGGACCCCCCCCCCCCCCCGCCTGCCCAAGCAGCCCTACGCCGGAACCCCCCCACCTGCCCAAGCAGCCCCGCGCCGGACCCCCCCTGCTCGCCCAAGCAGCTCCGCGCCGGACCCCCCCCGCTCGCCCAAGCAGCTCCGCGCCGGACCCCCCCCGCTCGCCCAAGCAGCTCCGCGCCGGACCCCCCCCGCTCGCCCAAGCAGCTCCGCGCCGGACCCCCCCCCGCTCGCCCAAGCAGCCCTGCGCCGTACCCCCCGCCCGCTCGCCCAAGCAGCCCTGCGCCGGACCCCCCGCCCGCTCGCCCAAGCAGCCCCGCGCCGGACCCCCCCCCCCGCTCGCCCAAGCAGCCCCGCGCCGGACCCCCCCCCCCCGCTCGCCCAAGCAGCCCCGCGCCGGACCCCCCCCCCCCGCTCGCCCAAGCAGCCCCGCGCCGGACCCCCCCCCCGCTCGCCCAAGCAGCCCCGCGCCGGACCCCCCCCCCCCCGCTCGCCCAAGCAGCCCCGCGCCGGACCCCCCCCGCTCGCCCAAGCAGCCCCGCGCCGGACCTCCCCGCCTGCCCAAACAGCTCCACGAACCCCCCCGCCCACCTGAACAGCCCCACGCCGGACCCCCCGCCCGCCCGAGGGGGGGGAGCCGGCGTGGGGCTGCTCGGGCGGGTGGGGGGGTTCGCAGAGCTGCTCGGGTGGGCGGGGGGGTCCGGCGCGGGGCTGCTTGGGCGGGGGGGTCCGGCGCGGGGCTGCTTGGGCGGGGGGGTTCACGGGGCTTCTCGGGCGGGCGGGGGGGTCCGCGGGGCTGCTCGGGCGGGCGGGGGGGGTTTGTGGAGCTGCTCGGGCGGGCGGGGGGGTTCGCGGGCCTGCTCGGGCGGGCGGGGGGGGGTCCGGCGCGGGGCTGCTCGGGCAGGCGGGGGGGTTCGCGGAGCTGCTCGGGCGAGCGGGGGATCTGGCGCGGGGCTGCTTGGGCGGGCGGGGGGGTCCGCGGGGCTGCTCAGAGGTCGGAGGCTTAACGTCAGATGCCTCTTCACTTACTCACAATAGACCTAGAGAAGTCGATTTTAGCGTTACTTCTCTCGTCAAGCAGGAGTTACAAAGTCGATTTTGAGGGCCCTTTAAATCGACTTTAAGGGCATGCAGGTGAGGACAGGTACATGTTTAGTTCGACTTAACGTCGTTAAAGTCGACGTTAAGTCCTAGTGAAGACATGCCCTAAGACTCTTTGTTGCTTCTGCAGATCCAGACTAACACGGCTACCCCTCTGATACTAGACACCAGGTTTTAAAGTGTCTTATCCTTGGGACCAATGGACATTTAGGCAGCGTTTTGTTTAGGTATAAAGAGAGTTTGGTGGCTTGTAAATTGAAAATAAAAAGAAAAGAACGCAAGTGCTTCCTTGTAAAGTGCGCTTGTTTATGTGCTTTACAGAGACTTGGTGGGAGCATATGCATGACTGGAGTATTCCTATAGAAGGGTACAGTGTGCTCAGGAAGGGGAAAAAGGGAGGCGGTGTTGCCTTATAAATGTATACACTTGGACTGACATTGAGGTAGAAATAGGAGACAGACATGTTGGAAGTCACTGGGTAAGGATAAAAGGGGTAAAAAACAAGGGTGATGTGTTGGTAGGAGTCTACTATAGACCACCTAACCAGGAACCGGGATAGGCGGATGATTTAAGAAATAGACCCCAAAATCAGGACTGTCCCTATAAAATCAGGACATGTGGTCACCCTACCCTGATCCTGCTAATGCACTACTCACATGTAATAAACAAGTGCATAAAATATTCGAAGAATAAGGGGACAACTCTGAAAACTGTTTGTAACCCCCGCCCTGCCTTGTCCCGTCGCAGGTCACGTGCACACATGGATCCTTGCTCTTATATGGAACTTCATTACCTTCAGGATAAACATTTTCCAGTGTGTTCATTACTATGTTTATGAACATCTTAATATTATTGTAATATTAAATATAATAGAACATTGGCCTTAACTCATAATGAAGTATGTTCTTTTTGTCTGTTTCCATTTTATGAAATAATCTTTATACTGAAAAATATATAAGTAACTGTACATTTATCTAGGATATTCTTATTCTGGTAAAATAATTATTTTTAAAATCACCATACTTTGTGTTATGTAGTGAAATAACCAAGAGATGGTTTTATTCATTGTCTCAGTTTCCTTATTTCTAACATAGAGTTAAGTGCTTTACTTCCCTCACAAGGTTGTTGTGATTAGTTAGTTAACATTATTGGGAAAACAAGTCCTGCCGTGATAACAAATTTTCGCTAACATTGATTCATTGATAAATATGTACTATAATGTGATATGACATCAGCATAAGTGCCTGCATTCAATGCAATGACAAGTATTATGTGGAATCCTGATCCTAATTGGAGCATCTAGCTGCTACTGCAATACAAATAATACATACAAAAAGAAACACCACTATCTATTTTTATGCAAAAAAATTCCAATTGACACTAATAAGGATTCCATTCATGGAGCTAATTTCCAGTATGAGCCTCAATTAAGTTAGTTTGCAATTTTATTGCATTAATATTAATTTCCTCAAGACTAAATCAAACTTCAGTGAGATGTGCAGATTATTTCCATAAATCCCAGACCTGCACAGATTTTTGACTGCATCCTGCATAAAGTTAAACACATGCTTAAATGTTTGCCGTATCAAAGCCTTAAGTTGTGCACTGTAGAAATACTGGCATGTCTTGCTCTCAGGTTATTATACTATCCTATATATTCTACATATTGTGAAAGTGGAATATTGTTCTATTTCCTCAGGGTTCAATGGATTTAACAAGTGAACCATGTTCCTTAAAAGATGATTCTATGGTAGGTATTTTCTGTTGTGCCACGCTGTAAGAATCTGTATTTAAAAGGAGATCTTTCAACGGAGATGTGTAGCTTGTGCTGTAAGATATTTTTCAGTAATGAAAAGGAATTATTTTTTTCTGAACAGTTTCCAATTATAGCCAGTATGTATTTCCTGTCTCTCTCTTTTCCTTTCACAATAAGAAAACAAAAAATCCCCACCTAGACGGGACAAAGCACTGGAAAATATTTTGTAGGAAATATTTTCTAGAATATCCAGTTTGCCACAGGAACTGACCTGATTACCAATAGATCTTTTCTATGCCTAAATTTTATGATTCACATTCCAGTTTGACGTAATCTTAAGTAAAACAAGAGGGATTTTTCTGTAGGTCTTTCTGGAATTTTTCTCTGTCAGAATATTGTAACCAGAAATAAAAATGGAGCAAGAAGGGGTTTTCCTTCATTTCTGGTGCTCAGCCCAGCTACAAGTTTTGTCTGTATGTGACTTCTGTGTTCTAATTTTTTAATTCTGAAATACTTTTTGATCCTATTTTCCCCTCCTATATTATTCTTGGCAATCTAATCATCTAAGGCTCTGCTCCAGCAAGGACTTATAACTAGGCTTGGAAGGATTAGAATTTTGTTGGTAAATGTCAATTTCACTGTTCACACACAGAGTGACAAATTTTTTTCCCCTTCAGTAATAATTGAAATTTACAGATAGGCAAAGTAAGGAAAATGCTCCCAAGTAATGATTGAAACTTTTGTATTAGGCGTGTTACAAATGGAGTAGCAAATCTATATATATAAAAGTCAAATGGTGTATGCGTGTGTGTATGCGTGTATGTATGTTCCCTTACTCCTTCCACACCGTTTCAGCTAAAGACTTGAAATTTGGTACTGTTATAGGCTTTAGGGTCCTAATCAGGGTAAGAATTGAAAATTTTTCAAATCTCACCTCTTACACCCTCTAGGGGTGAAATTCTTTAAAGCTCATTAACATCAGCTGGGCAGCAGGTTAACACCTGCTGTTCTGTGACATAGTTATGATGTAATAATACCCCCCTCCAGCGGACCCTGCACTCGCTCAGCTTTCTGCACCCTCCCCCCTCCAACCCTCCCCCACTCGCTCAGCTCTCTCTCCCCCCCCAACAGACCCCGCACTGTGTAGCGCAAACATAACTAAATACACTTTTTTTCTTAAAAAGGACCCCATTCGTTATGCCGTGTAAAAAGCGAAAATGTATCAGAGAAACCACATCTAAATGCAAGAGAATGAAATTAATTAGACAAAATGAGACTTCTGAACAACGTGAGAAATGGCTACATAATAATAGAATACGAAATTATCAATCCAGGGCCACAGAAACAGCCGAACAATGCCAAAGAAAATTAAAGGAAAATACCCGAGCAACATCCCAGTTTCCAGTTACAAATACTCCGAGCAACGCCGGGTATTTCTGCTAGTGAATAGTAAAAATAAGTATGATTTGTTGTTTGAAAGACATTTGCTTTGTATATTATGATGTGATGATGACAAATTGTGTTTTAACAATTATAAAGCTTTAACTTTCTGAATCTCAATATATCTTACTCCCCCATAATTTCCCACAACTGTGAAAATTGACATATCCATTGAAATTATTTAAAAAAAAAATCAAATTCTGCCAAGCGATCTATATAACTTTATACACTGTGAGTAAACCCACTGACCTCAGTTGTCCCCATTGATCTTAGTTCTTTTTGGAAGAACATGGGGCGCATAGCATGCCTCTGTGATGTCTCAGAACTATTAGCCCCTAGTTTGCAGTTGGATAATAGTTCCAGTTAGGTCCCCATGTTTAATGACCAAAATCCATTTTCTGAGATTTACCGTATTTTTCGCCCTATAAGACGCACTTTTTCTTCCCCAAAACGGGGGGGGGGAAAGTTGGTGCGTCTTATAGGGCGAATATACCTACATATATACGTATATACCTACGAATATACAAAAAAAAAAAACAAAAAAACCCGCGCGTGCGCCCCGGTTCCCCCCTCCCCGCCGCGGGCGGGCTGCCGGGGGCGTCCCGGTTCCCCCCTCCCCGCCGCGGGCGGGCTGCCGGGAGTGCTCCCAGTTCCCCCCTCCCCGCCGCGGGCGGGCTGCCGGCAGCCCGCCCGCGGTGGGGAGGGGGGAACCGGGAGCACTCCCGGTAGCCCGCCCGCGGCGGGGAGGGGGGAACCGGGACGCCCCCGGCAGCCCGCCCGCGCGGTGGGGACGGCGCTCCCCCAGCAGCCCGCCCGTGCGGCGGGGACGGGAGAGCGGCGCGCTTTTTGTGTGTGGTGTTTTTTTGTTTTTTCCCCCCCCCCGGCTTTTTTACTTAAAAACTCGGGGGCGTCTTATACGCCGGAGCGTCCTATAGGGCGAAAAATACGGTATATCATTTCCAACCACAGGATATAACTTAGATAATGCTTTCTTAGCCATAAGGCCAACAGTTTCTCCTCCCTTGGTGTTCACACCTCCAGATCAGCTGCTAGAAAAGAGCTTCCTCCTTCCTGATTGAACTAATCTCGTTATCGCTAGCCTGATTCCTGCCTGCATATTTATACCTGCCTCTGGATACTTCCACTGCATGCATCCAACAAAGTTGTTATGCTATACAGAGCACACAGGATCTTTTATAAGAGGAAGGCAATATGCCATACTTTATTAAGAATACAACACAATTAGTATATGCATTTCAGTCTCTCTCTCTCACACACACACACCCCATGCACACAGTCCTGCCCATTGATGTTCATAGTTACCAGTCTCTTGTTGTAGCTCGAGTCAATCTAATGGCCAGTTAGATTGATCACGAGTAAGAAGCTGGGGGGGTCTCTGGTCATGATGCTCCGAGACTTTGGAGGACTGAACCCAAAGTTTCATGGCAAAACACCCAAGCTTTATACCTGTGAATTTCCATTTGAGTCCATGCATTTTGCAATGTCATCCTGTAATCATTAGTTCTTAAGTGGTGTTAATCTTGGGGTTTTCCCCGCTGTCATCTTTTGATGGCTATTGTTGGGCTTCCCATCATTATCTTCTATTTGTTGGCTCATCTTTGGGGGTGTTTGCTCACTTCTGAGGTCGTCAATGCTGCATAACATGTTTAGCATCTGATACAATGGATGTTTTCTGATTGTCTCCTTGTCTTCTGGTCTTTAAGTCTCTCACTTTTCTTGACCCCCTTGGATATTTGTGATGGCTTCACACTTATCTCGTCCTGATGCATGCATTCCTCTTTCACACAAACAATCACACAATCTCTTACAGACATCTTTAAAAGTAGCAGAATACAGAATACATTGTAAATTAAGCCTTGCTAAATCTTATAGCTAAAACAATTCACATTGGGGGCTTCAGGCCCTCAACATTTCTTTAATCTATTTATCATAGACACAATACAAAAACCTGTCTCTTACTAACTGAACTTCATAACAGGTCCTAATTGTAATGCATACTGGGAACATCACAGTTTCAGTGAAATTAAAGTTTACATCAATTCTTATAACAATTAGTACAATTATAAAATCCTGTTCCTACAAAGTCGGTATTCACCCACGAAAGCTTGTGCTCGAGTCTAATACATCTGTTAGACTATAAGGTGCCACAGGACTCTGTCACTTATGCAGATCCAGACTAATATGGCTACCCCTCTGATGCTGAAGAGTACTTCAGTGAGTTCTGTCTAACTGACCAGACTTATTGAAGTGAAAGAGTAAAAATGAGAAACTCATTGTTATATTGCATCTATTATACTCCTGCGTGAAAATACTGGGAATATCTAATTCAACATGTCTATATTGGATTTGCCTAATCAGCACTTTCTCCCCATCACCCATCTGGACTGGCAGAGTTGCAGAGAAGCAGCAAAAGGCTCTCAGTCAAGAGCTGGACTGTCATATACACTGATTAACTGATAACTACGGTGACAAAATATTTTAAACTAGTGCAAAGTGTTATTTTTTCAGTTTACTAGTATACTGCTGGTATGATTTGTACAGCTAACGATTTAACAAGTGAATGTAGTCTCTAGCATGACATATCTGGTGATATTATGGAATGAAAAAATAGTACTGTGCTTTTTTTTTTTCTTTCTAGAATCTGAAATTTACTGACCATTCTAGCACACAGATGGATGAGGTTGACACTCTTAAAGAAGAACTAGAAAAATGGAAGGTGTGTATGAATTGTACAGCTCTTAGGTTTCCACTGAAGGCAGCAGCAGCAGATGTTCAAAAGAAAAAAAATTGCCCAAAGATTGCTTTTAAACCGACTTTACAATGTTTTGTTTGTTCTAATGAAAATACACTAAAGTACTTGTTGTTTTCAATATCAAGGAAAGGCTTGAAAAAGCTGAAAAACAAAAAGATGAGCTCCTTCTTTTGAAACTAAGTGCTGATGAAAAGAGACAGGAGGCACAAGATGAGCTGAGAAAGCTAATGGATTTAGAAGAAGAGCAATATAAGGAAAGCATTTTAAAAAAGGAAAACCAGGAGGTAATAAGAGAATTTACCCATAGCTATCAACACTTGGAGAAGAGTTGTAGACGTATTCCTTGTAGGTTGGAGTACTTTCCCCTTTCAATCCAAACAGCTCCATCAGAGTTACATTTTGTAGGGCCAGAATATTTAGCACATCATTTTATAAATACTTCAGAAATTACACAATAAAAAAAAAAAAAAAAAAAATCTTGCAGCAATTACTTGAAAGAATTCAGGCAATTTTACCTTCATCACAGGTAAAAAGTGATGGCTAACAGAATTTACCTTCACCTGGTCCAAGGCTCCCACTTACAGCACAGTCTTACAATGTGTTAAAGTCCACGCTGTGTTGAGTTGGGTCATTCAATTGTTCTATCAAATTACATAAAGAACACTTTAAAACAAAACTTCCTAACACTCCTAATAAAGGCTTAGAGCATCCAGGAGAGTTAGTCCTTTCTACATAACTACAGAGATCTTGCAACCTGAGAAAGCTTGCAGCTAACATAGCTGCATAAAAGACACAAAAGTTTACTTACCACGGATGGAAAAGATAACCTCTGCTTCCTTTTAGAATTAGTTGGTAATTGTCCTTGGGGTATGTAATCTAGGCATTTGGAACATGAGTGGTAGGCAGTGAACACTTTCTAGATTGCCAGGGGTTGATCATAGAATCATTTAATCTCAGGGTTGGAAGGGACCTCAGGAGGTCATCTAGTCCAACTCCCTGCTCAAAGCAGGACCAACCCCCAACTAAATCATCCCAGCCAGGACTTTGTGAAGCCTGACCTTAAAAACCTCTAAGGAAGGAGATTCCACCACCTCCCTAGGTAATCCATTCCAATGCTTCTCTACCCCCTAGTGAAAATGTTTTTCCTAATATCCAACCTAAACTTCCCACAGTGGAACTTGAGACCATTAGTCCTTGTTCTGTCTTCTGATACCACTGAGAACAGTCTAGAACCATCTGGAACCCCCTTTCAGGTAGTTGAAAGCAGCTATCAAATCCCCCCATATTCTTCTCTTTTGTAGACTAAACAATCCCAGTTCCCTCAGCCTCTCCTCATAAATCATGTGCTCCAGCTCCCTCATTTTTGTTGCCCTCTGCTGGATTCTTTCCAATTTTTTCACATCCTTCTGGTAGTGTGGGGCCCAAAACTGGACACAGTACTCCAGATGAGGCCTCACCAATTTCGAATAGAGGGAAACAATCACATCCCTCGATCTGCTGGCAATGCCCCTACTTATACAGCCCAAAATGCCGTTAGCCTTCTTGGCAACAAGGGCACACTGTTGACTCACTGTTGATGAATGTGGCTTATCTGGGAAAGAGATTTGCAATACAGTTTGAGATTTGACCTATGAGCTGTAGCTCAGAGGCTATTACCTCAATATCCCAAGGTATTTTTAATAATGATTTTCATGTAGATGATGTTTAAGCCAATAAATGATGGATTTAATTTGTTTTGCTGGTAAGTTCTCTGTAAATTAATATATTTGAACATAAGTAGCCAAATATTATTTTACAGAGAACTTCAGACATAGTAGAACATAAGTAGCCAAATATATGAAATTCAAGCTCCTTGTCCCATGTTCATGGCTCTACACAGTTTTGCCTCATTCTACATCTCTGTTGTTACTTCCCCATCATGTTCTTCCCAGTCCTCTTACTTTACTGTGCCCTTTTACTTTTTTCTACTCCGCTTTGTGCTTGTAACTTGTTGCTACACCTGGAATACCCTGTCCTCATCCTACAGATGCTCTCTGTCCAATTTCAGATCCCATCTTAAAACCCTCTAATTCAAGCAATTGTTTCTTTCTTTTTATCAATAATCTATATCCTCTCTCCACTGTCATCATTCAGTGTCTGATCTTATTTGGAGCCTAATCCTGAAAATATTTTATACATGTGAGTAACTTTACGTACTCCCAGCCAAAGTCAATGAGATTATTCATTGGTAAAGTCACTTAGGTGCACAAACATTTGCAGAATCAGGCTCTAAAGCCCAAATCCTCTGCTGTGCTCATTCTGCTCTTTGGGATGTCCTCAGAGAGCTACTGTGGCTCTGTGATCTTGGATTCATAGATTTTAAAGTCAAAAGCCGCCATTATGATCACCTAAACTTACACTGCACTTTACACAGTTAGGCCCTGGACTTTCATATATACAAGATGAATTTATACATGCCAACAGCCTCATTTAGTTCAATTAAATTAATTGTGTGCATTAAATTATTCGTGTGCAGGATGGGGTCGTAGATAATCTATATTTCCTGTTCTGAAGAGTTTACAAACTGAGGAGAAGTTAAGTTTATGGTGGTATGTAAATGTTACTTTTCCTTGGACAGCAAACTTATCTATTGGATGGTAATTTGTACTATTGTTTTAATCTATCTCATAATTGTTCATGCCATTGATGATTGCGTGGTCGGTTAATTTTAGCAAAAGATTAAAAATTAAAATTTATTTTTCAATTTCTAGAGCCTACTACTTTTTACTGAAGTCCAGAGTTTGACTCTTCTACATATTATGCATTTTATATATATATAATATTTTTGTAATCTGCAGAGAAATCTTGCTATAGTAAAGCAACAAAATATTGAGCTGCAGAGGGAGATTCAGAAGCTCAAAAATGACCTCGCAGAAAAGAGTTCAAAGCTTTCACAGGATTTTCGGGTAATTGCTATTTGAAATATTTACAATATAGCTTTCAAATGGACATATTTTACTTCTGAATTTCTAAACTCTACGGGCCAGATCATCAGATTTTAAATCTCTATAGCTCTATTGACTTCGGTATGAAATTCAGCTATTGCTTTCCTTCTCATTCTCTATCTAGCAAAGTTAATAAATGCACTTGATAGTGAGGGGAAAAATGGAAATGTGAAACTGGGAGATACAAGAAAGAAAGAGAAAGATCAGGGCATGTTTTAATGGAAAAAATTGAAAGAAAAGGAAAAAATGCATAACATTTTCATGAGATCATATTTTATATTTCTTCAGAAAGGGGAGTTGAAAGAAAAGGGACTTGTCCATTACAGAAAACAACCATGATTTTAACTTTAGTTTTCCCAAATTGCATGTAGCCTAATTTTGATCTCACTTATAGCGTGCAAATCATCTGAAGTCAGTGGAGTTACATTGGTATAATATTGGTGAGTTCAGAATCAGAACTCTTTTTGGCTTCACTGCTGCAAATGTTATGAAGCACCGTAACATTCCTGTTTATTTTACTAATTAGTAACATGCAGGGCAGTTTTAGCAGGCCTCCTATTAACAAAGAGCTACAGTCAATGAAGCAGAAACAGCAATGATAAACTGCTTTGTGATATATTTTTATGCACAATGTTTTGTACTTCCTTTGGTGTTAAAAGTTCTACACATCAAAGTTCTGATCCTGCAGGAAGAATCCCTGTTTACTTCAACTGGAGTTTTAGTACCTGAGGACAAGTTTGTGCGCAAAGTTTATGGGGGAGGAAAAGTAAAAGTTTACAGACCAAACTCCTTAAGGGGACATAGGATCCAAGGGAGGTTAAGGAATCCACATCACTGGAAATTTTTAAGAACAGGACATACAACACCTCTCAGGGCTTGTCTAGGTTTACAGTTGGACCCCGGAATACCGCGCCCCGCGATAGCGCGAATCCGTTTATAGCGCGCCTGGCTCCCGATGTTGGTGGCGGGCGCTGCTTTGATGCAGCGGAACCCCGCAATACCACGACCACGCGCTTATTGCGATCGGGTTTTTTTGGATCCCAACTGTCGCGGTATTGCGGGGTCCGACTGTACTTGCTCCTGCTTCCATCCAGTTACATCAGCGGTGAATTCAGCCCTATTGTATATTAGCCTTAAGAAAATACTGCAGAGTAAGGCAAGATGCATACTATACATTTTTAAAGTTGTTTAATAAATTCTTGAAACTTTGTCATTTTCTGTCTTGGTTCTACAATATTAGATTAGAAGAGAGATACCGAAAAAGAAAATGAAGTTTACCAGGATGGAAAATGCTGAGAGTGACGACAGATTTTTGAATACTTGCTGCCTTTTTCACATAGCTGCAAAAATTCCATTCAGATTGCAGCAAAGACAAGCTCTTCTCACTTTTGAAGAGGAGGATGGTATGGTCCATATTTTAATTGTAACTAGTAATGTATTTCACGTTAACAGCAAGGGATATGGGATTAAACATCAATTTATTTGATCACCAGGTGGGCTTACTAGCCTGGGTTTCCAGGGCTGGAGAGGGAACCTGCTTACAGAGAGTAAAAGCACCAGAATCTAGGTGCAAACATTTTCATGGTATCACAAATAAAGTTGAAAACAATATTGAGACAATCCATTAATAACTCCCATCTTCTCTACATTCAGAGCCCAATCACTCAGATGAACGCACAGAGTTAGACAACTGCATTTTGTGAGAGTAGAATTTTGCCAACTATGTTAGCATCAGCTCTAGTCCAATTAAACTCAGCTGACAGGTGTCCATAGAATACCAACAGTCTACCCTCAGTTACATGGATCCTACCTCACAGAGGGATGAGGCCTGTTCTACAGCCCATGAAGATCAATGCAAGTCTTTCTGCAGACTTTGGATCAGTCAATGTTATCTTTCACAACATAATGTACACACTTATAGTCAATATTAGTAAATCCCTGCCAATTGATGTAGGGCAGTTTTTCCTACATCAGCCTCCTCTAGACACTGCTGTTACTCTTAAAATGCAGGCAACCCAAGCCTACAATGGAGTTGGAGGTTGAAACTTAATTGATCCAGATTTAAACTAAACAGAACAGTTTGTTTGCAAACTAGTAAATATAATTTCACATAAAGCAAGCGCCTGCCTTATTTCTCTAACTCTTAGCTGGAATCAAAATGTTTCTTACTGGTAACAATTTAGCAATAATATTGTATATAGGGATAGAAACTTTCATACCGACGATCCTAAAATACTTTACTAGTGATGCACATTGCATACAGTGGCCAGATTTTAAAAAGGTATTTAAACACCCAATGAAGCAGATAGGTTTCTATTGGGATTTTCAAAAGCACTTAGGCACCCCACTCCCATTTATTTCACTTTTAGTGGTGCTAAAGAGATTTTTGGCTAAGGGCACTAGGGAATACTTTTCATTAGTATAAAGTTACCTGAAAATCTTCTTAATTTCCCTTGCAGTTGCCCAGAAACTGATAAGAAGAGGTAAGCACACTGTGAGCCTGGATAATGAAAAGATAGATTTGAAAGCAATGCCGGTTATCCTAGAAACAGGAGTCAAATTTGAGGTAATTGACAAATCAATTAAAAAACTTTTGAGATCTTTCAAGACTATATATTTTTGTTTTTAAAAACTGCATTGAACAGGTACTGTAGCACATAAAGAAAATAAAGTCTATTTTTTGTTAGCTCCATGTAACAATTTCTGGAGAGAAGATCAATGTTTCTGAAGTACCAGATCTACCAATACCTGATGGGTGGATCAGAGACAAATTAGAACTGAATTTCTACAAATCCAAACATGGAGGAGGAGAAGTAAAGGATGTGATATATGACAGAAGGTCTCGCACAGCCATTATTACATTCCTCAAACCTGGAGGTACTTTATATAACATCTTATTAGCTAAAGTTACACGGCCTGATTTTCCACTCATCTGTATTGTTTTTACCCTGGTGGAACTGCACAGACTTCAGCTGTATTACTCCTTATTTATTCCACTGTAAATGAGAAGAGACTCATGTCCATAGGTCTTTAAACACAGCTGTGTTTAATCACATTCCTTTTGGATCAACTATGAATTCATTCACATCTTGTAAGCTTTGATATTTGCCCCCTCATATTACAGTATTCAAAACTTTTTCTGCCTTTGCATTACTGGATTTCATTTTACAGGAAAGAGTAAAGTGGGAAAATATACTTGTCATGGCATGCCCTTGAAAGGTACCCAGATTCTCAGCTGGTGTCAATGGGTGAACCTTCATTAAAATCAGTGGATCTGCATTAATTTACATCAGCTATAGATTTGGTTCACAAACTTTAGTGGACAGTTAATTAACATCTGTTTTGTTACAAATGTCCATTCCAATTTCCAAATAGTAAACTTTAAAAAATTGTATTTAGTTTCTAACTATATACTAAAAGGATTGGTCTTGTTTCTGATGTGCTTACAAAATACTCCTTAGATAGTATTAATTTTGTTTTCCACTTTCGAATTCTTTGTTCTAGTTGCCGACAGCTGTATGAGATGTACAAAGCATCCTTTCTGCATAAATGAAAAGCGCTTTATGCTTTCTGTTTCCCCAAGCGTAGAAAAGCACTTGGAAAATTTTCAGGTAAATTAATCTTATTGACGCTACATCCTAAAGCAGAACAAACTAACTGTGCTCTGGGAGGGTGGATTGTGAACAGGTCTCGGAAAGGCAGGAAAACTGTTGTAGTTCTCAGAGCTGCTGTTTCTCCCTCTTTTTAGGAGGGTGTATACAGGAACTTGCTGGTGAATTCCCATTGTTGTAGATCTACCAGCCTGGCCTTAGGCTCCTCTGGGGCACAAGAGCTATGTGTTTTACAGATTGAGGGGAGTGTTCACTCCCTGTAGAGAGTCCCCCAGAGCCTGTTCCTCTCTTGATGATCTTATGACCTACAATATGAGGGTTGTAATTCACTCAGAAATTACACACACATGCTTTTTTGATCATATGTCACAGCAGTAACCATGTGTAGTGTCTATGTTACAGTCTGGGTAGAGTTATGGTTCCATCAGGTGTTTCATGGCTTAATTTTTCTCATTTAAGTTATACACAATTGATGAATCATATAATAAAAGCATCACTAAATCTAGCATTAATTTAATCCCTCATTGCCTGTGCTGTGGCTCTAATGGGTATATTATAACAACATTCCCAATCAAACTAAAAGCACCCACAAAGCTTTTACAAACAGTAAATCCTCTCTGCAAAACCCCACAGTTCATGTATATCAGTGGATTCTCTGTAAACTTTTGTTCTCTGCATAAGGTATTATCCATCCACCTATGAGGTTAGCAATGATTTCTTTATGCCCATATTTGCAGTTTGCATTCTGGTGTATATTGGCCCACTTTGGCCCAGATGCAAATATCCAGGATTGTTTGGGCTGGTATTGTTGTTTATACCTTTCAGCAGTACTTATTCCGTAGGGTCAGTAAATTTCCCCTTATCTCTCCCCTAGGCTTGCATAGGGTATGTTGGTAAGTGTCCCGGGTTCCCAGTTCCCTTGGCTGAGATGTGAGCATGCATGCACACAAACCCTAGGTTAAATCAGTGGTGCTAACCTGGCTAGGTAATGTTTTCTCAACATCACTCTGTCAATAAAGAAAAAAACACAACATGTTCTAAACACTGATGCTGCGGTGTCCCAGATCTGTCTTAGTGCATGGTGGTTTTATAGTGTAGATAGATGCATGCACACATACGTCATCATCTCAGTTAAAAATGTGCTTTCCAGGTTGCAAGAACTGGTATATTATGAAGTTAATAAGGAATCAATCCTAGGAGTCTTGTCATGCCCTTATTTCTCCCCAGAAAGTCCTTGCTCACTTGTTCAACGCAAACCACCTCCCCAAAGCATTTGCTCACCACACCTGCTTGTTTCCTATATTCTCATGCTACAGTGATGTAGGGTTTATTTCCTATGAATGGTTTGTAGTCAACACACCAGAGCCAGCTCCATGGTTTGAGCATTGGCCTGCTAAACCCAGCGCTCTGAGTTCAATCCTTGAGGGGGCCATTTGGGAATATGGGACAAAAGTAGCGATTAGTCCTGCTTTGAGCAGGGGGTTGGACTAGATGATCTCCTGAGATCCCTTCCAACTCTGACATACTATGACTAGAAACATGTCTGGTGTCAATTGGTGTGTCTGCATTGAGCTAAATGGAGCTATGTTGATTTACATCAGTTGAGACTCTGGCTCACTGTGTTTCAGTGAAGAGTTTAGGACACATGAGTCAAAGAGGCCAGAGCCTGCTCCTACTGCAGTCAGTAGACTGACTCCATAGAATTCAAACCTCCCACTTATTTGAGTAGTAGACCAACATCATAGTAGAAATCCTAAAATTAAAGGCAAGCCTCTCACGATATCTTCACACTGACATTTTAACTGTGCAACCTACCAATTCCTGAAACTGAACATACAATGTGTGTTTTCCTCCTTCCCAGATATTTTCTGGGATTTCCAAGAGGACCATACTGCTGTCAGAAATCCAAGAGGTTGAGGAGGATGAGGAGAGCATGCAGGACATGATTGAAATTCATTTTCAGAAGCCTAGCAATGACGGCGGGGAAATCGAGAACATCAAATATGTAGCAACAGGAACCAAAGTCGCCTATTTTGAAGAAGATACTGAGGACATGGCATGAAGTATTACAGTGGGGGCTTTCACTATGTGACATAGTACAATGGAAAAATGTTGCAGACTTTTAGTCTTTTTAATATCTGTGCTTTTTAATATTCAAAATTTACACCTGAAAAGAGGAACGGCCTGATTTGGCTTCCTTTCATCTGCATGATGACAAGACTCTTAGGGTATGTCCACACGGCTGTTAAACACTTGCGGCCGGCCTGGATCAACTGACTCAAGCTCAGGGGGCTTGGGCTGCAGCATTGTAAAATTATGGTGTAGATGTTCAGGTTCAGGCTGGAGGCCAGGCTCTGGGACCCCGCAGGTGGTAGTGTCCCAGAGCCTGAACATCTACACTGCAATTTTAAAGCCCTACAGCCTCTGAGTCAGCTGACCCATCCTAGCCTCACGTATTTAACTGATCTGTAGACATACATTTATGGTCTTGAGAGCACAGCTGTGTGAAACACACTGGTTCTGGCTTGTACAGGTTCCTTGTAAAGTTCAAGGACAAATATTACACAAAGCCAAGATCTCAGTGCAAAACTCATCTGAAACCTTAGAGTTCACTTAAGGTATGTGGGTCCACCAAACCCCTAAATCCCTCACCAATACCTGAAACTTGATGGAGGTTGCTTTCTGGAAATCAGATCTGAGTTTTGCATGGATAACAAAACCCGAAACTTGATAGATTTTTCCTAGTTGAGGTTTTTGTTAGGAAAGTTTTACATCACTGCTCAAAAGTGACTTCAATGTACAGTGAAACCTTGATTCAGGTGAAATTGACCAGGCAGCTGAGCCCATCGCCCAAGCAGTCCCGCGCTGGCTACCCCCCCCTCGGGTGGGCGGGGGGGGGGCCCGGTGGGGGGAGGGCTGTTCAGGCAGGCGGGGGGGTCCGCGGGGCTGCTGGGGGGGGGGGAGCCAGCGCGGGGCTCACCTGAAATTGACCAGGCAGCTGAGCCGATCGCCCAAGCAGCCCCGCGCTGGCTCCCCTCCCCGCCCCCCACCTGTCAGCCCGCCCGCCCGGCCACCTGGCTCCCCGCTGCGGGGAGCCGGGCGGGGGCGGGGAGGGGTTGACAGCTCCCGCCGGGCTCCCCGCTGTGGGGAGCCGGGCGGGAGCTGTCAACTCGGCCGCCCGGCTCCCCTCTGCGGGGAGCCGGGCAGCCGGGTTGACAGCTCCTGCCCGGCTCCCCGGGGCGGGAGCCGGCGGCCCCCGAATAACGGATTTCGGATGCATCGGAAATTTTGTCCGTTGCATCCGAAGTCCGTTAAATCGGGGTCCGTTAAATCGAGGGTTTACTGTATATACTTTCTTAAAGTGATTCTCTTTCATACAGTGTATAGCCCAATAGACTCCAATCCTGATCAGATCCATTGGTGCTGCCATAATACAAGCAACTGATAATTATTCTGTAATTTTATAGGATTCTATCATCAGATTAGCTACAGAATGTTAATAATGAAGGAAATGATATGCAGGTTTTCAAATGTGCTTATGATCAAAAGGGGAGTGTTCAAAAATGGCACCAGTTTACTCATCAGATTGACATCTGATGGGCTAAATTGTGCCTGTAAGGAACAACTCAGAGCTGTTAGCAAAGGGCATGAAGGTAATCTTACTCCTGGGAGAATTCTGTGCCACTGCACATGCTCAGAATTCATGTGTCCCACAGAATTTTATCTTTCCCCACAGAAAATACTGTCTACCCCAGAAGTGCTACAGTTCTGCCTTTTGCCTAGCAGGGGCCACTGTGGCACCAGAACAGCCAACAGCATGAATGCAGCAGGCTGTTCTGGTGCCACATTGGCCTCCGGTGGACAAAAGGCAGAACTGAAGCACTTCTGGAGCAGAATATATTTTCTTTGGGGGGAAAAAATTCTGTGCGCGTGCGGTGGCACAGAATTCCCCCAGGACTAGAAGTTCATTACAGCACCTGGCCCATGATCCAGGTTAGGACAGAGTGGGGTACATGGGACTGCTAGGGATCACAGACTGGTGTTCAGAATGGCTAGTGGGGAGGACAGATGTGGGGGTTGGGGGAGGGGGCGTTGAGCCAGGGGTTGAATGGCAGTAGATATGTATAGTCACATGGAGACGGGGAGCTGCAGGGACCCATCAGGATGGAAGGATGTGGGGACAGGGGCAGATGTGCCTGACTGAATGGGAGAGGCTTGTGATGGGAGAGGGTTTGCACAGGTCAGGCTTCCTAACAATCCTGCCCCCTCCACCCCCCCAAAAAAAACTTCTCCCACCCACACCCAAAAACCCTTCAGGATCACTCCAGGCTCCTTCCCTCTCCCTCCGTTCTACGGTTGCTCCTGAAACTCCCAAGCTTTTGCGCTGTTTCTGACAGGTGCAGATTGCTAAAAGTCTTTTCTCTTTTGGTCTGTATTGTTACAGACATTCTTCTGACATATTTTGAAATAAATTACCAAAATAATTGAAACTAGCATTATATGGTATTATTTTGACAAATAAAATATGAAGAATTTTGCCAAATTTAAAAAGACTGTTTGTAGAATTTTTAAAATTTTGGTGCAGAATTCCCCCAGTGGTATAATCTGCGCTGCTGTTGGTATGTTGATTACTCTTCTGGGGCCTGATCCAACACCTACTGAACTCTTTAGTGAGTTAATATGAGGTCTCTCTCTAGGAAGGATGTATTATTTATGAGATGTCTTTTCATTGACTATTTGTATCTACAGTTACACTATTCCTCAGTTATACCCGTTGTTTTGTCTAGTTTAAACACCTACAGATAGTGGCTAAGAATTCAGGTGGCTCTTAGAACTATATAAAACAGATTCTTATTTTGTAACTGTACTGGAGCAACCATCTGGTTATGAACACCTTGTCTGTGGATTTTATTTTATGTGATCACGGCCATAGCCCTCTCTGAGGGTAGCAGTAAATGGATAGAGGTGGCCAATTGGAAAAGGGGCATATGGAAGGCAGCCCAGATTTCAGTCATAGCCCTTGAAACCAGGGACAAAAGGCAGAATTTATTGTCTTCCTTGACATCTAAGGTTTTTTTTAACTGAATTGGGCATGCAAAGGATGGGAGTCTTCTCTCTTCCCAAGGGAGGTTTCTTGCCTCTCTGCCTTTTTCCTTCTCCACCCTTGGCAGTCTGTCATGTGGCAGCAGAAAACCTCTAATGTCACTTAACATGGAGGGAGGGGTTAATGTGAATATCATTCATTTTAATTATACAAAAGACCTTACTGTACAAAATGATTTTGTATTATACCTTATATAGGGAGACACTGAATAATATACATCAGACATTGATTGTAGCTATCATTACAAAATGTCAGATTTAGATTACTCAGGCTTAACAAATGAACAAAATACGTGGTTGTATATAGAAAACAAAAAATCAAATACTGTCAAAGTTGGTTTTGTTTTCTTTCTACTTAGAACAAAGACGGGAAATGTATGGGAAATGTTACAGCTCCTCTAACTGTTTGATGAGTGAAAAAGCTTACATTGGTTACATTAAATAACAAACATGAAATGCATAATAAATAAAGGCATGTGAAACTATAGAACGAGTGGGTGGGAGAAATGTATTCTTAGCAATTAGCTTTAAAAATGTCTTGATATTTTGATCAGATGCTCTAAACTGCACAGAGAAAAAAGTGCATGAAGATCAACATCATAACCCCTATCACTGAAAGGTATTGAAAAATAAAACCTGAAGAATTAAGGTTTAAATGGAAATTCTGACAGAAGTTTAAACATAGCAGGACTAGTGAAAAGGTGCAGATAAAAATAACAAAGTAAAATGAAGAAGAATTTTAAGTAATACACCTTAAGAATCAGGTAGTATTTGAATTTCTCAATCTATTGATTAGCCAGTTTAAAAGTGTAAAGTAGTGATTTTATATGAAGATAATGAGATCAGTTTCAAACAAAAAGTAAGACCTTTTTCAGAACAGTAATTTTTTATATTTATTTCAATTAGGTGCTATTGCCACCCATAATCTCTCTATATAAAAGTCAAATGGTGTATGCGTGCGTGTATGTACGTTCCCTTACTCCTTCCACACCGTTTGAGCTAGAGACTTGACATTTGGTACAGTTATAGGCTTTAGGGTCCTAATCAGGGTAAGAATCGAAAAATTTTCAAATCTCACCTCTGACACCACCCAGGGGTGAAATTCTTTAAAGCCCATTAACATCAGCTGGGCAGCAGGTTAACACCTGTTCTCTGTGACATAGTTATGATGTAATAATACCCCCCTCCAACGGACCCCGCACTCGCTCAGCTCTCTGACCCCTCCCCCCTCCAACGGCCCCCCCACTCGCTCAGCTCTCTCCCCCCTCCAATGGCTCCCCACTCGCTCAGCTCTCCCCCCTCCAACGGCCCCCCCACTCGCTCAGCTCTCACCCCTCCCCCCTCCAACGCCCCCCCCACTCGCTCAGCTCTCACCCCTCCCCCCTCCAACGGCCCCTCCACTTGCTCAGCTCTCCCCCCTCCCCCCACTCCAACGCCCCCCCACTCACTCAGCTCTCTGCCCCCTCCCCCCAACGGCCCCCGCACTCGCTCAGCTCTCTCTCCCCCCTCCCCCCACTCCAACGGCCCCCCCACTCGCTCAGCTCTCTCCCCCTCCCCCCCACTCCAACGGCCCCCCCCACTCGCTCAGCTCTCTCCCCCTCCCCCCCACTCCAATGGCCCCCCCACTCACTCAGCTCTCTCCCCCCTCCCCTCACTCCAACGGCCCCCCCACTCGGTCAGCTCTCTCCCCCCTCCAACACCCCCCCCCACTCAGCTCTCTCCCCACTCAGGTAAGAATTGAAATTTTTTTAAATCTCCCCCCCCCCCAACGGCTCCCCCACTCGCTCAGCCCCCTTCCCCCTCCAACGGCCCCCCCACTCGCTCAGCTCTCCCCCCTCCCCCCCTCCAACGGACCCGAGCAACTCCGGGTATTTGTGCTAGTATTAAATAATGGTTAGTTAATAAATGAAACACAGCCATAGAAAATATCTCTGTAACAAATCCTTGTTCCTAAATGTCCTCATATGTCATAATATTTAAGATGGAGAAGAAGAGTTAGAAGCTCTCTTCTGTAGGCAGAAATACACTAGACAGCCCACCCAACAAAATTCCACTCTAGCTGCAGCAAACCATGCCAAGGAAGAAGGAAAAGTGTGGGGAGGCAATAACTCACTGCAGAGTCTTAATTTTCATTTTCTTCAAGTTCACACGGGGGGTTGGGGGAGAGAAGAAAGTCCATTTTAAATCAAGTCTTAAAAAGAATCTTTGGTACTTGCACAATTTAAGTCCACTAAGCACCCACATACGGCAAGGGATAAAACTGCCTGTGAACCACATCCTACTAGCTCTAAGATAGCACCGACAATCCTCACCGAGGACGCAAGAGGCCTGATTGATCACTTTATTTTTCTTGACCCTATAAAAGCAACAACACAATGCCATTACATGCCCACCCATCGGACATCAGAGTACTTCTGGATTTCTGCACTTCCACATGACAGATGAATGAAACCCAGTCTATATCTCTGCCATAGCATTCAGTCCACTCTCATTGGATTTATATGATATTTTATGCCCAATTGGTTTAACGTGCCTGCCGTGCTTCCTTGTGTCACCACATTCATCCTTGGATTACTCCTTCCCACCTCTTCCCTGTGCCAATCCTCACTCTACTCACTCCCTATCATCTCCCCTTCAATTTAGCTCCATAGGTTTATTTGTAGGTAGACCGATCTAGATAAGGCAAAATGTGTGCAGGACAATCGGTGACAGTTTCACACCTCAGTGCACATTAGATGACCCTATGATGTGCAGTATACAAGGCCTAGGCGGTATCAGTTATAATATCATATGATGCAGGTGTATCAGCACCTGGTAAGACGCACAGCTCTTATCAGTACCTGATCACATGCTTAGAGTTTTTAGTTATAAACAAAGCATACAAATCAAAATGAAAACCTCCTCCCCGTAGAGCAAATCCCCTTAGCATCTCCTTGGGGGTTAAGGATCAGCTGTATCCCGGCTGTGTAAATCAACTGAGATCAGCGACAGTTTAGAAGCGGCTGCAGCTTTACAGTGTAAACAGAAGCGGGCGACCGCCCCGGGAGAACGGTCACCTGGGACGTGTAGTTGACGCTCGCCCCGTTTTCCCACGATGAGGGTCGCAGGGCACTACACTTCCCAGCGAGCATTGCGCCGAGACGGGCTGATGAATGGCCCGGAGCTCAGGGAAACCAAACTAAGAAACGAAACTAAATCGGCGTCTGGTTGTTGCATTTTCAAGGCCCGGCGGCGCGCGCGGTCCAGTCATGGCAAGTGTCTCGCGCGGGGTGTCTCGCGGGGGGCGGCGAGCTTGTCCTTCAGGGTAGCGCTAGCGGGGCGTGGGACCGGGAGTTGCGTGATTCATTTGTACGGAGCGCGGCGCTGCGTTTGCAGGACGCTGCACCCGCAGCATGGCCGGGGGGTCCTCACCATCCTTACGATTATTGCAGGAGTGGCATAGAAAACATCATTGCTCAAAATCAGCTCCGCCTGTCGTCAAATCCGCGTGAAGCTGTTGTGGGGGGAGAGCCCTCCCAAGGGGGATTCCCCCAGAGATTCCCCCACACCCTGCCAGGGCGGGAACAGGATTTGCCACGCATGGGCTTGCCCCCAAAGCTTGCTGTTTGTAGAGGAGGTCAAGGCCATCCACGCAGAAGCCCTGTGCCTAGTTTGCATTGGCTCTGGGTCCCCCCAGCCCAGCTGCTGGGGAGTGCAATTGCTGTAGGGCCTTGGAGGGGGACGGTCTGTATCATCTTTCCTGGCTAATCCCCCGTCCCTGTCCCCGTCCCCGTCCCCTGCCTCTCCAACCCAGCACAGGAACAACATTCATCTGTTTTATATGCTAAAACAAGGCTGGATTGTTTAAGGGAACTATTTCTGGCTTCTGGGTAACTACCGGTAGTACCTGCCTCTGGAGATTTCCACAACATTCATCTGATGAAGTGTATCTTAGCCCAGGAAAACTCATGATCCCTAAGATCTGTTAGTCTATGGTGCTACAAGACTCTGTCACTTTTGCAGATCCAGACTAACATGGCTACCCCTCTGATACTAGTAAGGTGTTGTAGAAGCTATTTTGTTGATGGTTTGGCGAATCAAAGTATTAGAAATATCCACAAGTTTTGGGGATTATCTGCCCCATTCTTTGCACTTTACCCTGACAATCTTAGAATGGCCCCCCTGGGACTCCGGTCACAGTTGTACTTTCAGGATGTGAATAGAGCTGGAATGTTAGAAGCAGAAAATAGAAGAAAATGAGTCTTATTAACATCACACCAAATACTGCTCATTTTAGAAGCCATTTAAATCTAAAAGTCTGCTTTTTACTTGCTCTGCTGGCATCTGAAGTGAAGAGGGGAGGGAGAATGTAATTTACACCACTGGTGTAAAAAGGCCTGGTCTACACCTAAAACTTAGATTGACTGTGCTACATCTCGCAGGGCTGTGCAAAATGTCATGCCCTGTGCAACATAGTTAGGCTGACCTAACCCTCCCCCTTTTGTAGGGCTGGTCTTCACTACCGGGGGTGTGGGTGTGTGTGTGTGTCAATGGCAGATATGCAACTTCAGCTACGTGAATCACGTAGCTGAAGTTTGCGTATCTGCAGCCGACTTACCGTCCGTCCTCATGGCAGCGGCGGTTGGCGGCGCGCTCCCCTGTCGACTCCAGCTTGCGCCTCCTGGCAAGCTGGAGTTCCGGAGTCGACGGGGGCGCCGTGAGCGATCGATTTCTCACGTCTTCACAAGACACGAGAAATCGATCACCAAAAGATCGATCGTTACCCGCCGATCCGGCGGGTAGTGAAGACCAGCCCCTGGACACTCGAATTCTTCTGTCGACCTACCTACCATCTCTCGGAGAATTCCCTTCCTCTGATGTAGGAAGTATCTACACTACAATGCTGTAGTGCACAGCTGCAGCACTGTAACTGTGCTTCTGTAATGTAGGCAAACCTTCAATGTAAATGAAAATTAAGCCTGGAGTTCTTTGGTGAAATGTTCTATGAGGTCTGTGGAGAGAATCAAAAGTTGATTCAGCAATCCTGCTGGATGTTCTTTGATGTCCACTTTGTCTCACCATCCCTCCTGTACAAAGAGGTATTGGGAAATCTCTTATGGGGAGGGAACAGCTAGTGGTGTAAGTCATTGCACATATAACTTGTGTTTACAATATGTCATGTCTCTGTCCACAGGACACAGGAGTTGCCAAGTCTGAGAAAACCATTGTGGTCTCTGGTGTTCCAGATGGCGTTGTGAAAGATGATGTCATGGCTGACATATTGATGATTCATTTCCAAAAGGCTAAGCATGGGGGTGGAGATGTGAAGGATGTGGTTTATCCAACAACAATAAAAGGAGTTGCATACATAATCTTTGAAGATCAAGAAGGTATTTATATTAACAAATAACATAATTGTACCCATGAAATAAGAGTATGTAATTTAGAATATTAAACTTAAAACACTACACATGAACGCCCTCATATGAATCCCAAATTTTAAGATTTCCTCCTGTTTATTAAGGGCACAAATGTGAATAGGCTTCATCCAGAGTATGTGTTGTTTTAGGACTAGATGCGATTTTTATAGTCAAGCCTTGGGGAATAAATCTCTTCCAATTAATGTTCTAAGGAGACAAGCTGCTCTTTCTCCTCCGAACAATTTTGAGTAATACATAAAATATTAGGCAAGAATATTGAGCAGTGGGGAAATTACTGGGGAAACCATCAAGAGAAAAAACCTATGAAGTATCCCAACCATCAGACAGGAAATAAAACATCATCATCCTCTTGCAAAACAAAGTGAGTCTGAATTTTCTTCTCAGTTACAGAGAAGGTTCTCCAGAAGGATGAACACACACTAGAGGACAAGAGACTGGGCAGGTATTATCCTCTGAAAATATCTCTCTATAGTGAACATGTAAGTGCTTCTGTCATATCATGCTAATGGTGCGGTCACGGCTGTGGTGCACTTATTAATTGTTTTTATTTTACACGTATAGGTCTTCACCTGCGTCTCATCCGTTCTCGATTTGTCTATTTTTGGAGATAAATACATTTTGGAAGATCTGGTGCAGGAGCTTCAGAAGACTGTCCCAGCCTTGAGCTTCAGTCCTTTGCAATCCAATGGACAAATTTCTGTTCAAGGGTCGTTCCCAGCAATCAAGTCACTAAAAGACAATTTGTTATTAAAAGCAAATTCCCTTTCAGTGAGGGGCAAGAGGGGAGAGAGAAAGCTGGATCAGAGACCTAATATTAGGACCCAGAAGCATGGACTATTTGTGGAGCCAAATAATATTTTTGTCCATAATGTAAACAGGGAAGAACAATTGGTTGTCCTTGACACAGATATATACTACTACATGAAACATATTTTATACAAGGAAAGTCTGGCAAAATACAATGTAAGTCGTGCAGTCACAGATGGTGAGATCACCACAATATATCTAGAAAATGCCAGAGCAAGTTCTGATTCTAGAGAATTAGAAAGAGCCAAAGAGGGAATTGAAGATTTTTCTGCAAAACTTCATTGCAGATTACGTAAAGAAAGATTCTCTCTTGATGGTAAAAGCAGATCTGAGAGGCAGAAATGTAAACAGGCATGTGAGAGCATAAAATCCCGATTCCCTAAAGTTCTGGTTATTCCTTATGATACTCACATTGATGTGATAGGAAGTTCCTCGGAGACATATGAGTTTACCCAAGAAGTGAATAGAACACTGGTAAAAAGCCACTTCCAAAAGAGATTCAGGAGGTAGGAGTCAGTTAAATCTGTAGGTGATACCTGTGAGGTAGGACTTCCTGAGAATGACATCTCTTACACCAATGTACAGTGTCCCAAAGGAGTTGGTAGAAACCCTATTACCGGGGGGCTTTTTATAAAGAAGGTTTGCACATCTGTAATTTCCAGCCAAGGATTTCAAAGAACTTTGCAAACTTCAATTAGGGCCCAATCCTGCTCCCATTAGAGTTTTAGGGTTTTGCCATTGTTTCCACACAGCACCCTAATAGTATTAGGAGCCTCATTTTACATGTTGTGGCTCCCCTATCATTAACAGAAAATGCAGCCCCTTCTACATCACTGCTGATACAATCCTACAATATGTGCACAGGCACTTCTCATAGCACAGACGCCTGGACACCAAGACAAATGTCCCAAATACTAACTTAAATTTCAAACAAGTAGCAAAATGATCTCTTCATGCATCTGGTGAAATTAAAGTGCATAGAAGTTAGTTTTCATAGTGAATGGACCATCCCTGTTTATGGTCTACACATCAGAAACAAGTGCTTCTTGTGGCTGTATTAAGGTACACTCTTTTTATGCATTTTAAAAAAAATAAATTACTTAAAACATGTACATGTTTTACATGTAAAACTAAGAAACTTTTTTCTTTCTATATGCAGCAAATTTAAAGTAGTTTTATTTAACCAATAAAAAAGGTAAATGCTGTTTTTGTGCATTAATTGAATTCTAATTTCCATCCAAATATAGCTTGACAGAATTATGAGTAAAAATGAATCATAATCTAATAAATAAAAAACATGCATCAGTCACTATTTTGTAATAAAAAAATTGTGCAAATTAGGCATCTGAATAACTATATGTTTGTTAAGCTACATTGACTCATAGACTTTAAGGCCAGAAGGGACCATCATGATCAGTTAGTCTGTCCTCTTGCACATTGCAGGCCACAGAACCTCACCTATCCACTCCTGTAATAGACCCATAGCCTTGGGCTCAGTTACTGCAGTCTTCAAATCGTGATTTAAAGCCTTCAAGTCACAGAGACTCCACTAGTTTAAACCTGTAAGTGACCTGTGCCTCATGCTTCAGAGGAAGATGAAAAATCCACACAATTCCTCAAATAACTGTGTAAAGATATAGTGTATCCTGGTTAGCAAAAGGAAGTAGCAAATTTAATGTAAAGGCTCTAATTAGTTGCATGTAAACATATTTTAATCTTCCCTTGTTATAAAATATAACTTACTGTCAAATTCCAGACCCTCTATCCTCTATTAGCCTAGATGTCTTGTCTATCTTTGATTATTACATATTTTCTTTTTCCTTTCTGTTTTGTTGTGACAGCAAAAACTCAGGGATAATAGTATAGAATGTGCCTAATTGGGAGACCCCAGTTGATAGCCTTCCATGTGCTCATGTTGTCCTGTAGTGGCTGACCCCAATAACTATAACAGCCAGTTACTTAACAAATTTGTTCCTTTAATGGAAGTGGTAGAGGACTGTGCTTTGATGTTGAAGGCCTGGGGGTCGATTCCCTACTGGTTACTCTGTTATTTTTACATGGGTGGCCATGAGTTGATTGCTGTTCCATCATTATCAACATTTATTTGAAAAGCACCTAATGGCCACAACCAGATTGGGCCCATTGTTCTGGGCACTGTACAAATATAGAATAAAAGACAGTCTCTACCTCTAAAGAGCTTGTGGTGTAAAAGACTTGGTATAACAGGTGCATAAGACAAACAGACGGGGGAGGGAGGCAGGAGGGACAGGGTAACACAAGGTATCACAGCTAAAGAGGCAGCAGGAAATCTCCTGAAGACATCCTACTTAGGCAGAAATACCATCCCTAAAAGGCAGCGGCCATTGCTATTGGGTCCCTGGGAGAAGCTCCAGATAAGCTCTTTTTTTCTGTAGTTTTCCTGATTGATGACTGTTGCTACTATTATATACATTACATTAGCACCTGGAGGTCCCAGTAGACCCCCATTGTGCTAGGGGATGTATAAAAACAAAGGAAGGCCTGGTCTTTGCCGCCCATATCTTACAATCTTAAAAGCTAAGAAATGCAAGAGATCCAGGATAGTCATTGGGAGTGATAACAAGCACATGCATTGTTAGTTCCAATTCTCCCTCCCCAACCAAAAGCACTATATGAAGGATGGGGGAAAGTGGATCATTATGTACAATTTTTAGATCTCATTATTATTTAAATATAAATACACATCAAGTAGGCACAACAGCTTCTCAACTATTATTAATTGGGTAATTTATTGTAGGTGCAATGGCAGAGGTGGGTCTTGAGGAACGATTTGAAAGAGGAGAGGGCAGTGGTTCTGTGGAACAGTTCATCGAAGGAGAGTAACAGCATCCTGATTAAATATGGAGTGGACTGTAACAATATCTCTGAATTGAAGTTTGGGACGAACTTCAAAAATGCCAGTGTGGTTGACCTTCTCTTCATATGACTTTGGAATGTTGTGTAGGCAAATGTACTCTCCACTGTGGAGAGTACTGCCGAAGGTTCTACACAGAGTTTCTAGGAAGGCCATAGTCAAAAATCCACACTTGGTTTTTACTTCTTCCTTTTTTTTTTTTTTTTTTTTTTTTTTGGTGGTAGAGCTTTCTATTGTCCCTAGTCATAGGTCCAGTCACTAGCATGATGCTGAATCATTTACGCTGCAAAAGAGACACCCCCATGCCAGCAGTTTTTGGAAACCAGCATCTGCAACTGTTTTGTACAGTTATTGTACAGTGTAAATTCCTACATTGACGGAGGTGAATAGGGCATCTTTGGTAAAGTGCGATCTCTTGGGCATACATTGCAATTGTTTTGGTCCTTCCAAGTCACAGTCTCTGACCTGGGCACAGATAGGACTATGTCAATACTGAATTGTTGGCCTATATGCATCATGGTAGCTCATGTCTTTTGTTCTGTTTTTAATCAGCGTGTAAACACACTCTTTGCCAGTGATGAGGAATGAGAATTGGGGAGGGATTTGAGGGAGGAGACATGAGAAACTGATTTAAGAAGGCCATGGAGTGAGAGAAACAATTTTTACAGGCTCACCATGAAAGCTTTGAATGTCAATTCTGCCTCTTAAGTTCCTTACAGCAGAGTACATGCACATTTGGAGCAAAGACTGATGGAAGTGATCATTAGATATGTTATAATCCTGAATTTAGAGAGAGAAGATGGGTGATGTAATATCTTTTATTGGGGTAACTTTTGTTGGCCTCTAATATCTCTGATTCTCTAATAACCTGGGGCTGACATGGCTACATCTACACTGTATAATCCTGAATGGACATTTAGAGCAATAACAAAATGTATGGTATAAATTTTAGTTTTTCCAAGGTAACCCATTGCTTACAAGAATGACTATTCCTCGATTAAGTCAGAGATAACTTATGGATGCTGGAAGCTATGGATACCTGTGTACCTGTGACAGGGTGCTATTAACAGCTTCTAATTGGGCACTATGGTTAAGGTAAAGGGGAGAGCTAGGGCTGGTCCCCATTACAGGGGGGGATCGACTGCAGATACGCAACTTCAGCTATATGAATCACGTAGCTGAAGTTTGCGTATCTGCAGCCGACTTACCGCCTGCCCTCATGGCGGTGGCAGTCAGTGGCGTGCTCCCCCATTGACTCCAGCTTGTGCCTCCCAGCAAACTGGAGTTCCGGAGTCGACGGGGGTGCCGCAAGCAATCGATTTCGATCACCAGAAGATTGATCACTACCCGCCGATTCAGTGGGTAGTGAAGACAAGCCCCTAGTGGTAGCCTGATGAGTTAATAAGATAATTAGCTCACCCCCGTGGAGAACCCAGGAAGGAAGTCAGGCACTATAAAAGGCTTACCCAGGGAGCAAGAAGGGGGCTCTCCACAATTGGTGCTATGTGGTTGCATTGTACTTGGAATTTAAGAAAGTGATAAACAATAAACACGTGTTAACGGTACCTTGGTGGACCAATGTGCTGCTTAATTCATCAAGAGGGCTTACCCGGCAGAGTTTTCCTGGAGAGAGGGAGCCCATTTGCAATGGTTCATAGCTTTTTCCCTAGTTATGTTCCAGGAGCAGCTGTATTTCACAATTTCAATTTGCACGGGTGCTCAAATGTTACCATCTGGAGGTGCTCTATGAATTCTGTTCTGGCTAATAGCTCGCAATATTACTAACCGTGTCACGTATGTAATTTGATGATGATAGAACTAATCAGATTTCATATGCAGCCCCCATTGCTGGTTGCCACAGGGCTGAATTTGTCCTATTTTGTTTTCACTGCTTCTTATGAAGGAAGGGGAGGCAACTCAGCAAGTGAGAGGAAGTCTGGAATGCTCTGGGAACACTGAGCATGAGTGTCATAAAAATAGGAAGCACAAGAGGGAGCCAGATACCAGACAGCTGAATTTCTATCTTCTGGCTCAACATAAATATTACACATGAGCCTTACACATCTCTTTATCTGGATCCCCCATTTACTTGGAAAATCATCCCTGCATCAGCACTAACAAATTGAATTTTGCATACTGTGGAAGAAGAAAAATATATGTAATTAATTAACACATCCCCTGCCTCATAGCTGGTATAAACAGGGTTGGATATGTTTTCGATTCAGATTACACTTGTTTTGAACAAAAGTCCAACATAGATGTTCTTTAAAATCTTATTCAATTCTCCTTAAATTGGGAATTAGTCCAGTGAATGTTTATTCTGCTGTTACATTCTTATTTAATGACTTACACCACAAGAAAAACCTTTCACAATCTTCACCTAAGATGTGTGAGATCTCATCTGAAAAAAGAACAAATCCAGAGGCTTTCAAGTCTAGTACAGAGCCCCTAAGAAAGCCCTTTCAGAATTTTTGCCAGATCATGGGCTCGGCTCCCACTCTGTCCACTCCAAGCCAATGTGTCAAAAAATAAATGCTTCACAACTAGATGCCTGTAAACCACTGGGAAAAAGAGGAGGAATAAATACACTTACTGGTATAACACTTAAAATATGGATTGTAAAGAGGGTAGCGGGAACTCCTGGGTGATACTCCACAGCTTATTGTTATTAATCCAGTGTTATCACAGGGCTTGATCATGCTCAATGCAGGAACAGAGCATTGCATGTGTAAACACAAGGCAAAAAGTGAGGGGCAATGGGGGGTGCAAGGGAACCCAATCCTGCACTAAGGTGACTGTTGCTTCATGATCACCAATGATCTTCTGCTTAGAAGCAGGAATAAGGTCTAAGAGGGAAATGCAGAGCTAAGCATGATGAAGCTTATGCTCAAACCCATATCCTCAGACATGGCCATCGCTGCCCATTTTTACCCTGCACACCTATTAGTCAGGAAGCAAACAGTAGATTTCCTGCTGCCCCAGGGCTCAGGACCACGCTGAGCATTAAACCTATTTGTGCTAACTCACACCCTGGATCTCCCTCAAACTATCCTGCACTCAAACTTACTCTGGAGCCCAACAGCGTGGTCCACTATGCTGAGCACTTCACAGGGACTTTCGGACGCAAGACCCTCGTTTTAATAATCAGGCAGCATGTCTAGGAACTTAACTGTTCTTACTTTCTACTGGCAGTATAACATGTCAGAGCCAGATCCACAGCTAGTGTAAGTTGGTATAGTTCTGGTGAAGTAAACTGGCCTGACTCCACTGACATCAGCTGCAGTTCTGCCTTTAGTTCAAAATACAGGTTAAAAGAAAAATGAAAGATGAGATGCATTAGGATAAAAAACACGGAGCTGTCTGAAAGAATGCCAGACCTCCATTCCACCCCACTTTCTCCCCATTTCCTGTAACCCCACTTTCTCCCCCACCTTCCCGGTCCCCTCCTCTCCCTCATCATATATGTACAACTTCTTCTATTTTACTACTTTAACCTCCATCCTAACATGTTCTGGTTTTTTTTTTTTTAGCATTGTCTGGTTTTGTATAGTCTGGTCTTGCAACTTTGACAAGTTATAAAACTGCACCATTCTATTTGAGACCCCATGAAGTACGGTATTTGGAAACACATGCAAGCTGTAAGTCATTTACTTTTTTATACTTCTCATTATTGGTTTCTTTATTTCAGAAAAAAAAATGCTTGTCTTCCAGCACTTCTACTCAAGCATGGATTTTTATGTCCCCTATATACTGATACTATTGTGAAGGCAACAACAGTCTGTGGTGTTCTGACTAGAAATGCATGACTACAGAAAATCATGTGAGGCCTCACTAGATTAAATACTACACAATTCAGACATATTTTTGCAGTGATGGTTTGTCATAGATTCACCCATCCCATGTTTCAATTTCTGACCCTTCCATCCAACATATAACACTCTTCCAAAGTAGCTGAGCAGTCCCTTCCCCTCCCTCATCAATTAATGGAACTTACATTTCTGTCAGTCAGACTCCCTATTTCCCAGAAGTTTCTGAGTAACGTACACTTAAGAGATGTAAGCACCTACACTGCCAAACCAAATGAGAGACATAACAATGTTATGGCCTCATTTATGTGTAGTGTTGACAGGCCTGCAGGGTTGTGGTGTTATTTACATACAGAATAGACAGGCCTTAAGGAGAATGCCATTATTTACATACAGAGGAGACATCCCTTTAGGAGTGTGGTGTCACTTGTGTGCAAAAGCTACAGAGGCTTCTGGGTGTGTCCTTATATACATACAATTCCTTCTGTATTCTCAAGAGCACATTTGACTTTTTGATGCTCCTCCTTCTCCCCCCTCCCCCAGTAAATTCTACTGCTGCTAACAGCAGGTGTAATTTCTTCACTCAGAATAACTGTTTAAGACATTGAGCTATATCTTCTTTCCCATATTTACAGTATATGTTTTCCTTCAGATCTACGTTTGGTATAGTCTTGGTGTTCGGCACTGTGACGGGGCGGACCGGCCCCGCACGGGCCAAGGCTACCCCTGGCCGGAAGTTCTAGCAGCGGAAGTCCCGCCCCCGCCGTACTGGGCATGCTCCAAATGCTCAGGCAGTATAAAGGAAGGGAGCACAGCTCAGTCTGGGCTGACTGCCGTAGGAGGAGGACGTGCCTGGAGAGCTCCCGCGGAGGACCAGCCCCAGCCACACCAGGAGCCGGAGCTGGAGCCGTGGCAGGACCCTGCCTTAGAGTCTGACGCCGACCGCAGCCAGCCAGGAGCCTTAGACCACTACCTGACGTGGGGGGCGACGGACCCAGCCACATACGGGGGATCAGCAACCAGCCAAGGAACCCCGTCGCTGGAACAGGTAGGAACTGACCCCAGGATAGTGAGGGTTTGGTATTGCCCACCCAAAGACACTCCGCGTGTTGCGGTAGGATCTCCCCGCTGAGTGGGGATCAGGCGCAGGGCCGCTAGGCCACACTACCCCAGTGAAGGGGGATTGTTATAGACTCTGGCCGCTAGGCCACACTGCCCCAGGGAAGGGGGATTGATATAGACACTGGCCATTGGGCCACCCTGCCCCAGCCGAGGGGGCTGGTATTGACTCTGGCCATTGGGCCACACTGCCCCAGCCGAGGGGGCTGGTACTGACTCTGGCCATTGGGCCACACTGCCCCAGCCGAGGGGGGTCGTCAGGGGTTCCGGACACTAGGCCTCACTGCCCCGCCTGGGGGCACGAACTCTGACACGTGGTGGAGAATGCAGGCAGCGATCTGGGCCTGCTGAGAGGCCCAATCCAAGTCCAACGAGCTAACAATTCCCCATTGATCGGTGCCTGCTGCGAGACCCGATCACAGACTAGTGGGTAACCGGAACTCCATCGCCGTTCACGATGGACCCCGAGAAACTTTTAAAATGGATGGTGGAGAGACAACAAGAACAGGCGGCCCAGCAACAGCAGCAGCAGACTCAGCTGATGCAGCAGGTGACTACCCAGCAGCAACGATTGATGGCCCAACAGCAGGAGCAGCAGCAGCAACTATTGCGGGATTTAGCGACCCAGCAACAAGTGCAGCAGGAGCGCCTGGTGCAGCAGATGGCCGCCCTGATACGCCCCGCCGGCGCCACTGGTCCCCTACCTGCGGCAACAGGACTGGGATGGACCGCGGGCGAGCTGCCGGTACGTCTCACCAAGATGGGCCCCGATGATGACCCAGAGGCCTTCCTGGTCACCTTTGAGCGGGTGGCGACCGCGGCCCAGTGTCCCCAGGAACATTGGGCCACCCTGCTAGTCCCGTATCTGACGGGGCAGGCACAGGCCGCCTATCGCAGCCTTGAACCCCAGGAGGCCTTAGGATACCTAAAGGTGAAGGCGGCTATTTTGGACCACACGGGCATCAATCCCGAGACCTACCGCCAACGCCTCCGCCAAGAGCCGTATCCGGTGGGTGCCCGGCCACGAGCGGTGGCCCAGCGAGTGTGAGATCTCTGCTGGCGCTGGCTGAACCCCGAAGGGCTGACCGGGCCTCAGGTAGCTGAGAAAGTAGCCTTGGAGCAGTTTACCCAGATCCTCCCGGCAGGGGGAAGGGCCTGGGTACGCCGGCACCGACCCATGACGCTGTCGGACGCAGTGGGCCTGATGGAGGACTATATGGCCGCCGAGGGAAGCGAGGCACCGCCCAAGATGGATGGGAACCTTCCTAGGAGGCCCGGGCCCGACAAAGGGAGACCCCAAGGAAGGGGGACCCGAGCTCCGCCGCCCCTCGTCCGGCCCCCGACCCCACGCCCGCCTACCCCAGAACATCGACCCCGGAACAGCCGGACCCCGGGCCGGGGGGAACCATACCCGCGAGAGGGAGGAAGCCCGCGGCAGGAGAGGCCAGGGGCCGGGGAGAATCGAGAGCGCTGCTGGGAGTGTGGACAAGAAGGACACTTCCAGCGAGAGTGCCCCTTTATGGACTGCAGCTATGCGCAAGTCTGCGTTGCGGGCTGAAGGGCTCGGGGCCCCACGGCGGGGAAGCTAGTGATCCCCGTGCAGATCCAGGGGCTCATCACGCAGGCCCTGGTGGATTCAGGGTGCAGTCAGACCCTCGTACGGGAGGGGCTGATCCCCGGCCTTAGACCCGCAGGCCTGCCGATGCACCTGCATTGCGTGCACGGGGACATCCGGCCGTACCCCACGACATGGGTGAAGGTGGAGGTGGGCCCCCGGAGGATGGGCCTCCGGGTGGGCGTGATCCCGAGACTGGCGTACCCGGCGGTACTGGGACGGGACTGGCCAGACTTTGGCGAAATCCTCAAGGGGTATCAAACACCGGCCCCAGCGCCAGCCAGGACGAGGCCTCCACGGAGGGGGTTATTCGGGCGGCCACCGGAACCCGACCCAGGGGAGGGAACCTCAACTGAAGGGGCACCTCCCGGGCCCCAGACCGATGACCAGCCCACCGTGGAAGGAACCAGAGACGAATTGGAGCGTGATGGGGACTTCCTCTTGGAGCAGAGGGAAGATCCAACCCTGAGCAGGGCTTGGGAGCAGGCTACCACCCCCGAGCCAGGTGCAGACCCCGACACGACACTTCCCCAGGGGCCCCGGTTCGAGATTTGGCAGGACCGCTTGTATCGAGTGGTGCAGGACCCACCGAACCCCGACCCGATCCGGCAATTGTTGGTGCCTCGGAGGTTACGCTCAAGCCTCCTGCGGCTGGCCCATGCTAACCCCTGGGCGGGACACCTGTGACGGGAGAAGACCCTCCAGCGGGTGGCCCGCCGCTTCTTCTGGCCAGGCATTCACCAGGAGGTCCGGGACTATTGTGCATCCTGCCTGGAATGTCAGCGGGCCGGGCCAAAGGGAGTGGCCGGGGCCCCTCTGGTACCCATGCCAGTAGTTGGGGTCCCCTTCGAACGAATCGGGATGGACCTGGTAGGCCCTTTGGAGAAAAGCAAGACTGGGAACCGCTTCATCCTGGTGATTGTGGACTACGCTACCCGGTATCCCGAGGCCGTCCCCCTGCGGACAGCCACAGCGCCCGCAATTGCAGCCGAGCTCGTTAAGGTCTTCGCGAGGGTCGGGATTCCCTCGGAGATACTGACAGACCAGGGCACAAACGTTTCATCTAAGCTGATTGCGGAATTATGCCGTCTCCTAAACATCCGGACACTCCGCACGTCCGTGTACCATCCGCAAACGGATGGACTAGTAGAACGCTTTAATGGTACACTGAAGTCCATGCTGCGGAAGTTCGTGGAGGAAGACCCCTCGCAGTGGGATACCTTGCTACCGGCCCTCCTGTTTGCTGTAAGGGAGGTACCGCAAGCCTCGACTGGGTACTCACCGTTTGAACTTCTATATGGAAGACAGCCGCGGGGGATCCTAGACCTCCTTAAGGAGGAGTGGGAGGCCCAGGAGACGAGAGTCCTGGGGACCACCCAGTACATCCTAAGGCTACGGGAGCGACTCCGCGCACTGAGCGACTTTGCCAGGGAAAACCTGGAACAGGCCCAGAAAACGCAAGAGCGGATCTACAACAGAGGGGCTAAGATACAGAGCTTCAAACCCGGAGATCGGGTGTTACTCCTGTTGCCATCCACTGAATCGAAGCTCTTGGCCAAGTGGCAGGGGCCCTTCGAGATCACCCGACGAGTGGGCCAGGTGGACTACGAGGTCCGATTACCAGGGCGGCGAAAGGAGACCCGCGTATACCACGTGAACCTCCTGAAAGCGTGGAAATCCCGGGAGGCAATGCTCATCAGCCTGTCCCCCCTGGAACCTGAATTGGGGCCCCTAGCTGGGGGCCCCCCGGACCCAAAACCGGTGACGCTGGGCGCGAGTCTCACCCCGGCACAGCAGACGCAAGTACAAAGACTTGTCCAGGACTTTCCGGACGTTTTGTCCGCCCGGCCAGGGCGCACCGACCGGACAAGCCATCATATAGCGACCACACCGGGTCAGAAGGTGAGGAACCCCCACCGGCCGTTACCACGAAAGATGTGGGAGGCTGTGAAGAGAGAGCTCGATACCATGCTGGAGATGGGGGTAGTCGAGGAGTCGAAGAGCGAATGGCGTAGCCCAATCGTCCTGGTTCCCAAGCTGGACAGGACCTCCCGATTTTGTATTGACTTCCGGACACTCTGACAGGCACCTACAATGATACTGTACTCAGTACTGATGGATCTTACACCATGAAATGAACCTTATTTCCGGACTATGGCTGTTCGGGTACTAGAGTATATTGTAAAGACTTCTCTTTATTTATTGCTTTCTTTTTCTGTTACAGTCCCTGCTTTATTTATTTATTTTTTCTTAAGTATAAAATGATCCTCCACTTTTGCTGCATTCCAGTAATAGCCCCTGGTCCTCATGCACAGATCATTGCCACAGAAATACAGAAGTTACAAATGGGAAAGATCTGTTTGGTCATTAGTCCGTCTCATTGTCGTTGCGGGATTGTTTCTACGATAGATTTTTGATTGCTTTTGTCCAATTTAGTTTTAAATGAAAGAGGACATGGAGCTGCGATTATTTTCTTAGGAGACTATTCCATCTCTGGCCTAATACATGGATTTCTTGTCACGTTTTCCTTGATATTCAGCCTAAATTTCTCCTTATTAAATTTCATCTAGTTAGTCCTTATTTACATTAATTCTGCCTAAGGCCATGACTACACCTACAGCTGTGCCACTGCAGCCCATGTGGTGAAGATGCTCTGTGCCAGTGGTGGGCAACCTGCGGCCCATGCTGCTTCCTGCAGCTCCTATTCCCAGTAAAGGTGAACCGTGGCCACTGGGAGCTGTGGATCCCTACTCTAGGACCCCTATTCCTTAAACCCATGGTTTTTGGCCTTATAATCCATATGCATCTCTAGCCTTCTTTCTTTCAGGAGATTCCTGACAAGCCATAGCCCAGCTTAGTGTCCCAAGGGCTATCATGCAGCATTCTCTAGAAACCCCAGGCAGGTTTGCTCTCCATAATGTCCCTTTTTAAGGCCTAATGGGGAGACGTCAGTCCACCATGCATGGCTGAACTCTTCTGAACTGGCTTTTAAGGCTTCTCTTACAAACCTGGTATGCCTTCCAGGTGCAGTGGCGAGGGGCTGCCTGAGCCAAAGCTGTTCTTTAGCCCCTTCCTGCCTGCGGTGGGGTTTGTATACCCCAGCACAGAGGGGTTCTCACACTTTTCTGTGGTGTGGACCACAACCAGGAGAGAGATTTGTGGATCACCTCTGCTCCAATCTGTTACTGTGCAACCTACCTTCCCTCCCATCTGTCATTGCAAAACATTTAGCAGATGATAGAGCACTCACTGTTTTCCACTTTATGAAATAAAGTCCATCCATTTTTTTCTTGGTTTCATATCTCCATCCCACCTGTTCCGTTTCATATCTCTGTCAGACAGAAGCAATGAGGGTCAGCAGTGCTATAGGACCAGTCAACTCTCTATGGACCACAACAAATGGTCTAAATTGGCCTTTTTTAATGTCTCTCTCATGCATTAAAGAATCAGTGTTGCAAGTCAATACATATTAGTTTTTGTTTTTAAATAATGTGATCAATGTTACTCTGGGGAACATATTTCAGTATTTATAATTTTTAAAGTAGTATATTTCCTATGATCTCAGACTGACTACAAGAGAATGTGTTTCCCTAGAATTCCCTCTATTCCTTTTAAAGAAATAAGATGAAACCCTCTACATTTTGCTCACAATTTTTGCTGGTTTCCTTTGACACCAGTGAAATGTGTATCTGAGTTTAATAGATGCACAAATGACTAAAGTTTCCCCACTTTATCAGGGACCTGAGGATTGCAGTTGCCCTCACTTTTAACACAGCTCTTTCTGGTGCAGAGTCACTGGTCTTTTGCTTGTCTTAGGACAGAATAATTCATGCTGAGAGATTCACTATCTACACTACCATGTTAAAGAAGAGTGTGCCATAAACTGAACTGTGCAACTCTGTGGGCTGTGTTTGGTTTGCCTGCCATATTCATCTTAAGTGTAGAGATCTTTGGTTGACATTAGCTGATGTCTATATTTTTTTTCTACATCAATCAGTTCTAGGGCATATCTAGTATTCACACCAGACTTTGCACCAAAAATAAATAAATAATATGATTCCCAGTACAGAAGAATTAGAAATCTCTGCTCTTTCCCCCTTTATCTCACCAGGTGTTAGCGTAATACAACTTGTGATGTTTGACATTTGCTTCCAAGTGGTAACTAAAGCAGTCATCCTCACCAACTCAATATTCTATCAAGAGTCTGACAATTTCCCTGAGAAGGCTGTTGTGTTCCACTAATGAGCCTCAAGATGGGCAGACTGCATTGACTGCTTGTGGTTGTTGCAAAAGAAACATAAAGTTCATTTTATAGCCTCTACTAGTGTTTCTTAGAAGTTTTCATACTTCCGACAACTTTTCACCACCTTGCACAGCATTGTTCATCATGTGGTGTGATTCTTCTTTTTAAAATATTTACCTTGGACAGCCACTGTAATCCAGGTAAATTACGGCAGCATATTGATTTGATTCTGTCAGGAGAAGGTAAATCGTGGCGTATTAACCTTGATCAAAAGCAGGAAAAATCCCATAATCCTGTAAAGTTGCAATTTAGGCAACAAGAAAAAAAGAATTTCAAAATGATCTAATTCACTGAAAAGTGAGCAGGTGAGAGAAAGACCATAGCTTCATATGGTTTACGGCTGCCTCCCTGCAAGGGAACAAGATGCACTACATAAAGTGAGACAGTAGTGAACACTCTGTGTGTAATCCTGGCCTCACTGAAGTCAATGGGAGTTTTGCCACTGACTTCAAAGGAACCAGGGATGTTAACCTGTGTAAGCCTGGGAGCTTCAGAAGGCATCCTGAGGTAGAATGCCTCTCAGGGCTTCTCCTATTGGATGGCCCCACATTGCCCCTAACACAGAGCTGTGTCTTCCATGCACAACTGAGATCTTGGCATCTTAAAAATGTGTTTAAATGTGACACATGAAAACTGTAATTGAGTTTCACTGAAGCCACTTATTACAAAGTGCTATTTCCTTTACTGTTCCTGGAACGTGTTGTTTAATAAAGATTTTGGCTAGACATGAATAGCTAATGTCATTCTACGATTTGTGCACCAAGATCAAATGAAATGAAGCCATCTGATTAATTGAAGATTAGAGAAGTGCATGCAAATAAACAAACAATAGTTCTGAACACAGCTAATGATGTCCATCCAAGACCCTTTAATGTTTGCTTTTTCCAGTACTCAGACACATTTTTTTGGTGGTGATGGTGGAAATAACACAAATAATCTACGTATAGAGTGAGGGGAAGAGATATTGGTTGGTTTAGAAGATTGGAAAGGTATGGAAGCAGTGGCCAGCACATCCGTGTGGCTTGCAGCTTCCTGTAGCAAAGGGATATTGTAAAGTCCAAAGCTATAATGAGGCTAAAAAAAACCCCAAACCCACTGAGCCACTGGGATCTGTGGGGGGGGGCATGCCTGTGTATGATCAACATAAACAAAATGTCTTGCGGCCCACTAGCGGATTACCTTGTTGGGCTGGATGCCAAAGGTTACCGACCCCTGCCCTATAACCTTCAATGACAGTGCACTAACATACATAAAAGATACTCATATGAATCTATCTATTATTCTATTATCTATTATGCTCGCCACCAGGCTTATACAACTACGCCCATGGTTTTCATAACAAACATTTATAAATGGGCTTCTAAATCGTGAAATCTCAAACAACCTTTGTGATAAGACAGTCCCATTCCCTTCACTGTAGGAAACCTGTAATAATTTTCCTTTTATAAATATATATATATACACTCCATTCACTGCCTTCATTAGTTTTCAATTGCTGGCCCACTGTTTTTGAATTTTCTTGCTCTGTTGCTACCTGTGACACTTGCAGCACTGTACATCCTTTCAACATATTGCACCAAACCAGACTCAGAAATATCAATTGCCCAGCTGGTGTAATATAGTGAAAGACAAAAGTGAGAAATTGTCTTCCTAATGACTTGCTGTGAACATTCTCTGTGGTAGAAAATTGATCACTTCTGATTAATGGACGAACAAGTGTAAGTTTGTTAATAGTGAGACAGTGGTTTATATTGCTGTATAAACCAGTCATGGTGATGTTTTGGTGCAGGGTTTGCACTTTAGAATAGTTAGATGGAATTAGAATGAGGAATTCAAAGTTATAAAGTGAACACTGAAAACTGATCAATACCTCCATTTCATATCATAACAAAGTGTTGTTCAAGGTAATTAATGGTTGGTAAACTTTAGTAAATACAATAAAATGTTCCTTCATATCAGTTTCTTCCAAATCAGCATCCCAGTACCTTGCTCAAGTAGCTGTAGTGGGTGCTAAGCAGATTCACATTGGAAGCTCATATGGAACAGGGAACACTTAGGTGGGACACAATACATCTTGTGAAAGCTGCTCACACCCAGCTCCACCTTGAGCTTCCTCATCTGTGGAGGAAAGGGCTGGGTTTGCCCTATAATGAATAACCAGCTTGTGGAATTCGCTGTCACAGGGAACGTTAAAGTTTTAGGCTTAGATTTTCAAAACAGCCTAAGGGATTTATACATCCAGTCTCAATTAAGGTTAATGGGAATTGGTAATCCAAGCTACCTGGTGGCTTTGGAAACCTCCGCCATAAATAATTAATTGCTATAATGATTTTTATTTCAAAAAAGTTGTGGCAATTTTTAAAGCCTGTTTTTGATCGAGTCGGATTTTCAAAAGCAGTCTCTAATTCTACATATCCAAGTTCAGACTTGCCGCAACATTTGTTCATCCTGAAACTCAGATTTGTTCCTGCAGATGTCTGTGGTGTGTTCAATCTGAAGTTTGGGGAATTCAGAAACCTAGGCACACAAAATTGTTCTCCCATTGCAAACCTGCAATGATGATTCCAGTGTGAATTTTTTTGCCAGGCTGCTAAGCAAATTTACCATCATTTTAAGAAACACTTTTAATGCAGAGAAAGTGACATTGTGAATGAAACTTTATTGGCGTTCTGACAAAAAAATATTACTGAGATGTCCAACACACTCCCTTTTGAAAACTTTCTGTTATTAAGTACACGGTGGGTCTCGTTTCCATAACTTGCTTATTTTATAGCTATACCGCATTAGCCTTACTCTTCAGTTTACTCTGTGTAATAAACCATATTGTGGTCACATAAATGGGAATTAACATGATAAATGAAAACAAGGAAATTAAATATAAAACTTGGAGGTGTGAAACCTTATGGGCATGGGAAAATTGTAAGTATTATACTACCCACTGCTGTGTAACTTAGACTACAGTCTACACATTTACCATCTAAATTATCTCTCCAACTATAGGCATAGCACTGTCGTAACTACAAGAGAGATTATTATGTGAATCATTTATATGGGAGCATGAATCAAAGAGAGTTGTTAATCTGTAAAAAGGTACCCAATAGGAGTTGGATAGCAATTGTGAAAAATTGGGATGGGGTGAAGAGTAGTAGAAGCCCATATTTAAAAAAAAGCCCCAAATATCGGGACTGTCCCTATAAAATCAGTACATCTGGTCACCTACCCCTCACTGAGTTCTCTTTGGACACCTCAGTACAAGGCTATCCTTTCTTGCTATGGGGCAACATTGCACTGCTTGCTATCTGTAGGCCCTGCCCTCAGTGATCCTCTCTTGCAGGAGGAGGCTAAGGAAATCTCTGTAAGGTTCTTGCGAATCATTACATTAGGGTGTGCCTCTCCCCACAACAGGAGACTCCTCAAGCTTTGACCGCAAACATGGGGGAATCCCAAGGGATCAGCATAAAGGGCCCTATGTCACAGCATGTATAGTGTAAATGGAAGGTTCTAGGCAGTGGAGAATTAGGGCCATATATAGTCTAAAATGGATTTGTATGCTGTGTTTTCACTTGTGATATCAGTTGTCTGAGTCAGGAGCATAGTGCCTTCAGCACTTCATGAAAGCTTGAGATTTTTTGACTGGGGACTGGAATTTGGTTCAGATACAAAGATCTGACAATTATTTTTCCCCACGCATGTCAAATTGTTATTTTGTATCTATGTGCAAGTAACAAGATGAGTCAGTTCTCTAACTTGGTAAATTCTACATAAAATTAGATAAAGTTGCAAGATAGGAACAAAAAAAGACAAAAATAATCTTTGTACGAGTTATTCCATCCTGTATTGAAATGACCCTTTACGGTAGGCATTGGAACAGTGGGTGATCTTATATACACCATATGTGTAGCAATATAATCAAAGGGATGAGTGAACTGTAATTCCTTTGTTTTTATTGTCTCTCAACTTTATTGTTATTTTGAGAGGATTTTTTTTTATAGTTCATTTGGGCTATCTTCTGTTGTGCTTGCTTTCACCCTGGGGGCTATTAACTGAGGCCAATAGTTGGCAGCAATGTAGCATTTTGAAATCACACAAAGTCCATTAATCTACACTCAAAGATTATTACCTCCATTGTGAACCACAAAACACATCTGCTCAGATAAATAAAATCATTAATGGGGTTAGGACCAGGATTTTCCAGAGAGCTCCACAATACAAGAAGTATCTCTGGAAAACAGGGCCCAGGCTATCTGACAAGTCAAGTTATCTGAATTAGGTTTTTTATTATTATTTCTCAAATCTGTAATACAGTGTGATCATCTGTCAGATTACTAGGCTGAGCCTGGTTGAATGCCTTGTTAGTATGTGGTATGATATTACCTCCCACCCCCAAACCTGTGTTTAAAAGAATTGTGTTGTTCAGCTCAGTATTCTGACATACCACAGGGAAAAGAGCCCTTTCTTTAGTTTACATATAATAAATTGCATTGATTGTTATTTATATTACAGAAGTGCACAAAAGCTCCAACTAGGCTCAAAGACTCATTGTTTCACTTGCTCCACAACTGCAGAAGTTGCTGGGGTCCCTGCCCTGTGGCATTTACAGCCTAATTTCAAAGGAAGCCGATAAGATAAAAACTGCTGGGCTAGAGAGGGTTTTTCTCCCACTACAGCGAGGTGAGTGGTGCTTCGGTGGCTATGTCAGGGAGGGAAGGCAGGAATTCTCTGTCTGGCTGCACCCACTGTATGCCCCAGATATCTCCTGCCTTTTATTTTCATTTTTAGCTATAAGACATTCCCACAGCCCAGACATGTTGTCTACTGTGAGCTGCAGCTATGCTTGTGCACATTTGTAGTTTTCTTTGCCATGTCAGGAATCAGAGAGGTAGCCGTGTTAGTCTGGAATTGCAGAAGTGACTTTGTCACTTTTGCTGTTTTATTTATTCAAACCTTGCATTGAGTGGTGACTGTTCTAAGGGTATATGTGTGGCCTCCTGACAGTCTCTCATCTAGCACCTTCCTAAGCAACACCGTCCTTGTTTCACTGCTTAACTACTCATATTTAGGCATAGTTAGGAAGGTTTTCCAAATGTCCAAATCTCCCTTGCTGCAATTTTAACCCATTTCTTCTTGTCCTGGCCTCAGTGGTCAAGGAGAACAATTTATCACCTTCTTCTTTATAACAATCTTTTATGTACTTGAAGACTATTATCATATACCCCCCTTAGTCTTCTCTTCTCCAGGCTAAACAAACCCATTTCCCCCTCTTAGAGGCCAAATCATTTAGGAACCCAAATTCATTCTGTGTGGTCTGCACATGTATGTGTGGGTTTTTTTTTAAGAATCACTGCCACAAAAGGAGATTTAGCCTCTACAGCATTTTGCTAGCTTATGAAACCATGGCAACACTGTGTTCGGAGCATTTGTAAGCAATTTAATTTGGCCTACACCTTTTAGAGGCATTGTTCTGCCAGATATTTTTTGATACTTACTTTTTATATTTCAATACTTATAAGTAATATTTTATCGACTCCCTCCCTATGCCCCAAACTCCCCAAAAAGGAATCCCTTGGAGTTTTATGATGTATCATTTGATATTACTTCTTAAAGCAAATAGCTTACAATTTACCGGGTCTTCAGAACACTTGCATTGCATGACATTTTTTTAAATCTTTGAAATCAGGCTGAAAGGACTCAAGCTAAGAAAGAGACAGGAGCCCAAGCTAACTTTTGTAGCAAATGGGCCTGATCGATTTCAATAGGAGTTTGCAGGATCAGGTCCTTAATCATAATGCAAATTGCTCCATTTCTTTTATGTGTAGCACAGTGCTGATAGTCAGTTAACTGTCACTATTCAAGGAGGTACAAAAAAGGCAAACAGGTAAAACAGGAACTGTTTGCTGACTTTTGCAGAGGCGTTTCTCTCTATTTTTTAAAGCATTACCTTAAAGAGCCAAGCAAGCCCATTTAATTTCACGTTTAATGACTTTCCACCCTAGCTAATTTTACCTTTTCCAAGTACATTAGCTGAATGATATCCAGATTGCTAGAAGGGTGTCGTCAGGTAACAGACTGAATGTCAGATGTAAAAGCTTAATAAGTAGCATGCTTTACATTCTTGTTGCAATCAGAATTTAAAAGCTTCCACTCAGTTAAAATTACTAGAGGTAATTTCAGCACATCTGTCAAGCCTTTTCCTAGAAATGGAAATTTTCCTTAATGCAATTTTACTCAGATTCAGGTGGAGCCATTTCTGATTTAATTTTCTTCAAGCGTGTGGGCGGGAGTGGGAGGAAGGGAATCCTGACATTTTTGCTGAGAAAATAGTTACCAGTGAATATTTTCACTTTGGGTGTCTAAAGATAAACCTCTAAATTCAAGTTTTGCGATGGTACAAGGAAGCCTTCAGTTCCCTAATACCCCAAATGAAACCTTTGTTTTATAAATGTCATTTGATCGCAGTCTCAAGATTAATTTTTTTAACTTCAGTATGGAATGTAGCAGCCAATGAGCTTGATTCTTTATTGTTCTGCACCTTGTGTGGTCATCTCCCCTATTCATGCATTTTTTATTTTGTCTTTCCATTAAATGTGTAATATCTTCCTCAGCCATCTGTGATGGACAGGCTCGAGTCTCTCTTAGCCACTGTCATTGGCCAAGTCTGTGCTCTGTACAGTAGTGTGCTTACTACAAGTGCATGGTATGATCTGACCTTTAGTTTGGTGTGAAGATGTCTGTTTGACCAGATGTTGTTCATCCTTCCACAAGTGATGTTTGCTTTTCCTAATATTATATGAATATCTATCACAGTCACCTTCAAATGCTACCACATTCTCTAGACAGCAGAACTCTTCAGCCTGTTCAATTTCTTTCCCCTCCATGTTCACCTTTGCATTTGTTGTCCAGATTCCTACCTTCATAATCTTGGTATTCTCTGCATTTATTTTCAATCCAATTTTTGTTGCTTTTTGTTCAGGCCATTCTATGTCACACATGGTAAAGCAATGTCATAGGCAAGTCGAGGTCATGCAACTCATGTCCACTAACCCATTTCATACAATCCACGATGTCTTTTGTTGCCTACTTCATCTCTCACTCTATTGTTAATGCAAAGGGGATTGGCGATAACATACACCCTTGTCTAACTCCAGTCACAATATCAAATCAATAGTTAGATAATGCTGATAAGGTGAAACCTTATTAGGTTTGGGATAGGTGAGCTGCAGAGGCTCTGCAGATATACCATGCCCAGGGCTCTGCAGATGTACCATGGATCACCTAAGATCTGTAGAGTTGGTGGGATCAACCACCTGCCTATTTTGAATGTGTGTAAAGATTATCAGGCCCTATAGGTCTCAAACCTGGGTTTGTGGGAGTCATCATCTTCCAGTCCCCCACCCCACACCTAACATACAGGAGCTGGGATCAGGATTTATGATCTGATTGGGAGGGCTCCAAGGCTCCTGATTTAAGACAGAGGAGGAAACAAGAAGTCTGTATAGAACTGGGCTTCACTCTACCTGGACTGCTGGTTTGGTATTTACCTGTTCTTGCCGTCTGATCCTGGTATCCTGACTCTTGGTATTTGACTCTTGATGCCTGCCCTCTAGGTTGTCTCTTGAGTTTGACCTCCTGGTATTCCAACCCACCCTGATTTCTGATAATTGACTCCTGGACCTTAGGCCCATACCCAGTGCTAACCCCCAGGCCAGGCTGCCCATGCCCTGGCCTTGACAGAGGGATGATAAAGCATATTGTCTGATGGAATGATGTACAGGAAACACAGGGCATTTTCTATTGCATACATGCGTGTTCCTTGTTCAGAGCATGATGTGGCCCACAGAGTTCTACTGTAGCGAAACTGTGACATAGATATATTGCTGTTATCAATAAAGTGTTTATTTATGATTCAATGTACTCATCTGTGCACCTGATAATTTCTCCCTAAGCTCTCCTTCCTAAGCACTAGTACTTGCAAGCTTTTTTACAATAAGCAACGCCTGTGTTACCTCCAATATGTCAGAGAACTCAACAACCTCTATAATCACATCTTCAATCAGACTACATCGTATTACTCCCACCTTGAAAGTCAGGACTTTCAATGCTTCTCTTCAGCATCATTCAGATGGGTAGATCAGAGTAGACAGAGATGCAAACAAATTATTATATCATTGAACCGATCCTCCTGCCACACCAAGATGTAAACCTCCAGTAATGGATATATCAGATGTAAAATCCCCAATCTTAGCTAATGTCTTGAGGGAGATCTCTTCCCTCACCCCTACAAAAAATATCTGTGCTCAAGACCCTATACCTAATCCATATTCAACTGAGCCAGAGTCCACTTGGGACTACCTATAAAATTCTCTCCTCTTCTATAACAGATCCATTATGTTCTCAAGGCTGGAAAACTCCACGTGCACTGCTGGGGCTTTTTTTTTTTTTTTTTTATTGGCTGCCAGAGCCCACCCTCAATGGCCAGATGAAATCATTTTATTTTATTTTTTTACTTCATTGTTGCAAACTCATAATGAACCTTCGCAGTAAATGGAACCTTCACATCAGTAACTTGTTTTCTGAATACCTGTAAATATTAACCCAATAGACGTTAAAAATGAGAGAAAATGCTGTGAAAATATACACATCTAAGCCATTTCCCACACTCTAAGGAAACCTCCTATCCAACATTATTCCCTTTATGAGACCCCTGAAGAAAAAGGTTAAAGCAAAAATCAATCCAAATGTAAAATGTTTATAAACCGCTGGGAGCTACAAAGTAAAAGCCTGTGTTCCGGCCTACAATTTAGGGGCAGAGAGAAGAAAGGAGAAAAAAAAGCCATAATAATAAACAGCATTGCTTATTATAATTCAATACAAAGAATGAGTAACGATATCCAGGGGTGCTAGCAATGCCTTTCTTGTAAATAGCTGTTAGCTCCCTGCCATCTCAGGGCTCCATCATGCCTCCCAGAAAACAGCCCCAAGAGGAGCTCTGGGATTCATCGTGACCCTATGGTGTTCCAGGAGCCACCTGGAGAGCACAGCCCATAATACATCCTGTGCATTCTTTCCTGTTTGGCTGGTATGGGAGGTAGGGAGGGGCTGTAGTAACAGGCCCTACACACTAACTTTGGAGACAGTAGAGCTGACAGTGGCACAGCCTCACACCGTCTTATCTCCAAGGCAGCAATAGGGGCACCATTGTGTCTGGCCCCCATGGGAGCGCCTATGGAGAAGGAGATTTTTGGGGTATTCCCCAGGCTATTGTGCATAAGGCCCAGAACAACCTTTCCCTCAGTTTGCAGAGGCCTCAGTAATAAGTCAGATAAAGTGGAGGTGAAAAGAGGGGCTTTTTAGGTGAAAAACATGTGGCAGCTCTAACTAAAATAAAGCCAGTAATGGTTTGAAAGGAGCTCCATTCCACAGCAAGTGACCATAGTGTAGTCAGATCTGCAGCATGTTTTTCACCTGAGTTATGTATGGGCTACCGAGATTGATTTAAGTGGGAACAGAATCAAACAAAACAAAACTCTCAGTTTGTAGCACAGGTCCCAGTAAGACTCTTGAGATATACAGGAATAACCAGAGACTATTGGTACTGTGGCCTGGGCCCCATTGCCATTGGCAAGGTGTGGAGTTGGCAGTGTAGAGCTTTTATGCTGGTTTCATACCACCTGGGAATTCCTTTTATGTACAGGAAGTTCCCAGCTGGCTAGATCCACCAGTTCTATAACCCCTTTGTGCCTGCAGAGCAGTACAAAGTAGCCAAGAATTGGGCCTGGAACATATTATAACTTTGCTAATAAATAAAATCCATCTAACACTAAAACTAAGAGGAACAATCCATCCCATTTAATAGTGCCCTATAGACCTTATCCGTGCTCAGCCAGCACACAAACTGCCAAGTGAGGTTGGATATGTTGTAATTCAACATCACACAATTTTAACAAAAGCTCGTATGCTTTGCAGTATTATAAATATCGTTAATATAATGCAAACAGTGCAAGAAGGTAAAACACCAACTAGATGGTATAGGAGATTTGCAAAACCAAAGCTATGGTGTAAATCCAGAGTAGTTTTGCTGTAATGTGACTTAGGTGAATTGTGGTGATGGTCTCAGTCCAGAACCCAGGATAAATAGTTGCACTTCTTCCTCACAGCAACTGCCATTTAACAGGCCCTCCTCTTAGCTATGGAGAGATTGAGAAAGCAAAAGTGTTGCTGATTAGGTTTGAAACACTGTGGGATGGTGGAGGGAGTCTGCAGTGCCACTTCTTAGTCTGTGGATGAACAGAGAACTTCTTCAATCTCCCATGCTGTCACCACCTGAGCACTGCATGCACTTAAGAGAAATACAGAGAAAAGTTAGCATGATATATCAAGGTCCATTTTTTCCTATCAAAGTAAATAGAATAGAAGTTAATACTAGAAAATCAGTCTTGATGCTGTGGTGCTATTTTAGACAACTGGAAACTTCCCCAGTGAAAAAGTTCGAATTAAAGAGTTTCCTTTTGAATAATACAAAGGTACTCAGTTACTTGGAGGTTCATCTGCTGTAGCTTCTAACAACAGCAGTAAACATAATCTTCTAGTTTTCAGTATCTCCATTCCTTTCTATAGGAGTAAACCATCTAACTATGTGATAAACATAAATATTCAACTTCTCATAATCAGTTAAACCTTGCTAAACTAAACAAATTATTTGCAGCAAGAAGCCTGATCCCTTGTCCAGCCCATTTGATTCTATATCTTAGTCCCACACATTGGTCCAATACCATATCGATCAAGTTTGTCTGTATGGTGTGAAATTTCTAAGTAGAGGCCAGATCAGTGTCTTCCCGTGGAAAAACCCTCAGCATGGGCCTAGTGGGTGAGCGAAGCTTGTGTGAGATTTGCGTTGAGGAGTTTCTCTTATTCAACATGATCAGCAGGAAACAGAGGAGAGAAGAGCTGCCTTAGTGGAGAAGTGTCAGCTCCACTAGCCCCTTTTCCCTGGGAGTATCATCATTGTCTGGGATCTCTGTGATTCCTAAGGGGACACAGAGGGACACAATATAGCTCCAAGATATATTATCTCCTGCTGGAAATCTAGGTTCACAGCAGGAGAGAGTGCTGTGGAGAGCAATGCCTCCCCTAATCCACATTCTCTCACCCCTGAGGGACATTCTGTGAGGACCAGAGAGGGAGCATGAAGTTGCTAAATCAGAGAGGTAGCCGTGTTAGTCTGGAATTGCAGAAGTGACAAAGAGTCCTGTGGCACCTTAAAGACTAACTAAACTATTGAAGCATAAGCTTTTGTGGGCTAATACCCACGAAAATATCTGACGAAGTGGGTATTAGCCCATGAAAGCTTATGCTTCAATACTTTAGTTAGTCTTTAAGGTGCCACAGGACTCTTTGTCACTTCTGAAGTCACTGAAGGGACATGCCTTCCACATGGGAAGGAAGTGTTCCACATGTGGAGAGTCCCTCCAAAACCTGGATCTCTAGGAGATGATCTGGGTCTAGATAAGGTATATTTCGATGGAGCATGCCAGTGAATAGGAGGGATGGGGATTCAACCCATTACTACTCTGTTTAGCTACCTAATTTCCTTTCATACTGAGGTACACTAGATTCAGTTTTGTTTATACAGTGGTTTATAAAGTGCAATTGTAAAAATAATTACATTAGCTATGGACAGAAAAATTGGACGGAGGCTTCTCTTTCATGGATAGGCTCTTCCCTTGGACTTTCATAATGAAGACTTTCAGATGCACAAGTTACTGACAAGTAGCTTGGGTTCATTTGAGACCATTTCGTGCTTATCAGACCTGAGGTCAAAATTGCCCTGTCTCTCCAGTTGATTTTATAATACAGCTACTTCACATAAATCGTGAGGGTAAATCTTCCACTGCAGTCCTTTCATACTTTACATCTTTTCCATTTTTCATTGCTCCTGATTTATAGCATGCAGTAAGAAACAGATACAAATTGCAAAAGAGCAGCATGCAGCTAACACACTTTTCTTGTGCTTGTTCCATTTTTACATGGTTGTTTGCTTTCAGCATAACATGGGTCTCATTTCAAAAGCAATACATAGTAAATGTCTATTTGCATTCAGAACCTCCTGCATGGATTTCCTTTATAAACATCAATACATGAAATGTAAGTTGTGTGAGCCATTGAGAATAAAATCTGCCAAAAGCTAATATTGTAGGGAAGAACACAAATCAGAAGAGAAGCTTGATTGTTTACCACTACACTTAAAACATCTGCCCGGTATCTGACTCACAGCAGTAAAAAAGGACAGATAAGGTCTTGAAGTATCTGGAGGTTGGAATATGTGTGCTGAAGTTATACCACTTTATACAACACAAGAGACCTCATTAGGATTATTGTGTGCCTTCTGTGCAGTATGAGTTAGGAGGGACACTGTAAAGATAGGAAAGATGTGGCAAAAGGCATAATGGTCAATCCACTGGGATCAGAGTTATATGAGTGACTAATCAATTCTGGACTCGTAAAGCTCACTAAAAAGGAGACAAAGCCATATCATTAAAATATTAATAAGCAGCACTTTACATCTTCAAAGTCCTGAACAAAACTTCTTAATTATTAAGCGCACTGAATGAATTATTTCCCTCTTACACCCCTGCTAGGTCAATAAATAAATTATAATCGTATTATATGGAGAGGAAAAATTAGGTGAAGTTAGGTTAAGGGCCTGATCCAAAACTCACCAAAGTTAATGGAAAGACTTCTATTGACTTCAATGGGATTTGAATCAGGCTCCATGTGACTTATTCAAGAGAACCTGCACAGTGAATAGGAGTACAGTAGTAGAGATTGGATTAGAACTCAGAAGTTCAGGCTTCTAATTCCATGACCAGTCCATTAGACCTCATTAAAGTATCCTCAGATCCTAAAGTGGAAAATACTAAATTTGGGAAACAAGGCATTTGAGGTAATAATAACTCAATTAACAGGAGTGGGGAGGCAGGGATTGAAATCTAGCAGAACCTAGAGTCAGAATTTTAGTTTACGAAGTGTGTCTACACCATAGAGCAAAATGGACACAATATTAGTGGGGTGGGTTTCAGAATGTGAGCTATTTTGTATTGTTGTATTTGGCTGGATATTGGTACAAAACACAAGTCTAGGCCCTGAAGGTGTTATGATCTAAATAAGAAGACACTGGGACAGAACCCGCCTTAGGTTGAGATATGCTTAGCGGCTGGAGAGAAGAGAGGTTAGAGAGGGCTCCTTGATTCTCTCCTTGTTCTAGCTCCAGTTTACGATGTAAATTAGAGCAATCTAGGGGCTGGTGGCTATTGTCCCGAAAGGATAAATCAACTGGGAACACCATAGGAGAACAGGGCTCCATTCTGCCTCTCCCCCTTTTTTTTTCTGTCTTGCCCCCTCTCTCCTACAATACACCCCCTCTATACAACAATTATAAACGAAAATGTGAATGGACAGCACACAACACACTTGGCTGTTTTAAATTAAAACAAAAGAATTATGGAATGTACTCGGGATAGGCAAATGGTCAAAAACATCCTCTAGAAACTAATAATAATTACATTAGCTGCACACCTTGCTGTCTGGGTTTTCATGGAAAAACATTTTTTTTAAATTTAGATAAATTGGGCAGGACATGTCATATGCTAAACAAAAACTTATGATCCGCAGGTGCCAAAAATGTCATCTGTTTTTCAAATCATTTGACTGGTGGCCACCTACTATGACCAGTATTTCATGCAGATATTTTACTGATTAGTTGCTTTACTTCTTGCAACTGACCCGCACACATCTCCTTGCTAAAGTAATAGGAGTTATCAAAGTGATATTTAAGAAGTGGAGGTTTTCATTGATTCTATCATTCCATTTTCTTCTTTTGGCACAAAGACATATAATAGCATTATCTTGAAATGATTATGAGGCAAGAATAACAATTCTCAAAAATCAGAGTCAAGGATGTGGAAATTTGAACAACAAAACATGCAAACATCCTGATTAGTCTGGGCACTAAAATAACAGAAATATGATGACAAGCAGAATAAACACACTGGCATATAATGTAGTGATGAATGCCTGTCCAGTTATGACTTCTTAGCTAGTAAATAACGTGATAGCAATAACCTTTCACATCTGAGGCCTGGAATTTATGTCTTAGTTTATTTTGCTTTTAGCACTTGGAAGTATAGGGATACAAATTTCAAAGATGTATGGCTCATATTGTATTCTCCTGAAATGTTGATGACCTTTTTTAGTATATATTCCCCTTCTTGAATTAATTAAATGAATTTATATTGAAAGCTAGTGTACACCAAAGAGAAGCTGCTTAGCTTCAGTAAAAGAGACATTATATACTAAATCCTGCCCTCACTAATACCCGAGTAACCCTACTAGCATTAATGATTCGGTTCTTTGTTTCTTACTTACTTGAATAGTCGTTCACTTACCCCTCTACTATAAAGCAGACTGATAGTTTCATAATGTATCATTCTACTTTCATAAATCAGGTGTTAGCAGCTTTTATATTTCTCTGTCGCTTTAAAAAGAATGCACTAGTAGGAAGGAAAGATGAGAACTATAGACTTTGCCTGTTCGTGCATTCTCTGTGGTTTGTAAAAAATGTAAGTGGCCACAGGATCGAGCCCCATGTGTGCTGTGCATTATAGTTTTTGTCTGGTTTTTTTCCACCATACTTACAAAAGAACAAAGGAAATGTTTCTTCACATTCCTCAAGGTTTCCATATGTATGTCTTTCCTCAGTTAGGGATTGATCCAGTGTGGTCCTGAGCAACTGCTGTGAAGCCCTGATGCCACTTTATTGGTGATTGTCTTCATTTGGAGTTGATGGCACTCAGCACTCTCAGATGAACATTTTATTAGGGCTTTAAAGTAGCTACTCCTAGACAACCTACAACCTTAGAATGGCTTTCATTTCCCCTATGCACGTTTCACCTAACCTTTCGCTAACCCAAGCATATTCAGTGGAGCATGTAATTATTGCACCATATATAAACAGTTTGGAAAAAATGCAAAAAGCATATGCTTGATCTTTGACTGCATGTCAGCCATAAATGGGCCCCAAGGGTGTTCAATTTATTCTTCATTACTTAATAGCTCCATTGTCTTTATTTAAAAGAAAATTTTAAGCATTTTCATTTCTTGTATAAAAAGACTATAAAGGTACTAATGGTATATTCAAGGGATAAGATTCTGGAAAATTGAAAGCGTTCATACTAAATAAATAAATAAATAGGAAAGGAATAAAAAGAATTCCAGGATTTTGTTCCAACATTTCAGATATCTGATTAAGGTTCTAAATAATGGAATGTGGGAAGTAAAGCATCTCTGAAACACCTGCCATCTTTCTTATCTCATGGAAAGAAAGCAACACATAGATCCCAACCCTCCTAGTTTATGGAGATAGAAGCGAAGACAGGGGGGCAGTAGGAGGGAGGAAGTCTTACTGGGATTTCAATTCCGATCTCACTAGTAATCCTGCTCGATTGAATCTAATAATGTAGGAACAAGAAACCAGTGTCTCTGTGATGGAAGGATATCACTAGTCTTTACTACTTTATATGTAGCTTCAGTATAACTGTTTCCACCTGGCCTCCCAAAGATTAATGCTATAGGTACCAGCAGAAAAAGCCTAAATGACAAGTCGATTTTAATATAAAATATATACAGAAAAGAGCAATTTAAGAAGTGATTTAGAATTTACGCTAGGTTACAATATTCAGTAATGAATCCCAAATATTTAAAGCCTCAGCCGTATATCTTCAGTGCCACTATACTGATGCAATGAGTATGTGGGAACAAGTAGGATGAACTAGAAGTCATGGTATATGAAGAAAATTATGACTTAATTGGCATTATGAAGACTTGGCAGGACAACTCCCATGATTGGAGTCCCAGCACTGAGGGATATAGCTTGTTCTGGAAGGATAGGTGTGGGGAAAAAGGAAGAGGTGTTGAATGGTACATCCAGAATTTAAGCACTTACTTCTCTTGGACCTTGAAATGAGTGACAAACTCTATTGAGAGTCTCTGGGAAAGCGTAAAAAAGTAAAAGAATAGTAGCAATGTTATTGTGGGGAGCTATTAGAGTTGGTGGCTGCACACTGAGACCACCAAAAATTTGTTGTGAGAACCCTGTACTAGAGCAATGTATAAAAAATACATTTTGTGTATACCTGGAGGATAAAGGGGTAAACATAGCAGCCAGCATCAATTTACTAAGAACAAATCATGCCAAACCAGCTTGATTTCCTTCTTTGAAAGGAAGCCAGGAATACTTGTAGCACCTTAGAGACTAACTAGTTTATTTCAGCATAAGCTTTCGTGGGCTATAGTTCACTTCATCAGATGCATAGATGTTGGTGGATATAACCTGTTTAAGAGTAACAGAACTCTTGTACTTGTGTAGATGAAAACATGTATGTAATTTTAAATAAATACTCCATATCTGTGGGGAAAAAAAAGTCCATTCTATGCATCCGATGAAGTGAGCTATAGCCCACGAAAGCTTATGCTGAAATAAACTAGTTAGTCTCTAAGGTGCTACAAGTATTCCTGGCTTTCTTTACGGATACAGACTAACACGGCTGCTATTCTTGAACCTTCTTTGAAAGGGTGATTGGTTTGGTGGCTAGGAGGAAATGCAGTGGACATAATATGCCTGGACTTCAGCAAAGCTTTTGACATAGTCCCACACAACATTCTGATAAATAAGCTGGAAAAATGTAGGCCTGGCAGAACAACCTTTAGGTAGATACATAATTGGTTAAACAACCACAAACAAAGAGTAATTATTAATGGAATGGTGTCAGATTGGAGGGAGGTCTCAAGGGGGGTTCCACAGGGATCTGTTCTGTGTCCAGTGTTGTTTACATCTTTATTAGTGACCTAGAGGTAGGCATAGAGAGCATACTCATCAAATTTGTAGATGATACAAACACTTTGGAGAATAGAGCTAAAATTCAGATGGATCTTGATAAATTGGAGAACTGGACTCTTGAGAACAAAATGAAATTCAACAGAGACAAATATAAGGTGCTACTGTAAGGGAAGAAAAAACAAATGCCCAAATACAGAATGGGGGGAAACTGGCTTGGTAGCAGCACTGCTAAGAACATTCTGGGAGTTGTGGTGGATCACAACCTCAACATGGGTCACCAGTAAAAAAAAGAAATGGAATTTTAGGTTACATTAACAGAAACATAGCTTACAAGTTATGGGAGGGGATAGTACCGCTCTACTCAGCACTGGTTAGACTCAGCTGGAGTACTGTGTCCAATTTTGGTCACCAATGTATAGAATAGATGTGAAGAAAGTGAAAAGGATCCAGAGGTGAGCGACAAAAGTGATCAAAGGGATGGAATGCAAGTCATACAAACAAAGGCTGAAAGAACTGGGTGAGTTTAATTTTGAAAAGAAGAGATTGAGAGGGGACATGATAGTCTTCAAGTACTTGAAAGACTGCCATAAAAAAGTTTTTCTCTCTTGCCATGGAGGGCAGGACACGAGGCAAGGTGTTCAAACTATAGCATAGCAGATGTAAATTAAATCTCAGGGAAACCTTCCTAACTATAAGACCAGTAGGATAGTGAACAGACTGCCTGGGAGGCTGAGGAACCTCCTTCCGTGCATGTTTTCAAAATGAGGCTGGGTGGTTTAGACACAACAAATCCTGCATCTTGGCAGGGGGTTTGTCTATATGTCCCTTGTGGTCCCTCCTAATTGTGGTTCTATAATTCTATCTCAGCTTGCCAAGGCCCAAAGGATGTGGCATGTTCCAAAGACCCCAAATGAGAGACTCAAAAACCATTTAAAACAGGAAGCATAAAAAGCTGTGGGATTTGTTCCCTTAATGTTAATGACTCTTTCCAAAAGCTTAGTTTCATGGCTCTTTAATTCTGATGTAAGTAATTTTCATCAATAAAAATGAGGTGCCAGTGTGTGAAACAGGCAAATTTGAGAGTAAAATAATAATAATAATAATAATGAGGTCCCTGGCAGACAAAACTGGGTGAATAACTGAATTTTCAGTTTGCTGGCAGTTAAAATAATAATAATAAATAATAATAATAATAATAATAATAAACCTGTAAAACCGAATCTGAACATTTGATGTTGGAGAGTTTTAGTTTCTTTCCCCTGACTGGGGAGCAGGGAAGGGAAGGGAAACCATAGATCACTCTCTTGGCCTGGGGGAGCAGCCATGGGGAGGAATTGTGGGAGATGGGGGCATTTGTAGGGGAGGGAGAAATGGAGAGTACAGATAGCTGTACTTTCCTTGCCCCCAAAGTATATCAATTAGGGGAATGTACCTCATTCCCCTCCTCCCCCACCCCTCCATGGTTTTGCTATGTCAATTCTTCTGCGCTCCTAGAGAGAAAAGGCCCCTTGCAGTAATTGTGCCAGAGCACAGTCCTGAGGGGCGAAGGTTGGCAGAGGGGCAGATACCCCACCCGATCTCCCCCCAATTTGCCCCTGCACTGCTGCAACAGCCCCCACATTCCCTTGTCACTGTGCTGACTCCTTCCCCCATATTCCCTGCTTCTGCACGAAAAAAGTTGTAAGAATCTGAACATGTTTCGACCAACTCATATTAGAGGAGCTGTGTATCAGGAACCCTTGACCAAATGAACCAATGACTTTCTTTTCTTTGATCATCCTCTGTTCCATTGTTCAGAAAACCTGTGAAGAGCAGGAGTCATGATTACATTAAGCTAACTGCTTAGTAAAGCCTTTCATCTTATCTCTATTTAATTCATGCTAATTTCCCTTACAATACTTCTACAGTAAAACCAGAGTCTGCATATGGGTTTATAGAGCAATTTAAAATATCACTCTTTACCCAGAAATTTTAGGCTCAGGGCAAAATTTCCAAAACAAGCTTTGCAGAATGTAGGCAGGGGACCAGGTACAGGCACAAAAATGTATTTGAAATCTGCTAAGGGGATGGTTCAAATTCTCAGTGTAGGGGTAGAGACAAGGTTCAGTGACTAGCAGATCATCACAGGCCATCTCGCTTCTGCAATTAGAAGTTTCCTGCAAACCATCTGGCTTCGACAGAGCACTAATCTTGTCACACACATGTGCATTTCACTCTGCTTTGTCAGTTAGGCTCCGGTAGACCTCTTGTTGTAAACTTTGCCCTCAATCTCTTTTCAGCATTTCTTCCCCAATGAGGAAAATCCTGAGCACCTGAGATCCACCTGGGTAAGATTGGAGCCCAGTTTGAGCACAAAATAATGTTATATGTACCTGGTGTTTTGTAAATGTGTGATTCTTTAGGGAAGCTATATTTTGAAACCCCATACACAAATTACCCCAGGTTTGGTCGACCTCCCTCCTCCCCCCTCCCCCTCCACAATTCACAGAGACACAGCAAATTTCAAAACAACTTGAGTCTGCATGTGGCTTTTAGAGCAGTTAGAATAGTCATCTTTAAACAGTCAGTGATTGAACCTTCATTACAGCAGAGCACTCCCCCCAAGCTGTGCAGGAGCAAATGGCTGGTCCTGAGGATCGGGCTATTCACATTCACCAATGAGGACACATTTCAAATCCTGACTCTTTTCTCACGGTGCTGCCTTCCAGGCCCACATCTTACAGTCAAGTATAGCAACAGGCCAAATCAATGCTTATAATGAGCCCAACCGGAGTGCTAAGTGACCCATCTCATTGCTTCTAGCCATATATTACTTTCCTTAAGCATTTTGGCACCAGCCTGTCTCACTGTTTTTCTTCAGAAATAGCAGGATAATTACATTCTTGCCATATTTTCTTTGTGTTTGAAGAGGCCTCTCATCTTTATGGCAAATAGGTTTGCAAGCCCTGTTTTGATTTAGAGGTAACATTTGGACTTGGCTCCAACTTTCAGAATATTCCAGCAAAATGAAGAAACCCAGCAAATTTTTTCATGCAGCAAAACAGTGAACTGGAAGCTTCCACAGTCTTCTTTGCCACAGGCATTTTACTGCTTCTGGGTAAAGAGCTAACACCCATAATGCAAAAGGTCTGAACTGAATTATGAAAGGGAAATTTTCCAGATATAATTAAAATACCCATTTGTGCAAAAAGTAGTAGCTGTAAGGAATGGTAATCAGCTGAAATATTGGAAAATCTGTATTAAATATATTGTAGGGGAAAATACAGACTGCAAGGAACAATCCTGCTCTGGTAATAAGAGGATAAAGATGTACTAATAGGTCTTTGCCACCTCTGGGTTCTATTATACCATGAAAAATTATTATATCCTGAATCAGTTTGAACTAATTATTTTGATAATTCTGAGGTAACACTAATGATATTTTATGCACCTATTACAATTTACTCACCTTCGGCTAAATCCTGAGCTGGTGTAAATCAGCACAGCTTCACTGAAGTTCATGGAGATACACCAGCAAGCTAAGTCTCCGTCTATGTTGAGAGATAGATGTCTCATCTGACCTACAGAACATTGGCTAGGCAAGCACAGCTTCAGGCCTCTGTTATGCTTATAATACATGTCACATCAGCACAAACAGATGTGTAATGGTGGACAGACATTGGCAGTACCATGGCAAATGCTCTTTCTGAGAGAAAACTTACCACCCCCATCCAACTCCCTGGCATAAACGGCATCCTGGGGCTTGGAAGGGGTTATCTCCCTGCTGACAGAATGATCCCTAGACACCTCTTTCTGTTACTTAGGAGAGCACTCAATGTGTTTTAAAGTACACAGGAGGCCTAATTAACCCCCCACCATCTGGCCCCAGAATTGAGGTAATTTCTCATCCCTCTTCCCCTCAGGTTCTGTGCAGAACTGGATAAAGGCAAAGCAATCTGGAGTCATGTAAGTGTGCCAGAATCTCAGCTTTTAGTTAAAAGATAAAAGTAAGTTTCTAATTCTCATAAACAGAAGCTTGAAAACATAGCCTGAATGTAACCCCGGCAGAAACACCTGCATGAAACAACAGCTCTGAGGGATGTGTATGTGAACTGCCCTCATGTGTCTCAATATCCTGTTAACTCAAAGAACCACCACTTTCGTGAGCCAGACCCACATCACTACAACAGAGGACTCTGTGTGTAGCTAATTGTCACAGATGGTGGTCTTTGCCACTAATCCCAAGGGAGTGTCACCACCCCATCTCTCCAAAATGGGAGAAAGGTGTCTGCTATGGGGACTTCTTATGCTGTACCTTGGACCCTGGATTGTCTTAATCTGACTGGTCCTGGTTGAGCATAATTTGTCTGGAATCAAGGATTTGGCCCATTATGTCTCTGCACCATTCTCCACCAGAGGTTCCCTTGCTCTGAAAAAATATAGAAATGGGAGAGAATATTGCCATTTATGTTGGTACAAAGGTTTGGAACCTGACTCTGCGTTCCTGATATAATCAAAACTCTCACTAAAACTAAGGGGAAGTTTGGTTGCACTAGCAAGGAGAAGCAGGCTCTTCACTGGTGTGAGTTTGGCATAGACACTTTATTCACGAGTGGCCAAGCCACAAATACATACAGATGCTAATGATATTACCCTTTGATTCCCCCCCCCCCATAAGTTATAAATATAAAATGTTTGAAATGCCAATCAATTTATCTCTTACAATATGTAAATAACACTAGAAATAATGTTATCATACTGAAGAAGTAAGCCCATTAGAAAAACAGGTGTTTTCAGCGGATTTACTGACAATACTGAATGGAGATTTAGCGATTTATGGGTGGTAGCAGAACTCCACATTGTATTATGGACATGGAATTTAAACCCAGAGTGTGTAATAGATAATTAGAATTCCTTTGCCACTGCAAGGATCTTTACTTTGCAAGGAGTTGTTAGTTAGCCATTAGAAAATAGGAACTAAAAATCAGAGCGATTGGGGAGTTTAACAGAGTATTTTACATAGCATAGGATGAGAAGTGTGTGAAGCTTAGGAAAGAGATTAATGTGTGTTTACCACATACTGTAGGTGGACACCAATTACCGGAAAATTACATTTTCCAGGAGACTCTGATCATCATTTTAACCCACATTACCACTGTGATTTGAAATATTGGGATCGCTACGAAAAGATGCATTTTAACAGTGAAGAAAATACAAAATCAAAAGAGTTTGAGGTCTCAGTAAAACCATCATTACCTTAATGCTGTAAATGGCTTTATGGTAAGTATAATACACGTAAACTCTAAAATGGCCAGAGCTGGACTAGAAAGCTCAGAGTGGGGAAGAAGCAACTAAAGTTTAGAACTGAACATGTGGCTGCGTTTGCTAGGCATGAGAAGTGTTGCTTCTAAAGAACATACATGCAAAGGTTTCAGGGCATGACTGAATGTTGTTGTTGGCTTGTGAGTTCAGAGGGAATTGCCTTGGCTACAGATGAAGATAGAGGTAAAATTATATCAGGCAACTGCAGAAGATGCACAGATGGGAAGAAAAGGTTGCAAGATAAGCCCAAATAAGGGGGTAATGGATAAAGTGGTATTTAATAATTAAATGGAGCATTCTGTAAACTGTAAAGTGATGCCAAAATTAATTTGTCAGTAGTAAACTGAAGCTGGGAAGAACTATATTTAGCAAAGATGAATTACAAAGATGAAACATGGATTACAGGGCGACTAAGGGTTTTGTTGGTTTGGTACACCACGAGAATGACTGCCTGGGCTGTGAGGAGGGAAGGAATAGAATGGGGCAGGGTCACCCTGCAGTCAGAGGTTTTGTTTGATTATTTAACAGTGAAAAATTCTGCCGAGCTTCTGAAGCTAGGGAAAGAGCTTTTCATCTTCTCAGTGGACGCACATAGCAGTAGCACCATGTTGCCCTCACCTCCAAGACATGAAGAGAATGGGAGAGCTACTTGCTATGACACCTTTATTGGGAGAAAAAGCATGTCATGAAGCATTTGCTTTTCTTCCCCAGGAATTAAGGGCAGGTCTGGTGCTCACATGATGGACATTTCAATTTATGACAACATTCCAGGTACTACATATTTTATGACACATTAATTCTCACATTCTTTTTATACCTAACTTATTCCACATCCAGTCAGCACGAAGAAGAAAAAGAGCCAAAGAATTGTCATTTTGTCTTAGAGAGCCATGTGGGAAATGAGGTTCAGGATACTTTATTTCCTCTTGCAATGCTCTTCATTAATTCTTGAACTAACTAAAACAAACCAGAGTTTACCATGTTTGCTTTCACCAGAGCCTGTTCTCTAAGAAGCCTTTCCCAAACTCCCATCTTATTCCTTTTCTAAAAGGGATTTGAACACAGTAGGTCAAAATCTTAAGCTTAGTACATTGCAAATGTGGTTGCTGAGCAACCAGCCCACTTTCCTATAGTGCAACTTCAGCAAATAATCTGTTATCTCTGACACAGAATCAGTTATGGAAACGCAGACAAATATCAGCTCTAGCTCAAGATTACAAGGCATACACAACAACGTGAAGAAAAGGGAAAGGACAAGGGCAGACCCCTGTGCAGTCTCACCTATAGTTCTTATTGGCAGTGGGTCAAAGGAGACTGCCCCAGAAGGGAAAGCAACAATGTTAATGCCATGGCCTTCCTGTCACTAACTTTATAGAATTATCTATAATATGGGTCTAATCTGAATTTTCTATTCCCAGCAATAAGTGCTGCAACATTACAAGGTTCTGATGGTCTCCCATTCATTCACTGACACTATCTAAAGCAGGGGTGGCCAACCTGTGGCTCTGGAGTCAGAAGTTCTTCAGAAGTTAATATGCGGCTCCTTGTATAGGCTCTGGGGCTGGCTACAGGCACCAACTTTCTGGCTCTGCCACAGGCCCTGTTCCCACTCCACCCCTTCCTGCCCCTCCCCTGCGCCTGCCATGGCATGGCTCCTCCATCTCCCCCGCCGAGTTTTCTGCACACCATTGAAACAGCTGATTGGGAGGTGAGGGAAGGCGTTGATCGGCGGGGCTGTCGGTGGGTGGGAGGTGCGGTGGGAGGTTCATAGGGGGCTGCTGATGTATTACTGTGGCTCTTTGGCAATGTACATTGGTAAATTCTGGCTCCTTCTCATGCTCAGGTTGGCCACCCCGATCTAAAGCATGAACATGTTATAAAGCTAAGGAAGTCATTTGTTCCCCTTGGTGTTATTTAATTTTCTTGTGGAGTGATGAATTTGGCTCAAGTAGTTTGAATGCCATTGTATTAGTTTAATAGTAAATGATTACACGGTCAAAATTCATGGGGAGGAATATGCACAGACATAAAATAGCTTTTTGTGAATAAACATCAGTGTGAACCTGTGGCATCTGATTGCAAGAAGAGTCATTTACTGCAAGTATATTTCCCTCTGTGAAAATTAAGAGAAGAAAGATTCCAGTTATATGACAAGAAGAATGCTTAAATAAACCATTGTATAAAAGTGTTAGTCATGCCTTTCTTGCAGTTGGAGCTTTGAAAGATCAGTGTGCAGTTTGGAAAGTTCTCTTTGCACTGATTCCACTTTTGCAGGGTAGGGTTTGGGTGGCTGAGGGTTGGAAAGAGCCAAGATGAATGGTTTTAGTGAGTGTCAAAGAGGATGATTCTTAGGGATACACCCCAACTTTAACAGACTAATTTTCAATGAAAAGCATGCAGCTGTGAGGATCTTAATCCATCTCCCAGCTTCCTGATACATACATGAAGACCATTTGATACTTCCTTTCAATCACAGCGATTGGTTTACATCGGTTTATGTTTCCAGGGATCTCTTCACAAGGAAAAGGGCCAAAACCATAGTTTGTAAATAATGAAAGCCGAGATTCTCCTCTAAATATTTACTTCTGCCATATCAGAGGGGCCCACAGCTGTGGACTAGGTCCATGCTCATCTTTCAGTATTGAATAGCAAATACTTTGAGTGTGGAAAAAGAGTAATTTGACCAGAGATTTGATTTATCAGGGAGAACACAGTGACAGGCATTATAGAAACATAAGAATAACCATACTCGGTCAGACGAAAGATCCATCTAGTTCAGTACCCTGTCTTCTGACTGTGGCCAATGCCAGGTGTTCCAGAGGAAGTGAACAGAACAAGTAGTCATCAAGTGATCCATGCCCTGTCACCCAATTGCAGTCAGATGAAATTTGTCCTAGGGTACTTAAAGAGGCTGTTTTAAAAATCTAGCCTTGTTTTAAGAAGAATTCTAATACAGCTTGCAAGGGATTAACTCTTGACATTTCTAGGATGTGATTGGCTGAAATTCTGAAATCCTTCTCATGTTGTACCATTCTTGTAAATGTTTCTATTGCTTATTCTGTGCAAATGCAGTATATGTGGCCTGCTGGGAATAGGGTGACCATATGTTCCGATTTTATAGGGACAGTCTTGATTTTTGGGTCTTTTTCTTACATAGGCTTTTATTATCCCACACCTTCTGTCCCAATTTTTCACATTTTCTGTCTGGTCACCCTAGCTGGGAATTTCCTATCTTTTGAAATTATGTTTCCTTCACAAGCTTTACTGTGTATAAACATGCCATTCTTAAAAATAGCTTTGCAAGCTAGCATGTGACCTGTTACAATTTATTGCTGCTCTGAAGACTACTTCTGGCATTTTTTCTAAGCGCTCTTGGCCCTATTCTGCAAATTCCAGTAGTTATGTGTGGTAGTGGACCTCACGGATGTATGGTCTATAGGCTCTTGGACATTTTCTAATTGTATATTCCTTTAGATTACAGTGTCACTGCCAGCATCCATGTCGAACTGGTACTCTATCAACATTACATGCTATGTATTTAATTTTCTTCATCTTAACTTCCAGCAGTAAAATTAGAATGAGTCCGGTTTGAAAAGCAGTATTCAGTGTTTGGGCAAGGGGGAGAGGCATGGACCAGAGTCTTCTCTAAGGCTAAGTCTGCACGGCACACGACAGGCGGCAGCATGTACGTGCCTCTGTACACAGATTGCTTTTCACTGAGTCACACTACATGCCTCAGTGTCAGTGAAAAGCTCTGGCGGGGGGAGACAGCAGAGAAAGGGTCATTAATGGGGAGCTGCCGGAGCCTTTCCCCATTGCCAGAATCTATCACTACAGCGGAGAAAGGCTTGGGCACCTCCCTGGTGTGCAAGTCTTTCCCTGAGCACAGAAAGGCCTCTGCAGCTCCTCACTGCCTTAGTCTTTCCACGCTGCAGGAGCTTTTCCCTGTGGTAGGGAAAGACACCAGCAGCCAGGAGGCAGTGGGACACTATGCTGCCAAAAACAGCAGTGTTGAGGGTGGGGATGCATTGCTGGGGGGAGTAGGGTACACAGAGCCACCCGGGGGTGTGGGGGGGGTGTGTGTGGAGAAAGGGGTTGGGCAATTTGCACCCAGGCCCTGGACCCCACAGGGGCCCCCATGAGAATACATGTTACTATAGTATTGCAACTTTTTTTTATAGAAGGAACCCCCAAAATTGCTTTGCCTCAGGCCTCCTGAATCCTCTGGGCGGCACTGAGGGTAGATATCCACCGAGTTCAGGCATGTCCTTAATCTAATTGCCTAAGCGGTACCTCACTGTCTATGCTGCTATTTATACTCCTGCGAAGGGGGCACATAGCATAGGTATGTAGTGGTATGTATGTATGTAATCTGCACATTGCATGTGCAAAGTATGTGCAGTGCAGACATAGCTTAAATGGGAAGAATCTGGTTAGGGAGCAGGAAACATTATGAGTTGAAACTTCACAGAGTTTCCTCCTATTTATTTTGTACAGGGGAAAGATGTTTGCTGCCCTGTGGAACTGGCAGGGGATTGGCCCCTTAAATCAGCAACTGTCCTTCCTTAACAGAAGGAAAAAGGAGTGATTCTAACTGGGGCCCAACAAAATGAAAATCGTGAACCACAATAAAGTCCTGCAATAAACAGACTCCATTTGGTTTTTCTAAATGCTTCAGTTCCTATTAACCATCACCTTGGCACACATCCAACTAGTTAGGGACAGTGAGTGCTTGGGCCTCACCCTAAGGCACTAAAAATGATTAGCAAAATAGTACACGAGTTGGCTATAGATAAGTGGACTTGGGATGATGCTCTGTGATATGCACGTGTAGAGTGGAGATAATAGGCCAGTTTTGGTCTTCAATAATATTGCTATAACCACAATGGATTTAAACTGATATAACAGTGCAAAACTTGACCCAGTTCTTTTTTCCCCCATTAGAAAAAGTTGTTGTGATGGACCTCATCCTCTGTTAGTATCATTACATGAACAATGCAATATTAATAAAATATAGCACTGTGGATGAATGAATGTAAACCACAGAAACACTTATGAAAACACCAAGGTTGATTGCCACCACACTTGTGCCCATTTTACATCAGTGTAACACCTGACTTTAATTAAATTACTCCATATTTACACTGGTTGAGATCAGATCCAGTCATTTCAAAGGTGGGCTAATAAATAGGACAACTAAATTGCGTGTGGTCACTCATATTGGAATCTAGTTGCCTAAATGATTATTTTATATGCCTAAATGCAGATCAGAATATCCATATGTGGTTTGAATTCAGCTATGATCCTGTGAAATGAAAGAATAGAAGCTTTCTGAAAAGGGGAGTATGGAAGTAGGAGAATTATCTCCAGTAAAATGCAATGTATGATAATGGTAAATTGATAGCACCCTTTGATTGGCTAGGTTAATCACACTTAGTTATTTCCTAGAAATCATGACATTTGTTAGAATGCAATATCATCCTGTCAACAAACATATGAAGTGGATTATCTCATTCTCATATTAAAAGGATGTTAGGAAGTCAGACATATTTGAGGGCTAGATGGAAGGTTAAATTCTGTTACTTTTGGCTGTTTCTATAATATTATATAATTCTCTTTTATGTATATGCACTTCATCGAATGTGGTAGTCAGTAGGCTTATGGGTGACATTTTGTGCAGTTGTTTCATTTCTGGAAAAAAATGAAATATCAAACTCTTTGTGGGTGGTGTATGAACATGCTGGAGTTCCATATGGAAAGAGATTATATTAGCAAGAAGAATTACAGTTGTTTGCAGTACTCCTTTATGGTAACAACTGATTTTCTTGAGGAAGAGAGTTGCCTTAGGTACATGATACTTGACTATGGCACATATTTGAAGGTTTTTTTTCCCTAAGTGACTATTATATAGGGAGTTACAAAATACATGTTCTGAATTGTATTTCAAGCTAATTGAATATGAAGATTTGTTGAAAGACTTCGCAAAACATAGTTCATTGATTTCCAAATATATTGGGATTCCCTTTGTGTGACACAGATAAGTATACCAGGGCCAAATTCTGCTCTTTTTTACACCAAAGAGCTGGGTGTCTCATGCTTTACTTGTATAATCCACTATTCTATGTGTGCTACATATTCCTTTCTGCACCTAGGGTTGCAAGTTGTGGTCAGACTTATTCTTGGAGGTTTTATCACATGACATAATCCTTAATTAAAGAATAATCTTTAATTCCTGGAGACCTGTACACAAGCCACTGAGGATGTGAGTCTTTTACAGAATCTGGCCTGTGAAATGTAAAAGCTCCTGCTTTCAGCTCTGGTATCTACCCTGTATGACATGGTGCTGAGCAGGAGGACTGCAGAATCAGCCCCCTGCCACACCAGCCCCATTTAAGTGAATAAAGTGGAGCTGGCTGGAAAGAACCTGCTCTAATTGGGGAATGAGAGCTCACTGCCAGCCTAATTAACTAGGGCTCTATAAGAGGCTGGGAAGATGGAGGCAAGCAGGCAGGGAGAAAGTCCTCCTTCTCTGGGTTCAGACTCAAAGAAGCTGGGGGGAGGGGGAGAGCAGGAAGAAAGGGAAAAGACAGGGAGTAGAAGTAGGGTGGTAGCTCTCCCCTTCCTCTTGTCTGCAGATGATAAAGGGCTACTTGTATGGGGAAAAGGTGGTGGGAGCACAACCTGTAAATAAACTGCACCGGTGGCTACTGAACCTAGAGTCTCTGAGTGACATTATCTGAGCCAAGCAGAGGCAAGAACCAGCTGCCGAGATCTGACGGGATCGGGCATGTCCAGGGCGGTAGAGCCGTACCCTCATATAGCAGAACAGTACAGGGTGCTTTCTTTGTAACTGAGTAAGTACTCAACAGTTACCATGTAAGCAAAATGTAGTATTTATCCTGCCTGCCTCAGTTGTAACCCCCCACTTGGAGTTTCCCAGCTCCTGGAACTTTGCTATGAGCCTCTAGGGGGGCTACAAGAGACCTCGGATCCCATTTCCCAGCTGCTTGGAGTCAGAGGGAGATAGAGGTAGACTGTGGAAGAATTCTCCTGGTGCAGACACAGCAAAGTCCTGCAAGCCCCAAGGGTCAGAGGAAGTTTATAGGAGGGCGCTATGAAGATTCTACTCTGCTCTAGACTGAAGAGCAGCCTATAGAGAGCCCTCAGGAAGCTGGGGGCTGTTTCAGCCTTTGCAAGAGCCCAGACTATTGAGGGAAGACAAGTGACTTTATGGACTTTAGAGAGGTAGCCGTGTTAGTCTGGAATAGCAGAGGTAACAAAGTCCTGTGGCACCTTAAAGACTAACTATCAAGTTTTGAAGCATAAGCTTTCGTGGGCTAATACCCACTTCGTTGGATGCATCCGACGAAGTGGGTATTAGCCCACGAAAGCTTATGCTTCAAAACTTGATAGTTAGTCTTTAAGGTGCCACAGGACTTTGTTACCTTTATGGACTTTGTGGCTTTTTGAACTTTGTGTGCTGCACCTACTGGAGCCATAGCACAGAATTTCAAACTGAATGTGAAGTGGTTACTACAGAGCATGGGATAGATTCTGCTTTTTGTTTCTACAGGTGTGATGTCAGAACAATTGCTCTGTCCTCCGTTTAGCCATGTCAGCTTTATGCTGGTGTAACTATGTAAGAGTACCAATGGGAGCTGGAATAGGCAATGAGAATAAAATGTGGCCCCATGAATTTATGGTGAAAAACAGAGATGAACAAAAGAAAAACAAACGTGAAGGCAGTAGAAGAATTCTGCATGGAAAGATGGCTTGTAATAGCGATCAGGCCTTCTTGAAAAAAAATGTGCATTAACTGAATAAATATTCTCTGCAGCAATTTTTATTGTGTTCTCTATTGCATTTTTATCTTAACTACTTGGCAAAGAAATAAATGTGAAAATAATATTTGTTCAATATCATTGATGTAGATGGAAGTGCATTTTGTCGAGCACAGAGTGTTAAAATACATAAAATATTTCAAAATAAATAGAATTAATGACTTAAAATTTCTCCCATCCCATAGTCATAGTTCCATTTGAATAAAAACTTTTCTTGACTTCTTTGATTAATATTATAATTAAATGTACATAAAGGCACAAAAGGAGAGTAGAGAATTAATGGAAAAAGGTAGAATTGCATAAGGGAAAAATAAATGTATGGATAAGAGAAATTGAATCAGGAGAAGGTCACATAGTCATTCCAGCTATCAGTGCATGATTTTTCTTTACAGTACATTTTCTCATACTTTGTCCACTCGGAAAAGTTGCTGGTGATGGGGCCTTTACATGTTTCTTTGAGAGAAATGTTGTTTTCTGTTAACCAATGTACCTATGGGTGTCTTTTTCATATAGTAATCACCAGGTTGCAGAGGTGGTTTCAAGAATAAATGCCCACCACCATGAACAAAGGCTCTACATTCTGGACCTTAATAAGCATTTTGTTGAAAACAAGCTGATGGTGGTTCCATGCAACAAACAACCTAGAATAATAAACTTTGTGCACACTTGTTCATTGGCAGCTAAGACAAATTTGCTTGTCTGACAAGCAAACCTGGTTGTCTCACCACATGAGCTGTGACCTCATTGTAGTTGGTAAATTAAAATGAAATCTTGTTTCATCTGGTGTTTCTGAAGGTCATTTCTCTGCATTCTGCTTGGTTTCAGTATGCTTGACTCTTGTTCAGTTGCTGTAATATAAATGACATTTTACAGCCACTACCCATGAGAGATTGAGACCACATAATTTATTTCACATTAGAATTTTTACTCAGATGCCTAGAAGATATGGGAGGTCTTTTCAAATTCCCATTGATCTTCTATAGGATCTGGGTTCATAACTGCCTTTTGTGCCTATGAAAATCTCTCCCGTTATGGGTTATGTTTAGCTCATGTGAAATCTGGACTGAATCACATAGGGAAAAAATAGTCCAGTCCTCCTGTAATGCTGCCTGCTGTTGTTGTTGAGTGCTTAATGTCACTCTCTCTACAACTGCATTTCCCCACTCTGAGAGATAGAAAGCATTTGGGTCATTTGTTTGTATTTGCATCCCATCCTGATTGTGATGTTTCTGCATATATAGATGCATGGGCTTGTTCTGACTGTGGAAAACAAACATTTTGCTGCTGCCATGCTACAGGACAATGAGAACAGTGTTTCCACCAAGATCACTATATGCGGAAAGCTTTATGGTTTATGCTTTAAGCTTTATGGTTAATCACTATATGGTTAACAGCTTTCTTAAACATGTGTGTGTGTGCTGTTGTTTGTATTGGAATCAATGGTATAGAAGTGTTATTTTAGACTGATGTAGGGGACTCCCCTTCTCTTCCCTTTGTACCCACAAGTGGTCTAGCAGAGTGTCATTTTGTACACAGGCCAGTTCTATCTATTACAAGATCCCTGTGCTGAGTCAAAGCATTTAAACCATATGAATAGAGCTTGTAGCCTGGTGAAACTGGCGTTCATATAGTCAATAACAGCTTTAAGTATACAGGGTTCATTTTATGAGCTGCCTTACATGCCTATGCAAGGGAGTAAAGAGGGCATACCTAGTCTCTTTACTTCCATGCCTAAGTCATCCACATAACCAGTCTGTGTGTGAGTGTAGAGCAGCGACGAGAGGCCTACTGCTCCCCCGACTGTATCTTGTGCACAGGCGAGAAAGGCTCAGTTGGGCCTAGAGAAGGAAGCAGTCTGGTACCATTTACTTCCCTCCTGGAACAAGTTGGAAGCCAGGACCAAACTGTCATTCTAAATCAGAACTGGAGCCCTGGCCTGCTTCTGACAGCCCAACTATGGGCGGGTCCTCTCTCAGGACTTCTCCACAGTCTAGCCCAAAGATCGGATTTTCTGCCACTTTGCCTCTAATGTAGGGAAATGTCTACACCTTTGAAAACTGCCATCCCTTTAGGACATAAAGGCCCAAAGTGAGTTTGCCCAGTATGTTAGGCCCAAGCTCCTCCATTGGGCCATTAGTAGCGTACTCTGTTACTTGCAAAGATTAACTGGGAGATGGCCCCATTGCTCAGATTCACGTTCCCCTGTCTCTCTACCCCTCCATTTTCTATGAGTGAAATAAAGAACTAATATGCCAGTGTGAGAAAGGGTTTGTAGTATTCAGGCCCTAATTACAATCTGCATAATTTTCTAGCTTTTTAAATTTGCACTCACCTCTATTGTTATTGGTATAAATCAATCTCATTATTTTGGGCTTTACCTGTAACAAACACATTATTAAAAAAGCCTTGCTGTGAAAGCAGACTTTATGAAAAGCCACCCTTAATTGTTCATGCAGTTTGGAGAGTGTTGAACATCTAGTGCTGAACAATGGCTCTTTGATTTTAAATGGCTTGTTAATGTACACTTGCGGGTAATCTGTATGGAGATTCAAAATTGTGAGATTCCTATTTCAAAGAAATCATAAGCCCCTTCTCAAAGGCCTGGTCTACACTGGGGTGGGGGGTCGACCTAAGATACGCAACTTCAGGTACATAAATAGCGTAGCTGAAGTTGGCGTATTTTAGGTCAACTTACCTGGCCATCCACATGGTGGCGAGTCGACTGCTGCTTCTCCCCGTTGACTCTGCTTCTGCCTCTCGTGGATGTGGAGTATTGGAGTCAACAGGGAGCGCGCTCAGGGATCGATTTATCGCGTCTACACTAGACAAGATAAATCGATCTCCGATAGATTGATCACTATCTGCCAGAGCGGTGGGTAGTGTAGATGTACCCAAAAGCCCCTCAAAGTACTCTTGGAAAGCTCACACGGAGCTATTGTCCGCTAACTTAAAACAATTATTGGTAGTTGTCTACCAGACCTGGAGATGAGATTCTGAAATAAGAAGACTCTGACTCAGCAGGATGTTAAAAAGGTGTTGAAACATCACAGCTAAGGAAAAGTCGTCAAGATTTGGTCAGGGTCTGCTGATACCTGCTAGATAATCTGACATAGCCATGCATTTTTTCCTAGTGTGGGTGTATTTCAGTTTTGTCGTTTGAGGTCGACCCCAGTGGGGAGCCTAGAATTGACTTCAGCCAGCCAAAATATCAAGATATTAGATGCAAAGCTATACTTGGGAAAAGGTTGCAGTTAGTTTATGGTTATTTTTCCTAATCTAGAAGACGAACCCTGTAAAAAAACAAGGGGTAACATGAGAGTTAGTTTTGCACTGTCATAAGGAATTGATTATTTTCCAGTCACCAATTTTATATGCTATTTTTACTTGACTTAATATAATCAGATCTATCTGGAGAATAATATGTTTAGGATATTTAACGAGTAATTAATGAGTGCAAGATATGTTTTAATCAGTCTCAGTTTCCTGCTTTTATCACACTTGTAAATAAATCTAGAATTATTGCTGTAATTTGTCTGGAGTAAGTGTTCATTTTTATTAAACCCCTTAAAGATGCTCACTGATTTTTTTGGGGCCAATCTCAAACGACACATTAATATGCATTTGTTCATTTTTTTCTCACCTATATTAATTAAAACTTAATTCAGGACCCTATCCTGTAAACACTTAAGCATGGATATACTATAATGTGGATAGAAAGATGACTAGATTATTGGGTTCAACGGGTAATGTCTAGTTGGCAGCTGGTATCAAGTGGAGTGCCCAGGGGTCGGTCTTGTGGCTGGTTTTTTTCAACTAAGCTGGGTGGAGAGGTAGATATGCTGGAGGGTAGGGATAGGGTCCAGAGTGACCTAGACAAATTGGAGGATTGGGCCAAAAGAAATCTGATGAGGTTCAACAAGGACAAGTGCAGAGTCCTGCACTTAGGATTCAGGAATCCCATGCGCCACTACAGGCTGGGGAATGACTGGCTAAGCAGCAGTTCTGCAGAAAATTACAGTGCAGTGAAACCTCGATATAACGGACTAATTCGGGCGAGGGGGTGTCCGTTAAAGCCAAAAGTCCGTTATTTAATAATTTTTTTAAATCATTAAATAACAGGACTTTTGGCTTTAACGGACACCCCCCTTACCCGAATTAGTCCGTTATATAGATGTTTTACTGATCACGGCCGGGAGCCGTGAGTCAGCCCGCCCAGCGGCAGCCAGCAGCCCGCCTGCCCGGGACCCCGGCTGCTGGGACTCGGGCGGGAGCCGTCAACCCGCCCGCCCGGATCCCCGCTGCGGGGAGCCGGGCGGGAGCTGTCAGCCCGCCCGCCCGGCTCCCCGCTGCGGGGAGCCGGGCGGGGGGTTGACAGCTCCCACCGGGCTCCCCGCTGCGGGGAGCCGGCCGGGTTGACAGCGGGGAGCCGGGCGGGAGCTGTCAACTCGCCTGCCCGACTCCCCGCTGCGGAGAGCCGGGCGGGAGCTGGCAGCCCGCCCGCCCGCAGGCGGAAGCCGGCAGCCGGCAGCCAGCCAGCCCGCCCGCAGGCGGGAGCCGGCAGCCAGCCAGCCAGCCCGCCCGCAGGCGGGAGCCAGCAGCCAGCCAGCCCACCCGCAGGCGGGAGCCAGCAGCCAGCCAGCCCGCCCGCAGGTGGGACCCCGGTGGGAGCCGGCAGCCCCCGAATAACGGATTTCGGATGCATCGGAAATTTTGTCCGTTGCATCCGAAGTCCGTTAAATCGGGGTCCGTTAAATCGAGGGTTTACTGTGGTTGAGAAGCTGGATATGAGTCAACAGTGTGCCCTTGTTGCCAAAAAGGCCAACGGCATATTGGGCTGTATTAGTAGGAGCATTGCCAGCAGATCGAGGGAAGTGATTATTCCCCTTGATTTGGCACTGGTGAAGCTACACCTGCTTTATTGTGTCCACTTCTGGTCCCCACTACAAAAAGGATGTGGACAAATTGGAGAGAGTCCAGCGGAGCGCAACATAAATGATTAGGGGTCTGGGACACATTATGTATGAGAAGAGGCTGAGAGAACTGGGGTTTTTTAGTCTGCAGAAGAGAAGAGTGAGGGGGGATTTGATAGAAGCTTTCAACTACCTGAAGAGGGTTCCAAAGAGGATGGATCTAGGAGGGTGGGTCTAGGAGGGTGGTGAAGCACTGGAATGGGTGGTGGAATCTCCATCCTTAGAGATTTGTAAGGCCTGGCTGGGATGGCTTTGTAAGGCCTGGCTGGGATGATTTAGTTGGTGTTGTTCCTGCTTTGAGCAGGGTATTGGACTAGAAGACCTCCTGAGGTTTCTTCCAACCCTAATATTCTATGATTCAATGTGTATAATCTGACTCACATGAATAGTCTCATTGACTTCAGGGAAAGCAATGGAGCCGTGCTGATTTACATGAGGCTCTGACCTTCTATGTCCAAACCTAAGAGACAGAGAAAAAGAAAACGAATCCCTGTCAGACAAATACTTGCTAAAGGAACAGACCTGTTTAAGGACTATATTTTTGGTGCAATTAGGTTTACTCAATGAGCATCAGGCTTATATTTTTTTAAACCAGAGTAAAATAAGAAATGTGTGTGAGATAAAATAGGTGACTTTGCTCCTTACACATTTGGTATACAGTATTTTCCCCTTATCCTTTGACTTATTCAATCCTCTCAGTATTACTGTGGACCAGATCTTTTGTGTTTACATGAAGTGCTTTTATTAGAAATTACACAGCGGAGTTGACTGTTAGTAATAAGAAGCCATAGATGTCATTGCAAACAAATGGAGAGGCAGGGCTTTGTCAGCAGAGGGAGCTACTGTAGAAACAATAAAAGAAAGAAGGGTTTTTTTGCTAATTAAACAGAAAAGAAAATAAGTAATCATAGAAAAGAAATTTTGTATTAAAAAAGATCAAGAAGAGATTAGGCAAGATCTCTTTTACACTGGTGTAAATCAGGAATAAAGACATTGAAGACAGCATGAAACCAGCATGAGATCTGGATCAGACCCTTCACGAGAGAAGAGAAGGAACAAAAGGAAAGCAGAAAGAGGGCACAGAATTAAGAAGGCTAATAAGACCAAAAAGGTGCAGATGGAAACAAATAAAAGGAACAATGAAAAAATACAAAGAATTGATTCCATATTGCCATTATTCAAGACATGATCTTGCTCTGACACCGACGTCAGATTTCCAAATGCTTGAGAGCTCAGCTCCCATTTCGGCAGTCAAATAAATGACAACATTCCTAGTGATTTCCAGTGGTATAGAATAAGGACTTAAGAAAGTTTAACTGGGTTTATGCATGATAGTCTCAGGTAATTTCAAGATTAATATTTTTCTTTTAAGCTCCCACTCCAGGAATACCTCTAACTTTAAAGGAAGCACCAATGAGTGAACTCCCCCAAAATACAGGTTTTTCACATCACCAACGTTTTGGAGCTAACACAATGTGAAATACTTTGTCTGTCATATGTTTATAGCATTGAACCCTAGAGTGGCCAATTTCAGTCTTCATGTTCATTTGGCCCTGGGAAAGAATAGAGAAATTCTGCCATATATAGACAGCTACAGAATTATGGATTTTTATCAGCAATGGGGACTCATGAAAAATGAAGGAACAAATGGTGAAGTCACATTACCATCAGTGAGCTTGCACAGGTGTAACTGGGTGGCCCTATAACTAGAACTTAGTAAACAATTGTGAAGGTGATAAACAAGGAAGAGAATGCAGCTCTCTTTCCCATAGTTGTATTGGCTCTGATGTGCTAACAGCAGGAGAAAGACGCAATAGCATATCATAGTCAGCAATACACACTGTCGAGCAGTTTATCCACACAAAAAAGCATAATTTTTTTCATAGTCATTTTTCACACAAGGCCTATAGAGGTTAGATTCCTTAGCTGATGTCAATAGAGAGGGGCTCGCAAACTTCATTGCACTGTGCCTCCCCCACTTCTGACAATAAAAATTACTACATGACCCCAGGAGAGGGGACCTAAGCCTGAACCCACCCAAATCCCACTTCTCTGGGTGGGGCAAAGCCAAAGACCGAGCCCTAACACCCTGGGCTGGAGGCCAAAGGCCAAGGGCTTCAGTCCCAAGTGGGGGGCTTATAACCTGAGCCCCGGTTGAAGCCTTTAGACTTTGGCTTTGGCCCCAGGCAGTGGGGCTTGGGCTTCAGCCCTGGGCCCCAGCAAGTATAATGCCAGCCCTGGCGACCCCATTAAAATGGGGTTCCCGACCCACAGTTTGAGAACTGCTGCAGTAGAGCTATACTGATTTACACCATTTCAGGATATGGACCCTGAGTTTCTGTCATTCTGTTCCCTCTATTCTCCCTTGTGAACAATTTCAAAAATAAATGTATTTTGGTTGCTATTAATTGTTATGACTATATCGTTACTATTTTTACAAAGGGCAATAAAATAAATGTATGCCTCTTACAGCAGTATTGTCTGGAGCCAAACGTTCTAGGGGCATTAAAGAGGAGTTATAAAAAAGGCATACCTGTCAACTGTACTGAATTTCTGGCTCTGGGACTGCTGTACAATAAGGCTACACTGCTTTTTTAAAAAAATCTAAATCTTCTTGCTAAGGTTGCTGTTGCTTATGTCACTGATCTGCTGGTCTCCTGCTCTGCTGAGTTAGCACCCTATTGCCTGCTGTCAATCACTGATAGGGAATACTGGCTTCTGGAGGTGTATCTCAGCAGCAGCTAAGGAAGGGGGAATGATATCTTTGGAATTGATTCTGCACAGCTTACTGAGGCAAAACCCTTAGGAAAGTAAGGTATGCAGGATCTGGTCATCAGTATAAAATGTTTACAGGACTGAATAAAGCAAAAGGGCAGGGAAATGTGGAGAAAGAGAAAAAATACATGGGAGAAAGTGAGGCAGAGCAGAGAGAGGGGAGATATTGAGGAGGAAAATGAACACACTTTGCCTATTTTCCTTTTCTCTTCCCTTTTCCATCATATTCTCTCCTTCTACCCCTTCATGCTTTTCTCAGTTGCACCACTCATGGGACTCAGCCAGGAGTTTGGATAGAACCTAGAATCCTCTCCAGGACCATTGAGTCACTTGACAAATTAGCAGGTGTACTTCAATACATGGAGTTTAGTGCACTTGGCAGCCAGTGTAAATGGTGAAGAGAATTAGAACTAAAGAATGGCCCAGACCAAAAGAGTGGATCTGGACATGGATCAGCATTTGCAGAGAGAACCTCTCTCTAAAGTGGACCAAATATGAATGCCCCAGAACTTTGAGAAGTTCAGATTTGGACTGAAATTGTAAATTCCTATGCTATGGAGTATTTAGATCCCGAGTTTGGGTGTTGCTGAACATAGATGTGAAACTAGGCTTTGGATCTGGGCCCATCCTTAATGATCAGAGAGAACCCTGAAAACATCCTAGATGATATTTTAAAGCAAGAGTTTCCTCAAGCTGAAAATGATTCCTCTATTCATACTGCATGCTCCTGAGGGAATAAGAGGCTAAGAAGTAAGGAGAGGAGACAGAACAGAGTGGACACGAAAAAAGTATATAAAATAATGAATGGCATAGAGAGAGTCAATTTGACCTTCAGAGTATTCTGCAAACCTTTATGTTTTTTCAGGCATTTTAGGAAGGTGAAGACAGAGTGAGAATCAAATTGTGCGGTATTTTGTGATCTGTCATCTTGATTATCTGGGTTGCTTTGTAATATAAACTTCGGCTGTCTAGATGGGGCTTGCTATTTTCTTGGTATAGTTGTAGTATTTTAAATGTCAGGGGCCTATATCTGGTATAGATATTTTTGGTAATTAAATAATCAAAATTATTAAATAAACTCAGTACTCCTATCTACTTTTCCCTCTCTATCAAGAGGACCTAAAATTAAGGTGGAAAGGCAACATATTTAAAATGGGGGAAGAGAAAATACTTCCTTTCAAGCAAAGCACTTACAGAACACCATGCCACATAATTTTACTGAGACCAAGAGCTTCGTAGGCATTTATATGAGTGACAGTATTGCATACATTTATACTAATTAAAATATAGATAACATGCCCCATTCTTTACCACTGATTAAACTTCCCCTATAGATATGTTATTACTCATTACAGGGAATTTACACTTTCCTCTGAAACACAAGACAGACTACCAACTTCCCAACTAGATGGAGTGTTGGTTTGAAATACCACTAGGTATGGTAGTTCCTGTTTAAGAAACTGTGCCAGCTGTTGGTTGAGGAAAATGTTACTGATCCCGAGGGCTGGAATACTTTATTCTACCTACACGAGGGGATGAGGAAAATATCCTTAAAACCATTTATGGTTCAGCATTTAAAAACACTCCCAATTTTGAACCAGACACACTGTCAGCAACGCACTGGATATTTCAGTGAGCCTGGTTTTTTTCAAATATATTGCAAAGATACATTTCAGAACTCGCACAGCATACAGATCAACACTAACAATGTCATCTAGTTCTTCTTGCTTTCACTCAGGCTTATGCAAATGTCCATCGAAGAGAAAATGCACTTTTACCAGTTAAGGCAATTGAATTAAAAAATCAAATCAAAATCAAAGTCCATCACCTGATGAAATAGAAACAGAGGTCAGAGTCCAACAGAGCAGTACAACCAAGTAATATTTTCCCTCCTTTTTATTGCTTTTTTCTCCACTGTGGGAAGTATTATAATTTGCAGGCAAGCAGCATACATATATTAGGGATAGTTTCCATTTTTTGCAATCAAATTATTTTCATTAAATGGAGGCTCTGCATATGTTGATTTTATAAGAACATTTTTGCTCAACAGCAGATCCAACAACCTTGGAGTGCTCTTACTCCCTCTGTTTGTATTGAATAATTATCCATTTATGTAGGAAACACTTCAAGACATAGGATAGAAAAATATTTTTGTGTAGTATGTCTCTAAAATGTAATTCAGCAGCCTATATAGCATGTGACTAAAAATTTAAGACCATTTCATTGTCCAAGAGGGGAAACCTGAGCTAGGAAACTGCAAGTTTCAACTCATGGACTTTTCTACAGAGTTGTATTAGGGATGTGTGCAGAGGATTTGTGTTCCCTCCATGGTGCAGGCAGGGCCAACACCCACTTAACCCCAGAATGTACCAATATATGTATATCCAGTGCCTGTCTATTACATCCCAAGCCATACCTGCTCTAGATGTCTGTGCAGTCTGCAGATGTATCTCTCCCAAGTAGTGTTTCAATCTGTGTACAGAAAACCCTTCAATATATTTCTTTTTTTGGGGGTGGGGGGTGGGGGGTGGAGGGGGACTGGACTATATTGTGGATAGGGTCCGTTCCATAATCTCACTCCCTCCCAACCCATGGAGCTTTTAAGTGCAGGAGTTTCTCTGGGATTGAAACATGCAGCAGATCTGATGCTACCTTTTCCTTTACTGGCTGACTGCTTTTAGGGTGACCGGACAGCAAATGTGAAAAATTGTGACAGGGAGTGGTGGGGGGTAATAGGCACCTATATAAGAAAAAGACCCCAAAATTGGGACTGTCCCTATAAAATCGGGACATCTGGTCACCCTAACTGATTGGGTTTTGCTCCTCTGCCCTCATGTTAAAGGAGAAGAGACTACGGGCCCTAGAAATTAAGAACAACTTATTTTGCAAGAGCCAGTTGTACAAGCAGTATTTCACTTTTTGCTCCATTGCTTTCCAATTGCTTTACTATAGCTTTGCATTGTATAAAAGCATTGGGATCATAGAACAGCTCATTGGTGCAGGATATGAAATAACTGTATTATCATGTGCTAGAAATAGCTGTGTGAACTCAATATAACAATGTGAAATAAACTCTGCTTCAAATATCAATGGCCTCTTCCTATATCCCCCATTTGCTTTCTTTTGGTGCTTGTATACCAGAGACTAGGAACCAGATTATGGTATTGTGATATCCTTACTCTCATTGAATAGTACCTTATTATATATATAGTCTCATTGATTTCAATGGTGTCTGTTACAGCTTTCTCCCTATTCCATTTTGTTTCTTACAGCTGTCCCCTTACTCCATTTTGTTTTTGTTCTCCTGTGGCTGCCCCTCCCTGGCTGTTAAATTGTTTACCAGGGCCACTGCCCTTCTCAAAGGGAGGGCCCCTTAAGTTGTTTACCAAGAGCCATTGCCCTTCTCAAAGGGATGGCCACTTGTGCTAAGTGGGATAACTGCCCTGTTCAAAGGGTTGGTCCTGTTATCACCTTGTTAAACCTGGGCTCGGTGTAGGGTAGACAGTGTCCAAAGCTGTAAGATCTAATGTGTTTTTGAAGATCCTGGGCATGAGTCATAGGCCTCATGTGCTTTTGAGTCATGAGGTGGAACTCACACCTATGGTCCAGGACTCTGCCCAGGCATGTCTCTATGCTCACCTGCAGTTTTTCTCTGAACTCCTCCCCTGTGACAGAAGGAGCCTATCAGCATTACTGGCAGGGAAACTGCCTGAGTTTGCCTTTAAGAACAGGCATTTTTGAAACAATCATCAGAAAGGTTCCTGCATTGCTACCTGGTCTGATCAGCCAGGGGTTCTGGGGGGTCCTTTCTCTGCTCTCATTTTATTTTTGAGCGTACCCCCATTTTTAACCCCCCCGCTCTCGTTTTATTTTTGAGCGTACCCCCGTTTTTAACCCCCCCCGCTCTCGTTTTATTTTTGAGCGTACCCCCATTTTAAAACCCCCCCACCCCACGAATAACGAATTGCTGCCTGAGAGACCTCTTGATTATCAGGACCGTACCGAGCCCTCCTGGCTTCTTCTGATGTTGATTGCTGCTTCAGTCTTTGCTGCTACCTGGGGACTGGTGAGAATCCCTCTGTGAAACTTTCTATACTTTAATTACTTTAGCTGCTGGCTCTGTTTCCCCAACACACAGACTCAAACCTCTCTTAAACTCCTTGGTCTGTGTCTTAAACCCTCTCTTAAACTCCTTGGTCTGTGTCTTAAAACCTCTCTTAAACTCCTTGATCTGTGTCTTAAAACCTCTCTTAAACTCCTTGATCTGTGTCTTAAAACCTCTCTTAGACTCAAACTAAACCTTGGTCTGTATCTGTAATCTGTTTCTTGCTTTGCAGCACCTTTGCTGCTAGAAATAAGCCTGTGCCTTCCTGGACTGTACCTGGGCACACACCACCCCGCCCTCTGAAACTCTGTATCTGTAATCTGTTCCTTGCTTTGCAGCACCTTTGCTGCTAGAAATAAGCCTGTGCCTTACTGGACTGTACCTGGGCACACACCACCCTGCCCTCTGAAACTACCCCTAGTATAAGGTGCACCCATTAGGTTAGATTTTGTCCTTTAGTCTAGATAAGTTGTAATTTCATTTTGCATAGCTGTAGTTAAGTTAGGTTTAGGAAATTGCTTGCATTGTACCCTGTAAGTTAGCCTTAAAGAGTTGTTGCATTGTGTTTTGTTATTTGCTAATTTGTGTAGTTTTGGTTAAGTTAAATCATAGATAAGATTTTGCTGTGTTTTGTATAATTGTCTCTCTGCTGTTTAAACTTGCAGCCTGTCTGCTCTGTGTCTCCCTGAGTTTAAATCTCCCTCCACCATGTGGTCCTCTCCCTCCATCCCCCAACCTTTACTTCTCTGCTGTTTCTACTTACAGCCTGTCTTCTCTCTCTCTTTCTAGCATAAAACCCCATTGCTTACCCCTTTTCTCTCTAATACACCTCACATTTTACATTTACATTTTTACCTAAAATTGTTGGTTATTTAACACACTTTATCCATGCTGTTAGTTGGTTATATGCTGCTGTGACACACTCTTTACATAGGAATTGTTAGCTACCTGTTACATTTATACTTCAGTGTTAATTGGTTGCCTACTGTATTATACCCCACTGTATTGTACTCCACTATTGAAACCCCCTATCCCATTTACTAAAAGAAACCCCTCCCCAATTGTCTACTTTAACAAACCCCATACCCCTCACTATTGAATTTTCCCTATTTTTGCATTTTCTTAATAAAGTTTATTTTGCACCCCACCTGTGTGGTAATTGCTCCCCAAGATCCCATATACCTGCTGGCAGGGACAAGTGGAACTACTCCTGGAGTAAGATCCTACATTTGGTGTGATAGATAATATCCTGGACAAGCCTCATGGAATCAAGATAAATTTTACATTTTATTGAATTAGGTTTGAGACCTTTGGGGTCCATTTTATAAAAATACAATTGTGTCAGTGTTATTGTATGCAACTTCTTTAGTAGGAGCAGGTGATAATGCAATTTCTCAACTCTTTGAAACCACAGCCCTAGAAAAGTTTATATATGTATTAGATCAAACTGGATTCTCCAGCGAACAACAGACAAAGACAGGATTTTGGGATAGGCTGGTTTTAAACTGGTCCAGAGCCTATTTCCTGCTCTAGCAAACAGACAGGACCCCTGGTCCACAGAAGGACCAACTCCTTAAGGAATCAAGGATGGATTGGAAACACAAGCCCCATAAGACTGTGCTTGTTCTGAGCTAAAGCTCAGATGAACTTGAACCCACAAGGAAATCCCCTGGGTGTGGTTTGGAAGGACTGCTCCTGCTAGAGCCAATGTTAGGGTAGGGGTGATCTCTGGCATTCTGATTACCATGCATGTTTATTCCTTTATTGTTTTTAATGTTTCCTCTATAATGCTTTTCACCTTAAGAATAAAATAGTACTGTTTAGAAAGAGCTGCGTGGGAAGTTGCAACAGTGGACAGTCACACTGTTAGCTGTCTCTGAAGAGAAAGCAAACGGGTATGCATGGGAAGTCTGTTTTTGCTGGAGATAACACAGTGAAGGCAGGGAACTATTCAGCCTGGAGATGCCCCAGTCAGAAGGGAGTGAGATGTGGGTCTTCACCCAAGTAAGGCAACGGCTGGGGAGCTGGAAGCCTGAGAGGGCTGCCCTTGTTGGTTCATAGGGGGAATACAGGTATAATTGCCCTGAACTGTGATATCTTACTACATATACAGTCTGACTGAATCCAATGGAGCTATTTCTGGAGTATGATAGCCTTCCTCATACCAAGTGTATTATGTCTGTCTGGCCCTTCTCTTGTCCCATTGTGCTTTACCCCAGTTTATCTCACAGCCAAACTGCCTTTAATTACACCTCTTGTATTTCCAGTGATTTCAGGATTGTTGCATTGTGTTCTTTACTGTGGGTCTCACTCAGCTGACATTTAAACTAATAGATAAACGAGCAGATAAAATCATGTTCTTGCAGAGCAACATTGGTGTGACATGTTGCCAGTACATCCTGAGAGGAGAACTCACACACACAAAATATTCAAAACCATGTAATGCAGTGGCAAAAAGGGACACATTTCAAAGAAGACACTTCCTTCAGAGTTGAGACAGTAGTTGGCATTGGCACAAGTTTGCATCATCCCTTTGATGAAAGTAGGCTAATGCACAGTATTAACAAACGTAGCGAACACTCATATGTCACCAAGTCGCACTATTAAACTGTGTCCTTCCCTTGTCTCCTGAAGTTATATTTGAAATATAACTTTCCTCAACAGTCTCATCTGACTAATCTTTTCATGCCCCAGTAACCTTAACATCAGTTTCCTAACTCTGCTATTTATTGATGTGTGGCACCTGCAGTACTGCACCAATAACTGAGAATTATTTAGCTTGTCAGGTTTCTTATAGCTTTTTTCTGTTCTGATGACTGCAGAGGCTTGGCTAATGTTTTGTATTATACATGTAAATGGTGTCATATTTATTACAGTGCCTGTCTTTTCAATTCATACGAGTCAGGAACACACATTAGTAGAAAACATTAGTAGCATTATTAGTTTTGATTACAGCAAAAGTATATATACATATACACATAGCACCCAAGTAACTTAAGATTCCGTAGTGATATTATTTCAATTAATGGACCTATGGAGTCAGGGTTAGGTTTCTGTAATGTATTATGGGGAAAAAAGTCAAGCCGTGTGGCTCATTTTCTTGCTCATGAATATATCAGCAAACATGTGATCTGATCCTGCAAGTTGGGAGCTGTCTCATCTTCCACAGTGCTCAGCACTTTGCAGGATTGATTTCATAAAGATGTATCGTAATAGGGCATCATAGTTTATTATCTATATTACAGTAGCATGCAGCAGCCCCAGCTGAGATCGAAGCCCTATTGTGCTTGGCACAGTATAGCTACATAGTAGTAAGAGACAATCCTTACCCTGTTAAGCGTATAGTCTGAATAGACCAGACTGACAAAGGTGGCCTGGTAAACCAGCATAGAAAAGTGAAATGACCTGCCCAAGGTCAGTGACAGAACTAGGAGAGAGAACCCAGTTCTCACAGGTTCCAGTCTAGCGCTTTACCCATTGCAGCATCCTGCCTTCAAAAGAACTGAAGATCTAAACCTGATTTGACGAGGTAAAATGAACCATATTAGCCACTGCAAAAAAGAAAACATAGCACGTCTAACTATGTTTGGTGTGTTACAGTTAACATTTTGACAAGGTAATATAAATCCACAGGATTTTGTGTGTATTTTTAGCTTCCTAGCAGAATGAACCAGGAATATATCACATTCACAGAATCTAAACTTTCATCAGTGTAGCTCTCAGGATTTTTGTCAAAATAAATGCAGAGGGTCACAAATCACAGAATTTTCCAGGGATTTTATTTTTCTGGTGTGGATAGCTCACACTTCTTAATGCTTGAAAATCTATAACCATGATTTTTCTTCTAGCCTTTCATTCTTTGTAATCTTGCAAGCAATAAGCACTCAGAACAAATATGATTGCTCATGGCTCTTGGCTGACCCACATACCTAATGTGGCAGGGTGCTGGCCAGGAGCGCCTGAGCCAGCCCTGCTGGCCCTTTAAGAGGGAAAAAAACCTCTTCCCTAGCAGGGAAGGCTAATCAGCCACCTGGGCTGCAGAGGGTTCAGGGTTATGTGCTGCACCTGGCAGCCTCTCCAGAGGATAAAAGCCTGCCGGGGAGGAAGCCCAGGGTGGTGGTGGTGTGGTTGAGTGAGTGATAGAGAGCTAGAGAGCTAGAGCTAGAGCTAGAGCTAGAGCTAGAGCTAGAGCTAGAGCTAGAGCTAGAGCTAGAGCTAGAGCGAGGTGCTGAGACATAGAGCAGGGAAGTAGAGCTGAGGCTAAGAGCCTAGAAGAGCTGACTACTTCCTGAGACCAGCCAGATACCAAGTCATTCTCATGCTTGTGCTCACTCTCTCTCTGGACCAAATGACACTTTGAGAGTGAGCGAGAGAGAATCACTCTATAGCGGGAGGTCGGAGCACTCGCCCAGGATCCAGTCCCCCTGCTCCAACGACTATTAAAAAATATTTATTCACAATGGAACAGCTTCACCAGGAGAGACTGAAGGAGCCCCATATCGGAATTGCTCATAGCCCAGAGGCTACAGCACTCACCTGAGAGGTGGCAGATCAATCCCCAAATCCCTTCTCCCCTCACATGGATTTTGATTTACAGGTAAACTGAGTAACCTGCCGTAACACTATTTACGCTCTTCTGCCTGCTTGACTTTGAATTTATGGAAGGACCTTGAACAGGATTTCTAATTGTCACTGACCTCATATTCATGCTGCGTTCAGCGATTCACACTGCAGACTGTGCTTCAAGGTCACACGTAGCAGGAGAACTGGAAGAATGTACAGGAAGACGGTGCCTTAGGTATGTGCAGATGCTCCAGAAATACTGAATAGCTAAATGATAAGTGACTGAAGGTTGCATCATTGTTTTGAAACAAATGTCAGTACCATTATAGGCTGGAAAACAAAAATTGCTGACGTCTATGCATACTAGCTCACACATTTTCTGGTGGACAGCATCAGAAGTGACTTGATTCAAAAGGATACTTTCAAGTGAAATCAGATGATTTTTGCAAGACCTGAAAAGGCCCTATAGGTAAGGCTACAATTTTGTCGTGGATATTTTTAGTAAAAGCCACGGACAGGTCATGGGCAAAAAACCAAAACATTACAGAAGCTGTGACCTGACTTTTACTGAAAACATCCCTGACAAAATGGGGAGAGAGGCAGGTTCAGCACCCTGCCCCTCCCCAGTGAGTGGGAGCTGCAGGGACCCCATTGCCCAGTGGCTGGGAGGGGTCCCCCTGCTGCCCTGTGGGACTGGAGGTGGGGGGATCACCTCAACTGCCGGGGAGAGCTGGGAGCTGTGGGGGGGTTGTGTCTCCTGCTGTCCCTGGCAGCTGAAGAACTGTGGCGGGGGTAGCCACCTCCAGTCATTGAGCAGCTCTGGTGCAGGAGGCTCTCCACCCACAGCCGCTCAGCAGCTCTGGGGTCCCTCTACTGTCACTGCTGACAAATGGGAGCTGTGTTGGGGCCACGGATGCTTGAGGTAGCAGAGCCACTGCAGGACGGGGACCCCTGCCAGCAGCAAGGGCTGGGCAGCTCAGGGGTTGCCGCCAGTGATGAGAGCTGGTCAGTTACAGGGGGTCTCACCATCCGCCACTGCAGGAGAGTCCTCCACTACCCCCAGAGGCTGCGCTGATGTCATGGAGGTCGCTGGAATCCATGACTTCCATGAGCTCCGTATCCTCTGTGACATAATCATAGCCTTACCCATGGGTAGCCAGAAATAAAAAGTATATTCAGTAAAACTGAAAAATCAAACCAAACCCCCTAGTTCTGTTCTAATTATTGTTACATATAGGATTAAAGAGCTGAAACAGTTTGCCATGATCTGAAGTTTGTAAGACTAAGATGAATTATAGACAATGTAATTCAGAGCAACCTCTGCTGGATATAATAAAATAGAAAATTTCTTGCTGTAAGACTTTTTTTGTGCCCTCCTGGCAACTTTTGTTATAGCAAAAAATATTTTAAGTACATCAGAAGTAGGAATCCTGCCAAAGATCCAGTGGGGCTACTGGACGACTGAGATGAGAAAGGAGCACTCAAGCATGATAAGGCCATTGCAGAGAAACTAAGTGAATTCTTTGTATTGGTCTTCATGGCTGAGGATGTGAGGGAGATTCCCAAACCTGCATCATTCTTTTTAGGTGACAAATCTGAGGAACTGTCCCAGATTAAGGTGTCGTTAGAGGAGGTTTTGGAACAAATTGAGAAACTAAACAGTAGTAAGTCACCGGGACCAGAGGGTATTTACCCAAGAGTTCTGAAGGAACTCAAATGTGAAGTTGCAGCACAGCTAACTGTTGTCTGGGAACCTTATAATTTAAAGCAGCTTCTGTACCAAATGTCTGGAGGATAGCTAATGTGATACCAATTTTTAAAAAGGTCTTCAAAGGAGACCCAAGCAATGACAGAATGAGAAGCCTGACTTCAGTACTGGGAAAACTGGTTGAAACCATAGTAAAGAACAAAATTGTCAGACATATAGATAAGCATAATTTGTTGGGGAATAATCCACATGGTTTTTGTAAAGGAAAATCATGCCTCACCAATCTACTAGAATTATTTGAGGGGATCAAGAAGCATGTGGACAAGGGGGGGTCCAATGAATATAGTGTATTTAGATTTTTAGAAAGCCTTTGACAAGGTCCTTCACCAAAGGTTCTTAAGTAAAATAAGATGTCATGGGATAAGAGGGAAAATTCTCTCATGGATTGGTAACTACTTAAAAGATAGAGAACAAAGTATAGGAATTAATGGTCAGTTTTCACAATAGAGAAAGGTAAATAGTGGTATCCCCCAGAAGTCTGTACTGGACCTAGTTCTATTTAACATACTGATAAGTGTTCTGAAAAAAGGGCTAAACAGTGAGGTGGAAAAATTTGCAGATGATACAAAACTACTCAAGATAGGCAGGCAGACTGCAAAGAGCTCTCAAAACTGGGCAAGAAATTGGCAGATGAAATTCATTGTTGCAAAGTAATGCACATTGATAAAAATAATCCCAACAATACATATACAATTATGGGGTCTAAATTAGCTGTTACCACTCAAGAAAGAGATCTTGGAGTCATTGTGGATAGTTCTCTGAAAATAGCCACTAAATGTGCAGTGGCAGTCAAAAAAGTGAACAGAATGTTGGGAATCATTAGGAAATGATAATAAGACAGAAAATATCATATTTAAGATATATAAATCGATAGTATGCCCACATCTTGAATACTGCATGCAGACATGGTCACCCCATCTTTTAAAAGATATATTGGATTTGGAAAAGATTCAGAAAAGGGCAACAAAAATGATTAGGAGTATGGAACGGCTGCCATATGAGGGGAGGTTAAAAAGACTTAGAAAAGAGGTTGGAAAAGGGGGCATATGATAGAGGTCTATAAAATCATGACTGCTGTGGAGAAAATAAATAAGGAAGTGTTATTTACCCCTTTTCATAACACAAGAACTAGGGCTCACCAGATGAAATTAGTAGGCAGCAGGTTTAAAACAAAAAAAATATCAGAGTTTAGAAGAGAGCATAAGGTATGATAAGAGGCTTGGGAGATAAGCCATGTGAGGAAAGGTTTAGAGAATTGGGGATGTTCAGTCTGCTGAAAATAAGGCTGAAAAGAGATATTGCTATTGTCTACAAATTATTTCGGACCCTGAATCAAAACACTGGATTTGAACACTCCCAAACTTTGGTAAGCTTCGGATCCAGATCCAAACATCATAGCTGATCCCTGTTTTTATAATGAGCCAAACAAAAATCCTACATCCAAACACCCTTGACTTTAGGAAGAATTCCAGGATAAAATCTGTGTCCTATTAAAAACAAAGCTTCCATTGACTTCAGTGGGACTGGGATTTCACCTCAGATCCTTATTCAGATCTTCACTCACATTTTGGAATTTAAATCTCTCTCTGATAGAAATAGATAAGATGGATGCTATAATGAGGACAAGGACACCTTGTCCTTATTAGGAAGTGAGAAAGAGCAAGCAATACTGCAAAGGGTAAAATAATGGTTTGGTGTTATGCAGGGAGTCAAGCAAAGATGAAATCTGATGCAAAACTAGGTTTGATATACCGCTATCAGGGTGAACTAGCCCTATTACAATTCAGTGGGACAGTTAATGACCACAAGCCATCTCAAATGTTTCCATGGTTTACTGGTCAGATAGTGGATGTCATTTCCATTCCATTTTCCTGCTTGGGAACAACTATTTTGACCACTGACTTTCAAAACCATTCACTGCTGGCAGTTCTTTAGGAGAAAATATAATTCCAATAGCTCATCAAGTAAAACATAGCTTTGAAATATGTCCCTCCAACAGTATTCAGTATGTAATGTACAACCTATGTAACAACAACCAATAACTTCAGAGTTAGCTTTCAGCAACACAGACAATGCCAACTGTAAATGATTTTGAACAGTCAACTTGCTATTTCCAAACCTGAAATAGAGATGGAATTTTTATTACTAATACAAGATGAAGGTTTTCTCCAAATTCTGTTATATTTGTGAAAATAATCAATCTCAGAATATTTCTCTCAACTCATTTCAAAATCAGCATCTTCCCAATGCAAAGGCTCATGAGCTGTGTGACCTGATGTGCTGGCTGCATTGTGCATGGCAGCAATATAATGTTATACAATTGCAGGGTTGTGCAGTGTTGTCATAGAGACTCTGTAATTACAGTTCTCCAAAGAAGCATCTAATGTATATTGTGTTAGGAACATTACACAGATTTGGTTGAGTTCATTTGAGACAAAATTGGAAAGCTGTAAAGTCACTTGCAATTTTGGCTGCAGATGGCATTATTACAAACAAAAATAACTCAAAAATAAGGGAAGTCACATTAATAGGAAGCAGATTATCACTCAAAATGAACTTTGATTAATATTATGATACAAAATGAATTTATATTACACTGACAGCTAAACATTTTGGATTTCTAAGCCTTAGAGCCCTTAGTTTACATTCATGTCATTTACAGTGTTTGCAAAGGTAAGTTTCACATTTGACCCAAGTTGGGATCATACAGAAAATAGAAAATGTGAAGATGAATAGCAGCAAACATCATTTTTGCAATGTGTTTTTGCCCTCACTGAATCTTTGTATTTAGCACTCAGGCAGGTCCGCCTAAAACTAGCTTTTCTAAGTAAGGAATTGCCATTAATAAATTTGTAATCTTTGCACAGTGCCTATTCATTCCTTACAAGTACTGTTGTGACTTGTTAACCAGTGATGTCATTTCATTCTCTTAGAATGCTTTTAATGACTGTAAAGTTCACATCCTGGACAGTGACACCAGCTGCATACTTTATAGTCTCACTTAGGGTCAAATAATACTTGGCACTGAATTCCTAAGTATATAAATTTGTTTTTAATGAACACAATGTTGTTTCCATTTAGAGTCTCCCCAACTAAATTTTCATGTGTGAAGAATATTATGAGCATGCTTGTCTATAGGACTATTTTGCATGGATGCTACATACCCTACAGGCCTGATCCTGTGACGTGTCAACTACTTCTGAGAGACCCTGAGCACCCTTATCTCCTATTGACCTATTGGTGCAGAGCCGTTCTTAGCATTGCTCAACACCTTGCAGGATTAGACTCTCAGGGCAAATTCAGCCTTGTATTGCATTAGCAAACTCTATGTATGGGGTTGGGAGGGGGGGAATAGGTGGGAGGAAAGAGAGTACAGGAAACCCTCGATTTAACGGACCCCGATTTAACGGACTTCGGATGCAACGGACAAAATTTCCGATGCATCGGAAATCCGTTATTCGGGGGCTGCCGGCTCCGCCCCGGGAAGCCGGGCAGGAGCTGTCAACCCGGCTGCCCGGCTCCCCGCAGAGGGGAGCTGGGCGGGCGGGTTGACAGCTCCTGCCCGGCTCCCCGCAGCGGAGAGCCGGGCGGGAGCTGTCAACTCTCCCCCCCCGCCCGGCTCCCTGTAGCGGGGAGCCGGGCGGGCGGGGGGGGGGGGGGTTTGACAGCTCCCACCCGGCTCCCCGCTGCGGGGAGCCGGGCGGGGGGGCTGACATCTCGGACTAATTCGGGTGAGGGGGGTGTCCGTTAAAGCCAAAAGTCCTGTCATTTAATGATTTAAAAAAATTATTAAATAACGGACTTTCGGCTTTAACGGACACCTCCTCACCCGAATTAGTCCGTTAAATCGAGGTTTCACTGTAGTGCCACTACAAAAGAACGGGATGGGGGCATGGATCAGCATGGATCACACACCCCGTCAGTACCTGGCCCAAGACAGGGAAGCTGATGATCCAACCAGCAGACCACACGGATGATGGTCATGTGCCACTTGAGGCATGTTGCACATGCACTAAGAAGACAGGAACAGGAAAGGAAATGGCCCTAGTGCATTGTGGAGCACTTGGGTGATGGAATGCTTAATAGCCCAACGGCATTTAATGCAGGGAGTGGAAGGTGTCTGCCAACTTTTGTGCCTGGCCAATCCCAATGCCTGCTGAGTGCGCTGCGCTCATGCACTCCTAAGCACTGGCAGAATGGCTCTAGAATCTTGCACTTGGTTGTTGCATTGTTGCTCCTCTACCCCATGTGGGGCTCAGAGGTTCATGTGCAGAATTTTGCTCTAATTATAAATGCAACAGACACTAGTTGGCATAATAATCGATTAATATTTGGGGATACGTTTTTGTTGTTGTGACCTAAACCACTATTGTCACTTTCATCCAGGTATATTAAAGCACCTTATAACTTCACTTTATGAAGCCCAATAATAGTCCGGTTAAGCACGTAATTATCCTCACCTTGTGGTGGAAAAACTGAGGCACAGAGAATTTAAGAACAAAGTTTTAAAATACAACTCTATCTTTGGTTTCCTCCATTTTAAGTGCCAGATTTTACACTCCCACCACTGAAAATCAGGCCCTGGGTCTCTAAAGTGTCTAAATGTTGGCCCTTGAGAGCCAGATTTTGCAAGAAATAATATAATATTTTTATAGTCCCAAGCAAAACAAAGAAAGAAGGATGTTGTTCAATGTCTGCTAGCAATGGAGTATAGAAGGAGAACACAAAACAAAGACAATGTGTGTCTGCCATCTGTCATGGAAACCACACCCTAAAATTCTTTATACACTCAATGTAGAACAGGCAACATTTCACCATTGTTTTCTATAACATATGTTAACAAACACATTGGGTTAAATGCTTCTCTCAATTACTACAGTTGAGATGATTGTGAATCATTACCCTGGATCTGAACTGTTAGGATCTTTGTGGAATTTTGTATCTAAATTTGTACCCCAGTGTCACAACTTGGGCCCATCTCTACAATGGGCTGAATGGCAACTTCAAATTTGAACATTCTATAATCTGAAGTATTTCAGATCCAATTTAAGCTCTGATTGTCACAACTAGGACCCACCTCTATTATACATACACACGCTCATGTGCCTGAGGCCAGGAGTTGGCTCATCGTATGGTGAATAAATTAAAGAATTAAGTCAATAGGCTAATAACAGAGGAAGAAAGAAATTAAAAGGCATAAGCAAGAGACAAAAGGAGATGGTGAGGCAGATAGTTACAAAGACGCTATTCCAGATGGCAAGAGCTGCAAAGGAGAGAGCACAATGGGAATGGTAATTACACCCATGTTGAAAAACTATCATTCAGCAGTGTAGAGGAGCATCAAGTTCAGCAGACACAGCTGTACCATGAACAGAGGAGCAATAATTGAGCTAGTGACCCTTGAGAGAAAGCTCAGTCTCCAGCAGGAATCTACAGAGAAAGAAAAAAGACAAAATGGAGCTTTTCCATTTACCTGACAGTCTGTAGAGCTCTACCCTCTGACACAGGCTTGAGAGCCCCAATGCCTTTGCTGGGAGGTGTATAAGAGAAGAATGACTGGAGAGCAGGTTTGTGTGAATGCTGTTAATACGATTGGCTGGGATTTCTTGACAGCAAATCAATGATTCTATTTGAAATGACGCCTCAAATCACTGGAAAAAAAGGAAATTTTAATGGAATATGGCAATAGTTGCTAATATTAGCTAGAGACTGACTGCTATAATCTAAACCCTATGATAGTGGCCGATTGGACTGAAATCTTACTCAGACAGGGAGAAAGCGGGGTTAATTCAGTACAGATTAATATTATGGCTTCCCACGTACAGGGTCCCTGAGACAGACAGACAGTCCACAGAAGGAGAGGAGGTTGAAGTGACAGACATGTGGTGTCATCTTTCTTCTGGCAGATGTGACTGAAGAAAGGCAGTTTAGCCTAAAAGACTTGGGTGCACTTAAGAGGAAAGAGGGTTGACCTGGACATCCATGAAAAGAATGTTTCATCCATCACCTCAGAAGTCTCTGTGAATGGACTTCTACAGAAACTCATCCATAAATTAATGATGCTGGCTTCTCCCCTGCAAGCATATAACTTGAGAGTGGGCAGTGGCAGCAGTATTTTCTCCTGTGTGGTGAATCCCCTTGGGCCATGCTAGTAAAAGGGGAGTGTAACTTGTACTTATCTCTACCAACCATCAGGAAGCGAGGACTTTTGTGCTGGACCCACAGACCTAAAGATCAAAACCATGAATGTTCTGTATCAGTGGCCTATTCTGCAGTATTAATGTGCCAACATTGACTAAGAGTAGAGAGATCAGACATCAAACGTGAAGAATCGGGACAGGCGGTGCAGGTTAATGGGAGCCTATATAAGAAAAAGACCCCAAAATTGGGACATCAGTCTAACTGAGAGAGAGGTAAATATTGGGTTCTTGGAGGAAGTGGGGAGAGCTGAAGAGCAGATATTTCTGAAAGGCTGGAGATGAACATTTAGTTTGAACATAAGAACGGCCATACTGGGTCAGACCAATGGTCCCTCTAGCCCAGTATCTTGTTTGCCAGATGGCCAGAGCCAGATGCTTCCGAGGGAGTAAACAGAATAGGCAATTTACCTAGCGATTCATCCCATCGTTCAGTCCCAGCTTCTAGAAGTCAGAGGTTTAGAGATACTGAGAGCATGGGGTTGCATCCCTGACTATCTTGGCTAATGGACATTGATGGACCTATCCTCCATGAATTTATCTAATTCAATTTCAAACTCAGTTATACTTTTGGCCTTCACAACATCCCCCGGCAACAAGTTTCACAGATTAACTATGTGTTGTGTGAAGGAGTACTTCCTTTTGTTTGTTTTAAATCTGCTGCCTAATAATTTAATTGGTTGACCCCTGGTTCATATGTTATAAGAAGGGTTAAACTTGCAGATAAGGCAAGGTGGCGAGAGAGATAAGCAATTACAGAAACGTACACTTCATAAAAATAAACCAAATACATTCTCTACTTCTGAAGTGGAAGCACATCTAAAAAGGAATATCTCTGCTTAGTCACAGAGACTTGGGATAGTTTTCTTATATATAAATTTTCCTTTTCTCAAGACCTACTTTTCTTTTCATTCAACAGAATTTTAATTAAATGTAGTAATTACAGCGTGAGGAGAGGTATCATGATTTTTTGAGCCTTGCCAACCTAATCTGCTGTTTTATTTGTGCATTAGGTCAAAATCTTTACAGTGTGCATTGTCTAATGTCAGTGTCTCTGTCCTGGAGACCAATCTTCCCTCAAGGAGTTTTGCTATTGATTTCAGACACAGCAGGATCAGGTCCTTGTTAGCTGCATTCCCAGGGGCATATAGCAAGTGGTGTTCTCACAGTGCTCCTAACACAGTACACACACATTGGGTATTGCCCAACATATCCCTTCTCCTTTGTAGTTAACTCATGTGAGAGCAAATAAACCTTAGCCAGAGCTTCTTCTTGATCTGATTCATCCTCGGATATCTCCCTTTAAGAATCCGCTATTCCCCAGTTCTTCTTGCCTCAGGGAGACTTTCAACCTTCTGTACTCCTGGGTTGAAACTACTGACTACCAGAGTAGCTACATATCCTTATGCAGCATCCTCCTAACACCAGATGCCATGGTGAGTAAGCAGAATAGCTCTGCATCTCCACACAGGTTTCTTGAACATGGTGAGCTATCATGATGAGCTGTTGCATCAGTTAAATGAAAGAAGAATGTGTCCCATTGTTTATAATGGTTAAAATTAACTAAATAAATAGTTATGTGCTTTTTTTTAAAGAAAGAAAGAAAATAAATTATATTACCCCACTCCCACCCAAAGCTTATCCTATCTCAAGCATAATTTTTACCCCAAAGGGAGAAGCACCAGATACTCCATGAAATCCACTAGTACTAGACTTTACAAGAAAAGGTGATTGGAGGCATTATAAAACCCTAAAATAAATTTAATGTTTCTTATCTCCGTATAAATTAGAACACTCTAAGAGCACAATTTGTTATGCAGTTTTAGAGCAAATTTCCTCTTCTCAACAAGTAATTTAAATTACATTCAAATTACAAGAAGTAATTTAAATTACATTCAAATCAAAATATCATTAAATAACAGTTATTAAATGGTTAATAGAAATATCTTTCCTTGCCCAAATAAATACCTATAACATGGTGATCTGACAGTCCAAGCTGAAGTGGATATAATACTTTTACATACCTAATGGACAATGTTTTAGTAAGTTTTTTCAAAGCCCTTGTAAACTGAAATGCATAATATTTATATTGTACATGTTGCTACAGCATGTACCACATTTATTATACCACAATTTATAATAATTTATTAGGGGAAAAGCTATTTTTAGTAATAAAATTGATGCATTATAAATAATGCATTAAGAAATGTTGCTTTAATTTAAAACCTGTTTGATTAATGTATGTTAAATTCTAATGTAGTTGATGGCAATGAATCTGAGGAAAACCCAGGCATTTAAGGACATTCATAAAATAAAAATCCTATCTTTTCAGAGCTAAACTGATCTGTGATTATGATTCTGTGACATATAAAAGACTTGATCTATAACTAGGCCTAAAGCTGGCCACTACATTTTTACACTCATAAATAACTGCACCCATTTTCCTATGGCCCAACCAAGTACTGACGTAAATATTAATCATCAGAGTCCCAATCTTTAATTCTGGCTGAGCTGCAATTGGTACAAGGTATGGCTGGGTGTGGAAGAAGAGTATGTGGTACCTTTACACACTTCCAGTCCTTGGAGATGCCTGGAGTAGTTAGGCACAGCTATCCTAGCTTCTTGGCCACCTGAAGATTTCCCTACACTGTGGCAATTCCCAGTTGTCTGATTTGGAGCAACTTAAACACACTGTTTTGTGGCTTAAGACTTAGGCCTAGGTGTTCAATTGCCTGATTTGTGAACACAAACAGAAACATGGATGTCTAAGACTAATATTTACTCCGTATTATGTGTGGCTGCAAAACGGAAACCTTTTCTGCAAATCTGAGTCAAAAGGTTTTTTATGTTAGGATTTCAAGAGCCGGCAGCTTGCTTTGACAACCCCATGCTTCCAACCCCAACTACCTGCTCTGTCACTCCCAACTTCATTCTTACAACAATGTGGAGAACATAAGAACGACTATCCAAAGGTCCATCTAGCCCAGTATTGTGTCTTCCAACAGTAGCCAATACCAGGTGCTTCTGAGGGAATGAACAGAACAGATAATCATCAAGTGATCCATCCCCTGTCTTCTATTCCCAGTTTCTGGAAAACAGAGGCTAGGGACACCATGCCTGCTCATCCTGGTTAACAGCTATTAATGGACCTATCCTCCATGAATTTATCTAGTTCTTTTTCGAACCCTGTTATAGCCTTGGCCTTCATAACATTCTCTGGCAAAGAGTTCCACAGGTTGACTGTGTGCTGTGTGAAGAGGCCATGGTTTTATTCAAACACAATATTGTGAAAAAAATCACTCCTCCTAAGGACTTCCAGAAATGGTGGCACCCAAATTTAGTGGGCCTTGGGTGGGTGCTTAACTAACGGACAGACTTTAGCTGTAACCCTTTTTTGGTCATGATTTTCCCATGTCAATCCAATTCCTAAATCAAAACCTCCAGTCCATTTCCAGATTCAAAGGTAAATGAATCACTCTTAATCCTTGCTCGCCTTTGTGTCCTTCACACTCACTGCATGTTTCCTCCCAGCTTATTAGAATGTTTTCTTAGATAAATTGATGTCTTTTCATGCCACAAATCTGTAACACCTTGGAAAGCTTTGAGTTGCAGAAGGTATTCCTCTTCCTCTTTGTTGTTCGTGCATTCCAAGACATCCAGGTTTTTTTACCCTATTCTTGACTCTGGACCATAAACGTGGTTCTGACCGTATGTAGAGTAATCTGTAACTCTTATCTGTCTGGGTCAGTATGAATGTCAGCTCTCCCATTTTGTATAAAGGAGAGCATTTAAAATCTTATTTTACAGGGGCATGTGTAGAAGTTTAAATTGTACTACTTTGGGGAGGAGGCACTGGCGAGAGACTCAGAACTCCTCTGTGGGGAAGAGCAAACTCCTCTAGCCTCGGAGCCCATGTGATGGGCACAGAACTCCTCCAGCCCCGCGGCAGTGGTGAGGAGAGAGAGAAAGAGAGCTCCTCTCCCCTGTGGCTGTCCGGGCTGTCCCCACCAAAGCCCTGAGGCTGGGCCCCTGGGTCAGAGGAGTTCTGCATCCCGATTATTGGGTGGGGTGGTGCCCCTGCTTGTCCCCGCCTTGAGCACACTCCTGTAACCTGCAACAACCATTCTGCACAGCTACTGCTCATATGGCAGATAAAGAATATAAAACAAACTATGTGTTCCTTTGATATCTTTCTGAACAGGTGGAAGTCAGTAGCAATTTGTAAACGACCTTTTCATAAACTCTTCATTGATACACAGTGCTGATTTAACATAATGAGACTTAACAGATAAGAAAATAAAATAAATCATCCCTCTAGGATTACATGACCCAATCCTCATTTAATGCCAGCAACCTGAAATGGGATGCTGAATGTGAAACACTTAGTCATTCTGTAACTTTTTAAAAGGTAGCTACACTAAGGGCAAACACCTTGGAAAAAACAACTCCCAGATTGCTTACACTTGTGCCTGGTTTTGCTGTCATTGCTAAAACTCTCCTTCATTTTAAAGGGAAGCAAGCCTCTTAAATATAGTTATTTTACTTTAAGAATAAGTAACTATGAGTAGATATGTGTAAATTCCTAAATTTACCAGAGAGATGCTGTTCAGAGGATTACTAGGGACTGCTCACTGTACTTATGGCTACATCAGTTTTAATTTTTGGAGGACCCCATAAATGGAAAGATGCACACTATTAACACTTCACCTTGCAGATACAGCCATCTCTGTGTGGGCTGAATAGGACTGGCTTCATGCACACTATAAATAATCTAACCCCGTGCATATGTTAGCGAGAGAGTTTCCACTCACAAAGCACTTCGGGGTATTAATATATGCACAGGGGTTATTCAAAGCGCTCATGTGGGTATTAGTAATATTGCACTTTGCACATGCAAATACCTGCAAACAAACTGCAAGTTTATGTGCATGTGCCATTTTGCTAATAGATCTGATAGAGGCTTGACTGAAAATGTCCCTCTTTATGTGCTTTTCAAGGGAACACAAAGTGAATACAGGCTATTCCTGCAATCATTTGAAATGGAAATGGATCATTGCAATATTCATCAGAATGCTCCTGAACTTTGGATAAAATGGGCCCCCATGAACCTCATATGAACCACTCCCATTTTTATTCTGAAATGTCAATACTCAATTTACAAGATTTTGCAGAACTAAAATCCAGACCAATCTCCATAATTTTCCAATCTCTGAGGTTAGTGTTTTAGTTTGACAGTGTTGCTCACATATGCATTATGTAGATACTGTAGAAATGTACTGAAGACTGTGATAAAAAGTGTTACACTTTTCCAGATGCTCACTGAAAGCAGCTTCCCCATAAAGCAGATACAGTGAAACCTCGATTTAACGGACTAATTCGGGCGAGGGGGTGTCCATTAAAGCCGAAAGTCCGTTATTTAATAATTTTTTTAAATCATTAGTCCGTTATATTAGTCCATTATAATTAGTCCGTTATATAGAGGTACAATTAGTCTGTTATATAGAGGTTTTACTGATCACAGCCGGGAGCGAGCTGTCAGCCCCCCCGCCCAGCTCCCGCAGCGGGGAGCCGGGCGGGAGCTGTCAACCCGGCCGCCCGGCTCCCCGCAGTGGGGAGCCGGGCAGCCAGGTTGACAGCTCCTGCCCGGCTCCCCGGGGCGGGAGCCGGCAGCCCCCGAATAACGGATTTTGGATGCATTGGAAATGTTGTCCGTTGCATCCGAAGTCCGTTAAATCGGGGTCCGTTAAATCGAGGGTTTACTGTACTTTAAACACTACAGATCTCTAGATATGTCAGTAAAGATTGACAGAAATTTGTCAGCAGAGATTATGATGAGTCATCTTTGGACCTGAATTTATGAAGAAACTTCATTCATTAAAAAAATAAAATAAAATTCCAAGTTACTGTATTAAGCACAGTCTCATTGCAAGCTGGAAGAGCAGATGGAATAATTTTATTCCTTTGAACTATTGGATTGGTGACAGGTATTATGTAGCGTCAGAGCAGAAAGTTCTTGTCTTAATTTTACAGTGGGAAATGGAGGCACAGGCAGGCACTTAATGGCAAAATCCAATTCAGAAAGAAAATGTTCTTTTAGGAGTTAAATTGCTAATCTTGGGTTATAAAGGCAGTAAGTAGCAATTAGTAAATTTCCTAACAAGTATTCAAAGTTCTGCTTATCCACCAGTTTATACAGCCAAATCTCAGAGAGGTAGCCGTGTGAGTCTGGATCTGCTTCAATACTTTCGTTAGTCTTTAAGGTGCCACAGGACTCTCCGTCGCATAGCCAAACCTAAAGCAAAGACAGCTCCTATTGGAATATCATGCTAACTCATTTAACCTTCACTGACAACTCTTCTTGCAGGATCATTGATTTATCTGGTGAACTGCAATGTCTGTTAGCATTGTATCGTTCTGCCAAGGTTCTGGAATTGGCTGTTTTGAGAACCAACTAATGCTGAACGAAGAAAAAATACAAAAAAGACTATAACTCCATTTGGTGTTTTCACAGACAGGTAAGATACAGGACTCTGACTTTCCTCCTGTCTTCGGAAATACATTGAGTGATCTGCAACTAGATGGGCTGGCACTGATAATCTTTTTGTTACATCTGCAGTTCCATACAAACCTGTTGTTGACAAGATAATACGAACTTGGTTTGAGTACCAAAGGAAAATGCATGAATAAAAGTGTCTTATGTATGGGGACAAACAATTAGAAGGACAGAGTAGCTGCAGGAGGAAGTGGGGATGTAATACCTCCACAGTATTATTTAAGATTAGCAGCCGTGTTAGTCTGTATCCGTACATAAAATGAGGAATACTTGTGTCACCTTAGAGTTTAACCAGTTTATTTCAGCATAAGCTTCCGTGGGTTATAGCCCACTTTATCGGATACATAGAATGGAACAAAAGTAAGATGTATTTATATACACAGAAAGCAAAAAAAAGTTATAATTGGTATGGTAATATACAACTTTTTTTGCTTTCTGTGTATATAATTAAATCTTACTCGTGTTCCATTCTACGCATCCAATGAAGTGGGCTATAGCCCATTAAAGCTTATGCTGAAATAAACTGGTTAGTCTCTAAGGTGCCACAAGTATTCCTCATTTTATTTACAGTATTATTTATAGCCCATTGGTCTAGGGATAGAATCTGAATTAAAGATTTCCATAACTTTGAGTCTATAGCAAAGTGAAAACCTTTAAATGCTAAGATCAGAAATTAAAGGATTTTAGCTAACATATGCAGCAAACTAATGTGTCTTTCTCCCATTATGTATAAAGACAGATTGACTTTGAATTACTGTCTAGGCTAATTACTCAGAAGCATCATTCTTAAGGCTGACAGAATAGTTTTCCTTTAAAACTTTTTTTCAATAGAAAATTGGGTTTTTAGTCAAACAAAAAACTGTTTGTGGAAAGTGTTTGTTTGCCTCAACATTTTTTGTTTTTTCATCAGAAAACTATCAATTTTTTATTTGCTGGCTAAAAATGTTTACATTTTTGGTAGTTTTTCCTCTGAAAAATTTTCATTTTTGGTTGTTGAAAACCAAAAACTTTAACTTTCATTTTTTTTCAATGAAAAGTGGAAATTTTGTGTGGGAAAAATTTCTGATAATGTTTAATAACATAAGCAATGTTCTTGCTTATGCACAGGTATATTACTCCCTTGAGCAAAATGATGATGCAGTCAGAGAGTTGCAGCATCAGGACAGATTTCTAGGAAGATGAGATGTACCTATTTTTCTTGTAGAGTACAGAGATCTTTATCTATGCACATATTTTCAATTCAAATTTGAATGCAAGTTTTGAAGTTTAATTTAATTTTATCATTTGAACTATGGCAGAGTTACATCTGTCATGCTCAGAACCATTTTGTTTTAGAGGGCACTTGGGATTTGTTTTGTGCATCAGTCCAGTACAAAATTCTTTATCATCATTTATATATTGGTGGTGGAATTCAAACTTTTGGCATGTGGGATCGTTTGGCCCTCAACTTATAACTCTAAAAGACAGTGGTGAATAGCTATATTACCATATTACCCTCCGACAGGGCCTGATCCAACTCTCACTGAAGGCAATGGGGCTTTTCTCTTGATTTTTCAATGGAAGTTGGATAAGGCGTGTAAATAAAATGACCTATTCTTAAAATCTAAAGTTATTTGTTTATTTCATTTCATGCTGGAAGATGACTCACCAGGGCTATTGTCCTGTCAGTCATCTTATTATACTGGGGACCACATGGATAAATCCTAGCCCCCGTTATAGTTTTTTGCTACTGATTTCACTTGAAACAGGATTTGGCCAACTGTCTGTTAGCTTCTAGCTTCAGCTGTCATGGTTGTATGGTTTGGGGATGCTAGAGGTTTGCTGAAGGCCTGCCCCCAATCTAGACCAACAGCCAAAACAAAACTAATTGCTGCTTCAGGTTGAAACAAAAAAACCCAGAAGTTTCTACATGTTCCCCTCTCAATGCCACCTGTGAGAAGAATAAAACCCTTATTCCACCATAAGAAGTTTTAGAATGCTACAGCACAGAATCATTCTCCATACAGGTATTGCTATAAATAATAAGATGTATAATATTTCCACAGCTGTGTACTGCCAGATGGTTCTGCTTTTTTAAGCTTAAAGTAACTTCCTTCCTTTGCAGTGAGAAAAGCCAACTCTGTCAAGATCTATAAATTCATCCTTTAAGGAGTAGACAAGTTCTGAGAGACCTGGATTTGAACTTAGAAATTCAGAAAAACTTCAGATATGGGAGTTACAACAAAAGGAGTCACAAGCTAGAGTGAAGTAGTTGTGTTTGAAGTACTCAACTTCTCAACTGGGTTGTTTGTAGATAATGATGACATCAATATAAAAGAGGTGTAAATAGTCATGCTAAAATTAGAGACTGGATCCAGACTAGGACCTTTGGGTGACACCAAAATAGACTTAGTAAATAGTAACAATAATAGTAATGCTGATGTAAACAGGAAAAAAGGACTAAATTTGCCATAAAAATGTTCATAATCATTATTAACAGAACTGTACTCGGGATATTTGAAATAATTTGTACTCCTTTACAATGCAACTATTCTAAACCTAGCCATTCAGGTTTGACCAGCAAAATATTTAAGAACATGCTTAATTTTAAGCATGTGAATAATCCCACTGAAGTCTTTCCTTTATTTCCCTTAGTCCCATTGCTTTGTTGGAATGGAACCTAAGACACTATGGTGTTGGGCACCAATATAAGAATCTAGATGGATAAGTATAATTTTAAGGCATCATATGAAGCAACATGATTTTGGGGAAAGGTAAAGGTGGGAAGGGAGGTATAAGTGGAAAAGGGCATTTCTATTGCTTTGATTTACTGCCCGCCTAAGGTCACTTGTTACCATTTATGATGGTGAAAAGTGGCTGCTGTGCTGAATTTTCAAATGGAGTCGAATGGTCATTATTATGTTGTTGTAAAACTATTTAAGCTAAGGGAGTTAGGCACCCAAATCTCATTGCATTTCAGTGGTGTTTGGACACTGAACTTCAAATGCTCCTTTAAAACTCCCAGCCTTGACTGTCAGCATGCCAAGAGCTTTTCATCTAGGTGGACTTTTTTTTTTGTACACTACTGTTTAAATCTAAGTAAATAAGTACATATTTTCAGTTTCTAAGCTGATCTATTTTATACTCCTCAAACCTTTCACAGATGTTTGCATGAGCATATTTTTCATTTCCAGAGATGTCAGAGTGCTGTAGAGTAGCTATATAAATGACATCTACCCAAGTGAATGGAAGGTGACTTCCTCTTCATGCTCTCTCTGGGTAAGATTCAAACCTGTGCCTAGTGCCCACACAAGGCCCTATGCACCACTTCAGCTCTGCACTAAGGGCTTAAGTGGAACTTAGTGTGAATTGCCGCCTCTGCATTGAAGTAAATTACGTCCTGTCGGCACAATAGCAGCAATAGAATTATTGTGCCATAAAGTCTTTTCTATAATGCCTTACACACTCGTAGATAGAACTTCAGTAGCTATTGAATGTTCAGGCACAGGTTTCTAAAGGATTCCCCCCTCCCCCCCCCCCCCCCGTATATCTATTGTAGCACAAAATATTTGGCCTTGTATCCAATGCAAACACTTGCTTAATGTGCCTGTTGCTATGGTTCCTGTATCTGATCCATCCGTCTGACTCATGCCCTTGAATTATCCTATTTTCAGATAGTTTTATGAAAGGGATAGCTAAAAATGGACCAAACTATTCTGATCAACTTTGTATGCTTTAGGGCCTGTAGCGTCCGAACAAGGCGGGTGGCTGCTTTTTGCTTCAGTGCTGCCAAAAATCAGGTGGGATATGACACAGTGCCCACTGAGGTTAATGAGAATTTTACTCTTGACTTCAGCTAGCTTTGGATCACAATCATAGTTTGTCCTTTGAGGGCAAAACTTAATGTGCTAGTTATTCCTCATGAAAAAAATGATTAGTCTCATAGCACTGGAGAACTGTTTTAGAAGCACTGAGTATTTTCCCATCTCTCCTCAAGAACACACTGTAGAATTATTGGATTTGAATGCCTAAATAAGAAGGCATAAATAAATAAATAAATAAATATATGCCTAAATAAGAAGCATATATTTCCACATCTGAATAAGAGACACTCTTTAACTCTGGTATTTCTGGCTGCAGCATTGGATTCTTAGGGGAAATCAAGAAGGTATCTCTGCTATAACACAATGTGTTAAAATTGTATTGAAATAAATCTGAATGTACTGTGCAGGCAATAGATTTTAAAAGAAAACGACTCACAAGAGGTCTTCAGCATAGTACATATGTTATTTATAAGATATCTGAAAGTGCCATACCTAGATTATAGAGCATTCTAACAGAGATAAGAAGCAAGAATTCTGAGGGCTTTGGAACACCCGGGAGAGTTAGCATTGGACCATTTATTACACAGCTGTGTTTGAGTGGAGGTAATACATTAGGGAAAACTTGTATCTGTTCTAGGATATGATATCCCACGTGCTGTGTGGTGTAGTGGTTTAATTTTGGTATCCTGATCTATAATACCGGTATACATTAGAAATGTACAAAAACTCATATAAGACCTTGTAGAGAGTTTTTCTTATGTTAGCTGATATAGTCTGTATATCTACATTTGCACTACCATATTTAAAATAGGTTAAAATAAGCTGAAAAGTTTAGAACATAATTATAGGAGCACCCAAAAGTGATTTAAACATTGACAGAGAAGCTTACTTAAATTGCTCAATGCTAGCATGTCAAGTGTTCACATGACTGTGAACAGTTACATAATGGTTCTCTGTACTTGTTTGACTATATACGTCAGTATTTTATTTTCCAGTATTCTAGAGATATTTTAACAGATACATACCTAAAAAAGTAAAGATGAGATTCTGCCATCACATACATGCATTCAACTCCCTTCATAATCAATGAAAGTTTCATTTGCTTTTGTAAGGCAAGAATGTACTTCTGTACAGTTTATTAAAACAAGGCTGTGATGTGGCCAACAATGATATACGTTTCATCATAGGTAAAGCACTCTGCAGTCTAAGAGGTATCTAAACTTTATCACCACATCTGAGGACAGATTGATATTCTCCAGTTTCCAAACAAAAATCTATAGGATGACAATCTTTCCTATTTTGCTGCAACCAAGGACACATGACTGACTTTGATTAAGCTTTACAAAGCATAGAACTAACAGAGTCATTAGTAGCCATTTTCTGCACAATTACATTCCTAAATCAGTCTGGTATATCCTGCATTGATTTTAAGGTGTTTTTTTTTTAATTATTTTAAAATAAATAGTGCTCTGGTTGTCCAAGGGTCATGACAATTCATTTTTCCCATCAACTGAATAATCATGGAGATGAACTGTTAATTTCTTGCCAAGTTTATATCAAACATCAGTAAATTTTGATAGTCTTCATCTCATGGATTTTTAATTGCCTGTTCCATGATGTGCAAGAATTTATGTGTATATTGAATACTAGCATTTACAATTAAATATAGTATGCAAATTCAGTAATGAACCTTATTTACAAGGAACAGCAGCCTCTTTCTTCTGTTAACACTTTGGCCTCATCTTTTTTCTTTGCAAGTCTCTGCAGATTTGAAAGAGAAGTTAGAATTACACCCTTTTCATGTGGTATTCCCAATTTACTGTCAGTATTATGGACATCTGCTCATTACAGATGAGCAAACTAAAGCCACGGAAGAAGTTTGGTCTCATGTAACACTTTACTCCACATTATACTTGATACCTCTTTTGAACAAGAATACTTTTACTCTGAAGAGCCTTGTGAATGAAAACAGGATGGGACTTTAATGACAGCATTGGATCACGGTATAAATCTCTCTAATTGTCAGAAACTGAGCACCAACTTGAACACAATTGGGAAGTTTAGATGTCAACTGGAATTTGAATCTCTAAGTTTGGATATCTGTATTGGATATTTTGGTTCTGACAACTTTGGGAATTATTTGCCTGATTATTTTATTTACATTGATGTAAATCAGTCAAGAGTGTAACACTGACGTAAATCAGTCAAGAGTGTAACACTGATGTAAAACCAGTGTGAGAGGAACATCAGGCCCAAAAAATCTGCATCAGCAGTTTAGATTCAGGGTTTTGGTCTTAGCCCATTTCTTGAATGAATCTGTTGAACCTTGCTGTATAAAATAAACAATTTGGGCTGTATAAAAATCAGAATTGCAGTTTGATTTTCTAAACTATGACATAATGTGGATTAAACTGAAAACACGTGAGCCAGCTAGCTAACTTTGGCTACTCTCTAGTATAGCATTGGCCCTCTGCTATGTACATTGGCCAAACCGGACAGTCTCTACACAAAAGAATAAATGGACACAAATCTGACATCAGTAATCATAACATTCAAAAACCAGTAGAAGAACACTTCAATCTTCCTGGCCATTTTATTAAAGACTTGAAGGTGTCAATTTAAAAACAGAAAAACTTCCAAAATAGACTCCAACAAGAAGCTGAGGAACTGGAATTAATTTTGAAATTGGACACTATCAACCAAGAGTTAAACAGAGATTGTGAATGGCTTTGTCATTACACTAATTGAATGCATTTCCCTAGTTAAGTTCCCTTCAAAGGTTCTTATCACCTGTCAGACACAGATCCACTACAAAAGTTTTTTTCTCTCCTGCTCATAATGGCCTATCCAAATTAAACAGCCTCTTAGAATTGGTATGCTAATGTACAACGTTTTTTGCTTTCGGTGTATATAAATGCATCTTACTTCTGTGTGTTCCATTCTATCTCCTGTAATTCAATAATTCATGTGTGGAGGCTCAGTAAACAGTTCCAGTGAAAACTTTTACATGCCATAGTATGTTTGGTAAAATCTATTTTAGGTTATTATTTCATACATCCTTCAATTATTTCCTTTTAATCTGCTTTGATTTTTTTAAAATTGATGTGGCAGACTGAAAATAGATTTCTTCTGTAGCTGCTAACAAATTAGGCCTATGCCTTTACAGTATTACATTTTGTTTCTGGGTCACACAGACTAGACCTCTTATCTAATGACCCAAACTCTACTAGGGCAGCATTGTGAATGTGCTGTAGTGAATCTTAAGGTTTAAATAATTTACTCTTTCCTCTTCAGGAAATGTTCCAGTACACGTATCCGAAAACCCATTTATGGTCTGATTAGGAAACTATGGAAAGTATGAAAACTGTTGCAATTTTTATAAAATCAGACAATTTTTATCTCTTTATCCTGAGTTCTATATTTTCCCCAGGGCTCAGATCAAATGCAAACTAGGAAAGCAATCAAAATATTTTATATTAATGGTTTTAGGGCATTAAAGTATAATAGTCTTTAAGGTTTGTTTGGCTTTAAGCAACTAGGAAATATATCAATAGCAAACTTCTCACTGTTTTAAAACTAGATATTTTATTCAATTCTGTTTTGTCTCCAGCCCCAGTGAATCAAATGCACAAAATCCAAAAGACAAGATACCTGGAGGTATGAAGCATAAAAATGTGTGGTTTTTTTGGAATCTATAATACAAAGGCTGCTCAACAAAATATCTTTCAAAAATACAAACAGTACAGTTTTGTCTAAGCAATAGGAAAGGAATGTGTGAAAAATCATAGAGGAGCTGCAGCAACCACTGTAAACTGCTGTGTACTGTAAACTTTGCTCAGAGGCTAGTACAAAAGCCCACTGAATCTAAAAGGGGTCTTTGAAATTTTTGTTTTTACAAAATAACCTTAAATGTGCATCTGTTATAGGTATTGCTATTATGGAAAACTACCACCATACATATCTAGCAAAAAATGATACAGTGACACACTTTCAAGAGTCCCACACCAAGCACCCAAAAAGGCAGCCAAAGTACTATCTCAAGATCCCTGTAATGGGTAACAGGGTAACGACTGATTGAGAGTAAATCAAGTCTTCTCTTCTTGGGGTTTTTCTCAAAAAAGTGTGGGCCAAATTCTAACCTCCAACTTCTATTCATAGCACCAAGAACATCAGAAATGTGGCCAATTTCATCTTCTTGTCTATCATCATCGATGCACTGTAGTTGTAGTCATGTCAGTCCCAGGATATCAAAAAGACAAAGTGGCTTAGACAATATCTTTTACTGGAAACCAATTTCTGTTAATGAGAGAGAGACAAACCATCTAGACCTTAAGAAGAACTCTGGGTGGCTTGAAAGCTTGTCTCTGTCACCAACAGAAATTCATCCAATAAAAGACACTACCTCACTCACCTTGTCTCTCTATCATCATGGAAGTTTTCCCTGTGTGAGGACTGAAGAACTAATCATATCATCCCACTGAAAGGGCCTATGAGGAGGAAAACTGAAACCATTTGAATAAGATTCTCAGTGACCTTCCTTATATATGCTACCTCCAATGTATAAGGAACTGGTGTTGCAATGGAATATATCCTAACAGTACCGATATCCTCTCTCATCGAGTAATTTAGGTTAACAAGGACAAGAAGTTTCCTATCTGGTAAATGTTATTCTCAACCCTCACTTAGTCTTGGTGTTCCATGCTGCAAATTATAATCTGTAGACTTCATATAACATCCCACCAGACAGTGCCTAGACACTAGTGGGACTAACTGTACATGCCCTTGGGATTCTAATAGAGACTTCCCTGCCTAGGACTAATGAAGTCTCCTGGGTTTACTATTTTTTGCTTTCCGTTCTATCCTGTCATTAAATAATTTAACCCTTACTGGCAGCAGAAGATGTTGTGATGGAGGTAATTTATTATACCCCTCACTTTTCAGTCATCAGAGTCCTGTATTGCTATGCTGCCTGAGACTGACTTTGTTTGCCCAAAAGCTAGGTGTTCTGAATGTCTGCAGCTGGTCCAATTTTAGCTCTCCTGCCAAATTCAATTTTCAAGTAGGAATTCATCTGACATCTCCTGAGGCCTTAGCTTGTCTGACTGTAATTCAAGTTTTATAGAGTTGCGCAACAGGCCTGTCAGCAAAATGTGAAAAAACAGCTCCCAGCTGTGGACTGGTACTTACCTGAACCCCAAATCACCTGCCTAAGATGCAAGCAAAGGTTGTTTTAAAAAATGAATAACAAAGTCTTTCACTGATGATTTTGGTTCTTGTATCAAAGTATTCAATACAATAACATCTCTAAAAAGAGACTTTAATGCTGGGAGGACTTTCAAATGTATCAGTCCAAATATAGAAATCCATTCAGCTTTCAGTATATGCTTCAGATTTTTTTTTCTTAGCATATTTTCTAATTATATTCTGCTGATATGAAAAAAGACGTCCTCAAAACCCCTCTTCCTTTCCTGTACTATCCTGCAGGGAAGTCATAAATTTGAGCATCTGACATTAACATTTTCATAAGAGTAGAGTATATAATCAAATGATCATGATTGCACTGCAGCTGCTAGCAGAAGACAATCTGAAAGGGGACTTCTGAAGGCCCTGATCCACATCTAAACCTGTCATGTGGTGATCCCCTACGAGTCCTCGGCAATCTCAGTCTCTGACCACAACCACTCCAGATCTTCTTAACTACCACTGTGCTTTATGATATGTTATATTTACAATCAGTAGCCAGATTCCCCACTTGCTTTTGGGGAAGAGGAACCAGTAGCCACCGGTTCTTCCTACTTCTGCTTTCTCTCAGGCTCCCTACTCTCCTACCAGCATTTCCTTCCTGTTTGCTTATATAGTCCTAGCTTCTGGAGATGCTTCCACCCAATTAGCCCCCAGGTGTACCTCCACTCAGTTAATTGGCCTTCCCTGCCAATTGTCAGTCTTTCATTCAGAGCTCAGTTAATATAAACAGATGGGAACTGGAGTGACACAGTGCTGAGTAAGCAGTGGACACTCTATTACAAAAACCCAGATATTTTCCATAAATCAAAGGATGTCTAGAAAAATACTGGCTGAGAAATTTCTTTTTGTTTTCCTTCTCTAAGTTTAGCCCAATGTGAAAGTCCTCTAAATGTAATGGCCCAAACTCTTTTCTAATTATGTTTTTATAACCACATTCTCAGTTGACAAGATAATATTTTGTTTACAAGAGGAAAAAATTGGAAAAAATCCTTAATAACATAGCCAAGAGGAGAGCAAGGCTTTGATATATTACCTAGCTCTTAATAGAAAAAGAATAAAATTTCCATTAACAAACCCTAGAGGGCTTTCCTAGACAAATTTAACTTTTATGCTTTAAAGAAATAAGACTGAACAGACAAAAAAGGAAGAGCAAATGTTAAGAAGTGTTTGTGAACAAGGTCAAATGTCCAGTGTGTCTGGAATACCAGGTGTCCAATGTCTGACTACCCGGATGATCTCTATACATCTTTCCCACAGAGATTTGTACTTGTGAGGAGTTATCTCTAATGTGTTTTCCTTGAGAGATGGCAACAATCCCAGCTTGGAGACTTGTATTTAACTTGTCCAGCAAAGTCATATATATATATTTGGATGTTTTCAAATGAATGCCAAGGTGAAAATTTTACATAATGGATGATTTACCTCCACTTCAACAGTTTCAAAGACAACAAATAAACCAGGAAAAGGTAAAAAACTAGTATCACATTAAAAAAACAACCACCACCATAACTGGGGCTCAGATTCACCAGGGTTCTTAAAATATATGCCCAACTGTAAGCATGTAAGTAATCCTATTAAAGCCAATGCAGCTACTCGCATGCTTAAAGTTAGGCATCAACTCCAGTGGTTATTTGAATTGAGGCCTGAAAGAACATTCTAGCTTTGGTCACATTCCTGGAAATGAAAGATCTTACGATTTTTTTAAGCCAAACCTTTCTTATTCAAGCCACCAACAGATCTAATTAGGGCAGCAACTACTAGACCCTTGCAGCTCACTCAGGCTCACTCAGGCTGCAGGCCAGTTTCACTGCTGAATAGACATCTGGGTTGAGTGGGGGCCTGGGTTACAAAGTGGGAGGGTCCCAGAGCTTAGGCTCCTGCCCAAACCTGGAAGTCTAAACAGCAGTGAAACAGCTCCGGAGCCTGAGCCTGCAAGCCCGAGTCAGCTGGCATGGGCCAGGTGCGGGTGTCTAGTTATGTAGACATACCCGATCTCTAGATATTTGTGAAAATATTACCTGCCTCATAGCTGGTTTAAAATACTTGCCATTTATTTCTTCTTGATTCCAATCTTAAATAAAGTTGGAGTAATATTATGAGCTATAGTATCATTGCCCTAAATCCAGTGTAGGGTCAGATTATGATCTCAGTTACAACTGTAAAGCTAAAGTAACATTAATGACTTGGCTATTGCAGATTTACAGCCATGAAACAGAGAGCAAAATGTTCCCCTAAATTGGGTCTAGAGCAAGGGATGTGGTAGTGGCTTTGAAAAATATGTCCCACAAGAATATAGAAACATATAGACATTTTCATACTAGAGAAGATCAATGGTCCATCTAGTTCAGCATCTTGTTTCTCAAACTAGCCAGAAGGAGATGATGCAAGGAAAGGTACAAGAAACATCACATGGACAATAATGCAGTAGCATGCATATGAAGATGTTTCTTCCTAACTTCAGGCAGTTAGTGGTTGACTTATGTCCAGAAAGAACTTTGTCTTTAGAATAAAATATAAAAAGCATGTATTTGACTTAGATTCAAACAGAGAGAAAAGGTGGGTGAGGCATCTTTTATTGGACCAGCTTCTGTTGGTGAGAGAGACAAGCTTTCAGGCTTCACAAAGCTCTTCTTCAGGCCGTGAAGATATTATCTCACCCACTTTTTCTCTCTAATATACTCGGACCAACATGGATAAAACAATACTGCATACAGCAATGGAAGATATTAGAATCATACTGGGAATTAAAAACTCATACAGTGAGACGGAGAGAGAGAAATATTTATCCTTATGATTTTGGGTAACATTTGTTAGTCTCTCAAGTAAAGTGGGCCGGATTGCCAGTGAGAATTGGCATAGTTCCAGGGACTTCAGCACAGCTCTGCCAATTAACAGCAGCTGATGATCTACTCCACCATGTTGTAGAACAAGGGATTTGATATTCCTTACACATATTCTTGTTATAAAGGAGAAGATAAATTTTACCAAGCCAGTAGAAAACAATTATGATAACATTTCTTCAGGGCTACCTTCTTCAGATGGCACTGATACAACATAAGAGATATGTTTGATTCTCAAGATTTTCCAAACCATGCTGCATCCAGATGTGATGCTTTATTGATATTTTTACCAGACTTCAAAGCAACTCCCTCCTCATTCTCTTTGGACATGTTCTCAAATTATTTCTATTTTTCTTTCTCTGACCCATCATCCCTTCTGGGCTTTGGTAGTTGATAGCATAAAAAATCTCTTCCCTTTATTGCTTGTAACATCAATATGTCTTCAGAATTTCAATGAGATTCTACCCAAGCTTCTGTTGCCATCACACATTTTGCATTTTCAGGTCCCAGTTTGAGGGGCATAAGCCTCTAGCTAGAAATTCCAGTAGCTGGGTCCTAACAGTCTCACCCTTCAGCATCCAAATTGTCTTTAGGAAGTTGATATTCTTCTTTGCAGTGTGGAGCCTTCCATCTCTGATCACTATGTGGCTGCTGGAGCTTTGTGAAATCTTTGAAAACTTGAAAGCACAAGACAGCCTGGATTTTCTAGTGACAAAAGTACGTGCTTATGTATGCATGACGCGTTGCAACAAAACAGCACCACGACCCATTCTTTAGTCCAGCAGAGGAATGTCTTTAAAATGTTAGCATTCCATTTCCATCTGCTTTCCAAAACATCCTAACCTATAAATGTTCTCTTGTTTACATTTCATTGGTGGTTTTACCAAAAATGTCTTCTAGGGGCATCAGCTGTCTCCCCCATGAAGCTGCTTGAATAGAATGTGTTTGGGGGCATTTTCAAGGGGCTTAGAATTTAAGCTTAACCCTTTAAAATGGTTTTATATTTTTTTTTGTTTGAATAGGAGTAAGCCACTGAGCTGAGCTAACATGCAAGACTGTGCTTTGTCCCATGCATAAGCACATTTCAATCACAGATATCATCCTGTTTGCGTTTGCTGTTTGAATTCTGGTTGCTGTGCCAATAACTCAGGATTTTATCCTTCTCCTTTAACAGGCTAGACAGTATTGACTGTGTGATTTTAAAAGGTCTGGCCAGATATCTCTAGCTAATGACATGCTGCTCTGCAAAATTTCCACTTTGCTGTGCCAATTAAGAATAGAACAAAAACTGCTCAACCTTCTTTAAAATGACTAAGATCATCAAACAAAATGGACCCTGCATAGGGGAACTTATTCTCAGTGCATTTAACAAACTGCCAAGTTAGTTCCTGGCTGATCCTTATAACTAGGAACTGGCTGTTAGCCAGAAAGGACAACAGATCAGAGCAATGAGCTGTGGAAATAAGAACCTTATTATTACAGATCATTCAGAGACCATGGAAATCACTTTTCTTGATGTCCTTTCTTCATTAAGTTTTCTTTCCTATTCTGAACGATAAGTAAATGAGACAAAAGGCCAAAATCAGACTTGAGTTACTTGGTCACAGCTCCACTGAAGTCAGTGGAATTATGTGGCTTACAACAGACATGTATTTGACCTGCAGTGTTTAAAACTGTTTAAGCCACACCATTTATTACATCTGAAGCCTCAGTTTACAATAGTACCATCAAACAGGCAGCTATTTTAAAATGTTCCATATGCAGACGGCACCTTTGAGTCACACTCAAGGAGCCAGCAATGCAGTGTACATTAAAATATGGTTTTCCATCTCACGTATATGTAAAATAGGCACATTAATTCTGTGCCTTTGTTTTTGTCTTCTCTAGATATATAAGCATGCTTTAAAAAGGACTTAATGGAAACCAAATGCTTATATTTCTAGTAACAGGCTACATTAGTTCAAAATCTTGACATTGTTTTTGCACATTATCTCCTTGTGTTTTGAACATAACAGTAATGTCTGTAGATCTCTCATGCAGTGCACCTGGGTCTGCATGTCTGAGTCTGCTTTTGAGGTCCTTAAACGGATATGTGAACTGCCTATTTTCAAATTAATAGCATATGCACTCTGTCTTTAGGCTCTTAAGCATATGTTCAAAAATATAGAGATGCAAAAGTTGCATGATTTACTGGACTTTCACAGACTGAATGATTGTCTGATTTACTAGTTCCTCTTTTCATGTTGAAACCAATATAAAAGAAATTAAGGAAAAGGGAAAGAAAATGGTTACTCAAAATGCATTCATTCTCTTGCTAACTTCAAAAGTGTTATTGTAAGGAAGTGCTTTAGATGTTAGCCTTGTGTGTGAATATAGTTGTATATTAAATTGCATATCTAACTGCCTTATGGTGGATTGACTTACATCTATATACTAAGAGGAACTGATTTAAAAAAAATGGTTACCTACACTTGAATTTTATGCAAATATCTCACTCTTGATGGCCAGAAATGTTTTAAGCTGCTATCACAGAACCTGGAGAAAGAAGGTGGAAGCTGACATGACTTCAGTTATAACACTTCTATGACATAAATGACCAATTAGATAGCAAAGCAATCATCTGCGTTTCATTTATTGACATATTGGCAAAAATTTAACTTAGAGACCCGTTAACAGTAATGAGAGTCCTGGGTCCCAAGCCTTATACATCGTCCAGAAAGTCTGTATGGCAAGGCAATTAGTACTAAAGTTCTTAGTGGCGGAATGGATGAAATCATTTGATGCTTATAACCAAATAGCAGAACAATGAACGCCAGGTTCGGAAATAAGATAGTAACCATTTTACTGAAGCTCACTGCTCACTATGAGAAAGAGAGGACAATTAAAAGGAAAAATTCCACTGTAATTGCTTTTGCAGCTCTTACTTAGTTCAGACCAATGTCAAATAGATTGCCCAGAGCTAGTGACAGAATGTCTTGTAAGAAAGATGTACAATTTTTTTTTCTCTTTCTTTCTGTGTGTATAAATGCATCTTACTTCTGTTCCATTCTATGCATCCGATGAAGTGAGTTATAGTCCACAAAAGCTTATGCTGAAATAAACTAGTTAGTCTCTAAGGTGCTACAAGTATTCCTCACTTTCTTTACGGATACAGACTAACACAGCTGCTATTCTTGAACTTGTAAGAAAGAATACATTTCAAGAGTGGAGGAATTCTTTTGAAAGACTCTAGGAACATACCCAGTCAGAGAGGTAGTAATGAAGGCTGGCTCTATGGTCTAATGCTACTGCTTCTGGATCAGAATTTAGGTACTCATCTACCTTTTAGAGAGCACCTTATGTTGATTTCAAGTAACCCCATTAACTGAGAGTATAAGTGGCATTAATTAATATTGGAGACAACAGCGTCTTGGGTGGAGAAAAGAAATAAAGTCAAGGAAAAAAAGAGTCCCACTTAGCCCTTTTATATGGATGGCTAAATTTGGCTTTAGGTGCTTTACTTTAGACATTCAAGTCTGAACATTTTGGCCATTAAACTGTAGTGTTGTAAAAGAATGGCAGATACTGAGGCTTTGGCCAGTCAAAATTAAATTTGCTTAATGGGAAAAATAAGAAGTAAGAAACCCAATAACAAAAAAGAGTCAATTCCTAATTAATCCCATGTTGAGCAAACACTTTACCAAACAGCTAATGTGCCATTCACCATTGGAACTAAAATGATGGGGTTTGAAATTTGTAGGTCAGAGACTGACTGGTCTTTGAAAATGAAAAACAAGTTGCAAGAAGCAGCATTTTTGAAGGGCTTCACATTGTCGCAGATCTTACATCTATGATTCCTTTCAAAAGGATCATTTAGTTAGTAATTCTGGCATAGATGTATTTATGTAACTTACAGTGCTCTATGTCTTTGCACCAATATACAGTAATGGAAGTCAGATTCTTATTCATTTACATTCACACAATGAAGCAGGAACTGCTGTGAGATGGGCAGATTTCACTGGGGCCAATATAAAGGCACATTGTGTTAATTCTCTAAAATGAATGATTTAGGGAATGTGCAAATTTTAAAGGTAGAATTTTATTGTTACTATGTCAGAGAACCTTATGTTCATTCCTAACTGTATTAAAGAAGTGAAGGACTAGCAAGAATTGAGACATAGGTCAGATCTGCACTGCAGATCTCAGCTGTTATAGCTACGTTGGTCAGGGTGTGATCCCTGACTGACAAAGCTATGCCAGTAAAAGGCCCCAAAGTGCATCCTCCAACACCAGTAAGTCTTCACTTTTACCAGGATGGCTTGTTTCATTCATGGGGGTGGTTTTATTATACCTGTGCATAGCCAGTACAGCTATTTCCACACTGGGAATGCTTTGCCAGTATAGTATACTGGGATTCCTGTACTGACAAAATGCTCCTGGTGTAGACGTGGCCATAGTTACTTTTGAAAATCTTGGCCTCAATCTTTAAGGAAATTGCTCTATTTCTGAAACAGTTTTAAAAAATGGATCTGAAAACTGATCTGGCAAATCTGTGCCAGGCAGTCTGAATGGAGAGAGCATTTCTTATGGTTGGTCTCAAAAATGTTTTGCGGAAACTGATTTTAAAAACATTGTCCTATTCAAATTGGTTGGCACCGATCAATACTATAAAACCGTTTGCAATATTGCTTCTTGTAAACTGACAGCTAATTTTCTTGAGTAGAAGGAGTCACTATCTACATATTTTCGCTAATGTTGGAAGATAGGGATATGAGTCTGAAGAGTGCAGAAACCCTATAAGCCCTTCATCTTCCAGCACTATTCTTCTCTCTATATGCATGTGTAGTTTGCACTGAAAGCAAGATTCTGCATCTGAGATTTACATTTGAAGAGCTGGATCTGATTTAATGCATTAATACAGCCAGATAATATTAACTACACAGCTTGGCCAGCACTTCTACACTGGGCAGTGGAAGTCTGGAATGAAGGAAATGGTTCATTTTATGGTGGTGCTGTGGCTTTAGCTTATTCAGAAAATGTAACAGAGGAGAGAGGTAAGCCCTTGCCACGCTTCAGTCTGTACAAGACTCCTTCTGTCAATGGAGTGATGGGCTCTCTGAGTGCTATTGGGTGGTAATCAACTAGCTCATTAAGGACTGTTATCTTTGCCTGTGATGCATTAACCATCTTATGCTATGAAGCAGTTACCATAGGCAAGATATCCTTTTCAGAATAACTCCTGTTTACATGGGCTCTAGCAATATTCAGTTTCCCAGGAGCTACACCAAGCTTTTTCATGCTCTTTGAAGCATAGCTATTTGCACTCCAAAGAAGTTAGGAATTTTAGAAGAAATGCAGTGAACATTCTTTAAACTAGTTTTTTTTCCCCTCCAAGAACCAGAAACCTGGTTTTGAACTCTCAGTTTATTGATCCATAAGATTTATTCTCTATGGCTCTGGTGTATCGAGCTTTCGAGATGCATAGTAATTACTGACTAAAATGTCAGCACCTCCTCAGTCCATAGTCTCTGGGTTGTTTTTGTATGGTTTGGCATTGGCATGCAACATTTTGTGGAGATAATTAAAAACAGAATATAGATATTTTGTCATCCTTTGTGCTTTGTATTCCTGATCTTTCTTTAAGTGCTAACAAATGTATTTGCCTCCATTCAGGACATTAGAACTATTATACAGGGACAATTTGTTTTTCTTTTGCTGCAGTACAACAAAACAAAGGGAAATATAGCTAGGAATAAGTTTGCCCTCTAACATTTTATAAGGCTTTTTACAGTATATGTACATTCATAGTGAAGGAGATGCAATTCTTAAACAAAATGCTCATGGGCGTCGGCCAGTGAAAGAATAATGGTTTAGATGCACCGCCCATCTCTTCCAAAAGAAGCTAGCTGCAAGGGTCACATTTTCAGACACACTTGTGAAATTAACACGTGTGCACAGCGCTGACAGCCAAATACCCTGATATTCTGTGCATGAGCTGTTGTACATTGTGCCCTGTTGATGCATGAACTTCTGAAAATTTGACCTATGGTTTCTTTTAGAGAAATTGCATATAACTTGTATGCTAAGAGAAAATACTGCACAGGGTTTCTAAGATACCATATACTATGAATTAATTTTTACATGAATGTTAAGGTCCTTTACTTGGCACCTTTTATTTGTTCCTTCCATATTGTTCTTCCAAAGTATCTAACTTGTTTGCAGTTACCACAGGACTCCAAACCTCTTGCTCCATAAATCCTTAAAAGCAAACCATAGTCTCTAACACAAAATGCTAAAAATGTGGGTTGTTAAATTGGTTAAAATTGATGTTAAAAAAGAAGTTTCCAAATAGTTCCTGGTATAGATTTTGAACCTACATTTTTTTAAATAAACTCACATTTATGAGTTGACAAGGGAACTAAATAATGGTAATAAATGCATAATAATATGCCCTCCCAGCTGAGAACTACTAAGATGCCAAGTACTGACCCACTTGAAGTTCTTACACTGAAGTTACACGTCTTTGGAAATATAGGACTTATTAATGAGAATGCGGACTGAATCTAATTGATGTACCTCAGCAATGCTAAGAAATAACAATTCTTGCTAGAGAAGTATTCTGAATCTTTATGGGATGGGTCCATCTCTGGGAAGACTTGCCCTGAGTGTGAGGATTTGCCAAGCTGCATGATTATGCAGTGTGTTCCTTGTATAATCTAATTCCCTCCTCATTCAGCCACTCTGATGTCCAGCCATCTTCCCTTTGACCTTAAATTTAGTTCATATCGCATGCATAACATTCTTCTCCATTTTTATGTACATTCTTTTGAATGTACATAAAAAACTTCATCTCCTGCTTCCTCTCTCCTGCTCCATTCAAGAGAGTAACCCCATCGATCTAAGGTCTTTCTACAGTACCTGTCACCTTGGTATCTAAGTGCTGAACCTCCTTTTTATCTGGTTTAAGATCCTCTCCTCTGTCATCTCATTTTCCCTCCCCATCATATCCATGAAAATATAATGTGCTACCTTAATAAAGGTAAAAAAATTATCCATTTTCTTTGTCCAACAGGTCAGAAATATTTGGTCTATATTTGTCCATTATTCTGTGTCTTCTGGTAACTAAATGCATCTGTCAAGATAATTTGCTTAGATATTATACTGTATGAGTGCTATAGCTACCAATAGATTGGACAGATAATTCATCTATCTTTCAGTAAAATCATCCCCCACACTGTTCTATGTCGAGCAATCCAGACAGTTAAAGATGGCTTCAATAATTTTAAACTAGAGATATAATTTGGATTTAGATTCAGGTCTGCACCATTCCAGAATTTAAGATTCTTTTCATTCAGGGTTTTGATTTGGACCCTACTCTATTTAAAATAATGTTGACAGTCAAACAACAACAATAATAATGACGTCACCTAAATAAACACTAAACTTCTGAACACAGTTTGATTTCATCCTAAGTAACTTTAAATTTTATCAAAAAACTATCCTGCTCCATTATGACTCCTTAGAACTGCAAACACACAGATGTATTACAAATACTATAGTGTTCTACAGTACTGGCACACAACATCACAACTTTCAATAGTGTTACTGGACTATTTCACATTCTTTAAAATATACTTTATTTTTTAAAAATGTAAGAGATTCAGGATTATGCTTTGCAATACATATCATTCTTTATATTATCAAGCAATGTTTTTAATTCAGTGATCGCCAAGTGAGTTTCTTGGACAGCACAAAAAAGAAATCCCAGACAGCAAGCATATTTCCTTACTTTTATGTATTAAATATAAACAGCTGAGTGGATTTTCATGCCATTCTATACAGTCCAGATGCAGAGACAAGCTTTCTGAGAAAATCTGTTTCCAGATGCTTCATTCTTATAGTGTCTAAGATATACACATTTGTAAAGTTGACATTTACATTTAAAGCCTCAGCCAGGACAGGGGAACATTAGAATGCTGTGATTACTGCCACATATAATATATGCATTACAACAGGATATTAAAAATGAATGTGTGCGCAGACAAATCAGGTTTATTTTCTACTTAATCTCACAGAAAACCAGGTAATTGAGGACTATCGATTTTCAGGACAAAGTAAAAAAATAATCTACTCAGTGAAAAATATGCCACATGCACATCTGTATTTTGGAGGTAAGTAATCATCAGATGATCACTTAGCATATTTTAAAAAGATAAATTCATTTAACTGACATTGACTTATTAAGTCCCTGGACTTTAGTTCTGCTAGAATTAATTACAAGTCTGGCTTTGGTATGAAATGCCTCTTAGATTTTGGGTCTGTACAACATTTTTTCTGTGCATCTGGGGCCAAATCATGAAATCCTCTTTCATGTGCAGTCTTAACATCCCAAGAGAAAACTTGTGAAAGTTGGGTACGGGGAAAGAAAAACAAGTCATGTTATAAACACGCCATTTCCTTCAAGTTCTTTCTGAGGGAATGTGACAGAGTTCTCTGCTCCTCTCCCCTGTGGAAGTAACAGGAGTTCAGACCCCACAGGATTCAGAAGGCCCATCTGCATGGAAGCCCTGTGCTTATGCACTGGCTCTCTCACTATGCACAGTCTTTGAAGGAAAACCACGGCATGGAAAGGGCTCTGCAATGAAGTTAAAACAAACCTCTAAAGTGAAAAATAAATCAAGCCCACAGGGTACATCAACAGAGATTGGTTCCTGTAATTGAGGCTTGTCAGTTCTTCCTGTGTTCTTATTAAGGCACAGAGAATTTGTAAAACTTTACACAATACAGCGTGAGAGCTTGTTGTAAGCTTCCGCCCACCACCACCTGCTCTGCTCCCAGCAGTCCAGATTCACACCTTCCAAAATGGGGGCTGTACTTTCAGCCACGTGTATCTCCTGACGCAACATTGATAGCTAATCCAAACACTCCTCTCTACTCGACTGAGTTCCTACTCATACATTCTGATTTATTCCCTGGAAAAGGTTCCCATCATGCTCAGCTCTTAAAGAGACACTGCTCCTGAGACAAGAGTTAACTTCCCTTTCCTCTCTATAGAATACTGGGACTGTCTTTTTGTTTTGTGTTTGTGCAGTGCCTAGCACAAAATGGCCCTGGTCCATGACTGGGGCTCCCAGGTTCTACAACAATAAACAAACAAATAAATAAATAGATAGTGTTTACTGAAGCAGCCAATCAGAAGTCAAGTCAGATATATCTATAGCTCTAGCAGGGGCACATACTACAAAAATGTCTACTGACCCCCACTACCTTGCCCCCCTTACTTTGTCCCATTGGTCTCCAAAAGCGGAAGAGACTCAAACCCATGGAGCTCCAGCAAGAGAGTCTGGCTAGATCCCACTACAGTGGGAAGTGTTTCATGGAGCCAGCGCTCCTTCCACATACTTAGGCTTGGTTCCTTTGAATCAGAAGGGATAATATTGCCTGTCAGTAATTAAATTCCATACATCATAAGATTCTTGTCTGAAGTGGAGTCAGGATGGAATTTTTACTCATGCACACAATGGATCACATTGTAGAATTGGTTAGGGGCATTAAGGAAGACATGTCAGAAGCATTCCAGAGAAGTATCACATATGGGCCTGGCTGGATATTGGAACAGATGGATCTATAGCGTGATCTGCTATGGCAGTTTCTGTGTAATGAAAGAAATGTCCAATATGGACTAAGTGTTAAGGAATCATACCTTAGGCCCTTAATCTGATTATATTGTAGAGTGAAGCACTTTAAAAAAATTGGAATCCTTCTTGGCTTATTTTAGTCCCGACAAGGTATATTTTGAAAGCAATTGATATCTGTGTGAGGATCTGTTTGAGCTAATATTTATACAGTATATCATTGATTTTGGTTCTCCACTGTTGATTTGGAAAATTTCATAACTACTAGCATTGATGGTTTTCTGTGCTTTACAAATTGCTTCTATGTTAAACCACTTCAGAATTCTCACACGAGTTCAAATAAGGCATACATTTAGGAATAACCTATTAAAAATCATAGCTTAAATGTTTCCGATAGCACATACACGAATCTGTTAGGACAGCATGCAGATGTAGTAGATATGAACACTGAAGGCATAGACATTGCATGTTTTAGAAACGACAGCCATAACTTTGACATACATGATCTCTTACTGACTGTCATTTTGCAGTTCAAGGTTCTTTAGTCCAAAGTACAATTTTTAGGGCCTAATGCACATTTTGTAAACAGCTGCTCCCTTGCCCCCTCCAGTTGCTGAGCTAGAACATTGATTTAGAATACACATTTGCAGATACTGGGCTAGATCCTTTGCTAGTTTAAATGGTGTATCTCCTTTACAGTTCATTGAATTCTGCTGATAATACTCCAGCGGAGGATTTTATCCAGTGTGTCTCACTGGTCAGGAATTATAGTGGTAACTAAACCAGAACACCAGCATGCACTCAAATAGCATGGCAATGGGACTCCTTTGCAGTTTTTATCTCATCCAGCTCCTGTGCTGTAGTTTAAATGATGTGTTCTGCCTATAGGAATTGTTTGAACTTCAGCAACTTTTTATTCTTATATCTGACGGGCAAACTAAACAAGTTTTTGCAGTTTTTATCTTTGCAGTTTTTATCTCATCCAGCTCCTGTGCTGTGGTTTAAATTATGTGTTTTGTAAATTATGTTTGCAGTTTTTATAAATTAAATATAAATATACTTATATATTTATACATATAAAATTTAAATATAAAATGTGTTTTGTAAATTATGTGTTTGCAGTTTTTATCTCATCCAGCTCCTGTGCTGTAGTTTAAATTATGTGTTCTGCCTATAGGAATTGTTTGAACTTCAGCAACTTTTTATTCTCATATCTGACGGGCAAACTAGACAAGAAGAGCGGAATTCTTGGGGAGACATGTAAAAAGAGTTTTGATCACTCAGCAGTCATTTAAAAAGCATCTAAATAAACTAAAGCAATGGTCAAAAGCCAAATAGCAAATTGAATTAGTTGTTAAATGTCATTAGATCCTTATCAGAATTAGCCAGTCGTCCAGATAGCATAAATTGGGTTTCTTTTGTCACAAAAGGATGTTTAGACATCAGTGAACATGTTCTCTAGTTTTATCTGTTGCTGCTTAAACTGTCTAAAAGCAAAATCTCGTATCAGTTAAGCATTCAGTGGCAATAGCAGAATCGTGTCTCTGTGTGCGGCTCTTTTAAAGTGCAAAATAGCAGTGTCAGCATGTCAGTACTTATGCTAGGTATGTATCTCCTAAGGTTGCTGTGGCAAATATGGAACCAGAGCTTCCCTAATGAGTCACAGCTATCTCCATCTGCCAGCCTAAGCCATATCAGGCATTTCCTGTTAGCTCTCTTGTACCTTTCCACTCTGTCATTGAGTCAGATAGGATGGCAATTGCTTACATTTCTGGCAGCAGATCAGTATTGTGGGGTGCAGTTGTAGCCAATCATGAAATGTCACTTAAGAATCTGACAGCGGAATTTGTGGGTCAGAAACCTATCTATCCCAGCAGGACACCAGAGAAATATGTTAAACTAGGCCACTGTACTTGACAGTTTTATTACGCACCTCCCCCCCACCAAAACGGCTACAGACGGGAGCACACGGTGGTTTACAGCAATATTTTTGGTAACAAGAAAAATAAGACGACAATCCAGAACTGAGTTGGACAAAGAGATACTTCTGGTTGATTTTTAGCCTGGGAAATGTAAATTGGTTTACAAGGGAAAAAATGATAATGTTTTGCCACAGCACAATCTGAATTTATACAGTAGACTCTCGATTACCAGGATTGGATTAACCAGAATGTGGATTAACCAGGATGTCAAAAAAAAATATGTGCAACTCGCAGGGCCAGCTCTGGCTTTGCTGCCACCCCAAGCACACACACAAAAATCCCCTACCAGAGTGCAGGGTAGCCAGTGAACCATCACCCCGTCCCCCCGGCACAGGATGGCTGGTGAATCAACCCCCACTCCCCATATTTCCTATGGATGGTGATTATCCGGGATTTTATTAACCAGAATTATTTTTTTCCCTATCATCCTGGATAATCGAGAGTCTACTGTATTGGGAATGTCCATTTCTGATTAATGCTGCTGTCACTGCTTAGCAATCAAACTGGTGAAAGCAGCTTGCCTATACGCTCCCTGTCTAAGGTGTGTATACTTGGCTCATTACTGAAGTATCTGAATACCTCACAATCTTTAATGTATTTAACGTCACGCTGTTCCTGACGTGGTAGGGAAGTGCTATTATCCCCAATTTACAGATGGGGAACCGAGGCCCAGAAAGACAATGGGACTTGCCCAAGCTCACACTACATGTCTTTGGTGGAGCAGGGAACTGAATCCAGATCTCATGAGTTTCCTAACCACTGGCCCACCCTTTTCCTCCATTCCCTGGTTATATAGCTCTCTGATTTATATTATATACCTCACTACATTGTTACTTATGCAGTTTAGAAGGCTTAGACCCTTGGAGAAATATCACCTTATTTGGCTTGTGACGGGGATAACAATGAAACAATATTTTTAAAGCAAGATGCATGTTAAAGTTAATTACTAGTGAGATTCAAGAGGACAAGCTGTATTTTTCTTAATTCATTTATTCTCCCTTGCCCCTAATTACATTTTTAATGAACATAATTAAGTTCAGAGGGGTTTTAGGAATGAGACACCATAAGTCTGCCTGTTGGTGTATAGGATTTTGGAATAAAAAATGTAATAAAATGGATTATTAATTGGTCAAGAAGCAAAACCCCAACCTTATTTGTAAACTTAAAAAAAAAATCATTGGGAAGGTCTGGAGCCCTGGAGAATGATAACATCTCTCCAGCTATTGAACAGGTACAGTACAAGTAAGGGCAGTGTAACATCCCCCACTATGCTGTCAATGTGCTTCAACTCTGAACTGGAGAGATACATCTAGGAGGAAGAGTCCAGCTAGGCTTCAGGCCCATTGAGGACTTGCTCCTAGAGTGTCTTCCTGTGAGTTGCTAAGGGCCCTCCTCTCCCACTGAGTTGGAGCAAAGCTGCTTGGCGCCTCACAGGAGTACTCAGAACCTTGTGGAACTGAGCCTCTCCATCCTTAGCTTTTCTAGCAAGACTGCCAGCAACTGTGATATAGACACGTCCTAGGGAACCAAACTGAGGACACCATCTTATTTCAATATGTTATTGAATAGATAGTAACAGCTTCTGGTCACTATTCATTACTGAACTGGATCAAATCTGTATGGGTAACAAAGAGATGGGAGGCTCCACACTCTATACTAGCGCTCTGAGACATCCAGGTTTCCATTCTTTAGGTCTTTTCTCCTTAGCATCACAACAGTCATTCCATCAATCAAAACTGTCATTTTGAATTAGCAATAGATGATCCATAAAATAAGAAGATAAAGTGGAATGACTTGTAACATATAATATAGCAACAACAACAAAAAATTACCGAACACTTTATAGAAATTGCTACACTTAAAGCTATTGTTGGCTTATTAAGTGGCTATTTTCACTGAGATGTAATTTTGTAAGAAATCTCTGCTTGACTTTAAACTATTTTGCTATATGTGTTATTGTTTTTGTTACATTTACTACTCACTGCTCATTTAATTATTCATTGAACTAGATTGTGTTTAAAGGAAGGATTTTTCTAATTGTACCAGACACTTTTTGATGATACCAGGAATTAAATCTTTTACATTCCTGGTATGCATCTATGATTTTTTCTTGAAAAGCTGTACAATATGATTTTGTGTCTGTATGCATTAAAAAGTGCTAACACACCTGGTTATCTTAGAGTTTAGAGTTTCATCTTAGAGTCAGTGAAAGCTTTGCTATTGACTGGGAACAGTATCAGGATGAATATGAATCATCAGAGGCCTGATCCAAAGGCCACTAGACTCCCATGGAGCTCAATCGGCTTGGAGCAGACCCGCCTAGTTGAACAAAGAAGGTTGTTTTGTTGGTCTGTATTGCAGTTTGAATAGGGAATGCTAACTAATACAACAATTCTACTTGAGCACAGTGCCCCCTCTGTCCTGAATAGACAGACAATACCCTCAGTCTGATACTATAGTCAGACAAAGAGAGTTTCAATGGAAACACAAGAAAGAGCTAATTTTCTAAAATTGGAACATTATCTGTCATGTGTTACTACTCTGTAATTATGACTGTTTTTCAGCTTTCACAGAAAAAAAAGATTTTTATAAAAGCCTTTTAATCTAAATGGGCAATTATATTAAAACACTGACTTCCATACTTACATACTATTGTGTTTAGTATAAATTTAGCAAATTATATGGCTTTGCTTCTTTAGTGGAAACTTAAAATATGATTACTACCTGCTTAAGTGTAGAACATGAATAGTCCTGAGAACATTCGTGTTGTTTATCATTAGTGACACAATACTTTTGCAGTGTATCTGAGATTGTATACCAGAGATAATGCCTTTTAGACAGTGGATGTCTGTGTGGTTTTCCAAAGAGATAAATAAACAAACAAATAAATGACTCCTCTCCATTGTCAGGAAAAGAAAAGTGAGTTTAAGTTGATGGAAAAGATTTTGTGGCCTGGTGGGTTGCTCTTCTGAAGGACACACAGAAGCAGATAAGATGGATTGAAAAAAATCAAGCACAATTTATCTTGAAGTTTCATATGAAAAGTTTAGTGATCAGCTGAAATACCCAGGGCCAGCGACAGAAATTTTGGGGCCTCCTTCTCTGATCGTTTGGGGGGCCCCTACTCTGATTTTTTGCCCCCCCCCAGCCCAGTCCAGCCCAGCCGGCGCTTCCCCCCTCCCCAGCTGACAGTGGCTGGGGGCAGTGCGAGCCTCCAAGCATTGCCACCGCCTGGGCGCTCGCTGCTGGCGCTCGCCCTTCACTGCGCTCTCGTGCCCGGCGGGGTCCTTCGGGAGCACGAGCTGCGGCCCGAGAGAGGGAGAGCCCGGGAGCGGCGCGAGCCTCCCTTGCTACTCTTCCCCCTCCCCCCCCGCGCACCCTTTCCCCCCTGGACTGGCGCAAGACCCTGCGGCTGGCGATGGAGACGTCGCCGCTGTGACCAGCCGCAGCCCCCCGGGCCGGCGTGGGAGGAGCCTGGGGGCAAGGCAGGGGGAGGGCCGCTCCCCGCCCTTGATTGGCGCAGGGGCTGCATGATGCCACATCCAGCGGGGGAAGCCCTACCTTGCTGCGGAGCCTCCGTGCCCTCGCCCTCTTTGCAGGTGGGGGTGTGCCGCTGCCGCCGGCCGAGCTCACTGCTGCTGCCGGGGACACACGCGCTCGTCCCGCGCGCTGCTGTGCTGCTGCTCCAGAGGAGAGCCGCGCCGCCTCCCCGCCCCTTCCCCACTCTCCAGGCCCTGCGACAAGGGGGACGACTATGGGTAAAGCTGTGTACCGGGCCCCGGACTTAAGCCCCCCCCCCTTAAGTCCAGGGCCCGGTACAGTTCTACCCGTAGTACCCCCCTGTCACCGGCCCTGGAAATACCCATAAGGTTTTCAGGCCATTGAAATACCAAAAGGTTCCAGAATCCTCCTCAGGAAATGGACCTATTCATACAGCACTTTTACTAAATAAAAATGAAATGGTCACTCCATAGCTGAAAGTCACTGTAGAGATCATGCTGATGTTCCACGGCTCTATGCCAGTGTAAGTGGAATTTTGTTCAGTGAATCTCCAGTTTGTGTATGAAGGGGTGGGAAGATAAATAGGTTTGGAAGATCATCTTGAAATGATACAAGTTTAATAACTTTTAAATAGAAATTTAGGTCCTAGTTCAGAAAGATATTTAAGCATGTGCTCAACTTTTAAGTATGTGACTAGTCCCACTCAACAAAATGGAACTATTCATGTGATTACATCTCTGCACATACTTAAGGACCTTGCGGAATCAGGGCCAGAGTATTGAAATGCTGGGGAACCCACTTATAGGAGCTTTTATTATTTTTGTTAAATCTTTGGTCCATGATGAGTTCAGAGGTTCCTGAAATTTGTCATTGTTGTTTAAGGCCGGATTCTGTAATCCTTACACTGAGAAGTACTCTTCTCCTTCAGTAGTCCTATGTCAATCATTGGTAGCATTTGCAGAGTATGTTATTACACAATCTGAGTAAAGATGGAGGAATATAGCCTTTAGTTCTTACCTACAAATTAGACATTACTGAAGATTCAGGAACACCTTTGTTACAGTTAGTAACACAATGAGATCAGATTGCTTATTGTTCTTGCTCTGGTGAAATTAAACGTTTGGTGTCAGGGAAGGGTTTGCCCTCTACAGACATTTACTCAGAGTTTTTCTGTTCTGGATGAAAATATTTTGTTCTCCTAAATTAATTGAGACAAATGAAGACATGGAGTTGGAAAAAGTTTCATAGTGGGAGCCGTGTTAGTCTGTATCTGCAAAAAGAATGAGGAGTACTTGTGGCACCCTAGAGACTAACAAATTTATTTGGGCATAAGCTTTTGTGGGTTAAAACCCACTTCATCAGATGTACAGAGAATATGAAAGATGGGGGTTGCCATACCAACTCTAAGAGGCTAATTAATTAAGGTGATTATTATCAGCAGGAGAAAAATACTTTTTGTAGTGATAATCAGGATGGCCCATTTCAAAAACTTGACAAGAAGATGTGAGTAATGGTACGGAAAAATTAACATGGGGAAATAGATTTCAGTGTGTGTAATGACCCAGCCACTTTATTCAAGCCTAATTTAATGGTATCCAGTTGCAAATTAATTCCAGTTCAGCAGTTTCTCGTTGGAGTCTGGTAGGTCTGTTACTGTGTGACCAGAGAGATTTAAGTGTTCTCCTATTGGTTTTTGAATGTTATGATTCCTGATGTCAGATTTGTGTCCATTTATTCTTTTGTGTAGAGTCTGTCTGATTTGGCCAATGTACATGGCAGAGGGGCATTTCTGGCACATGATGGCAATATCACATTGGTAGATGGCTAGTGGTGTTCTGTTACTTTCTTTGTTGGGCCTGTCCTGTAATAGGTGACTTCTGGGTACTCTTTTGGCTCTGTAAATCTATTTCTTCACTTCAGCAGGAGAGTATTGGAGTTTTAAGAATGCTTGATAGAGCTCTTGTAGGTGTTTTACTCTGTCTGAGGGATTGGAGCAAATGCGGTTGTATCTTAGAGCTTGGCAGTAGACAATGGATTGTGTGATGTGTCCTGGATGGAAGCTGGAGGCGTGTAGGTAAAGGTAGTGGTCACTAGGTTTCCGGGATAGGGTGGTGTTTATGTGACCATCACTTATTATCTCAGTAATGTCCAGGAAGTGAATCACTTGTGTGGGTTGGTCCAGGCTGAGGTTGATGGTGGGATGGAAATTGTTGAGGAATTCTACCATGATTTTAACAATATCCATTTCATCCCTTAGTCTCTAACAAGGTGCCACAAGTACTCCTTGTTATTTTTGTAGAGTTGGAAAAGAATTCCAAAAACTGCCAGTAGACGATCCTTTCTAATTAAATTAAGTTATTCACTTATAGATTTAAGACCAGTAGAATTTAATTGACTTTGAGTCCTAAAAATGGAATAAATATTTAAATATAAAAAATCATCTCTTTGACTGTCAATTCTCTGTGAGAATTCCACATTGGATTGACACAGCTGATTCTTTCTGTTAATTTCCATATCCTGTTATTCTCTTGCAGAAGATTTTAATTAAAGACCCCTGCTCTTTGATGCTTCACTTTTGTACCAAAAATATTCAGCTTATGAACAAGTCTATATGGTAATTATAAAACCAATAACTAGTGTATGGTGAAATCTTGTGTAGGTAACACATGCTGAAAAAGTCATGAATGGCCTGAATCATACTTATCACTTTTCTACTACTTGCAAGAAGAAATATTTTCTTTATAATAAAATAACATTACTTTCCATTAAGCATGTTGTACAACTGAAACAAATAGCCAGATATAAGGGCTAACATGGATGTCCAGTAGAGAAAGCTGTAGCATTTTAGGAATTTCAAGTGTATGTGCCTGCATTTGATTTTATTTAAAAATAAAATCATAATCTGACATTCTCTTAATGTTGTTAAACAATAACTGTGTTGTAATAAGGCCAGCGATATCATAATGATAAATAAAATGGACTTAGTTTGCCTTGTTTAAAAGTCTGTCCTATAAACTTTAATTGATTGACTGATTAATGTACAGTGAACAAGAGAAGCCTGTTCATTTAGCTGTTGGCAACATCCTTATGGGATTGGCTAAATGTCAGTGGGAGAGTTAAATAGTCAGGCTGACATTATTGTGAGAAAATTGCATTGTCAGGGATGGGTCTGAAAAGCACATTCACTCTGGAGAACTGTTGGCAGTGCAGAGCAGGCCAATGCATCTTTTCAATAGTTTTATCAATCTCCTTCTTTATATAACCCATACAGGTTCTACTAAAAGGACACTGGTAAATTTCAGCTCCAGACTCAGGGTTATGAAAAAGCCAAGAGCAATACAAAGTATTCTGTGAATATTTTTTGAAAAATCCAATAAAACTAGTGTCTAGGTTGGATTTAAATGTTCTCTGGCAATGTTTGCAAGCGTCATATTGTACTAGTTTTTCACCAGCAGGTGAAACTAACTAATTTTTTTTCCTAAGGTGAGGGAAACTATCCACATTAATGCTGAAATATGTATTTGATTTTAATGATTAGTTAAGACCAGATCATCTACTTGCAGTTTTTGGAATTCTTTTCCAACTCCGTGTCTTCATTTGTCTAAATTAATTTAGGAATGGCAAAACTTTTTAATTGTCTTGGGTATTATTCAGTGGAAAAAATTGTGTGGGTTCAAGTATATGTATAAATTGAGAATGGATGTCTTTTTAAGAGATGTAATTTAGCTCATCTATAAGTTATGGGCTTGATATGGGATAGAAATCACTTGGTGAAATTCTCTGGCCTGTGGCATGCAGGTCAGATTAAATTATCATAATTGTTCTGCCTAGCCTTAAAATCAGTATTTATGGGTGTTTAATTTGACCATGTCCCTTTAAAAGGGAGCTGTAGCTTAAGATCCCACACTACCTGAATATGTTACTGAGCCACCAGTGGAGTGGGACATTTTTGCAGTACTCCACAATCCTGCAGATAAACACCAGGGCGCTAACCTGTTTATCTGAATGAGCAAGATGCCTCTGCTTCCGTAAATAGAGGGGTCCCAAATTGAGGGCATATATACTGGGTTGTTTAAAGGCAGGAAGTGAGCATCTCCACTTGCTTCCCCATTCTGATGGAAGGCCCTTCTTACAGCGGTACCACAGGAATTAGGCTCTGAGGTTAGAGGGGAATATCATGTCCCCTTACTCTGGGGGAATTTCCATCATATGCTTTATATGAGAATCCCTCTTGCTCTCGATAAAACCCAGTGTGGCTTGACTGGGCTTAAAGAGCCTACATCACTCCTATTGGAGTCATGGGGTTGTAAGGTGGAGTGGAGACAGAGTATCTGTGCATGTTTGAGGGCCGAATTTTCCAACCATTACTCATCCTCAACTTTCCTATGCATCTGTCTTCTTTTTTTCCCCTTTGTCTGCTTCTTCCCACATTTCCCACCATTCTCGTTCCCTTCCTCGCTCTCACCTTCCCCCCCCCCCCCCCCCACACAAACTCACTATGCATTTATTCCGTGACTTGTATTCACAGGATCGCAAAACAAGAGAGAACAGAAGTGAAGCCTCCGTAAGAAGGTACACAATGTGTGTCTTCTCTTTAGGAAGCTGCCCCTGAATTGAACCCTAAATCAGATGCTCGACCAAGCCAGCTCTCCTTTTTCTCCACTTCAAAGCACTTGTTATTCTGAAGGAATTTTATCTTTTTTCTTTAAATGACGACACTTTCCAGGGAGGCAGATTGTGTGGAGGCACAAAGGATTCACATTTTATCTCTGATCCACGGGGAGATCCGAACAAGGCTCTAACATTCACTAAACACAGTTTTTCATCTTAGCTTCTCATCACTGGCATACGTCCTCTAGCAAAATCATTGGATCTTGACAGGCTCACCTTGAACTGATATATCGCTAAAGAGAATCAATGTAGAATGACTGAAAATGTTTACACTGTGACTTAAGCCTTTTATCACTTGTGTGTGCTTGGAGGATGGTCTTAAAAAAAAAGAATGATTGGCACTGAGTCTTCATTCACTCAAATTCAGAATAATACTAAAAATACAGATGAATATTTTCAAAAATAGAAGCCTAAAATTAAGAGCCTAAGACCAGGATTTTCATAAAACCCTAAGGAGTTAGATGCCCATATCCCACTGATAAATTCAAGACAGAAATTTTTAGCCTAAATTCATAGTTAGGCACCTAAATGGCTTTTAAAGTCATCCTCCTAGTTTTGAAAATCTTGGGCACAAGTGTAATCAGCACAGAGAATATTGGGCATACGATTTCTTCTTTGCAGGCTGGAGTTACTAGGCAGAGAGGGAGGACGAGGCAAAAGCAACAATAGCACTTATGGAAGCTATAATTTCTGACTTCTCTTCTGACCTCATAGTGTGAGTCCACTTCTATCATTGTTATTAGTGTATATGTTTTTTCCTTAGCAAAAAAGAATGCCTTGATGGTGCATGCAGTTGGCTTTCATAGGCTGAATAACACAGTGTCTGCCTCTTGACATGCTCCGCTAACTCCTTTTAAGGTTTGCTGCAATGGTGAATTTTTGTTATGGCTCGTTCTGTGCGGGTACCCTAGAAGCTCAAGTTAGTCTCAGACTTCAAAGCTGTCATTCTTCATTAGATCACGTAATTTTCCTTGGGGGTGTAATTGTGAGTATTTGTGTTAATGTTCGGAGCTGTTAGATTCAGTGTGAACATCTCCACACTGGACTGTGCTGTTAATAACCTTTCTCTTTGCCCGCAGGGGGAGGGGGTCTCCGTGTTTCTCTCTTTCTTTCCAAGGACAGAAAAATTTGCCTGTTTATTTGCATAGTCTTAGACTTTCCCTAAATTAATTGCTGGACTGCTGAATGGTGTTAGATTCAAGGTGCCCACTTTATTCAGCGAGTTACTGATGGCAGGTGAACTGAGATTTCCAGACTTTTATAATGGTGAGGTTCTCCAATATAAGAATTATGTTCCTTGCATGGGAACAGACAGACCTGGACTGATTCACAATCTGTCTCTTGCTCCTTGGTCAGACAAGGGGTGGATGCTGGAAATCTGAGACCAGGGATTGGTTATTTGATTTGTGATGCTTTGGTGAGATGCTACTTTTCTGTTGTGGCTGTCATCTTGTGCCTCGGTCCTAAACTCTCATTTAAACCAATTAAGTCCCTAATTGCTTTGGCTGTAAAGATATCCTTCAATATAGAATGAAATATTACAGGATGCACTGATGTATCCATTAATCTGCAGAATGCCCGAAACAATAGCTCCGAACTACTCCCATTCATCTCAGTTGTTAATTCTGAGGCTTAATAATGGCAACCGACAAAGGGCATATTGTCAACTATTTCATTGTTGATCGGTGTGAAAACAAAAGAAATGTATCAGTGGGATACGCATTATAAAAACTGCACAATCTACTCTGAATGCCATCTTACCTGGGGAAAAGAGATGGGCAAAACTTTGATTGTGGGAGAAGCCTGAACGAGTACCATATCATTTTTCCCCAATGAGGTCAGTATCAGCAGTGGAACCAGCTAATGATAGTGGATTAGGATGAGGAGTGTGACCAAGTTGTACACCAGTGTGTACAGGCAGTGTGAGGTTTTGGGCTCAGACTGGTTTTAGGGTGAAAAATTAAGACCACATCTACACAAGAAGTGCTTTGGCGGTATATCTGTACTGTTATACTGCACTAGCAAAACACTCCTAGTGTGGCCACAGCATGTACTGGCAAAACTGCCTTTTCCATATAGCTTATTCAGCACCCCAGAATGAAATAAATACCCTATACCTCAAAAAGTGAAGCTCTGTTGGTATAATCACATTTACTCCAGGGGCTTTTGCTGTCACAGAATATCTCTCTGGGATCACACCTCTTCTTACCCCTGACATCGCTATCCTGACAAAAGTCTGTAGTGTAGATCTGGTCTATGGGCTTGTCTGCATGAACAATTGGATCATACCAAGCCAGGGTGTGACTCTATCTCACACTGCTGTCCTCTAAGTGTCTCTGTGAACCTGCTCACTGGTGTTAGCTTGTTGGAACACTTTGATCTTATCCTCTTTGAAATGTGACTTGTTCAAATGGACAGTTAACATGTATCAGCAGGTCCACATGGGCATTTGGACTGCGGAAGACTAGTGTGGGGCAGAATCACACCCCCGGCTTGCTATGGTCTAATTGTTCAAGTCCTAGTGTCTTGATCTTTTGGTTGCAAAGAATCCTTTCAAAGTATGACCTGAATGTGCACCAATACAACGCTGTCTGAAGACAATCTGAAACAATAGCTCTGACAGTAGTGCAAGTGCCCCACTCATTTTAAATGGATACTGACTCTGAAGCCTAATGATGACAATGCATATTACAACCCTTTCACATAAGAAAGGAAAGGCACGATTGATCAGTGAATAACTACACAATAAGTTATGAATAGTATTTCATTTTTATGATAAGTTTCAGTGTGGGTGGATATTGGGAGAGCAACATCACCTTATACACCTCCCAATCTAGACAGTCAGACCCCTTTATGAGACACAAGGGAAGGATCAGATCTTTTTTAAGCAGAAATTTACTACCAAATTCCATTGGCAAAAAATGGTAGAGACCCTAGGAGTTTCCTTTCTTCTTTTAGTGACTCAAGTATCTTTCGGTTTTCGAAGGCACCCAAATACCAGTGAAAATTGGACACTTACCTTACTTCAGCTGCTTTGACAATCTCAACCTTAATGACTGCATCAGTATGAATACATTTTCTTGGAAGCAAAGAGACTCTGGGCCCTCCGACTTTAGGGGGGCCCCGGTACACAGCTGTACCCGTTGTTGTCCCCTCTTGTCGCCGGACCTGGAGAGCGGGGGAGGGGCGGGGAGGCGGCGCGGCTCTCCCCCGGACAAGCGAGCCTGGCCCCTGCAGGAGCTGTGAGCCCGGCCGGCGGCAGCAGCGCTGTCTGGGGGAGGGGAGGGGGGAGAAAGGGCGGCTCACGCCGCTTTTGCTCCCGCTGCCGCCAGCTGTCAGCTGGCGAGGGGGGGGGGGGGCGCCGGCTGGGTTGGGGGGGGGACAGCCACTGTCGGCTGGGCTGGGGGGGGGCCTGGCTGGGCTGGGGGGGCCCCCAAACTATCAGAGTAGGGGGCCCCCAAATTTCTGTTGCTAGCCCTATACACAGGCAGTTGGAACTAGATATGGAATAAAGCAGATCTCTTGCAAGCACCTTTAAAAGTGAATAATCAATGAACAGCACAAGGTTATGGGAATGCATTTAATTGTATTTTTCTGAATTAAGGTATTATGGGTCCAACCCTCAGGTCTTTCCAACTCACTCTCATTGAATCAATGAGAATTGTGGGTACACAAAGTTCAGTCCCTTAGATCTTCTATTTATATATGTATTTAATCTTATATCACAAAGACACATGCATTAAGATTTTAAAAAATCCTTTTCCAAAAACTATGATAAATATTGATTCAGTATTTCAAATAATGCAACGTCTCTCCTAGGACTAGCCTATTCCTGTACACGTACTTTAATCAAAAAGTGATATGCATGCTACACAGGGTGAGGAGGAAAACTGATGTTAATGAATATGTTGGAACACTGGGCCTGGATCATGTTGCTTGCATGAATGGCTGACAATTTTTCAATTAGATGTCATTAAAATGTTTGATGCAAAGTCCTATTAGGCTTTATGAAATTTCTAATGAATTTCATTTACAAGGTTGACAGTAAAAAAATGGGGAAAAAATGTCATAGTTTCAATACCTTGTGGCTTAAAGCTTTTGTTTCTTATAAATGGACACGGTCCTTTAAGCCCTGTGATTAATCTGATGGATCTTTTCAATTTTATCAGCCCCTTCTGTGACATTATTCTCTAATCGTTATGGCTCTAGCTTTCATTTAAAAAACAACAACCCCAAATGACAACCAGGTAATGCTGCTCAAAATTCTATTGCTAATCTCCGCTGCATGGACATTTTTTTATAATTGCTTTTCACAGTGTTTTTGTGCTACTTGTTTTGTGAAGTATCTATGGAAGCATTATAGCTCCTGGATACCATAATCATGGGGTTTATAAGTTCATACAAATATTGTATTAGGAAAGAACAAATTGTGGATGGTTAGGATTTGTAAGAAGCATCTGTCTTTCTTCCAGCTTTTGTTGCCACATTAAATTGTGGCCTTGAGGAACGGGGACTTTAAATTCTTTACTGCTGCCTGGAAAGCATATTCAAGTAAGGATTTTTTTTTAAATGCCCAAGTCCTTATTTTCCCTGTCAGCGGTTGGCACCTTGATGAAGACAGCTGTCAACTCAAGACAAATCATATTTCTTTCAGAATGGGCAGGCAAATCTGACTTACAGAATATCAGTCTGTTGCCAGATCTGTCAGTATAAAGTTCAGATCATAATTAACTAGCACCAGTATAGTTAACTACCTGACAAAAAGACACATAATGTGCCACAAAGAATGATTTTCTTTGGAATATAAACTATTCAAAGGGTTAATGTTGTTGACAGAACTGACACTGGCCCTTTAAAACCTGTCTTGATTTCACAAACATTATTGATCAATAGGAGCCTGACTCTGAAATAAGCTGAAGTCTGAAATTGCTATTTCTTGATAATTATCTCTGTGTTACACTAGTTATAAATTGATTGACGTGGTTGTCAATCATACATACAGGGACATACATATTTTTCCTGTATGAAGAGGGGTTTCTTTATATTCTTTCCAGGTAGATCCCAGTGATGAGAAAAACCTCCAGAAGCTTGAAGTCCAGGTTCTTAGCTAAAATTGATGTGAACATTTTAAGGTCACCTCTCCTTCTGCCTTATAACAGCCTTTGAAGGTTTGCTCTTCCTACTGCCGGCAATACTTTCCAGAACAGTAGCTCTGAGCTCCCCATTGCCCTCTGACACTCAGGAGATTTTCAGTGTACAAACCACCAGACTCTGGGCCTGATTCTCCACTGACTTGAATCTTGTGTGGTCATTTATACGTGTAGCACGCAGGAGTAAAATGCGACCAAATGGAATGGAGAGTCTTAGATTTCAGGTACTCCTCTTCTTGTTGTCCCATAAGACTGTTTCAGCCATGAAATGATCTTCTCTGGAAAATAAGATAATACTTGTTTGCAGTGGGAACTGCGTGCTCTGGGATTGAAACAAGGCATCCTGGGTTTATGAAGTGATTTATGGTCCAGGAAAATGCAGACATGACTTCATATCCCCTCTGGCAGAGGAGAAGGAGGCTCCCTTTGTGTCCTTCACAAGTGGTGATGTGAGCTAGCGCTATGGTGTCACACTGAGTTTTCTGTGGCATAGAACCAATCGTGTCTCATCAATGATATGACAGTGGAGGGTGCAGGACTTACCAGCCACAGATCTTGCACTGATCAGCTAGGAAGTATAGCAGTGAGTGTTTTCCCTCTATGCCCTAAGCAACTGTAGGAGGTGTTGAGCTTTGCTGCAGAACAATGCCTCCAGATCGCCTGCTGAACAAATGACTCTTCCTCTGCTCTCAACACAGACCAGTGCCTTAAAGGCACAAATGAACCCTATGTATTTATAGGATATCGGGTAGGCTTTGACAATATGTAATTCATCACTCACCACAAATTTTACATAAATGTAATTAAAAACTGAATATGAGAAAAATGCTAATGCGGTCACATATTGCTATATGATTTGGTAAGCAAGTAGATGAAAATACATGCACAGATTTTAGGCTTCATGATGTCCAACTGACCACATAGTGCAATTTAATTTCAGATCATAGTTAGCTACTAAGAGGATAATAGAAGTCTGAAATACATAATCTCAAATTGCCTCTTGAACAGGACTTACTGCTTTTTTCTATGAAGGAAGCTGTAAAATAAAATAAAAAAGTGTTGGTTAAGTTATTCATGCTACGCAGTTCCAATCTGATTTAAAAAAATAAGCGTTATCATTTTCCCTACATTATCATCTTAGTTCAGATGTGGGCTGCAAGTTAAATGAGGTTATAGTGCATATGGAAAACTTGCCAGCTTAATATGTATTTAGCATGCAATGGTTGCCTGTTACAATTATTTCTGTTATGTTTGTTTTTGCTTTTACCCTGCACACCGTCATGAGATCATTTCAGCCATCCCAAGAATCTAGAGCAACAGACAGTTTAATGTTTCATAAATAGACTTGGAACCCTGCTGGTTCATTCCCTGCAGATTTGTTCAGCTTTTGCTATGCCACCGAGCAAACGCTCCCATCAACTTTCAAAGCTGTAACAGGCAAAGGTCTGTGAGGATGGTTATGAAATGTAGAGCATTTCACCTCCCCTCCCCCCACCCAGGCTCAGTGGCCTGAACTCAGCTCTGGTGGATATTGTTTACGGAGGTGTCTACAGTAGATATTTTTTCCTTTAAAATTCCCACGTTGCTACCACCAATGCAACTCCACCAGTGGTAGCAAAGGTGGGGGCACTTTTATAGACTAGCTCTCATATAATCCTGCTCAGTCCAAGGTTTATGGTTAAGATGCTAACGAGCAGCTGCATGCCTTGTCTGCACAAGTCCTCTAGCCATTGCTCCAATGGACCTGCACTGGTGGCAAGTTTTAAGAAAAAAATTGTTGCAAAGGAGACCTAGAAATCATCATCATCCAGTGGTTGTTCTGTGGCCTGTGTGGAATGACTCAGAGGACTCGGTCTAGTTCTTCATGGAGAGGAGTCTACAGAAAAAAATCTTTTCACAACTAGGAATAATTGAGACTCCTGTTGCAGTGGTAACTCTCAGTCAAAATTGTAGGGGTGATACTGTAATCCCTCACTTCCTAGCAGTGTATATCTACACCCTTTGAACTGGCTGTGTAAACTAGCTGTTTCCCTTACTACTTGCTTCTTCACCACCTGTGCACCCAGCAATTCAGGACACATTTGAAAGGGCCCTTTGGTTGGCTGCTGAAATTGTTCAATGGGGTGCAGGTGAACCTTTGAAGTTCTGATGCTTCCGCTTTTCCATTTCTAATATTTTTATTGAGATGGGGTGACCAGAACTGCATGTAGTATTCAAGGTGTGGGTGTACCATGGATTCATATAGCGGCACTATGATATTTAACATCTTATTAGCTATGCCTTTCCTAATGATTCCTAACATTCTACTAGCTTTTTAGACTACCATTGCACATTAAATAGATACTTTCAGAGAACTATCCACAATGACTCCAGAATCTCTATCTTAAGTGCTTACAGCAGAGGACCTTGTATGCACATATCAAGGACCTTGTATGCAGCCTTTCTCTCCCCTGTCAGAGAAGGACCCAACCAGGAAACACAGGATATCTCCTCAAATTGACCTGCAGCATCTTCATGCTCAAAATTGACCAGGAAAGATTTTGGGTCACCTTCTGGACAAGGAAATGCTGGGACTTACTAGCTGCCTGGCAGGTGCAACCAGGTTAATGAAGCTCTGATGCTGCTTCTCCTGGGTCTCTGGCTGATGCGCTGCAAGCCGAACTTGTTCACATTTCTGTACTTGTCACTGGTGTGGCTGGGGAATGGCAAGCTGAACTTGCTGCCATTGTGTTGGACTGTATCTTGGGCTTGGTGTTTCCTCCCAGACTATAACAAGGCCTGTTGGGTTGCAGGTTGGGCAGCTGGCTGTTAGACATTGGCCTTTGCTAGTTGCTCTAGCTGTAGAACTCAAGTATGAGTTTGCTGTTGTGACAGCTGTTCCTCCAGTCATTTTATCACTTTTCCTATTTTTCTCTTTTTATCCAGAGACCCACATTCCCCATGGGTTTGGTGCCAGCTATGAATAATCTGAGTCCAAATCATTCAAATTTTAAATAAAGTGATATTGTTTTGTTAATTGAAAGGTTGACACCTTTAAAGGTTAATTTAATCATAACAAACAACTGCAAACAGCCAGTGTAAAAAAAGTGAAAGGCTTATTTATTTCATTTGACATCTTTCCAATAGCTCATATTTTAATAATCAATTACTTTTTCTCTCTTTTCCAACGGTAACTTTTCTTTCTTTCTTGGATGGGAAGTTTCTTGATGCATTATTTAACATTATGGTCTTAAGGGACTTTGCATGATTGAAGACAGGAGCTTCATTTTGACAGCTTAATGCATTTTATGTTATGATGCCACTGCATCCTTCTATTTGTGTAGAGAAATCCGACATTAGATCTGCCTTCTAAATCCTCAATATGACATAAAAATGATGTCCCTTTACCTCCTGACCCAGTCTCTCTTGGTATATAAGATTCTGGTCCTCTGAAATCTTTTAGGGTTTCAGTTAATGTAATCTGGTGATAAAGAGGAGAAGAAAACAGGCATTTGGCTTTCACTGATAACTACTTTTTTGACGTATGGTTACTGGATTATTGTGAAAAGCGCATTTAGCTGAAGTAGATTGCACCTAAGTCTGTGCCTTTGATATCTAGTAAAGGCAGCAAATCTTTCATAAGATACCTTTTTAATATTCTGGTCAAATTATTTTAAGCTGTTGAATAAATAATAGTGAGCACATTTGGGAATCATAATTATGTTAAGAAAGGAAATTCTGTGCTGTAATGACTACAGGCACTTGCAAAATATTTGGTAAATTAGTTATAGAGAGCAGAAAGGAAAGCTAATAACATTTTTAGCTCTATAATGAGAACATATTGCATTTAGAATATTTTGATGTCATTAATAAAGGCTTCCGGACTAGAGGTTGCATATATAATGGCTTACCTGTCAGCACAAAATAATATGTGCACCAGCAAAAAAATTTCATATGACATTCATGAGGCATTGTGAAAAAGAGATGGCAAAGCACACATTTTTTGTATTGTTATTTACCTTAGCAGCTGTTTGGGATAGAATATTAAATAGCATACTTTAGTGTGATCAAACTAACCCATCTGTAAGAGCAGACTTTGGCATGCAGCCTGAAAGAGAAACAATTTGAGCTGCTGATTTAGAGGAATTGTGCTCCAACAGGGGCCAAAGAATAAAAGGAATATTGGGGTACATCATTCTTTCATTTCAAAAGAGGGAATTTGGCACTCACGAAAGTCTGTGGATGGTGACTCTAGTCCTTTGTTTGTCCACAGACAAATCCACTGAAATCCAATTGAATTCAATTTGATTTGCAGCTTTTTCATATTCCTCAATGTTTGGTCCACTTCGAACAAGTACAGTGCAGGCCGGGGGAGTGCTGGTTTTCCCACACTGCCCTGTCAAATGTGCCTGAACACTGATGTGAAGGGACCCCCATTAGGGTAAGAGAATAGCTCAGTCTCCATTTCCTGTCATTCCTTGGTCTCTCTGCTGAAGGTGCCACTAACTAGTATTCTTCTTCACAGTTTTCATGGAGCTTTATGTATCAGAGAATTACACATCAGAAAATGGACTGAAGCACCAATGCATTTCACACATGCCATGTTTGCAATGACTTTTGGGCAACCCTTGGAGGGATTTGAATTGATGTCAAAGATGACAGGCTCTGTAATCCACTTCCGGAATCACTCACAACTCTCTGATTTAAAAAGCAACAAATTCCTGCCCCAAACCTGGAACTAGAAGCAGGTGAATCTCAAGAAGTTCAGAGGTTCATTATGAGTAAGCCTCCAAAAATGAATAAATAGCTGAACTTACAAAATGTATACACCTCTCTTTGGCTTGGAAATCACAAGAGGAAACTCTTGTGTGAGACTTCCTGCACAACCTCAAAAACATTTTCTGTTTCCATTCATGTGCTTGACAAAGACGGTGCATTGCTTATTCTATTTACCTAGGGCCAAATCACATCCCTTCCTCCGTGGGCACTGACCCAGGGGGACTGGTGTAGTTAGGAAACGTGTGGATTTGGATACATCTATTACATGCTTGTGCTCCAGAAAGTAGGGAAAGACGAGAGGCAGAGGGGTCAGACCTGCTTATGCACCATCTCTTCTTCACCAAGGAGGCTGCAGAGAACTCCCAGAGAGGGAAACAAAAATTGCATGTTTCTCAGCTACTGAGGAGCTCCACAGCCCTTGTATCCAAAGATTTGGCCCTTGTTCCTGCAATAAGTTTTGCCTCCCAGCATCATTTCCACAACTGTCAGATCTTTAGAAGCCAAATGTATGGTAGAGAAAATGCCTTTTCTGGGACCAAGCCATTTTCCCCTTTTGGCGATGTATATGTCCCAATGAGGATGTGTCATACAGGCATTGTATATCCTTGTGTAGAACTTGGAAACATGGTACAGATTCTTCCTTTCTGCCATGCCTATCTGATGAGAGGACTGAGGCCCCCGTTTAGGGAGTGAGACTGAATGAAAGGAATGTTTTTTGTTTTGATCTGAACTATACTGCACATGGTGTAAGATCTGCTAAAAAGGAGATCAGTGAATATGGTCAGCAAAATCTTCCTTCTTACACCTAGAAATCTTTCTTCCTATGTCTGATTCTGGACTTTAGTAGATATGAAGAGCTGATTCTGCTTTAATAGGTAAGATGCAGTCCATATTCAGACAACAATAAACTATACACTCTGCATATAGATCTCTCGGTTAGCTTTTACATGGGTAGCTTTTGCTGATAGGATACTCTATTTGTGCTGTAGTATGAGTTACAATATTAAATGCATTTTAAAAATCTCTAGATTACAGGTTTTTCATGCCAGCTGCAAAAACTTCAGCAAATATTCTAGGGATTGTATTTTTAGTCTTAAACTAATTTTTAATTACCAAACGCACATTGTTTTTTGCAAAAATATTTTTAATTCAAAAGCAATAATTGAGAAAGAAACAAAGATAGGAAAACTTGAATTACCTATGTCAATTGAATGATTAATTAATCATTCAAAAGTTTATGGGAGGAAGGTGATATTTTGTAATATAGTTTAATAATTTCTTAAGAATATCTGTCTGATGCATTCATAACTACATGTATCTAGGTGAAATTATACATGCCTAATGTTGGGATTAATTAGGAAAAGGATAGATAATAAGACAGAAACTATAATATTGCCTCTATATAAGTCCACAGTACATCCACATCTTGAATATTGCATGCAGATGTGGTCACCTTATCTCAAAAAAAGATATACTTGAGTTGGGAAAGATACAGAAAGGGAAACAAAAATGATTAGGGGTACGGAACAGATTCCATATGAGGTGAGATTAATCAGATTGGGACTTTTCAGATTGGAAAAGAGACGACTATGGGGGGATATGATTGAGGTCTATAAAATCATGACTGGTGTGGCGGAAGTAAATAAGGAAGTGTTATTTACTCCTTCTCATAACAGATGAACTAGGTAGGGGTCACCAAATGAAATTAAAAGGCAACAGGTTTTAAACAAACAAAATGAAGTATTTCTTCACACAACACACAGTCAACCAGTGGAACTCTTTGCCAGAGGATGTTATGAAGGCCAAGATTATAACAGGGTTCAAAAAAGAACTAGCGACATTCATGGAGGATAGGTCCATCAATGGCTATTAGCTAGAATGGGCAGGGATGGTGTCCTTAGCCTCTATTTGCCAGAAGCTAGGAATGGGGAACAGGGGAGGGATCACTTGATGATTACCTGTTCTGTTCATTCCCTCTGAAGTCAGGCTGCTGGGCTAGGTGGACCTTTGATCTGACACAATATGGCTGTTCTTATGTTCTTATGTGCAGGCAATCACACCAGGAGAGAGGACACACTAGTATCAGGCACACTGAAGTCTCCTATTACTGGCATACTTAGGAGATATCACAATATATGGTCTGTTCAGATTAAAGGACCTGGAAGTGTACTATAAACATACCCGCTTAATTAGGAAATTCAGTAAGTAGGGGGAATAGGCCTCACTTTCTCTAACAAAACATTTAAAATGTATTTTTCCTTCATAACCTTTAAAAAGAAGCACCTCAGAGACTTGCAAGCTAGTCGAGCCAGGAAAAATACCCTGCCCGCTTTGAAGATTTATTACCAAATCATGGTGAAAGGAGAGTCTGTTGAGGAGAGAAATATCTTCACCTATTATCAAGTAGAGGCCTCCCATATCCATCAACTGTTCAAGCCCTCCATTGTATGTGTGACCCCCTTCCCCTAAAGTCTTGCTGTCAGGAATTCTTTATCGTTTTCATAATTTTCCTTCAGAAAATGGGTGGCTAGAGCCCATCCATAGTCACCCAGAAGAGGCACTTCAGCTTTTGACTGGGAAAACATTAAGATCTTTCAAACTGACTGAAGAAGCCAGTGGGGAGAGATGAGATCTACTTTTCCCTTCCCTTCACCTGTCACCCTGAGTTGATTGCAACTTCTCACACTTTGGTGCTGCACAATATATTTTTTTAAACAAGAGTTTCTGTAACAAGCTGACCTCTCTGCTGAGTAGGTTGGCTTGCCTCAAAGTAAGAATCTGTGATGATCCATGGCTGGAATGATAGCTCATAAATCAAACCTAGGTTTAATTAAATGGAAGTCAAAACAATGAAAAAAGCTTGTAAGTTTTTACAGAGTATGTGTAACATATTGTACTGCAGTCCAGGTCAAAATGAGATGCTGTCACAGACATTAGTGTTGGTCCATGCAAAATCATTAATCTGACTGCCCTTTCAAACATGGGGTATAAAACTTTAAGGACTGAAGTTGGATCAGAATGAAGTTTGAGGTAAATGGTTCTACTGACGACTAATGTGAGAACATTGGTAATATCAGCCCAAGTCAGAACACCCTAATGCAAATGTTAAATCTCATTGGCATGTAGTGTGCGTCAAATGGTGGCCGCCTCCATGGTGTCCCTTTGTGGTCTCAAGGTGGTCCTGGCCCTAGCCCTAGCCTAGTATCAAGAAGACCCTAGCCTCATTTTCCTTCTTCCAGTCACTTGCAAATCCCCTCTTCCCAGGGGCTGTCTCCACCATTTGTGAGAAAGCACCCATGTCCCAATGCTGTCCCATGGCAGACTGTAGCACAACCTGTGCATCTGCCTCTGTTTCCCTCCTTCGAAGTCCTCAATAACTCTATGAAAACTTATCCTCTAGTCCATCAGCGTGGCTCATTAACACCTAAGAATGGTCACTCTCAGAAGACAGGATATTGGGCTAGATGGACCATTGGTCTGACATAGTATGGCCAATGACGGATGCTTCAGAGGGAATGAACAGAACAAGCAAATACCATGTGATCCCTCCCCTATCATTCACTCCCAGCTTCTGGCAGCCAGAGGCTAAGGACATCCAGAATATGGGGTTGCATCCCTGATCGTCTTGGCTAATAGCCATTGATGGACTTATCCTTCATTAATTTATCTAATTATTTTTTGGCCTTCACAACATCCCTTGGAAAGAAGTGTCAGAGATTGACTGTGCATTGTGTAAAGAAGTACTTCCTTTTGTTTGTTTTACACCTGTTCCCTATTAATTTCACCTATGGTTCGTGTGTTTTGTGAAGGAGTAAATAGCACTTCTTTATTTACTTTCGCTACACCAGACATGATTTTATAGCCTCTGTCATATCCCCCCTTAGTCGTCTCTTTTCTAAGCAGAACAGTCCCAGTCTTTTTAATTTCTCCTCATATAGAATCTGTTCTATACTCTTAAGGTACAAAGAAAGGCAACAAAAATGATTTTCTATTCTAATTTATATTATTTGAGATGGGCTGACCAGAACTGCATGTAGCATTCAAAGCGTGGGTGTATTACAATATTTTTTGTCTTATTATCTATTCCTTTTCTAATGGTTCCTTACTTTCTGTTCACTTCTTTGACTACCATTGCACGTTGAGCAAATGTTTTTTGAGAACTATCCACAATGACTCCAAGATCTCTCTCTTGAGTGGTAGTAACTAATATAGACCCCATTATTACCAAAACATAGTTTAAACAATCCATAAAAGTCCAAAACATAGTCCTTCTCACATCCCAGTGCATACATAGTCTTTAAAATCCCATTATATGACACCCTACAAACCACACTCCAGCATCTTCTGCTGCACCTAGGCTTCTTGTCAGTCCTTCTCTGACTCTCGGCCATGACAGGCACTTCCAGTGTGAGAGCAAATCCTCTCTTCCCAGTGGGAACCCACACAGCCTCTCTTCTGGGAGAATCCTCACCAGGGTATCCCTTACTCCCCCAGTCTACTCATTGTTCTCCTGGGTCCAGATCTCTGGTATGGAGAGATCAACAGGTAACCCTCTCTGCTGCTCCCATGCCTACAACCCTCCCCAGCTTGGGTTTCAGCTCTCCAGCTTAGACATTAGCAGGCAACTCCCTCAGTTGCTCTTTTGTCTTCAGCCCTCTGGCCCTGCTTTGATGGCCTAGAAAAGTCAGCCAGCAAAACCTTTGTGATGCTCTCTTGCCTTCAGCCTTCTCCCAGGACCCTCTTGGCTCTGGCAGTTCTCACCTGCCCCTCCTTGAATCTTTCAGTAGGGCTCTCAGGCAGCTCTAACTCAGCAAGCCTCTTTCAGCAGCTGATCTTCTCCCCCTTTTATATAGACCAAGTGTCTTCCTTTAAAACCCAATTCAGAGCTAACTGATGAGTCACAGGTGCACTGGGCTCTTCCCTTTTAAAAGGCCAATGCCACCTTGTAGGGTAAAAATGAGTATCGTAATTCTGTGACTTTGAAATATTTTCCAAGAGACTCATGTTTGGTATCACATATTAAAATGCACCAAGTGGATATGATTGGAGACAGACAGTTGGTTCAGATTTAGATTAAGTTCCAAGAAAACTGGGGGAATGAGAGTCAGTCTGACCCAATATTATGTTGGTTCCAAAGTAATTACACTTGTTATTTTCGGGATCTGTAGTAAATTGAGTTGTTGCAGTTATGTGGCTGTTTTGCAGAAGCAATTCCAGAGATCATTAAATGTATCTTGGCTACACATTACATTAACCCTTCCAGTGCCTCAAGACATATGACATACAGTCTATAGATAGGCAATTTTATGGACCTAGATGCAAAAGGCAATCCAATAAAGATAAATTCAGGAAATGTATGTCTTTACTGCACAGGTCTGTTGTGCACTATAAAAGCATGAGGATTAAAAAATCCATGTAAGGCTCATAGGAAAATAAGAACTACTCTAATGAAACAGACTAGTTGTCCATCTATTCCAGCATCCTGCCTTATACATCTTATATGGTGGCCAATGCCAGATGCTTCAGAGGAACACAAAAAAACCCAAAATGCATATTAATGTGCAATATTATATCACAGGGGGAATTTTTTTCTTGTGCTCAGTTGGTGACCAGGTCATGCCATTAAGCACAACGCTTGATAGGCTTTTAAAATGTATGCGAGCTAGTGCAACTGCTGGTACTAGTTTTATGCATGTGAATGACCAATCCTTCTTTTTGAAAATTACTTAGCTATTTGCTTCATGGTTAGAGAAAAAAGATATATCACAAGCCTATCGAATGATGGCTTTGCCATCCTAGAATCTGTCCACTTTATAAGGAGATAGTTCTGCAGTTGGTGCATGCACATAATTCCCAGAGACATTTGTCCTTGAAAATATCATGATTCAGGTCGGAAAGAAAGGAAACAAGCTTCCCAGGAGGTTCAGCACAGGTCACTGCCAGAAAGAGAAGGAACTAAGATGAGGGATCTCAATAAATCTAAACAAGAGAGTCTGATACACTCAAAATATAAAGAGTTCTTGAGATTTATCAGTTAATGTAGGATTGTGATTTTAAGGACTGCCCCGTACTGGGGTGTAGCAAAGCTACACCACCTGTTTGGAGGCATTATACCTCAGGCAAGTACCAAGGCTTCCCAGAGTGCTCAGTATTCCAGAGAAGTACAACTGCTTATATACACCCAGAGGATGCAATACAAACTCCCATCTGGGGCTGGCAATCTCAGAAGGCTGGTGCAGGGAGGAGCTAAGGGCATGGCCTACTCCTGCTTCTAGCACTTCCCAGCGGCCGTATCTTGGAAGGATCCTGGCATTTATTGAAGAGCAAGGAATATGATTGTGCAAGGGCCACCATTCACCCAGATATATGTTGCCTTGAGTGGAGCACTATGTAGCTTTTCATGAAGACAAAGTTAAGTTTGCACATCCCTTGACTTTTCCATGGGATAGAAACCATCAAAAATGATTGGAAAACCAGGAAGGTTAAGTTTTAAAAAATACCAACCCGACAAAGAAAAGCTGTAGGAAAGAATGGCAATGCATAATGTAGGAACCCCAACAACTTTAGCTTGCCACACCATGTGCATGTCTATGATAATCAGTAGATCTGGTTTAAATTTTGTACATACATTTTTTGGGGTAAAAAAATGACAAAGTTCATCATCTAAAGCTTTTTTTCATATCTATTCTATATACAGTAGTTATTTATATCACTCTCTCAGCATAGTATCTGAGCATCTTCCTGCAGTGCCTTTTGCAATGTGGCTGACATATGTCACAATGTTCTAGGATACTTAAAGAATTAGCTGAAGCAATCTCAGAACCATTATCTTTGAGAAGTCATAGAGAATGGGGCAGTGTTAAAAACAGGTACTATGCTTGCCCTTCTCCAGACTTCTAAGAAGGGAAAGAAAGAGGACCCAGGGAATTATAGACCAGTCAGCTTAACTTCAGTACCTGGTTAAGATACTGGAACAAATTATTTAACAATCAGTTTGTAAGCATCTAGAGGATAACAGGTCATAAGTAATAGCCAACATGGATTTGTCAAGAACTTGGCCTGTACATTTAGCACAGGTATGGTGTTCAGTGCGGCATTGCCTGGTAAAATGAAACACCGCCTTCCCAAATGTGGTCTATTCATCTGGGCCCACTCGGAAGACTGCAGAGTTCAAAGTGCTAAAATCAAGGGTCAGATTCTTAACTGCTGTAAAATGGCATAGCTTCATGGCAGTCAATGGAGTGATGCTGATATCCATGAACTGAGGATCTAGATCTAAGAAACATCTGAACAGTCAGAATCGGATTGAACCTGCCATACAGACTTGACAGAGAGAAGCCCGAATCAACTCATTGCCGGGCAGGGCTCACGTTCAGCAGCACTGGGAGACTAAAGGGAAGTTTTCAGTATGGCATTTTGAAGTCCACAGACAGATGATAGAACAGAGGAGTGGGTTGAAAAGCAGAGGGAGAAAGAACAGATGGAAGAAGGGAAAAAAATAACCAAAATAGGGAACCTAAAAGGGAGAGAAAACACAATGGTAGGTACAGAGGGAAAAGACGGGAAGAGAACATTACTGTATGTGCAATCAGATTTGTCCAGTGTGGCACAATATTGGCTGAATGGACATTTCTGCCTCCTTGTTTTCTTGCATAGCGAGTGAAAGGGGATGAACAAATGTTGAGATTTTACATGGCTGAGAGCAGAGGTTCTAAGAAGACCACAGTTGTGAATGCAAATTGAAATGGCTTTTTTTACAATGAGAATGTATTCCATGTATTTTCAGGCCCAACAGGCGAGAGTTGTATGAAGAGAGAGATGAATATCATGAGGACCACAGGCAGGCTGAAGAAGATTATCTGCTGAAAAATATATATTTTAGTCAAATGATAAAAGCTGTGGCCAAGTCACCTGGCTGGGATAATACTGCTGACTTGCTCTACATGAAAAGGCCCACAATGCGATAGAACAGTCATAACGATATTCTACATGGTAAAAGTCTATTAGCATATGTCAGTAAATGGAAAGTGTCAAGAGTGAGAAGGCCACAGTTTGACAATCCAGGAAAAAGAGTGACTGTGACAGTCTATTTTGGCAATGAAAAGGAAATGAAAAGAAAGGCAGTGCAAGTTTAGGCTGAATAAGGAAGGATTGCATGGTTAGGGTGCTAGTCTGGGATGTAGGAGGGCAAAGTCCAGTTCCATGCTCCACTATATCCTTCCTAAGTCCAATTTTCAAAAATGATATAGGATCTTAAGTTTATAAGTGCCTAAATCACTTTTAATATTGCAGCCTAAATGACTAAAGGCTTATATATATGGTGGGGTAATAGGCTTTAGGGGTGAATAATTTCTAAAGCACATTAATGTATTGATTGTTCAGCTGGTGGTGATGGGGCATGATATAAGAACCGGTAGGACCAGAACCTTGGAAATTCTGGGCTGCTGATACATCCATATCACCACTGGAAGCTTAGGCTGGGTTTCTGCTGGAGGACCTTGTGGAGCTAGGCTCTGTAGGATGTACTGCCCTATTGAGCCTGAATGGTGTCCCTACACAGCCCACTCACTGGCTCATACCAGTATTTAAATCAGGAAGCCAGCATGGGGAGTTGCCTGAGCAACAATGCAGACTTCCTGCTTGCTTCCGCTCCAGATCCTGCTTGCTGTAGACCCTAGATCCTTGCTCCTGACTCGGATTTGTCCTTGACTCTGCCATTTGCTTGCTGTCTATAGACTGCCATCTGATCCTGACTCTCTGATATTCTAACCTGGCTTGACACCAACCCTGCTGTTCACCTGCCACTTGGTGCTTGACCATGACCTTCCACCCAGCTCAAGCCTGACTCTACAATCTTCTTGCTACCCAGAACTTGGTGCCTGACCATGACTTCCTCGCATTCGGACCCAGCTTGCTCACAATCCTGTTATCTGCCTCCTGCCAGCAATTTAGCAGCTGGTCAGTGCACAAAAGCTACACACAGCCCTGACATGCACTAAAGGTTCCCTGGTGTGTTGTTTTAGTAATAGTACTATGTTAAAGACCACCAGCAGCATCGCCATGGGCTAACTAATGCACACCACCCAGTGTGCTTTAGAACTCGCACCTCCATAGAGTGCATTAGCCCACTGTATAGACAAGCCTTAGTGTCTCTGTACCTCAGTTTCCCCTTTGTAAAATGGGGATGATAGCCCTTCCCTACCTTAGAAGGGTATTGTGAGAATAAATACGTTAAAGTTTGAGAGGTGCTGAGCTACTATGGTAATGGGGGGGGGGGCATATAAGTACCTAAGATAAATACCTAAGGTGTATGTAGAAGCCTTATATCATAGATCAGGGAGATGGAACTTTCTTCATAGATGACATTGATAAAACTACAGTTCAGTAACAGAAAGATGCCAGTGAACTGAGGTGCATTCAGAAAAGTCCAGTAAACATATGAATTATTGATGTGCACCAGTTAGACTACTTTTGATATGTGTATCTGGGCTCCAAGCAATGACTAAGGAGATTATCATCATTCTCCACCAGTCTGCTCACTACAAGTATTTCAAGAGTGCACTATATACAGAGAGGAATTTGTCAGGGGGAAAAGCTAGGATATAAATGAATTCAGAAAACTTGAGACAGTTGGGTGAGATGTATTAGATCGTGGAAGAATGTCCCAAATGAGGTGGTGGAAGACTGAATTAATAACAGTAGGGACTGGGTAAAGATCTATATCGAGGGAGCAATCCTGCATTGGCAGGGGATGGACAAAGAGAACTTTTTGCACTCTACTTTCTGTAATGCTACTTGTTATTCTTTGCCTGACACTTCTGGAACTTCACACTAAGCGAGGGCGAACGACATGGTAAGGAATCAGAAGAGCAGAATCACATACTGAAAAAGCACTCAACTTTATCTTCTGAATAATACATAGTGCCAGTGACTTACTCACAGCCTGGCTGAATGCTCTTGTACGAAGTAAGCACACAGATACTCCATCTTTAAGCACATACCTAAGGGTATCAAAGGGATCTAATGGAGTTAGGCACCAAACTCTCATTGAAGTTCAATCCCAGTCATATTTTTCAACTGTTTTTATTAAAGAAAGTTGAATTCATGGCATGCTTCTTTTCTCTTTTCAATGTGACAGGGAAAGTAATGAGAATATGGCTACACTGGGTCACATTTTGCTTGAATTACCCCAGTGCTAATACAAAGTATCTCTAGAGCAGCTATGGAATTGCTTTGGATTTACGCTGATGTAAACTGAAAGCAGGACTTGACCTATTACTCCCATGCCTGACAAAGAGGAAAATAAAGAGTTTTGAAAGATTAGCCCCTTCAACTTACATTACAGCCATCAGCAATGAAGGTCACATGAGGATTTCCATCTTGCTGAAGCATCAGAGAAATGTTCACCCTCCTGTTAGCATGAAATCCTGGGAGATGCATTAGCAAAATAGGATTAATGGTATCAGGCCAGATGGTGATGATGGCAGATATGACAATCCTGGGCACCCTGCCAATTTGGTCTTTTTGTGTCTGTTGAGAAGTAAAGTGTTACAAACACAGCTCATACAAGTAGATGTTGGATTTTATATTTAATCTTTGTTCCATAGCATGAAGTGTTCAGTTTTTCTATTTTGCTCATTAGCCAGAACTTAGCAGCTGCAGACTGCATAATTCCAATGCACTCTCTTGCTGGTTATTGCTAGGTGACTGAGAAGCAAGGGTATTATCATTTGGGGAAGGAGGATTTGAGGCGATAGTTGGAAATACAAACTGTCATTCTTGCTAAATAATTGGTTCTGGTGAAACATCCTTGAACTGAGAAGTATGTGTGGGATGCACCTCATCCTGACTGACTGATATAACATGTGGCACTGTGAGGAATGCTCAACTTGTGTGTCAGAGTTTTCTTCAACATCAGTGTGCATGTGTGAATGAATGTGCTAGTCTACCTGCTTGTGCTTAATTACTTCTATACCTTTGTGGTGAATAATCATCAGAACAAAGCAAATTATACACTGCTAGGCTGGCTTATTGCCAAAAGAAAATACCTTGGGTCCTTTGCAGGGGTTGGGCAAAGTCAGGTTCAGAATAAGATGAGAGCAAATGCTTTAGTGAGCAACTTTATCTAATCCTTAAAAAGAGTTTTGGATTTTCTCGGTGGAAGCTAGGGTTGCCCGGTGTCTGGGTTTCGCCCAGAACACCTGGTTGAAAAGAAAGCAAGGAAAACTTGTATCACCTTAGAGACTAACTAGTTTATTTCAGCATAAGCTTCCGTGAGCTATAGCTCACTTCATTGGATGCAGAGAAACTACGAAATCACCTGATATCTACATACCACACAGACTATGCTGAGAGACTATGCCACACACTCTCAAAGAAACTACGAAATCACCTGATTTTATGCATCTGATGAAGTGAGCTATAGCTCACGAAAGCTTATGCTGAAACAAACTAGTCTCTAAGGTGCTACAAGTATTCCTCGCTTTCTTTACGGATACAGACTAACACGGCTGCTATTCTTGAACCTGGTTGAAAAGGGACCTGATATCCAGTCAGCACTGCTGACTAGGCCATTAAAAGTTCAGTTGGTGGCACAGCAGGGCTAAGGCGGGCTTCCTGCCTGCCATGACTCTGTACAGCTCCCAAAAATGGCGGCATGTCCCTCCTTCAGACTCCTAGGCATAGGGGTCAGCCAGGGAGCTCCATGTGCTGCCCCTGCCCCAAGTGCCAGCTCCTCAGCTCCCATTGGCCAGGACTCACGGCCCTACAAGCAGGGAAGCATGCAGAGCCACCTGGCCATGACTCTTCATAGGAGCTGCAGTGGGGATATGCCACTGCTTCTGGGAGCTGGTTGAGGTAAGCACAGCCTGGAGCCTACACCCCTCACCCCCTCCCATGCCCCAACCTACTGCCTGAGCCCTGATCCCCCTCCTACCCTCTGAACCCCTTGATCCCATCCCAGAGCACCCTCCTGCACTGCAAACTCTTCATCCTCAGCCCCACCACAGCACCTGCACACCCAGCTGGAGCCCTCACTGCCTGTGCTAGTCCAGTGAAAATGAGTGAGTGAGGGTGGGGAGAGTGAGCAACAGAGGGAGGGGGGATAGACTGAGCAGGGGGCAGGGGCTTGGAGAATGGGTGGGGCCTCAGAGCAGAGGGCGGGGAAGGAATTTGGCAAGGGTGTTCAGGGTTGAGCGAGTAGAAATTTGGCCTTGTGGAAGCAAATCTTTTTAAGAGCATAAGAACAGTCATACTGGGTCCATCTAGCCCAGTATCCTGGTCTTCTGACAGTGGCCAAGGCCAGGTACTTCAGAGGGAATGAACAGATAGCGAATCACTAAGTGATCCAGACTTTGAGTAAATTGACTGTTCCCCCAACTCTCAGTGTAATTGGAATAAATCCTTACAGAAATTTCAATAATGTGTATATTAATCAGCTTTTCAGTTTGATTTTACCCACCGACTGTTCCTTATAGCGGACATCTCCAGATGAAAGGGCTCATCAGAAATAAAAACTGTAAAGGGTGAAGTTACTAGGCACAGACTAAAACTTGGTCACAGACGAACACTGTTAATCTGCATTTTGCTAATCTACACACTCCATAATTCACACTCAGATGCAGACAGCCTCACCACACATCACGGGAGCAGTTTAACAGCAGAATGTGTTAGCTAGGGCTCGTATTGCCTGGATTTTATTAATTTTACTAAAATTTGGTAAGGAACAATTTATCTGACCACTTTTTTCTGCTTGTGGCATGCCTACACACTGGTGATTCGCTCACATTTTTAATCATTCTAATTTATTCAATAAAATATGTTGTGAATTTGGTTTGCTCTTGCCCTTCTGTGTGAGTGGGTAGGCTACTTGTGATTGGTCACATAAGGACATGATATTATTTCTATTTCCCATTTGGATGAGTAACTGTCATCAGTATGATCATTTACAGTATTAAGTCCAGACCATGTGCTTGCTACAGCTTGTGACACCAAAATAAAGATAGCCCTTTGCCCCAAGAGCCTGCAGTCTAAGGCCCCAATCCCACATATACTACGCATTTACTTAATTTTGCACATGTGAATAGCTCTATTAAACTCAATGAGTGAAATCAGGGATCTGTTGAAGTCAATGGACCTTTTGCTGGGGGGGAAAGGGAGATTTCATCCAATGACTACTTGTGTTAAAGTTAGGGTCCTGTGTAAGTATTTGCATATTTGGGGCCTAAAAGACAGATAAGAGACAAAATACACGGAAAACCACAGAGGAGGCAGTTAACATTTTTTTTGCAGCCTGATCTAATTCACCTCCTTTCCAATGTAATATTTAATGTTGTAATTTAATTTTTGCCAGTATGCAAGACTGCACACACGTTTGAAAGATTTGATTTGCCTGGATGGAGTCATTTTTATTGTTGAGCAAGTAAAATATTTGCATTTTTTCTCACTATCATTGATCATTGTGATAAAAGGTGGGCAAGTATTTCTTGCGTCTGGTGTAGAACCTCTGACAATTGGGCAATGCTGTATGGCTGCTGAAATTTGCTTCCTGCAAGTTTCTATGCTAGTAAAGCGCAAGTCTCATGCATATTCATAGAACGCAAACACAAAATGGCAGTGAACGCAACAAAACTGAAGTCATTAAAAGATTTGCATGAATATTCATGGATAAACATTTGCAGAGTCTGCCCAACTCTCCTCTAATATTAAATAGACTACAACACATTTACTAATGTGCTAGGCAGTGAGTAGCTTTTTTGAGTAACTAAAACCAAAGTAACCATGTCAAGGTTAAAAAAAAAATAGTTTTTGACCCTGCTCCAAAGACTAGTGGAGTCCAGGGCACATTTCTGTTCACTCAGGCCCTCTGTAAAAGGAACTTTCTTGTTTGTTATTCCATCCCCCCATCCCCCCAGTACCATTCCCACTTTCTTGGTAGTTGAAAAATTCAGTAATTGACAATGGGTCTCCCAGTCATTAGTTCAAATTAGCATGGTTATGCTGTATTCCTTTTACAAAGCCATCCAACTACTGTATTACCTAGTGCCTTGCCTGGCAGGCTTTTCACATGCTTCCTTTCACTACTCTTTGCAAACAGCTTTGTAAGCTGTTCTTTCATGAAATTCAGTTAGGGGAAAACCTTCACTCTTAGGAGCTTATGTGAAAAGATAGCAAATTAAATACAAACATTTCTCAGTTTAGGGAGAAAATGTTTTGTTAGAATAAGCAACCTCATTCTCAGAACTAATCTACTTTGATAAATTAGTCTTTAAAAGTCTGTAAAGTCCCAAACAAACTACAAGAAAGAGTTTCAGTGATTGAAAATCACAATATTACGTGGATCTTGTATATGCTCTTGGATAACTGGATATTTTTGAATACATTTTGAATATTGTATTGAATATTGGAATGCATATTGAATATTGGATAACTGGATATTTTTGAATACATTTTTGAATACAGTTTGCAGTTTGAAGACAATTTGCAGTTTAATTCCTAGACACATTTCCAAATTTTAATCTTCAGAGAGATGTTCTATTTTATTAATGGCTTGTTAATACCTGGTAAATAAATCTTTCCATCAGTGACAATAACCCATCAAGAACAATACAGGCACATAATACAATATTCATGAATGTGTCTGAAAGGTTACGCTAATTATTCCTTGTAGATATCTACAAAATGTACATCTCAGAATGATTTGGCACAAAAATACTTAAAGGGCAAATTAAATGTCACTCCAGCTATTCACTCTTTATTCAGACAAAGGGCCAAATCTTAAGTCCTTTTTGAGGCAAGAAATTCATCTGAAGTCAATGAGCCAGGATTTCAGGATTTGGCCTATTGTATTTATTCTAAGGATCTACAAATTATCTAAATTGTAGGACAACATGCATATATCAATGTGATACATTATTTGCAGGTTTGAAAAAGGACTCTATTTTCTTTACATAATGGGGTTGTTAATATAACAATTGCTAGACTACTGACTTTCTTCTTTTGAAAGTTCCTTGGTTTCTTTCCTGATGTAATTTCCCTTGTAGATTTGTTAGATTATTTTATGCTGCAAAGTATTTATATGGTCTTTGGGTCCTTTCAGCCATTTTCCAGCACAGATGCACCTTGCACCAGAGGTGGCTACTTGAGGCTTTCTGCTAGATTCTGATCTCACCTTAGTGCAAACCAGGATTAACTCCACTGAAGGAAATGTTAAACCCGGGTGAAATCTGAATAGCACCCGTTGTACACAATAAGTAAGATCCTGGCCTCACAAAAGTCACTTGTAAAACTTCTATTGACTTTAATAAGGCCAGGATTTTGCCCAAAGCCTTTGGGATACCGGGGCAGCATTGGCTAGAGTAGTCCACTATGACCTTTGAAAGCTTTCTATGTACTGGTCTCACTTCACTGCCTGGTGTAACAGGACATGTGACAATATTCCTGCCCTGGCCCTGGCCCCATTGGCTAATCTAGTCTCAAGCAGTTCTTGCAGATTGGGTGTGTGACTGTAACTAGCCCTCTCCAAGGGCACAAGGCTGGGTGAAGACTGCTCCTGCTCTCTGTCTTGCTGCCATAACCTTTCTCCTGACATCACAGCTTCACTGTAATCACCTGACATTAGTTACCTATCCTCCCACCTTCTGGAAAGGAAGACAGAAGCACAAAGTAATAAATGAAATATATGCATGAAAACATTGTGTGGGAGATTCGTTATTGGCTCCTGCAGGTAACCAATGGACTGTTGAGACACAAAGCAGACAGGTTTGCTTTGGCACTGGGCTGTGTTATCAGATTAAAATGTAGGGAGCAAGTGCCAGAAGAGTGTGATGAATACACTGGTGGATTTGGGAATCAGTCTATCTGCGTGCTGTTCTGCAGGCTTGTTTGCGTTTTCCTCTATATTCTCAATCACCACAAGATCTCTGTTCTCTCTCACTAGTAAGCTGTTAGAACTGCCAATCCTTCTTCAGGAGAACTCTGCCCCTTGTACTGGGAGAAAAGTAGAAGTAATGCCTCTGAATCAGGGACCTGAAATTATGTCAGCTACATTAGGTCTACAGCACTTGCATATTACTTTATATCCTCCAGCCTCTGTACAAACATTAAATATTCATCCCACAACACTCCTCTCAGCTTGGTGAGTAAATGCTACTGTCCCCACATGACACGGACGGGGTAACAGAGACAAAAGGGTTCAATGACTTGCCCAAGACCCTCCAACAAGGCTGGCTCCAGGCTCCAAGTCTATGTTCAATCCGCTAAGGTTAAGGGACTGAGAGACCCTGAAGCCCATATACACTTGGAATACTGCCAAAAGGTTCTCAAAAGTAATTATTGTCAACTCATCTCTTGAGGCTCTACTAAAGGAACTATGTCTCCCACGGTGATATTCTCAGCAACTAATTCAATGGGGCAATGATCCCAATTGGGGCTTTTCACAACACAAACCACAGTAACAAGATCCTCTCCGGGTTCTTGTTTACAGCCTAGCAATGCCCAAGTGGTTTTTAGTTTCTGCTCGTGGGAATGAGCCCCTCTGATCAGTTGGGACCAGATGTTCAAACATCAGCCTCCAATTTTGAAAGTGTAAGTAACTGTGGACATACTTTTGTGTCTCCTGTTACTTGTGCTCTACAGAATAAGCCCCTTAGTTGTCAAATTTGTTAATATGTGGGTGCAATCAGCAGTATTTTAACCTCCCAAAATAATGAGATTGGCTGAAAAAATCAATATTTTTACAAAGACAATAGATGTGAAGCTCTTTTTTCTTTACTTTTCATTTTCTGATCAGAGAGCACTCGGGTCACATTTTCTCTACACTACGGGGCTAGAAACTTTTTTTTAAAAAAAAGAAAGCTGAGATTCTCATACATTCACTTAGCACCAGGCACTAGGGATGTGAGTGTTCTGAGACTTCTGATACAATGACAAGAATGAGTAACAACAAATCGGGAACTTGGCTGTCTACGTGGGCCAAGTTCGGGTCATAAGAGCAGCCCTACAGACATGGAGACTCACTTAAGGCTGGACTAAAAAAATGCCCTTTTGTATAAGTGGTTTCTTTCATCACCATTAAAATGAGATCCTATGTTCTTATAATCACTCACATCACAATGCAGTTGCAAACATTTGTTGGATGTAGCAAATGTTTCCAGCAATCAGTTGCAATGGATCATCTGTCTGAAGCAAAGTATATCTAGCCAGCCCCACAACATTTGAAAAAGTTTTTAGGCTGGTAAATAAACTTCCACAAGAATTTGCATTGTCAGTGCTAGAGACAGATTGCTGTCCCCCATCACTTATCTGCCAGGCTGAAGGACACTTCATAAAATGACTTGAATTTAAGGAGCAATACAATCAACTGACACTTTTTTTATGTTGTGTATCTCTATGGATATCTTTTCATGGGTCAAAATGAGACAACCAAATGAATTAAAATAGCAGTTTCATAAGCACCATAATATATTCATGTGTTTACAGTTAAACCTCACATTTCCCCAGGCAATCAGTCTTCAACCTAAAGAAAAAGCATGTGTTTATACACATTCTGCCATCAGTTATCACTGAGACTGCACAACCAAACATTCAAACACCTGTTCAGTTAGCAGCCTCTGACTCACTAGTAGAGAGACAAAGAGGAGGCCAACCACTGGGAATGATATTTTATTGGTAGCCCTTGAAGGGTGGGATGGACTGTAAAAGAAATAGCTGGAATGACCTCTGACTTTGTGTACTGTAGCCAGCATGTTTCCCAGCATTTTTGGAATTGTACAGAATCACATTACTGTGGTCAGTCACCTTTGTCTGAGAGCCCTACTAAAAATCCAGCAAACCCTGAAATGTTAAGGTCAAAAAGAAAAGAGAACAGATTGCCTTTAAGCTTCCCATATTTCTTTTAAAATTTTGTTTAATTTCCCCCACCCCATATTTTTAAGGTCCTTGTTCAGCACAGCACTGAAGCACATGTTTAAATCCATCTCTATCTGGCAAAGCACTTAAGTACGTGATTAAGTCACATTGACTTTATTGGTACTAAGTTCTTTGTTGAATCAGGACCTAAAATGACCTCCTTTTTCTCCACTCCCTCAGCTAGTTAAGTACTTTTATGCAAAGAGAGGCAATTATTTTCTATACAAAATCTTAGCAAACCCTTCTTTTGGGAGATGGGGGAAAGCACTACATACATATATACAAACAGACAGATGCTATGCTCAAAGTGTTTTTAAAAATGGGAGCCCAAAGTTACTCTATATTTAGGCATTTAAATAAGGGCCAGTTGCTCAACACTTTTGAAATTAGGCACTTATTTAGTTGTCTAACTATGGATTTAGGAACTTAACTTTAGGCCCCCATGTTATATAATGTTGACATGCTATATGTCCTTCCATATACTGATGCACGTGTACACGCACGCTATGTGTGCCCATGTGTGGTATAAGGGAATAGGGCTAAAAAAAATCCATATGGTTGCTATTTGCTGTAAGTGTTGTTGGAAATGGCACTTGAATTACAAATCCCTCCCTTCTTCCCCACTGGCAATGGGATTCAATGTTTTACAGCCTTTTACAGCCTTAAGCAAGCTAAGCATGAGTCTGCTGTATGCCAGAAAACACATTTTGGGTATTATGGGACATTCCTTATTTCTGTACTCAGAACTTGTATTCTTCTACTTTTGTGCTGTTTTAATGAGGCTTTTTTATATCTTCTTGCCTGAGCCATCAGGCTAAATAATGGTGGTGTTTTGTAGAAGTCTTCTTATTAGCAAATACAGTGTCAGAGTAATCCTGACACATTTCACTGGATGCACTGGGTAATTCTGACACTCAACTCACTATACACATATAGGATTGAGTTTAATCTATTTTAGCAGCAAATGCATTAAGTGAATTTATATAAAGCAAAAAAGAAAAAAGTGCTTCCTCAATACAGCATTGCAACATAAGTTGGAAAAAAATATCAATGAGGCCTGGCATGCTATACAATATGAAAAAAAATGGAAACAGAATACAAAATACATTTTATATGCCTTCCTTGGCAAACCTTTGGATATCTCACACCTACAGAGTTGAGGGATTGCCAGTCTTTGGGCTGTAAAGATATTTCCTTAACCTGGCAAATTTTGCCATCTACAGTTTTGGGTCATGAGGTTTGGAGGCAGAGTGTAGCTGGATATTAACCAAGCAATAAGAATGATGCCCCCCCCCCCCCCTTAAACCACATCTGTTTTTTGTTTCCTCAACTGACACATCCGTTGAGAAACATTCCTCCTAGCTACATTAGTCATATTGCAAGATAAAATTTTTAGTACTTTCTCAGTTTAAATCAGTAGTTTTCAAATAGAAAAGCTCTGAAATGTTTGACTATAAAACCATTTTTTTTAAATATTATGCCTGACAATTATCACTTGTTACATAATTCATTGAAGAAGACCTAGAGGCAAATGTTGTTTACTAGAGAAGGCAGCAATCAGGGAGTCTGGGACCCTACTCATAAAACTCATATGGGAGCTGTCTGCTCCAAATAATATTTTGGAGATTTATCGGTCAGATTCATAGAGAAAAGGCACCATTTTTTAACACTGAGCATGAATAACCATCGGAACAAACTATCCATGGAAATGGTGAATTCTTCATATCTTGATATCTTCAGATCATGATTGCATGCCTTTCTGGAAATTATGTATTAGCCTAATTCAAATTACTAGGCTCAATGTAAGGTTACCTGGGTAAAATTCTTTTGGGCTGTTTTATACAGGATGTCCAGACTAGATGATCTAATGCTTCCTTCTAGCCTTAAAATCTAATAGTCCATGCATGACAAAACAACCGTAACTGTAACTGTAGCTCCCTTACCTCAATCTATAAGAGAAAAATGGCTCTTGATACTGTAAAACTTTTTGAAAGAGAATCAGAATACTGCTACTTCAGCTGAATACTTCAGCAAAGGGCACACTAAACATACCTCTTCTGCCCAGGTTGCTTCCACTACAATGTACATATGCTTGTTAACACTTTTTGAGCCTCACAGAAGATCCAAGAAAAGGAGTATCTAAAACTGGAGTTCAGCCTCACATAAGTAGAATACGAAGAATTACTCAATGAGACAATGTTAAGTATTGATGTTGTCCCATTTATTATCCTCAGCCCAGTGAGGGAGATAGTATGTTTTAATCAAGTTTTAAAAGACTGCTTGAAATCTGCTGAACTAGAAGGAAAATCCCAGGAATAATTTGTCACTGACTTCTTATAGTGTGACCAGAATAATTGTTACATGGCAGATGTGTGTGGATCAAATTAATTAATTTTGGAGCATGGATCTACATGTGGCAAGGGCGGGATTAGGGCCCTGTTGCACTGGATAATGTACAAACATAGATGAGGATATGCAGTCCTTGCCATGGAGGGATTATTACAATCTAAAAGGTTAGTAACTTTGAAGATGAAAAGAAATTAATCAATATATTGGTAGCAGTAGTTATTACATTGGTATTCTGCAAGAAGTCTGTTGGAACTCCTCTGTTTTGAGTTAATAGCAAACCCTGTTGTGGTGGATGCCAGTCGATCTGGTGAAAAATGGAGCAAGAAGTATAGTGTGGTATCAGTGCTAAATGTCACAATTATGAGGCATTTGCTACATTGATGCGGGAAACCATAGGTCAGACTCTTAGCTGGGGTTAAAGAGGCACAGCACCTTGAAGTTAATAGTACAAAGCTGATTTATACCAGATGATGACATGACCCCAGGTAATAGTCTCTTGAGCAGAATGGCTGCTGCTTCTTGCACAGGAGCTCGATAAGGAGAAATACCCGCCAGCTAAATACTATCTCAATTTCCTATAGAAGTAGCACTACTAACATACATCTATTCCTATCTATAGTAATTTGCACCCACTCATAAAAGGAAGTAAAGTTCACTCTTCAGGTGCTAGACTGGGATTTGGCAGACCTAGGTTTAGTTCCCTGTTCTGCTATAGATTTCCTATGAGATACTTGGTTAGCTTGTTTATATTACCCACTGGATCGATGGGCAGCTATCAATCCAGAGGGGGTCGATTTATCACGTCTAGTCTAGATGTGATAAATTGGATGGCGAGTGCTCTCCCGTCGACTCTGGTACTCCACTGGAGTGAGAGGTGCAGGCGGCGTCAATGAGGGAGCGTTAGCAGTTGACTCACCGCAGTGAAGATACTATGGTGAATAGATCTAAGTACGTTGACTTCAGCTACGTTATTCATGTAGCTGAAGTTGCGTAACTTAGATCTATTTCCCTCCTGAGTGTAGAATAGACCTCAGTCTCTCTGTGCCTCAGTTCCCCTCCTGTAAAACATGGATAATAGCATTTCTCTACCTCATAGAGTGTTTCAAGGATAAACACATGTATAAGGCATTCGGTTAGTAAGATAACAATAATGTAAATACTTTATACAGCTCAGTTAGATATCTGCTCCGATCTATTAGGGTAGGGTAGACTGTGCCTCACAATACTTTGTGTGAAGGTGAGTCCAGAGTCGCATCCTTCTAAGGGCTTCAGGAAGACCCAATCCCAACCCAACCTCTCCAATGTGCAATGAGGTGGGCAAGCCAACCCATCTTTTAGGATGATGCAGCGTACGCCTTCTTGGTGCCCCCAGACAACTCTGCAGGCCTATACAAAGGTGTTGTGGGGTTGAACCATAGTCTGTGCCCCCTTCAGCAGATCTCCCTCCTTTGGATTGATATGTTCATCTCTAGGGTCACTTGAAGGGGCCAATCACTGAGCAGGGATGTGTGGCTCTGACACATGTTCAGGGTACAGTGTTGGAGGGAAAAGCTTTCTGTGCCTTTCCTTACCGCTACTATGCAGGAATGATGCTGCTTCTGATAATTTGCTGTATATCCCATGGAGCACAAAGTTATCATTAGAGCCATTATTTCATCGAGTGCTTAATCCTGTACAGCTCAGGTGCAGAAAAGCCTCAGATAAAAACTCAGTGGGCAGGACAGGGAGCACAGAGGGCCCGATCCTGCAGTTAGAAAGGTGCAGCTGCACAGGACCAAATTGACTTCTGTCTAGCAGAAAAATGAAGAGTGCGGAGGGCAGTTTGGAGCACTTCAGCAGCAAGAGATTCACGTTCAGCTCATGTCGCCTCAGTCATGCATACACTGTGCTGATGCCCTCCTCTTTTCACCCCACACAAAGGGAGAAGGTGCCCTGGGAGGCCTTCCTAGCCTATCCTAACAATCCAGTTCCCTGATATCCTCATGCCTGAGTGTGGGAGCTGATCATCCTTGTTCTCTGAGCCTTCGTCTGAGTGAAGCTCCGTTACCTGCATGGGTGTGGAAAGTGGGGCAAGCAATGGTGCTATGTATTCACTCTTAAATTTAAGCTAATATCCAGGCTCTAATGGGAGAGGTGGACTGAATATATCAGCCCCACTCTAGATTTATTCCTCACTCCCTCTCTCTCCTTTTTTAAAAGATATTCATCCTATGAGAACATATTTTCTGCAGAAAGCACTTGATGATTTAGTAGTTTCTCTGTAATATGCCTGCTGCTGCTGCATATGCTGTTTGATTTCCATCTGAATTTGCACCTATGATGTATGTTAATGTCATACTGTAAATTTTATTTAAAGAGAAAAATGATGCTTATTTTCTGTTTTTAAAAAGCTAATGTTTATATGCCATCACGAGAAATAAACTATTGATGTATTTTATGACTATTTTGATTTCATCAGAAAGCAAGTTGAAATTATTCAAAGCATGAAAGCCCTTTCAGATATATGAATCGAATAAAATCGGGAGACACAGAGGCTTGATCCACAGGCCAATGAAATCAATAGGAGTCTTTCCTTTGACTCCAGTCAGTTTTAGAACAGATAAATAAACTAGGCTTGATTCTGTTGTCTATTACCATGGTTTAAGTGCAGAGTAAGTACAGTGAATTTGTTGGAGTTATTCCATTTTTACACTAGTATAAATTAGATTAGAATTTGGCTCACTAAGAATGTAGAATACTGGAGTTTCCATACCAAAATAATGGCTCACCTATCCAATATCCCACTTCTGGTAATACCCACAAAGCACCTTTCCAATAAAGTATTCTTTTAACAAGGGGGCAAGGCTCTCTGGCCTCACCTGGTGATCAGTTTATCCCCTTATGTCTAAAAATGAAGATCATATGTACCTTTTTGATCTAGCTTGTTTAAATGCAGATGTTATCCTTAATCATATAAATGTCTAATTTTTATTTTCAAATCTTTGAAAGCTATTCACCTTAATACTTTATCTTACCGGGAATGAGCATCACAGGGGATCAGAGATTATTAAAGGGTATTTCCAACCTCCATTTTAATGAGGTCATCTTTTGATGACAAAGCAAAATTTATGAAAGGTACTAGATAAACTAACCGCCTTGGAGAGTGAAGCCCTTTATTTATTTAGAGGTACAGTATGGATAGCAGTAGTAAAATTTCAACACTATGCTTCGGCCCTCATCCAGAAGGTCCACCCACGGGGTGAATTGTTTGCTGAGTCTCCATGACTATTCCTGCTTTGGCCTCTCTGTTGAGTCCCAACACTATAAATCCATTTTGATTGTGAGTTTTGAAGTGGGAACCTTCCTCCAGCAGGACTAGATTAAGATCATTAGCACATATCATATATTGCCTTTTAATTTTGAGAGTCAACTTTTGTCTAGTATGGGGGTGAAGAACACCATTTTGGGAAGCTCAGCCCTCAAAATACAGTCCCCAGTACCCCATCAACTGGCTTTCAATGCATTACCTAATTAGCATGAAATGACAGTGGTTAGTCATATAGTAGACTCTTGATTATCCGGGATGATCGGGAAAAACTTAATCTCAGTTAATAAAATGCTGGATAATCAAGAGTCTACTGTGGGGCCCTCGAGGGAAGGGGTAGTGGCCAGCCTCCCTGTGGCATGGGAAGGAGGGTCCCACCACCTGCTCCAGTCAGCTCCCGCTGCTAGCCTGGGTGTAGGATGCCCAGGCTGGCAGCGGGAGCTGAGACCCTGGCTGACGGGAGACTGCGGGGAAACTCTAAAGCGGCAGTGGGCTGAGCGCTCAGCCTGCCGCCACTCTGGGGTTTCCCCCCAGCTCTTGCAGTGGGGGTCTCAGCCTGCTGCCAGCCTGGGCTTCCTACACCCAGGCTAGCAGCAGACTGAGACCCCAGTTCGCAAAGGGCCAGCGGGGGAAACCCCAAAGCGGCATCAGGCTGAGTGCTCAGGCTGCTGCCACTTAGGGGTTTCCCCCGCTGGCCCCTTGCCAGCCAGGGTCCTGCTGCCTGCCTCAGTCTGCTCCTGTTGTCAGCCTGGGTTCCCTGCACTCAGGCTGGCAGCGGGAGCTGACTGGGGCAGGCGGTAGGACCCCAGGTGGCAGGAGCCTGGGGGGAGAGCCCAAAGCAGTGGCGGGCTGAGCACTTAGCCTGCTGCTGCTTTGGGCTTTCCCCCCAGGCTCCTTCCATCCAGGGTCTCAGCCCGCTGCCAGCTGGGGTTTCCTATCCCCACGCTGGCTGCGGGCTGAGACCCCAGCTGGCAACGGGCCAGCGGGGGAAACCCCAAAGCAGCGGCAGGCTGAGCGCTCAGCCCACCGCCGTTTTAGGGCTTCCCCTGCATAACCCTGTTTTAGACGTCCCGGTTAATCCGCAGCCTGGTTAACCAAAGCCCGGATAATCAGGAGTCTACTGTATTACTTATATCTTTTTTGACAGTTCAGAAACAATCACACGTTCCATATGAATTTCAGAATGAGAAGTTGCACCATTCCGCATGCTCTCATTAATACACAATTCTTGTTTTGGTTCAGCCTGTTTAAGAGTGAGTGTAGTTTGGCTCTAGAAGTTTGAAGATGATGTTGATTAGTTGCAGCAGATTAATAGTGAACCTCTTCTGGTGCCAACTATTGCTAATCAAGGAAGATTTTTTGAAACATGAACCCTCATTCACTAGAGGTTAGACCGAGACTGCCAAATTCACTTCAATCGGACTGGATTTAAACATATTTTCCAAGTGTACCAATGCAGTTTCCAAACCTTTCATTTTTATCTACATGCTGAATATTGTGCATTATTAGATTATTTCACCATGAAATTACTGACGTTTTCAGTGCCATTTTCCATTTCTCCTGAAATCTTCTCATTCATCCCTGCCTTTATATATCCCCTCATCTGTACAGCATTATCAGAGAGTTGACTCAAATATCCTGTGTGATAGAGAGATTTCTGGCAGAAGCACTAAGTAGTGAGGCAGACTCAGCAGTCAGCATGGAAGTAAAAAAACCCTAACCAGCTGACGAAAAGGAACAAAGAGACTGAAAGTATTAGTGCTCTGGGACAGAATTCTATCAAGTCACTTGAACGAGTGTTTTACTAGGAGAGCTGGTACAGTAAGTACTGCAGGTCCTTTCATTGCAAAAATAAGAAATGTTCTGCAGCACTCAGAAGCATTTTCTTCACTCTGCAGTTACATCTCTTTATATCCCAGTATATGGTTGGTTCTTTCATACAGTTTTCTTTGTACGTGAGAAATAAACTCCCCAGCAGTCTCTCGGCCATCCAATAAAACTTTAGTTTGTGGTGCTGAGGCATATAATGAGCTTCTTTGAAAACAGGACATTGCATCTCCCCTTCAATGGGTTTTTTGTAAGCTTTCGGCCACATGAATCATGAAAATACATAGACTACTGTGGCCATCAGGCTGGATCATGAGACTATGAAGACAGAACAATGCATTGTAAGTATCTTTTTCTTTTGTTTCAAGAAATCTTTCCCAGTAAAAAGCCTTCTGTGGCCGAGAAATTTCTGCACAGCGAGAACACTAGGTTACAAAATCCAGAGATGACCCATATAGTAATTAGTATGCATTCTGCCATAAAAAGGAGTAAGGTGCCTAATTAAGAGATTTGAAAGGAAAAATTCAATAATTATGTTGCAAATGTTGATTGCGGTCTGTTGAAATGGTGCCCTACTAGTGTGCATTTGAAAACAGAGTATTTCAACTAGGTAATCTTGGAGATGTTGAGTGCTGTTTGTTAAGGTCACTATGAGGCATGGTGATTTGAAAGTATCTCAATATGACAGCAAGGGGAAGTTACCAAATCATGTGTTACCAGTGAAAACTATCTGAGTTTAGAGTTGCAGCATAGGTCCCATGTCGCTGCCATTGTATCTTTGGAAGGGGACAGTACCAATAACACTCAAGATTGGAGATGGGCGATAGCATTGGCAGGGAGCCCCAAAGGCCCCTGTGTCATGGTGTGCCTAGGACGACAGAATGCTTTAATCCAGCCCAGCCCATAACTGAAGCCAGTTCCAGTATTAGACATACACGTATTTGCTATTAAGTAGGTCAGCAATTCTACATTAGACATTTTGTCCACGTCCATTATTAGTATTCTCCACTTTGCTCGTGTATAAGACCTATTAGCCTTTCCCTGTAAGGTAATAGGGCAACGAGAACATTGTCTTTGATCTTTTCTTTCTGTTTTGAGCATGTTTACTCATATCTGTTAAGACAACCATACAAGGTGGTGAGCCTGGTTTATATATTCAGTCTAAAAGGGTCACAGACTTCATCTGGCAGCAGAGTGTATCATTGAAAGGCAGACGCTTCTGGATGAGATCGACAGCCAGGCAGAATGTTGACCAAGGAGGCTGTGACAAACTCTAATTCTTACAAAAAGTCTCACAGGCACTTTAAAGTTGATGCTGACTGGACATAGAGCCAGTTTATAAAATCCCACCTGAAAGACCCGTACATGTAGGGTGACCAGATAGCAACTGTGAAAAACCGGGATGGGGTTGGGGGTAATAGGCACCTATATAAGAAAACGTCCCCCAAAATGGGACTGACCTTTTAAAAATGGGACATCTGGTCACCCTACTTATATGGTAAATGGCATGGAATTCAGTTTGTCTCATCAGGAATGATGAAGGGATCTGAATTCAGATCAATAATTTCAGGAAGTGTATTTCAGACCCAATGCTCAGAGAGCCAGGCCACTTCCATCCCTATCGCTTGGAGCTGATGCTGTGGCTATGGGAGCTAAGAAGTAAAAACAACTAAAGTACAACAATGAGGGAAAAAAAGAGAGATAACAGGTGAGAAAACTGGGCTAAAATAATTACATTCAAATTCTAACTGAGCTAATTACTCACATAAACACTCCAAGGCAGCCTTCTCCCCTCTTCATGCGCCACCCCCCCAGAATATGATTTGGGGTACATACAAGGATTTCCAGTCAAAATATTTTATTTGCTCTGAAAACTAATTTGGAAAGCCTGCAAATAAATCTACACCGCAGAGCAGCATGGAAAATGAGCTCATTCTCGCCTGGCTTTTAAGGGATTGGCTGCTGAGTCCAAATGAAATGAAAATGTCACTTCAGCCCTGGAGCTCTGTAAATCTCCAGAAAGAAGACAATACGGAAAGACCCAACTAACACAACTGTAACTGCTTTTCCAGCAGGTATTAAACATTAATGGCAATTTCTATACTAAGGGACAGAAAACATCTCCATGCAGAGCAGCAGTCCTATCGTTTTAGTCAAATGGTTTCTCAGAAATGGGACTAATTAGCATTGCCTCCAAGTCTTTCCGTGCTTCTAGTTTAAAGATTTTAAAATACTAAAGGCTTTTTAAGACATTCACTTTCACTGAAAAAATCTCCCTCATTATCATTTTTGAGAGCCAATAATTACTGTAACCACAAACAACTGTATCCTAGCATGGCAAGCAAACTGCAGGAAAGGCAAAGTTGGAAAGCTATTATAGATGAAAGTCAGAGTCCGATTGCATTTATGCAAGTGAGCAGTTGCAGGGAGAGAGGGGTAGGGTATCTTTTCCTCTTCCACACTTTTGCAAAAAGTTCCAAAATCCTGGTGTTCTCCCTCCCTGAACACAAGATCATAGTGCTAACAACCACAGGAGCAATACCAGAGAAGGTCTGGTTGGGCAGAAGAACCTCATCCCTTTCTCTGGTGGCTGGGAGGAGCATATGCTGTTCCACTGTACTTCTGTGTGTTCAGTTCCCCACACATGCAAGCACTCTGTCTCCCTTTGACCTCAGCAGGCAGAATGCCCCTGGGAACTCTTACAGCCCTTAGCTGGCTACAGTTCTTAAAGCAACAATATAGTCTATTAGAGCTCCTGTAAATCACAGCACTGCACAATATTCTGTGGTAAATGGCTCCAGGGTAACATATTGGGTGGATTAAGCTGTTGCAAAAGAAAACCAGTTCCTATACTGGACTTGACTATTACTTGATTGTCTTTAAGTTTCATGTTTTCAAAAAATATGGTGACTGCTGGTGGTGGCTGTTCAGAAATTTCAGGCGTTTCTTCAACTGATGTAAATTTGCCTTGAGGACAATGGAACTAGGGCAATTTATGCTAGCCATGAAGTTTGAAATTATTAGGCTATCCTATTAAACTCTACATTGTATAAAGGTCACATAGATCAAGCAGAGGAAGGCAATTATTTAACTATGATATTCAGAGGGAAATTAATATTGATTATATAAGTTACCAGTCATTAACATGAGTTAAAAAATGGGCTGAATGATGGTGATCTTCCATGCAGCATTTTGTATAAAAGCTGCAGAAATCTACTCTGTAGCTATTGTGCATAAAAGAAGGCAGCTGCTGTATTTATTTAGATGGAATAAAGGGTGCAGAGATTCAAATGTGTTAACAAATTCTATCATTGTCCAACATTCAGGGCTGGCTCTACCTTTTGTGCTGCCCCAAGAAAAAAAACCAACCAACCAACCAAAAAAAAAAACCAGACCAGACCAGACTTGACCAGAATTTGGCACAATGTATGTCATTTTATAGGTAGTGATGCCTAGAGTTAAAGTTGCCCTTTACAAATTTTGGCTGTTCGTGCTGAAATTTTCTATACCAGGTGGTGTTTACTTCAAGTCGAATATTTTTGGGAAGTTTCACCTAGACCTCCCCCACTGCAACTTGAGACCATTGCTCCTTGTTCGGTCATCTGCCACCACTGAGAACAGATAAACTCCATCCTCTTTGGAACCCCCCCTCCAGGTAATTGAAGGCTGCTATCAAATCCCACTTCACTCAATATATTATCTTATGCTTATTCCAGCCTAGTTTTAAAAAGTCCCATGATGTCAACTTTGCTAAAAGGTCACATAAATGAATGTGAGTCAAATACAGTGTCTGTAAGTTTAAGGGATACTAAAGCAGCAGGTGGTTTTTATTTATTTTACAGTTTTCCTTATCTCTAGTCAAGCTTCTTAGATAGATTTTTAATACATTTATGTAGATTTCAGACATTCCTAAATTTATGGTACGTAATGTACTTCAACTGCCCTAGCTTTAAATGTTCTCTATTTGTCACACTTTTAAGATCATTATAATTTTTAAAAGTCCATGAACTCATTCAGTCAGCACAAAGCAGAGACTAACATACACTCATCAGAGTCACCTAAATGCCATGAAAGTAAGTTTTCAAAAGCGAGTGACAAAAAAATCTTGTTTTAAAATAATATCTGGGATAAAGTTCTGAGTTATGTGGACAGACAGGACGAGCAGCGTAACTATATAGCAACAGGAAAAAACAAGACTAGAAATTTCATTATACAGTCCAAGAGACTGAATCTCTTCAATGTTGTGGAATCTTTCAATGTTGTGGAACTTTTAATGTGTGTTCATTGTAGATGCCCCAGAAAATTCCATTGTCATATAAACTACATGATATCATTTCAAAATGTTTGGACAAGAAGCAGATCAGCTTAGGTAGTCACTGGTTAACTCCCACTCCCCACAAATGGAACCTTGGAATTTCTATGGGATCTAGTGCATGGCTCAGGCTGTGGAGAAGAGTGTCCAGAATGGCAGAGAACTGACCCAGAGCCAGCTCCTGAGAGCCAGCTAAGACCTCCACAGGACTCCAGGCCAGGAGAGGACCTTGCGTCATCCATGGGTGAAGACATGTTAAAACCAGCCAATGTTCACAGCACGGCAGTACACATCTGCAGACTCATTGTCAACATACCAAGTGCCTGGCAAGGTGCTAGGCAGGGGGCTGGAAGTTGAGAAGAGTTCATCTGTTGGAAGGTAGGAGATGCGTTAATTTTGTAGTAGTTATTTAAACCTAACCCTTTCCTTCCCCAGATCCTATTTTTCTGCTTCCAATGATGCCCTCCTTTATTATATTATTATTTTGGGGTGTGTCATTTCTTTGCTGGGGTTTATGTTGATGGCACTGTTCAGTTGCCCAACATCCTTTGTGTCTTGGGCACAGTGAAGAGACACCCTTGGGTGAGGCACAAGGCATCACAAAAAAGAGCC